>CM062804.1:836620528-837220528 GCA_031772625.1 Pinus tabuliformis
TTAAGTTTAAAAGGATAGAATGAGGGCTAAGGAATGAGAGGCAACAAAGAATCTCTCACTCAGCCTAACAGAGGGAAGATGAATGAGCTCTATCTAGGAGCAGCTACGAATTCTTAAACAACAGTCATTCATATGTGAAATAGATCAAACATGAGTCATAAAGGAATTCATATTTATGCCTAAATCAAGAGGAAAACATTAAGCATCCATAGAAACTGAGCATAGAGTGCAGATAAGCAAATTCTAGACCAATCTTTTGTTCTGTGACTTGAGCATGTATGAAACTGAAATAACAGAGGTGAGAAACACTTATTGTTCCATATAGCAGCACATGAATTCCATCATTCACTCTTCAACCATTTAAAACACTTCAAACAGTCCATCCTCCAAGCTTTAAGCAGTCTTTGATTAAAGAAATCATATCAGATACATAGCGAGTCTCTAGAGGAGTCATACAACCAACTAAGCCCTTCAAACAGTCCAGAGGGTGGTATATAAAGAAAAATAGCTACAGACTTCCCTTGAACAGGTGTCAAGGGGGAAAATATCCCAAAAAATATCTCTGAAACCAGATCAAAAGAGATCTCTGCAATCACTGTTTTTGAACCTAATCTATGCTGGAAATAAATGCATAAAATATCTGAAACAGCTGCGCTGGGGCAGCTGGCATCTCAAGTCATGTAAACAAGGGCTGCGCATGAGGCAGCAGCCTCAAAAATGAGTGGAGAGAGGTCTTTGAGTAGTGTGCTGGCCTCATGGCCATAACTGTAAGTTGGGGAGCCATAACGGCTTGATGATGCTTTGCCGAATCTGCTGGGGCCCTTCTGTTTTCATCTGCTTCGGAAGATCTTGACTGATACTCTCTGCCGCTTCCCTGATACTCTTTGCCGCTTCCCGATCTTTCTTGGCTTTAAAAATGCTCTAAACTGTCACATCATCTCATTAGGGGCCGTTATTTGGCCCAAGTATCTGCTGCGAGGCGCTTTGTTGCTTCTGGGTGTTTGTCGGCCCTTGGCCGACTCAAAATGCTTTAGCAACACTTAACATCATGAACTGGATGGGTAAAGGGTCACTGAAGGCCTGACAAGATGAAAGCCTGCTATTTGGGGCAATTTGGGCCTAGAGCGATCCAAGAATGGCCTGAAAAAACCATTATTTCTTTAAACCTGGGCGGGCGTGGGCGCCACATACAAAACCTTTGAAAACGGCCCATTTCCGAATAACACAGAAAATGTGTCACAAACATGAAATTTTAATGGAAAATTGGCTTTTGGCGGGCACTATAGTAGCCTTTAAATCCTGGCCATTGGATCCGGCACGGGCCGATCCAACGGCCAGCGCTAAATCGCATCGGGGCGGACCATTGGTCCCAAAACATAGTGCTTCCGAAATGCTGCGGACCCGAAATGCTTATAGGCCCTTTCTTTATTGAGATCGGGTCCGGCCCATCGGCGAACTCTTATCGGTGGATTTGAATGAAAATGGGCATCGGACCCGAAATCCCTTTCAACTACTCTTTATAAATTATCGGATCCGGATATGGGGCGCACAGTACCAATCTTTGCGGACCCGATATGCCTTTATGCCGCGCTTTATTACTTTTCGGCTCCGCTGGTCGGAGCCATATAGGAGTGATGCGATCAAATATGGGCCGTTGATCTCTGGGCCTGAATGGGCGGCTGAGATTGACTCGGCAATTCGCTATCGGCGGGGTCATGGGGTTGCCACATAAAAACGCCGAAAACCCATCGGACCCGATAAGTTTATACAGGCCCTCTTTATTTTATTTCGGGTCTGACCCATCGGCGGAAACCCAAATCGGGGATTTACAATTGAAACGGGTCCAACGGACCCGAAACCCTTTAACACTGGCTTTTGATAACTTTTCGGCTCCGTGAAATTGGAGCAGTATATGGGCGCTGCAAAGTGGGGGCCGCGCGACAAGATCTGGACCGTCAGATCTGGGGCCCGATCCAATAGTCCTGGATCCGTCGGCGGATCGGCAGTTGGAGGGACTGGGGGGTGGCACACATATGGAATCGCTGAACTGCGCGGACCCGATATGCTTTTACCGGTCCACTTTGTATGCTTTTGGGTCCGGCCCATCGGCACTATGCCCCATGCCTTGAGACTTAGCCATTTTCACTCATATATGCCACTGCCCCCTCCCGATAGCGATAACGCATCAGAGGGGGACCAAATGAAACTTTATTATATCGGACCCATGTTTTTGTGAACTGCCAAGCCTTTTGGGAAATCAGAAGGGTTCCTTTATAGTTTGGCATGGATTCTAAGGCATCGGAAGGGGTCCGATAGCCCAAAAAGGGAGGATTTTATCCTTTTTTGAAGGTTTTTCATGGTTTTTGCATGATTTTTGTATTCTTATGCCTTGGAAGGAGTCCAAAGGCATTTAGGAGGAAATTGATGTGGCTTTGAGAGGGGTTTAGTGGCCAAAGAGGGTTTCATGCCTTATAAAGGCAAACCAAGGTAAAAGGGGTGTTTTTTAAACATGTGAAGGAGAATTATGCAAAGGAATGAGTCCTTATGCATTTGGAAGATAGTTAGGGGGGTGATGAAGGGTTCTATGCATCGGAAAGGGTCCAAAATGCATGAGAAGATGGTTTGAGGGGGGCAGTGTGGGTTCTTGCTGAGTTTCTGATAAACTTAGCAATTCCCAAGGATGTATATGGTTATTTTTCAACCAGGGGGAGGGATAAGTATATAGGGGAGCTATTAACATAGTTTTAGTAGGGGGAGGGGAAATAGATAGGGAATTACATAATAGAGTTAGTAGTTAATATGATAATGATGAGAAAAGCGCTAAGAATGATGTCTTAGGCTATCAATGGGGGAAAATGACTGATAGAAGAGATGTGAACATTCCTTGAGTGAAGCAGATCTCCACCAAGGCAAATGATATGGAGAATGATGAATCTAAGAGGTATCAAGTAGATCTTGACCTATTTAGGGGAAGTTAGTGAGTGATTTGGGGAAAAAGGGAGAAAGGGAAGTTAGTCATGCCTCGCTTGAAGTCCTCCAACTGGAAAACTGCCTCACACTTGTGATATGAATAGATATAACACTTGACAATATAAAATGGATCACAAGCCATGATTCTGCAACCACAAAGCTACCTACTCGACCTATTTGCCTAGCATTTTCTCTTCTTTTTGGTTTGGGTGCACTTGAACTAGCATACCCAGCTTTTTGTTCTTTTCTTCTTGCTCTCCTCCTATCTACAACTACACTTATTTCAGCCAGGGGCTCAGATTAAGCTGTTGAGCACCCTTGTTTCTCTACCTAACTACAAATCTGCCAAGATTAAGCTGTTTGTACAGATGTTCATTCTCTATATTCTACAACATGAAATTGAAACCTAGGGAGGCCAAGATTAAGTTGTTTGGCCTACCCTTAACTGAAAACTGATCAAAATGGATTACTTATCGAAACTGGAACAAAGCAGTAGCATTAAAACTGGCACACCTTCATGGATAATTCTCTAGTCATCTGTAGCAAATATGGAGCATTGCAGCAAGCAAAGTATGACATATTTGGCATGTAAAAATGTCGATCATGAAAGATGATTAACCTGCCACTGCAGGAGGCTAACAGTGGCTCCACTTGGGGATGGCTTTTCCTTGTGACCAGCCAAGAACAGCAAGTCAGAATGCCTTGATCCTCTGTAGTTGCTGTTAATTGAAAATTTCTTCTGTGCTAACTGCTGAATGACTAGAACTTTAACTTCTGAATGTAGCACTCCTCCTTAACTGAAACACTGTGAAAAATAAAGCATCGCCTGCTTTCTTCTACGTGCTTGATATTGCATACACTTTTGCTTGAGAACTACCTTGTAAAATAAACACAAAAAGGGAACAAAACTGGAGCTCTTCTTTTCCTGTCTTTGAAAAGGCTGTAGATGTAACGCTAACAAAAACTCCTCTATTTTGATACTACTGACTAAAGAACTGGAAGCCTGAATGCAACATTTTTAATAGAACTTGCTGTTATAAATAACAGCGATACCCTTTTTACCATTGAGAGCATTTAAAGTATATCAAAACCTGCCTTGTGCACCCTTTGAAGTAAGTTCATAACCGGGGGCAAAAATTAATTTGCTTCTCTTCGAACTTCACTTCAAAAGAATAGAGGCTACGAATGTCACGTTCCTTTGGGTCTTTTCTTTGGGACTACGTTCTTTTCCCAAAATCAATGCAAAGAGAGAGCTTTGAAATGGGGGACTTGCGCTGCTCTGCCTCCATAACCTCGCTGCTTGGTTCCAAGCAATCAGATTGCTTATAAAAATATAAAAGAAAACGCTTATATGTACACGCATTAATATACAAATATATACATCAGAACCCTGTATCCCTTAGATCACTGGGTCAAGGTAATGCTTTAGCATGCAGCCATTCACAGGGCCCTCTTCAGCTGCGCAGGCATCTAGAGTTTTGAGAAAATATGTATTGTTGCCTTGAATAGCGCTGATGACAAATGGGCCTTTCCACAGAAAGTCAAACTTTGCATGCTTTCCCTTGTCTTCTCTTCGTGAGTCCCACTTTAGAACCTTGTCGCCAATAAAGAAATCCTCAGCTTTAGCCCTATGGTCAAATGCCTTCTTTAGCCTTTCTTATAAAATTTGAGCTCTATCATACACCAGCTCTCTGGTTTGCTGAAGATGAATGGTCTGATTGATCCTTCATTGAATATCATTTGGTTCAGCTTGAAACTCCTGCAGCAGCTTGATAACAGGAATGCCTAAAGAAGACGGAAATCCGGCTTCCATGCCATATACTAGCTCATAAGGGCTCATTCCAATGGATCTCTTTGTTGAAAGTCTATCTGCCCATAGGGCATTGGTGAGCTTTTTATGCCAGTTCTTCTTGTTTTCTTCTAAGGTCTTCTTGATAATATTGATCAGGCTTTTGTTGGATGACTCTGCTAAGCCATTACCTTGAGGGTAATAGGCTGTGGAATGGCCTAAAGTGATATGGAATCTATGGCAAAAATTGATCATCTTTTTGGATTTGAAAGCAGCGGCATTGTCAGTGATGATCTTCTCAGGGCAGCCAAATCTAGAAAGGATATTGCACTCAAGGAATTGGATAATGGTGGTGTCATTGGCTTGCCTACATGGGATGGCCTCAATCCATTTAGTGAAATAGTCGGTAGCTGTTAAGATCCACTTATGCTGGCCTGAGGAAGAGGGATGGATTTCTCCAATGAAGTCAAGACCCCATTGTTGAAAAGGCTTCTCGGTTAAGATGGGCTTAAGAGGCAAAGGGAGCAGCTTTCTCTTGCCCTCAAAGATTTGGCAATTGTGGCATGACGTGGCAAACTTCTTTACATCTGCAAACAAAGTGGGCCAATAGAAACCAGCCCTTAGAATTTTATCAGCAGTGGACTTCCAGTATAGATGTCCTCCACAGTCCCCTGCATGGAATTATTTCATGACATTGTTAGTTTCATTTACAATCAAGCAGTTAAGCAATATACCTTCGTGATTTTTCCAAAATAATGCACCATCTAAGACACAAAATTTCAAAGCCTTCATTCTTAAAATTCTCTTCTTGGTCCTGGACAATCCTGGGGGAGCACATAGGTTTAACAATACGAAGCAAATATCAACATACCATGGGGATTGCAAAAAGGTGTCACTGATCTGTGGAGTCGCTAGCTCCTGTTCATTGTCCAGTTGGTTGATGTCTAAGGCTTGAAAGTTTGTTTCGGACATCAGTTTAGCTAAACCTTGTCCCTTTATCGGCTTGGTTGGTTTTATCTCTATGTCATACTCAAGAATGTTAGCAATCCACTTGCCTCTTTTGCCTTCTAACCCCTCTTGGGTTAATATGTCTTTTACAATAGCATTTGGCACATAAGCAATCACATGTGAATATAAAATATAAATTCGGAATTCCTTGATTGCTTTAACAAGGGCATAGGCTTGCTTCTCCATGATTGGGTATTTCAGGGGTGCATCTCTTAAGGCTCTGCTAAAAAATGCAATTGGCTTTTCAGTTCCTTGATCATCCTTTTGCAAAAGGACAGAAGCTATAGTATTATTAGATGCAAATGAAAATATGATAAAGTCCCTATCAAATTTTGGACTTATGAGGACTGGGGCTTGAGTTAAGGCTGATTTAATGCCCTCAAATGCTTGCTTGGCCTCTAGAGACCACTTTACCTTGGCATCTTTCTTGAGCATTTTGTTTAGCATTCTTATTAGCTCAGCGAAGTTTGGAATAAACCTCCTTAGGAAATTGATTTTCCCAAGGAATGCTTGCAATTCTTTTATATTTCTAGGATATGGGATTTGTAATATGGCTTGGATCCTTTCCGGATCAACTCTAATACCATCCTTTGAGATGATATGTCCAAGTAATTTGCCTTCTTCAAGGCCAAAGAGAGACTTCTTGGGATTCAAGGAAATGCCATATTTCCTACATGTGATGAATATTTGCCTTAGGTGTTTGAGGTGCTCTTTATCATATTTGGAGAAAGGGTTAAGTCATCAAGGTAGACAACTAGGAAATCATGGATTTCCTTGGCGAATGCAATGTCCATTGCCCTTTGAAAGGTGGCACCAGCGTTCTTTAGGCTGAAAGGCATTTTTACATACTTGAATGTTCCCCACGGTGTGGTAAATGCTGTCTTGTCTTGGTCATCCGGGTGAACAAGTATTTGGTTGAACCCTGAAAAGCCATCGAGCAGGGAAATTTGTGATGACCCCACTACTCTCTGTAGAATGTGATCCATTTTGGGCAAAGGATAGTGGTCCTTTAGGGAGACTTGATTTAGATTTCTGAGATCTACACAAAGTCTGATCTCATTTGTTTTCTTTCTTGTGGGAACTAAGTTTGACACCCATTCGGAAAATCTGATTGGTGCTATGATTCCTGCCTCATACATCCTCTTTACCTCCTTCTCAACCAAGAGAAGGAGCACGGGGTTGATTCTTCTAAGTTTTTTTTTGAAAGGCTTTTGATTTGGTTTTAAGGGAATGGTGTGTTGGATTACTGAGGTATCATAAGACTTCAAGTCCTCATAACACCCAGCAAAGACATCTTGGAATTCTTTGAACAAATCCACATACTTTGGTTTTTGATCAGGAGGCAAAGATTTAGACAGTTTGAACATTTTGGGCTTCTCTGCTGTCCCAATGTTGTATTCTTCTATGGCAGTGTTTATAGGCTGCATTTTTGGCTTTTTGGGCACATCATTTGCATCAAACATGTCTTCTAGTGGAGTGAGGCCAACCGGGAGAAAATTGTCTTTTAGATCAATAATCTCGGCCTCTGTTTTATCTATTTCCTCCAAATGCATTTTTTTCAGCTCTTCAATGTTTGCATTGTCAAAGACTGTTGGGCTTAGGATCTGTCTAGCTATTACAGCTGTTACAGCTTGCTGATTTTTGTTTAATGCTTGTTGTTGTGGGTCCTCCATAGTATCCTCATCAATGTTTAGGCCTGCAAATTCATGCTGTAAGGTAAGAAAATTGTTTATTTGAGCATCATCCTCGAACACTTGCCAGTCTTTAATGTTATTTGGGACAACAGGCCTATGTTTTATTTCAGCAGTGAAATGGTGATTTGGCTCAAAGGGAAGCTTGCATGTACTAGCGAAAGTGGCTAGGCTGTGAGCATGATTGTTATGATTTCTTGAAATCTTGGCAAGCTTGGATTCAGTGAATGTATCAAGTATTGCAGCGGCAGCAGTCATATAAGCTCTTAGCCTTCTATCATTGGTAACAAAGTTGCCTTTCATTTGTTGGATTACTAGGTCTGAGTCACCTAGAATGGAAACTTTGGCAGCTCCTAAAGCTTTGAGTAGATTAAGGCCTAAGAGGAGTGCCTCATACTCAGCCATGTTGTTGGTGCATTTGAAATTCAGTCTATAAGCATGACCCTCTGCATGGTTGTTATGTGTATTGTGAATCCATATTCCTGCCCCTGCTCCTAACTTGTTAACAGAGCCATCAAACTCTAAATACCATGTGATTTCTTGCTTGTGGTTAGTATTAAGAGTTTCAGTCATTTTAGGATTCGGCAGACCTGAGTCTTGTGTTTCGGGAGGTTTTTCTTGTGTGCTAGTTGCATTGGCTGTTGTAACCGTCTCATGGGTCTGTGCAACCGATTCTTCATTGATGTGCACTTGTGGTACTAAAGCCATAGGCTTATCATCAGTTGGAGGACTTGTTTCATCATTAAACAAAATAAAAGAATCCATATCAGAATGGATTGAATAGATAGGGAAATTCTGGGGCTTTTCCTCACTACTTACCACATACTTCATCAGTGTTTCTCTATACAGTCTCTTTGGTTGCCCAAAGAGTGAAATAGTGGCATAGGAGAGGTCTAATTGGAGAGATCCTTGGAGTTTTTCCCCCCAAGATCTCGACAAGAGCATGCCATACTTTGGTGGGATGTCAGCAACCACCACATCCATTAGGATTGTCTTGTTGGGAAATTGGACTAAGGAGACACATGAGTCTTTGATTAAGCCTAAACACTTGACCTGACTTGAGTCAAAGGAGAATAGATCTTTGTAGGGTCTTGTGACATCAAGGTTTAGTTTCTCCATTACAGCTTTGGGCATAAGATTGTGTGAGGCACCTGAGTCAAACATAGCATTGTGCAAGACTTTGTCATGAATGTGCAAACTGACATAAAAGGGTGGAACAGATCCATATGTTGATTTTCCATTAACTTTAGGACCGAACAGCAGCTCAGGGGTATCATCTAAAACATTTACATCATCCTTGACCTCTGGCATTTGAAGTGATCTTTGAATTTGTTGCCTATACACATCATGTTTGGCAAGTTCTGAGAGGGGGATGGATATTTTAAGTTTTCCAATCTCTACCTCTAAATTAAATGGCCTTTCCAATGGAGTCTTGGTGTTGATGACGGCAGTTTTTTCTTTTTCATTTGAATTATCAGCGATTTTCTCTTGTATATCAACGTTATGGGAATTGATTGCTTGCGGTTTTTCAGTTTTAAGAGGGATTTTTGGAACGCTGTTCAAGTTCTCTTTCGAGGAAGAAGGTGGCAGAGGCTGATCAACAGAAGGCTGTATGTTTGTTATGTCCTCTACAGTCACTTGGTGCGGGTTTGGGACAGTTATATCAGTTGTTTCTGTTATAATAGCCTTGCCTCTAATCTGGTTGGGCTGTTTGCCCTCCTTTGGTTTAACTTTTTCGGGCACATCTATGGTTCTTGTCCTCAGCTTATACTGTTTTTGGACTTCATAAATAGCTGAATCATAATCTTGTTTAAAGTCAAAAGACTCACCAGAGTTAGTCTGAAATTGATTTATCTCATGGTCATCTTGGTCTTCTTGGGTTAGAAAAATTTGTTGCTCACCCTTCAAATCCATTAAGTTCATGTGAGTGTCTTCTATGGATTCATTAGAAGTGGATGCCTCTGCGTAGTTTTCTTGAAAAGGAGGTCTTATATCATGGTCTGGGCTAGACCTAGCAGCGTTTAGATTTTAATTTTTCCTAAAATTCGGGTTCCTGACAGTGTTAGCTTGCTGCCCGTCCCATGATGATTTCCTCTCAACACTCTCTACTCTGTCTCCCAACCTGTGCATGCCATTGATAATAGCATCTAGCTTTTGATCTAAGGCTGAGGGCTCTTCCTTGAAGGTGGTTCTTCTCTCAGTTCTAGCACTGTTTCTTTTGGCAATTAAATTTGCCTCCACAGTGACAGCCACGTTTTGCATGTCTGCAAGGCTGTTAGGGGCTCTTTCTTTTAACTGGTAGGCCATATCTAGGTCGAATCCATCAGGGAATTTATATAAGGCAAGGTCAGGTGGGGGCCTTAAGTTTTGTGGGATAGCATTATAAACGCTATTGAACCTTGCATAGTAGTCCAAAACTGTTTCTTGTGGACCTCTTTTGATTGTATCATATTCAGCTAGTATGTGCAAGGGGTCTTTCTTTTTCTCCCATCTATTGATAAATCACTAGTATAAGGCTTCTGGGTCTGCTATGGAATTAGCTGGGAGTGCTCTAAACCAAGTCCTGACATCAACTGTCAAACTTTGGACAAAAATCTTCATTCTCGCACTATCATCGTCAATCTCATAGCTTTCAAAGTAATCCTGCATTTTCTTTGTATGCTGAAGGGTTGTGCAGGCACTTGTGCCATCAAAATATGTGATTTTAGTTTGGTAATCCTGAGGCATAGCTCCAGGATTAGCAGGTAATTGCAAAGGTGCATATCTGTTAGCCATATTCACAGGGATAAGAGGGACAATAGGAACAACAGGGATTACAGGAGTAGTAGTGGTAGTATGTGCAGTGAATGGAGGTGTGGAAGGAGTTCTTTGAGACATGGGTGATGAACAAGGGGAACTAGGGGTTGAACGAAATAGAAATTTGACAGGGGTTGGGCCACAGTTTGGCCAAACTATCACAGGAGTAGAATCAGCAAAATCCTCCTTTAGCTCTAATTTCCTGAGGTTTCTTTGGATCAAATTCAGATTTTCAAAGGTAGTTGTAGGATTTGGGTTTGGATTTGACCTTGTATAACGTGAATTCTTCCTGGGAGCCAGCTTCTGGCTTGTTTTTTGGGGATTTTCTAAGAATGTATGGGTTAGAAAGAAACTTTTGAAGGTCTGGTTCTTTCCCAGTGGAGCTTTCCAACTTGATTTGTGAAATTATCTGAGGATGTTCCCCAGTGGAGTCGCCATTATGTTAACACTCAGGTTGTCCCTAAAGCTCCTTAAAGGGATACGACCGAGGTAACCACAAACCAATCTTTGGACTGCAGGTCCTAGCCTACCTGCAGTCAGAGAGGGCTCTCTCTTTATGATTTAGCTTTGTTGAAGATGATATTAGGCTAGTTATTGAGTTCAAGGGGTTTTGTTTATGTTTGGTGGGAAGGAGGATGTTTTCAAGTAGAGAGGCAATGCATAGTGTGGTAAGTTTCAAACCATTGGGCATGGAGTCATGGAGTAGGACTGCTGGTGCGTTTTCTTGGTCACAAGAGGAATGAGGAGCAAGGTAGTTGCTCGTGAAACAACACTTAAGTTTAAAAGGATAGAATGAGGGCTAAGGAATGAGAGGCAACAAAGAATCTCTCACTCAGCCTAACAGAGGGAAGATGAATGAGTTCTATCTAGAAGCAGCTAAGAATTCTTAAACAACAGTCATTCATATGTGAAATAGATCAAACATGAGCCATAAAGGAATTCATATTTATGCCTAAATCAAGAGGAAAACATTAAGCAGCCATAGAAACTGAGCATAGAGTGCAGCTAAGAAAATTCTAGACCAATCTTTTGTTCTGTGACTTGAGCATGTATGAAATTGAAATAACAGAGGTGAGAAACACTTATTGTTCCATATAGCAGCACATGAATTCCATCATTCACTCTTCAACCATTTAAAACACTTCAAACAGTCCATCCTCCAAGCTTTAAGCAGTCTTTGATTAAAGAAATCATATCAGATACAGAGCGAGTCTCTAGAGGAGTCATACAACCAACCAACCCCTTCAAACAGTCCAGAGGGTGGTATATAAAGAAAAATAGCTACAGACTTCCCTTGAACAGGTGTCAAGGGGGAAAATATCCCAAAAAATATCTCTGAAACCAGATCAAAAGAGATCTCTGCAATCACTATTTTTGAACCTAATCTATGCTGGAAATAAATGCATAAAATATCTAAAACAGCTGTGCTGGGGTAGCTGGCATCTCAAGTCATGTAAAAACGGCTGCGCATGAGGCAGCAGCCTCAAAAATGAGTGGAGAGAGGTCTTTGAGTAGTGTGCTAGCCTCATGGCCATAACTGTAAGTTGGGGGGCCATAACGGCTTGATGATGCTTTGCCGAATCTGCTGGGGCCCTTCTGTTTTCATCTGCTTCGGAAGATCTTGACTGATACTCTCTGCAGCTTCCCTGATACTCTTTGTCGCTTCCCGATCTTTCTTGGCTTTAAAAATGCTCTAAACTATCACATCATCTCATTAGGGGCCGTTATTTGGCCCAAGTATCTGCTGCGAGGCGCTTTGTTGCTTATGGGTGTTTGTCAGCCCTTGGCCCACTCAAAATGCTTTAGAAACACTTAACATCATGAACTGGATGGGTAAAGGGTCACTGAAGGCCTACCGAGATGAAAGCCTACTATTTGGGGCAATTTGGGCCTGGAGCGATCCAAGAATGGCCTGAAAAAACCATTATTTCTTTAAACCTGGGCGGGCGCGGGCGCCGCATACAAAACCTTTGAAAACGGCCCATTTCCGAATAACACAGAAAATGTGTCACAAACATGAAATTTTAATGGAAAATTGGCTTTTGGCGGGCACTGTAGCAGCCTTTAAATCCTGGCCGTTGGATCCGGCGTGGGCCGATCCAACGGCCAGCGCTAAATCGCATCGGGGCGGACCATTGGTCCCAAAAAATAGTGCTTCCAAAATGCTTATAGGCCCTTTCTTTATTGAGATCGGGTCCGGCCCATCGGCGAACTCTTATCGGTGGATTTGAATGAAAATGGGCATCAGACCCGAAATCCCTTTCAACTGCTCTTTATAAATTATCGGATCCGGATATGGGGCGCACAGTACCAATCTTTGCGGACCCGATATGCCTTTATGCCGCGCTTTATTACTTTTCGGCTCCGCTGGTCGGAGCCATATAGGAGTGATGCGATCAAATATGGGCCGTTGATCTCTGGGCCTGAATGGGCGGCTGAGATTGACTCGGAAATTTGCTATCGGCGGGGTCATGGGGTTGCCACATAAAAACGCCAAAAACCCATCGGACCCGATAAGTTTATACAGGCCCTCTTTATTTTATTTCGGGTCCGACCCATCGGCGGAAACCCAAATCGGGGATTTACAATTGAAACGGGTCCAACGGACCCGAAACCCTTTAACACTGGCTTTTGATAACTTTTCGGCTCCGTGAAATCGGAGCAGTATATGGGCGCTGCGAAGTGGGGGCCGCGCGACAAGATCTGGACCGTCAGATCTGGGGCCCGATCCAACGGTCCTGGATCCGTCGGCGGATCGGCAGTCGGAGGGACCGGGGGGTGGCACACATATGGAATCGCCGAACTGCGCGGACCCGATATGCTTTTACCGGTCCACTTTATATGTTTTCGGGTCCGGCCCATCGGCACTATGCCCCATGCCTTGAGACTTAGCCATTTTCGCTCATATATGCCACTGCCCCCTCCCGATAGCGATATCGCATCGGAGGGGGACCAAATGAAACTTTATTATATCGGACCCATGTTTTTGTGAACTGCCAAGCCTTTTGGGAAATCGGAAGGGTTCCTTTATAGTTTGGCATGGATTCTAAGGCATCGGAAGGGGTCCGATAGCCCAAAAAGGGAGGATTTTATCCTTTTTTGAAGGTTTTTCATGGTTTTTGCATGATTTTTGTATTCTTATGCCTTGGAAGGAGTCCAAAGGCATTTAGGAGGAAAGTGATGTGGTTTTGAGAGGGGTTTAGTGGCCAAAGAGGGTTTCATGCCTTATAAAGGCAAACCAAGGTAAAAGGGGTGATTTTTAAACATGTGAAGGAGAATTATGCAAAGGAATGAGTCCTTATGCATTTGGAAGATAGTTAGGGGGGTGATGAAGGGTTCTATGCATCGGAAAGGGTCCAAAATGCATGAGAAGATGGTTTGAGGGGGGCAGTGTGGGTTCTTGCTGAGTTTCTGATAAACTTAGCAATTCCCAAGGATGTATATGGTTATTTTTCAACCAGGGGGAGGGATAAGTATATAGGGGAGCTATTAACATAGTTTTAGTAGGGGGAGGGGAAATAGATAGGGAATTACATAATAGAGTTAGTAGTTAATATGATAATGATGAGAAAAGCGCTAAGAATGATGTCTTAGGCTATCAATGGGGGAAAATGACTGATAGAAGAGATGTGAACATTCCTTGAGTGAAGCAGATCTCCACCAAGGCAAATGATATGGAGAATGATGAATCTAAGAGGTATCAAGCAGATCTTGACCTCTTTAGGGGAAGTTAGTGAGTGATTTGGGGAAAAAGGAAGAAGGGGAAGTTAGTCATGCCTCGCTTGAAGTCCTCCAACTGGAAAACTGCCTCACACTTGTGATATGAATAGATATAACACTTGACAATATGAAATGGATCACAAGCCATGATTCTGCAACCACAAAGCTACCTACCCGACCTACTTGCCTAGCATTTTCTCTTCTTTTTGGTTTGGGTGCACTTGAACTAGCATACCCAGCTTTTTGTTCTTTTCTTCTTGCTGTCCTCCTATCTACAACTACACTTATTTCAGCCAGGGGCTCAGATTAAGCTATTGAGCACCCTTGTTTCTCTACCTAACTACAAATCTGCCAAGATTAAGCTGTTTGGACAGATGTTCATTCTCTATATTCTACAACATGAAATTGAAACCTAGGGAGGCCAAGATTAAGCTGTTTGGCCTACCCTTAACTGAAAACTGATCAAAATGGATTACTTATCAAAACTGGAACAAAGCAGTAGCATTAAAACTGGCACACCTTCATGGATACTTCTCTGGTCATCTGTAGCAAATATGGAGCATTGCAGCAAGCAAAGTATGACATATTTGGCATGTAAAAGTGTCGATCATGAAAGATGATTAAACTGCTGCAGCAGGAGGCTAACAGGTTTAATTCATTTAAATTCTAGGTTAACTCAGGGGTTGGGCACTTGGATTGGTGGATTAGCTCTTTGGGGTCCTCAAGCACCTGAGTGTGGTCTGTGTGTTGTTTTTCCATCGATTCCATTTCCTTAAGGTTACCTAGGAGGTTAAATCATATCATAGTAGCCTCTTGTCACATGTTTAGCCCAGTGGGCTAGTAGCTTGGGTAGATTTGGGAGGAGGGTGTTATGAAGTGGTATCAGAGAATGATTGTGCTCTCCTTGGGCTGTGTGTTGATCATGCTTTCATGTTGGTTGCATATGTGTTCCTTATGCATGTATTCCATGTGCTTGTTACATTTGCATGGTGCTGATCATGGTTGTAGTGATGTCTCCATGTGAAGGTTGAAGTTGTTGTCATGGAGTATGTCTTCATGTGTGAATGGTTGATTATGCAGTTGTTATGCATGCATGATCTTCGTTATAGTTATTCATAAATAGTAGGGAAAACATGCCTTGTGAAGTCATTATATGCAATTTAGGTCATCATGGTGATATTGGTTGTTATGATGTTAATGTGTTGGCTGATATAGAATAAGATATGTAGATCATCATAATGAGGTCGTAGCATTGGACTTTGGGGTAAGAGCCGATCATCATAGAGTTATTGTATGTTTGGCATGCAATTCTATAAGTCAAGGATTGTGTTGAAGGTGTTGGACCCACCAACATGTCAGGGGATCTCCCTAGTAAGAAGTCCCAACTAGACCTCAACCTGTTTGATGTAGGAGTCCCAACAGTGGGTTGTAAGGTATCGCCTTGACCATGGTTGCGTGCAGAGGAAAATAAGATGTCCCTATTGGTAGCAAGGGTGTGACATGCACAACAAGCCAAGGAAGGTGTATGAACAGTTCTAACACACGAAAAGTGAGGTGAGTGCACCCCTTGGAAACCTGTGAAAGCATGTCTCTAAGAAGGGAACACATGAGAAAGATGCATCACAAACTGGAAAGAAAGTAAGCTAACAATCCAAAGTGATGGTTAAACCAACAACACATTTCAGTAAGATTCATACATACTTATATAGAAAAGTTCCATACATGCATGTGTAAGCAAACAGATACATATATCATTAGAGTAAAAAAGTTAGTTAAAATACAATAACAACATATTCACGAAACATGTTGGCTTTGTTATATTAAGAAGTGAAATTTCCAATCATACAGTACAACCATGATGAACCACTAGTCCTGATAGCGGAACATTACAGTCACTTCTGCCTGCTCATCCAAAGAGATGTGCTAGCTCTACACTGTGGAGAAGCCAAGGCTCATTACAATACTCTCCAAGCTTTCTCTAAGATACTCTTATCAGAAGCTTGGCTGACCAAAATCCTCTACAATGAGTTATGAGGGACAATATATAACAGAGGGTGGGGTGGACCTTGACATTCCCCTTTATGATTGTTCATCTACCCTCATGACTGTTATAGACATATTTGGGCACTACAACCCCAATCAAATATGTCCATAAAACCAAGGGCTTCTAAGTCCCTAAAAGTGTTGTTTCATACCCTAAAGGAGCAAGGTCAGCTGATTACATCATCTCCTAGAAGTTCTCCATGAAAAACTACTCAGAATTGGTCAAAACTGGACCATAAAGACTGCTCAGTTCTAAGGGTGCGATGCATCTCACCTGTCACATGAAAAAAGTGCAATGCATACTGAAAATCCCTTCTGTAGGGTGTGATGAGAGAGAGCAGACAAATGGCAGAAGCAGTTTTCTAGGTGGAAACCCAGAGAATCTTCTAGAAGTTGCTCATTTGACACTTGCCTCTCTGAATTCGACCAGGGATGAGTAAGAGATCATGAAATCTCCAAGTGGAACTAAGAACTATCAGAGAGAGGACACTAATCAAAATCCTAGAAGCTGACTCACCCATCTGCAAATAGCTATATATGGATCCCTCATCCTAGAGATCTGGAGGCTGGAATTTTGTATTTTGTAAGGAAGTGTTGTTGGTTTCTTTGTGCAACATTGTTGGGTGATCTAAGCTTTTCATGAGGTGAAGAGGGCGTTCATGCTGGGAGGATGGCGCTGGGTCAGATCAATGGTTTGTAATCCTCTCTTCTACTACTTCTATCAATAAAGCTATTTGAGTTTTCCTCCATATTCTTGTGTATCTCTGAATCTTGTATTGATATATGCATTTGTATGGTTAATATATATCTGATCCTATATTGTTTATGATCATAGATCTCTATTCTTTGATGGTATCATATTGCTTTGACTCTACAGGTGTTCTTTGAAGTAGGAAAAGTGAGGAAAGAGTGGCAAACACCTATCAAAGGGGAGAGGAAACAAGCAAGGAGCCAAGCGAAAGACTGATGTTGGTACTCTCTGCTTCTCTCTCATCTATTTCTCATAAAGGAAGACACAAGTGACTTTAGTTTGTTTCTTTCTAAGATAGCTACCCATCTTAGTGGGACTAGCAGCTTTGAATGGACACTAGTTTTCCCGATAACAAATGGTGACTTTGCTGGAGAGCGAATAGCTTGTTTGCTCATTTATATTTGTTTGCTTTATAAACTACAGATGGAGCCTAAAGTTAAGCCAGCTAGCCTTCGAACTGCATTTGCTATGCAAGTGCAAAGTAGATCAATGTTTCTTCAGTCTATCTCCGGGTTTTGTTTATAAACTGAACAACTGACTTGCAAACATCCTAAGTGCCCTAGTGGTAGCTCAAGTAACCTCATTAGATCAGCCCCTGTACTTTGTATTTACTGACTATCATTAGCTCAACCTAAATCCCTGAACTAAGCTTCAAACTGTGACCAAAAACCAAGCTAAAGTCTCGTCCCTGGACCATCGCACTGTCTCCTTTTGACAATCTGGATGCATCACACCTCTCGTGTGCTATAGGTGAGATGCATCCCTGTTTCCCTATGTTATAGGTGCGATGATTAGATAAGATTGTTTCTGCCTCCAGATTTTGGTTTTTCTTCATTCTCTTCAGCTTTATTCAGGAATTTTGTTGTCTGTGATCAGTATACCACTATTGAAACTCCCTTCCTTTTCATTATTCAGCCTCCATTGTACAAAGAATTGTGAATGTTTTTATGTATTTTTCGCCATTTACAGTTCTCTTTTGCAAACAGTAGCTTAACCGAACTGTCGTCGTTGGATTTCAAAGTGTCGCAAGTGTCATTTTCAGTCAAAGGAAAGAGTCCTCCCCTTTCTGATAGTCAATTACACTTTTGCCATTGTTTTTTATTTGAATCACCAATTCTTTGAAGTGTCGAAAGCAGTTTTCAAGTTGAAATTGAAAGTGTAGCTCTTAGTCTTCCTTTCGTTTTTTAAATTCGAAATCACAAAGTGTCATCTTAGCTTTCCTTTCATTTTTTGAATTTGAAATCGCAAAGTAGTCTTCCTTTCATTTTTTGAATTCAAAATCGCAAAGTATCATCTTAGTCTTCCTTTCGTTTTTTGAATTTGAAATCGCAAAGTTTTGTCTTCGTCTTCCTTTCACTTTTGAAAAGAAAATTGTTAGTACTGTCGCTTTGAAAGGAAAATAGTTCAGATCTGTACTTAGCATTCTTTTTGTCATTCACACATTAAGAAAGAGGAAAACAAATAGATGCATGTGCATTTGCATTTAGGCTGCTTGTTGAGCTTGATTTAGGATAGTGCATCTTAGTGTGTGCTCTCTGCTCTATGTTGAAATAATTTTGCTTCTCTTTCCTTAGTAGCTAGGATTTTCATTGCAAAAAGAAAGTAAACGACTGTTTATCATCTTAGATTGCATGTTTAGGATTTGTATATCTACATCACGTGGTGAACCTTAAAGGAAAACTTCTTAAGAAAGATCAACTGTAAAATAAATTCAATGAACATAAAAACGCTTTGGAACCTAACGCACAACATTTAGAAGTCTAGGCTAGAGATGTATGGTAACTATCGCTTTCATCGTAGGTTGGGTGATTCCTCCTCTTTGAGACAACAAGTGCTAGTACGTACTTGTGCTCCCACGTACCGTCGAGTATATATTGGGAGACCACAATAAGCTATATCCTTTATCCTTAGGAAGCCATGTCTACCACCCTATCAATTGCAATGCACTGAACACAGCATTCGGGAAGATTGACTGCGATACCGTAAAAAGTATTCTGCAATTTTGCGATTGGTTTGGTAATCCCTCTATCTAGATTTCCAGAGTAGTCACTTTCATTCCTTTTCAGACTCCTTAAAAGAAAAGGTCTATCTGAGCACTTGTCACTTTAGGCTCATTAAAAATCGAAGGTGACTAGAGTCATCTTTAGCTTTTTCTCGACTCTTAAAAATTGAAAAATCAAGTTGTGTCAAAGCGTCATAAAATTTATTTTAATCGGAATAACATCACTGTTCCCTCGTTGGTCTTATGTTGAGAAAATGGAGTCCACCAATCAAGGATTTCCCCTTGGGAGAAATCCTAGTCCCTGCTCTTCTTGGGGAGATGTTGGTGCACCTCATATGGCCACATTGTCCCTTCCAGGACTGACAATTGGCCTGCCAGTATGGCTCTTCTTGACCTCTGTTGTTCAAAACACCGTGATTCCTGAGAAATCAAATCAGCGACCAGATGATACTAGAGTTACCCCCCAACCTTATACTTCGTTTGTTTCTCCCTCTCCTTCTTCCTCTTCGCTTGGTGAAGCTAGTGAAACTAAAAACCAAGTAACTGAGAAGAAGAAGAAAGGGAAGGAGAAGAAGAAGAAGAAGCCAACAACGAAAGGGGGCAACCATGCATCATCTGGAGGAAATCCACACACTGCACCATCCAAGACTAAATCTCCATGTATCATTTGCAAAGTGGACCACTATCATCGAGATTGTCCCTGCATCCCATGGATCTTAAGGGACTGGTCTCCCCGCTTGCACAATCTGGTGTCCTCAACCTCTGACGATCATGTTGAAAGTACACCGTCAGCTAGTGAAAACGAAGTCAATGGACAGAAAGGAAGATCTAAATTTCCTTGCAGACTGTGTGAAGGCGATCATTCCCTCCACTGTTGTCCCTTCCTGGACGAAGCTAAAAGAGTCTTGGATAATCGTCCTACGTCACCGCAGCGACTTCCTCCTGGATTCAAGAAACTCTTGTCGAGTCCATCGCTTGTTGAAAATCTGACTGACACACCTTTGTTGTCGGTTGAAGTAGCTATCATTGAAGATAAACCCTCTGAGTCCACATCGGAACAAAGTCAACAAGTCGAGACGGCAGTCAACCCAATCTTGTCTTCAGAGGATCCACCTTTAGATGATATTGTCACCAAAGAGAATGAGAACAATACCATTCAAATTATTTTCGTAAACATAGACTCTGATGAACATGGGGGAAAGCTACCCATTCCTTTACCGCAGGAAGGAAGTTCGTTAGAGATTTACGTGGTCGTTTATTTGGTCCCTCCTCCAAGCAACCTAGTCATTTCCTTCGACTGGAATCTACTAGGCAGACCCCGCCTACCATCTAATGTAACATTCTGAATCATAGTATAAGCTTACAGAATGATCATGGTTGGTACTATCATAGATGAAGGGGCTTTTATGAGTATCCTTTCCTCAACTGCTTGGAAAGCACTTGGTTCACCATCGCTTCTGCCTGAGATTCGAAATCTGACAGGCTTTAACAAAGGAACCAGTCGACCGTTAGGGATCCTTCCAAATTTGCCTATAACTTTGAGAAGGAAAACCGTTCATCTAAACGTGATGGTAGTCCAAGGGCCTTTAGATTACAATCTACTCCTTAGGCGTGACTACATTTATAGCATGGGAGCTATTGTTTCCTCACTCTTTCGAGTGATGTTTTTTCTGCATGAAGGCAGAGTGGTCCAGCTCATAGACCAGCTTTCATTCCTCAGTTCACACATAGCTAATAGTGAAGTGCCATCCCTATCTGGTCTTTTTGTGTAAGGAATGTCTCATCAATCTCCAGTCCGTCCACCTGATGAGCGCGAGTGATTCAGTGATTGTCACTGAAACCCAGGAGGCATGCGCCCTAGTCTGCTTTGGCAAGAAAACCCTAGATATAAGGCAGGTTTCCGTGTAGGAATATGACTAGTCTGACTATCCTGTCCGTTTAGGAAAATGGATCAGACTGGAAAAGGATTCCTCTGTCAGAAGGTATGTTTGTTCTTGATAGAGCCAAGAAAGTGTTTTGTCTACAGATTGAATGATAACCTGGAAACTCTACTTCGTTATACCTGGGGGCATGCAAACCTTTTTGAATGCAAGTGAAAAGCGACCATTTATTTTCTTAGTTTGTAGGTTCTTAACCCTTTAAACTCGTAGGATTGGTTGTTCCTAGCTTGCATAATGAAAGGATCCGGAGCAAAATTTCGAATGGGGCAAGCTCCCTAAAAAATGAACCTATTGATGAGACATCCTTATTATACAACTGGCACGTGCAGTTTTACGCGAAGTTTAAGCTCGTTAAAAAATAAACCTAGCAGTGAGCATATGTTCCACCAAAGTTTAAGCTCATTAAAAAAAGAACCCACCTTCAGTAAATAACCATTGTGATCGCATAATTATCAGCTTTTGAGCCTTGGTTGTGTTCTTACCATCACCTCCACTCTTTTTTAGCCGATCATTTGCCTCCATTTGATTGTTTACCCCTTTTGAGGAACAACTGCGACGAGTGATCCTATTAGCCACCTTCTTTACACTGCCGTGATTGAAAAGTTCAAAACCTTACCTGGAACTAGCTGCTATCCGAAAGCATCACTCATTCCTCAAAAAATGAGTCTCCTTCAATCGGCCTCTCCAGCTTGTGAAAGTGATTGGAAGTGCCATCCCTCCTCTAGATTTTAATCTTTTTGGACCTGAGGGATTATTACACAAAAAGATCGAGCGTTTGTCTTGTTCGGCTCATTAAAACTATCAAAAAGTCATCCCTTTCGCATTGTTTTATACTTTTTCGGAATTAAGGGATTATATTATGAAAAAGGAATACTGGAGTTTCCTTTCCGTCTCTTTTTAGACTCTCTAAAATTGAAAAGAGACGAGTTATCTTTGTCGTTAAACTCATTAAAACAATAGTGACAAACTTGTCCATGCAGACAAGAGCGAGTCTCACTGTCACTAGGCTCGTTAAAACATAGCAACGGGTTTGCCTGAAGGGAAAATTATAGAACAAGCATATGTTATCCTCCTCAAGCTTGACAAAAATAAAGAGGTACTGGTCAGCAATGACTGGGGAAGAATTGGGAAGAAAACTTGAAGAAACTTCATTGGTAACAGGTCGCTCTTGAACATGACACTTTCACTCCATCACCATGATTGAGTTGGGTTGGGTTACTCCGTTCACTAGTCATATCACCATTGGTCCTCTGTACCATCTGTTAGACTCCGTCTTGTCAGCCCGCTGTAGTCAAATTCTCCAAAGTTCATTCCTTGTTATGCGCAGTCACTGATGTTACTGTGGTCCAGAAAAGAGTCATTTTAATTCTTGAGTCCAGGGTTTTGTCTGCAGACTAGAGGAAGGTTCAGTGAGTTTATATTTCAAGATGGTTATCAATGCAAGATTGATTCTTCTTCAAAACCCTGTTTTGAAGAAGAAATCATTAAATGTGTTTTCAAATATGTAATTATTGAAGTTTTTCAGTCTTGAGAATTCAGAAGCAGCCTTGGTTATCCTTCACTAAGCCACGCCACCATCCCTACAAAAAACGACAAGGTATCATCAGTCCAAGACTCAAAAAAAGCAAGGAAAAGCCAAAGAACAACATTATATTAAGTGATCGAATGACAAAGTGCCAAACATTATAAAAGTGGGTCATGGAGTAAATTTAAAATCAAATATGATTTTATGAGATATTTTTCTTCACATATAAACCATGGTAAACAATTCATTTGCACAAATTCTCAAGGCAGAAATCGAGCTGGTGAAGTTGAAGGCCGAAATCGTGTTTTGCAAAGTTGTGAACCGGAACTGGAGGCGCGCTACTCATATAGAGCGCGCTACGCATATAACCTCACCAGCCAGTGTTAAATACCACGGACGCTACGCACTTGCAGCTCGCTACGCATTGGGAATTGGGACCGGAAGCAAAGAGCCATCAATTGGTACCAAAGGTCGAGTGATACTTTTGCTGGACGAGAATCCCAATAAAGTTGAAGTCCGATTTGATAAACCGGTTTATGGTGTAAAAAACATGGTGGATTTTTGTGAAGATAGCTATGGGTATTTTTGCAATGCTGCCAACGAATATTTCATACAGTGTTGGAGTTTCGTTTGGAGCATTCTGTTGGTGAGGATGGGAATAAGACAATGCTTGATGCCCTTATTGATGTTTTAAGTAGTGAAGCATCGAAGGAGCCTTTGGTCCTTTTCATAAAGGATGTTGAAAGATCGATAATAGGCAACCTGGAACACTACAAGAAATTCAACCCCTCCGGGCACAGTTGTCATCATTTTAGTTTAAAAACTATTTTTATTAAAATTAGTTTTTATTCAAATAGCATTTTGTTAATAAGTTAGAAAATAAAGGAAAAACAAGTGGCAGTCAAAGGCGGAAAGTTTAAATTTAAATGGAGATATCTGCCACAACAGAGCGTACTGTCTATTTTGGTCTTCAGTTACAAATTTAAAGGGTCTTCAGCTACAGCTGTCGCCTCTCCATTAGTTATTAACAAACAAATGTAACGCTACTCCTTTTAAAGCAGACTTTTCCTATTTTTGTGATGATTGATGTAACAGTGTTCTATTTTCATCGATCAGTTATCACATCTCTAAGTTATATTTAATGTATTGCAAATGATTTGTAAGAGGGGGGAGAGTTCTGAAAACTGGTGTAGGAGAAAAACAGAGCTTCTATTGTACAGTTTTGACAGAGATTTTAATGAAAAGATACAGCTCTGGCGCCTGAGATTCCTATGGTATGACAGTTGACATATGTTTCTTCTCTGTCTCATACATTCCTTGTTATGTTTACTGTTTCATTGCATAATCATTTCTAGATGAATGCTTTTTAAGTAGAAGGCTAGAATCTAGTTTACTACTCTGCCCTGGAGGAGCGTTCAGTATTTCTGTATCTTCTTCTGTCTGAGAAGGATTCATTATATATGCCCTTTTTGGCCTCTCGACTGTCTTTCACTCCATACAATTCCAATTTGATTGTTAAACTTCATGCTTATCTTGCCTCAGGAGATAATCTGCGTTTTTCATTTAATCTCTGCTCTTGCTGTCTTTGCCCCACACAGCCCAGAAAACCCAATCATTTATCAAAAAACCCCTTTCAATCAATTTACTAGCCTAAAATCAGTTCCCATTTTAAGTCATCTCAGCCTCTTTGAAAATCTTTTGCCGAGATAGACCCGGAGAGAGCCCTCCCCTGTCCTCGTAGGGCTAGCTACGAGGCTGAGCTTGGTTTTATGTTGCCTTGAACCTCGCCTTCTTCAGCCTGAGGCAGATTCGAGCGCTAACATAGTGGCGACCATACTGGGGAGAATCCTCCCCGGTAAAGGATAACAAAGTTCAGATCTGATGCTGATGGTGGACAGCAGTCAGACACATATGAAGGCTGAAACATTCACTTGGCGACTCCAACTTGATCCAGAGATTCCAGTGCTCGCTGATCCACTCATGCAATGGTAGGGTATGTGGCAAACCCTGCACTATGTGAAGCTGTAAAAGAAGTAAGAAATCAGTTAGCAGATTTTGAAATTAATGAAGTTTTTTTCAATGCCTTGCTTCAATGTTTGAAATCTCCGAAGTTTCCTCTTGAAGCTAAAACTGGTGTCTATGAGTTAGTTGTTGAAAGAATTGAGAAGGAAATTCAGTGTTTAAATGATCAGATCCAGTCTTATGAATTCCAAGATCCCAAAAAGTTCTTGGAAACGCTCCCTCCTTCAAAACAAGAAACAATAGAGTTGCCCACAGATGTTTGCATTGATAGTGTGCAGCTGGAAGTATGTATTGCGGAGTTGGGGTAGCAAACGGAGTCTGGCTTTCACGATCCTATTGTGATGTACATGGAAATGTTTTTCAGTTTGACTGAAAAATCAAACTGTCTTTTACATGATCAGACTCATTATGTGCATGTAGGGCTGCCAACAATTGCATCTGTGATCTGGTCGAAGCACTCTCAAGTAGCATTCTTCTTAGATTTACTTGAATGGTTGATCTGGCATTACAGCATTACTTGATTCATTGGCTCGGCAACAGAGTAGGGTAGATTTTGTAAATAAATAAGCAGCCAAAAGGCAGCATTTCGCTCTAGTTTCATTACAGTTTTAGTTTGAACTTTGCTGAGTTAGTTTTTCAATCATTTCAGTCCAGTTTCAGTCCATAAATGAGTTGAAAGTCTCGTGTTGTCTGTCAAAATAATGACTCCATTGCCTAATGGATGGAGGCACTATCTGCTCTTCCAAAGATCTGCTGTTCTTGGCACCTCCACGGAGTGGCAACTGCCATCCCCATTGGAGCCAATGTTAGACTCCGTCTTGTCAGCCCGCTGTAGTCAAATTCTCCAAAGTTCATTCCTTGTTATGCGCAGTCACTGATGTTACTGTGGTCCAGAAAAGAGTCATTTTAATTCTTGAGTCCAGGGTTTTGTCTGCAGACTAGAGGAAGGTTCAGTGAGTTTATATTTCAAGATGGTTATCAATGCAAGATTGATTCTTCTTCAAAACCCTGTTTTGAAGAAGAAATCATTAAATGTGTTTTCAAATATGTAATTATTGAAGTTTTTCAGTCTTGAGAATTCAGAAGCAGCCTTGGTTATCCTTCGCTAAGCCACACCACCATCCCTGCAAAAAACAACAAGGTATCATCAGTCCAAGACTCAGAAAAAGCAAGGAAAAGCCAAAGAACAACATTATATTAAGTGATCGAATGACAAAGTGCCAAACATTATAAAAGTGGGTCATGGAGTAAATTTAAAATCAAATATGATTTTATGAGATATTTTTCTTCACATATAAACCATGGTAAACAATTCATTTGCACAAATTCTCAAGGCAGAAATCGAGCTGGTGAAGTTGAAGGCCGAAATCATGTTTTGCAAAGTTGTGAACCGGAACTGGAGGCGCGCTACTCATATAGAGCGCACTACGCATATAACCTCACCAGCCAGTGTTAAATACCACAGACGCTATGCACTTGTAGCTCGCTATGCATTGGGAATTGGGATCGGAAGCAAAGAGCCATCAATTGGTACCAAAGGTCGAGTGATACTTTTGCTGGACGAGAATCCCAATAAAGTTGAAGTCCGGTTTGATAAACTGGTTTATGGTGTAAACAACATGGTGGATTTTTGTGAAGATAGCTATGGGTATTTTTGCAATGCTGCCAACGAATCTTTCATACAGTGTTGGAGTTTTGTTTGGAGCATTCTGTTGGTGAGGATGGGAATAAGACAATGCTTGATGCCCTTATTGATGTTTTAAGTAGTGAAGCATCGAAGGAGCCTTTGGTCCTTTCCATAAAGGATGTTGAAAGATCAATAATAGGCAACCTGGAACACTACAAGAAATTCAACCCCTCCAGGCACAGTTGTCATCATTTTATTTTAAAAACTATTTTTATTAAAATTAGTTTTTATTCAAATAGCATTTTGTTATTAAGTTAGAAAATAAAGGAAAAACAAGTGGCAGTCAAAGGTGGAAAGTTTAAATTTAAATGGAGATATCTGCCACAACAGAGCGTACTGTCTATTTTGGTTTGCAGTTACAAATTTAAAGGGTCTTCAGCTACAGCTATCGCCTCTCCATTAGTTATTAACAAACAAATGTAACGCTACTCCTTTTAGAGTAGACTTTTCCTATTTTTGTGATGATTGATGTAACAGTGTTCTATTTTCATCGATCAGTTATCACATCTCTAAGTTATATTTAATGTATTGCAAATGATTTGTAAGAGGGGGGAGAGTTCTGAAAGCTAGTGTAGGAGAAAAGCAGAGCTTCTATTGTACAGTTTTGACAGAGATTTTAATGAAAAGATACAGCTCTGGCGCCTGAGATTCCTGTGGTATGACATTTGACATATGTTTCTTCTCTGTCTCATACGTTCCTTGTTATATTTACTGTTTCATTACATAATCATTTCTAGATGAATGCTTTTTAAGTAGAAGGCTAGAATCCAGTTTACTACTCTGCCCTGGAGAAGCGTTCAGTATTTGTGTATCTTCTTCTGTCTGAGAAGGATTCATTATATATGCCCTTTTCGGCCTCTCGACTGTCTTTCACTCCATACAATTCCAATTTGATTGTTAAACTTCATGCTTATCTTACCTCAGGAGATAATCTGCGTTTTTCATTTAATCTCTGCTCTTACTGTCTTTTCCCCACACAGCCCAGAAAACCCAGTCATTTATCAAAAAACCCCTTTCAATCAATTTACTAGCCTAAAATCAGTTCCCATTTTAAGTCATCTCAGCCTCTTTGAAAATCTTTTGCCAAGATAGACCCGGAGAGAGCCCTCCCCTATCCTCGTAGGGCTAGCTACGAGGCTGAGCTTGGTTTTATGTTGCCTTGAACCTCGCCTTCTTCAGCCTGAGGTAGATTCGAGCACTAACACCATCCATTTTGGGGGTTAACTCTACCAATCCATTTCAGTGTCGCTGATATGTTCAAGAGAAGTCGCTCAGAGAATTCACCAACCCAGCTTGTGTCTCATCCACTACAATACCTTCATGCTTCATTCTTTCATGACCGCCACCCTGAACTATGTATCATCACATCGTTTTCACCTCCACAAAATCATTTGCTCCGTTTCATGTCATAGATGTGGGATTCATTAAGGCCCTCCTACGACGGGTCGCTTCTTGTTGACATCAGCTCATTATCCAAGAAGTCGACTTAGGAACAACCCTTTCAGTGCTTTGAAGCTTGCATGTCTCAATGGCAAGTTTCTCGCTTCCAGCAACAGGTTTACATTAATGGCCTTCGACCAAAAGATTTTGCGTGGTGTTAGATGTCGACTCATGTATTCACACCATGTGAATTGTACTGCAGCACCTTGAGGGTCATTATCATTATCGGTGATTCCTCTTGTGCTTGTTAACAGCTTACATAATTGGCTGGTAATCAGGCGATGTCTTTCCATGTTCGACACCAAAACATCTTTTCACGTGGATTGACTTGTACTTCGGGTGAAGATTGAACGAGTTTTGAAGACCCCGGATCTAGTTTCATCCATCCGGGTTGCGATATATTCAAGAAAATAAAGACATCAAATGTACATCATTGCTGCACAGATAATCATCCAAGCCAAAGGATGATGGCTCTACCAGAATCATCAATCTGCCACACAGAAGGTTGTCTGTCCTATGTACATGTAGATGAATTTATAAAGCTGAGAGTGGGACTAGCAGCTCTGAATGGACACTAGTTTTCCCGATAACAATGACTCTTCAACTACTCTATGATTGTTACATTCAACTATCGACACTTGAACTTCCACTTGACAAGACATTACATATAATCTGTACATGAACCCATGTGAGACAAAAATAGGCTTGAGCAAGCCTTGAGAGACATCACTATGACTCAAACAACTCTGGGAAGACCAGCTCTTCAACATCCTCATGATGGTCGATGGGGGTGAATTGATGCCAAGCTCAGTAGTCTGTGGTGGTTTCCATGTACTCTATGGTGACATCTTTCTAGAAATGAACTCTTTCCTCTATTGCATCTTGGTACACTTCTCTGGCTCCTCTGTCCAACTTGTCTAATAGCATGCACGTCATTGTCTTGAGTTTAGCTAGACTAGCAACATGCTGATGCATGGTGTCTACACTGATCGCCAAGTTTGCACCGGTGGCTATGTGCATCATCTCGTCAAAGTACGAGTCAAGCTCCAGTCAGATTTGTGCCTTTGTCTTTGCCTTGGTGAGTGTCCCAATAGATGGGATCGCATGTGTGCACACAAAAACATCCATGCTTTTGAATACTCGTGCATGGGAAGCCTGCAAACTAGTGATGACCTGCGGGAGTTCTTCATAGTTCCAGCTCTGACTCCAGATCCGTGGCTTCAACTTGACCACTCTGGGCTTCATCATCTTGGGAAAGTGTAACGGGGATCCCTTGTATCTCATTGTCCATGTTTGCATGTGGTCAATAGAAATATGCACTTTTGTACAAAATATGTGCTCTCCTAGCACATCGTTGTTGCCAACCATTGAGATGGACAACTGCCTTATGCACGATACCAAATCTGGAATATAGCACCCACATGACTATCTCAAGGGATGATACCTCATCCAGTATTGCCTTCCTCAACTTTTCTTGGGCAGATGTTGTAACTAGTTCTCCTCCCTGCTTATCCCTCTATAACTCCTTAGCCATTCGCTCATTCTCTGCTATCAATAAGCAAGCACTCGAGTTAGTGGCTTTGGCATATTCTCTGGTAGCATCGGCCAATGTTGCTGGATGCTTATGCACGTCAGATACGATCACTCATTCCTCAAACTACACAGGAGGTGTGTAGTCATCCATAGTAGACACCTTGCGTGATTGCACAACTCTATGCTATGACTCATCGAATGATATGTTGTGCATCTCTTCTTCCAGATTGTCTCCAAGGATATCAATCTCTCGTTGGTCACTTGGGACCTACTTTGCTTCTGGATCTGGTGAAGCTAGTGGGTTGACCTCTTGGTGGTAAAGCATGAGGTCGATGTGTTACTCTAACTATGGCAACTCCATATCCATCTCCTCAAGTATTCGTTCAATCTCTTGAGAGAAGTCTTGCTCCCACGACTGCTCTCCTTGTCTACTTTGTGCCAGCTCCTTGAATGAGTCTACTACCTTTATGGGTGCATTTTCATCAATCTGTGTATGTTTCACCCCTTGTTGTATATGTCCTTGCTGCGATTCCTTCTCCTATCTACACAACTCATGTTCCTTTTGGAGTTTCTCCTTCAACTCATGCGACTCCTTCACTATTTCCTCCATCCTCTATTTTTCTCACTGCCTTTACGTGGTCCTCCTGTCACCTTGTTACATCTTCGCCTCTATTTCCAAATATCCTTTCTCCACAAGTGGGTCTACTCTGAAGTTCCAGCTTTGTTTTGCCTATGTGTTGTCAACAATCTTTCTCTTGCCTTTGTCGCACACTGGTATGTTACCTTTGCTATTGTTGTTGTTGTTGCTCTCCTGAATGTTTCTTCACGCTGCTTTGGTAACCATTCCACATCGATGCTGACTGGTTCATTGGGCCCTGAGAAGCTGTGACAATATCTTCATGTGTCTTCCTCAGCCCAATGACATGCCCCGTGGATCCACAGAAACTGTACTCTCACGCAGTGATCCTTCACAAAGCAATGCGGGTCATACGGATTGAAGCTTCTGGTGCCAAAAGTAAACTTCTTGAACTCTTCTATCTCGACATCTGCATGCTTGAGATTTTGTATATCGTACAACCTAATCCGCAATTGAAGAGTGGGCCAAGGTGCCTTCTTCTTCTGATGTAGCCCAGCTGGCAGTCCTATCGAGATGTGGTACGATACTTCTTGCATGACGAACTTGTCCATGGAAAACTTCGGCAAAACATGTGGAGGCTTCTCCACATTGTACATCCATATGACGATGCCAAGAGGTGAGGCATACCAATCTACTATATTGATCAGTGCCTCCATTGTTTCCTTCGACATGCAAGGTGGATCCTCCTCAAATATGATCTTTTACATAGGGGTGACAAAATGGTCTGACAACTGTGTGATGACCCCGTGAAAGTTGCATTCAGAAAACAATTTACAATAAGTGTTGAAAGAGGTTTCCACTAGTGTCCATGCCCACTTCAAGCCCGGGAACTCCTGATGGGCACAAGTTACATCCAAGATGTAAGTGGACATGTAGATTTCTAATTGTTGACCTTGGGTAGTTGTCGAGCTCCTGTTACCTGTTTGTTCAGCCTATGAGCCAACATGTCGGACCAGTTGCATGGTTTTCCTTCACCGACCAGTTGATCCAATGCAATCACCCAACTCTACGGGAAGGTCTCCATGCTCTCTTGGCCATACAAGCGACATGAAAATATGACCAAATACTGATGCACCTTTCGCAGTATCTTCATCTTGTAAATCTGGTTGGGTGTCATCCTGAATTTGGTTGTCTCCTTCACCCAGTTCTTCAAGATATCCATGGAGTTGGCATTGCTGCTGCGTATGCTAAAGGGTGTCTCCATGGTGATCAATGGCCTTGGGAATTGGTACACCTATTGATAATCTTGTGCCCTGAAGGTACAAATCTCTATCCTATTGACACTGCTCAATGTCATCGTCTCGAGATCAGTGTGCGAGACAATCCAATGTATAATGTCCGTGCATGGGAACGCGAGATACCTGCATGCAATCTGGTACAAGTTGGACTTGTGAATGTTCACATAGACTTGGCGGTCTTCAAGCTCTTCCCCAAATGTGGTTGAGAATGCATAATTGACCTCTTTCCATTTCAGCTTGATGTCTTTGTCTATGATCAGCTTGGTGTCTTCATATATCGGCAGACTCATAGACACTCACTCAACTGTTGCTCCAGTTGTGCTTCTGTCGATGTCCTTTGACCCTACTCTCTTGGAGGCCATTGATCTCGAACTGCTGAGAGACAAACGAACACCTACTATATCTGGAGACATTGTGACATGCATGGCAAAAAATCTATTAGTTAAAACCAAAGAAAACTTGAGGACTGACATGCAACATACCTAGAGAACTGTTGGCAAGGATTGCACAAGTTTTACTGGGAGGCTGAGAGACTCACTATTGGAACTGTGTAAAAGTCATTTCAGAGTGTCGGGAGGCTGGCTGACTACTGGAATTGTGCAATGTGCAATCCAAACTAGTGTGTTGGGTGCTGATATTGCGGAAGGAGCAATTTCAGCTGGTAAGTGATGCAGGCCCGGGGACTGCATTGCGCAATTTTTTGGGCCAACAGTCACTTCCTCTCATAATTGTGCAAATAAATACTGGAGGGCACTGAATGGCTAGATTTGTGCATTTTCTGGGAGGAAGGCAGAGCCTTCCCTCTCATAATTGTGCAATGTTGTCCGGGCAAGGTAGAGTCCAGGCCAAGGTTGCCCAAACCTATCGACGGGCAACTAAAAACATATGAAGATGTGAATGCATGGCAATACTGAGTGTAAGTACGAGTGAATGATCATGCATGCAAACAACAAATGCAATATTTAGAAAACAGATCAACATGCATGTGTGTGAAACAATTCGCCGAATCAGTGACCGTTCATGCAAAACAATGTCATGCATGCGACAACAGTGAGATGCAAATGAAAACTGAAGCGGTGGTTGTACAAGCTAACATGCATGCAAACGATAGCAAGAATTCATAGAAATCAAGAAGATAACACTCACATGAGCCAAAACACAAAAAGTGACAGAAATGCTACAAAAGACAAGTAAAGCAAACTCACCCGTAAATAGCTGAGCTAGATGTGTCGAAGACTCCTAGATTTGATGTGGGATGTCAGAGCTCCAAGATCGATGTGAAGAATGAGCTCTGAAGTGGCGAATAAATAAGTTTGAGGCTCATGACATGCATGCCACAAATATAGGAAAAAGCGACACTTGGATGAAAGTTTCTAAAACTATCTTTGCATGTAATGTCTGGCTGCTAAAAATAAATCCCTAAAATCTAGGGATGCTTTATTCATGTAGCGTTTTGCTATTTCGAGAAAAATCAACTCATGCATGCAAGTTAAGTTTTCTTTGTCCCGGAGTGAACCGATCAACCTGAAGACACATGCAACAGCCTGCTTGACTGAGAGGGATTTTTGCACAATTTCTGGGAGGAGCTGGGCTAGCTATCCAAAGGGATTGCACAATTTCTGGGAGGAGCAGTTGACTGCCACCCAGAATTGTGCAATTTATGGACTAAGCAACCCTGCTGGGCCAAATTGTGTAATTTTCACTAGGAAGGTTGTTTGATAGGATTGCACAATTTATGGGCCCAGCATGCTGCTAGTCAGATTTGCGCAATTTTTGGAGGGAAGGTTGGTTCCCCTCCAGAATTGTGCAATTTTTTGAGGGAGCTGATCACCCAACAACTGGCCCAAGTTGGGAGAGGCAACCTATGAGGGGAGTGAAGAAAGATGTCATGCACAGGCTAGAAAGCTGCTAAAAAACTAATGAAGCTTATGTACATGAGAGTGCAAGACATGCTGCTAAGGATGGTTGGTAGGGAGGTTTCAAAACGAAGCTAAGGAAAAATTTTGAAGGGTGGTTGTAGCCGCCACAACACTTGGTGATATAGTGGTAGAACTCTAGCTCTCTGAATGGACCTTGTTCGTGAAAAGAAAGTCTAACACCTCCAGAAGTATTATTCAGTTCTTTGATCGTCTTGGTTTCCACACTTGCTTGATTGTGAGACGTAGCATCTTCCAAGCTCTTGTTCAGTTGACACACTTTCCAAGCTAAGCCAACACTATTGTTTCGATTGGGGATGAGGGGTATATTGGTGCATAAGCAGTATAGTCGTCAGAGCTTTAGTTTCATCTCTGGTGTTGCTTCACTGCCAACAGGCCTGGACAGTACCCCGACGAAGTTACGCAGGAACACAAGCATTTCTCCGCTACCAGCGAGCCTGGTCAATACCCCGGTGGAGTTACTTGCATCACCTCTATGCATAGGAATCCTTTCTCTTCTTTTGCCTTATTCATTTTTCATTTTTTTGAAATTTTTCACATTTTCATTTTTTTTCATTTTTCATTTTTCGTAACTATGCATAACACTTATTCATTTCAGAGGTGGAAGAGGGATCCTAACTTATTGAGAGCAGAAGAGCTTGTTGCTTCATAGAAGTATTTTATATATACCTCTGACGTGCTTGTTAAGGTTTTCCCCCTCACCTTACTCTACTTGAATGCGCTGACAAAGATTAACCCAAAACAACCGACAAGAGTAGGTGACACTAGTTAGCGCGCAAGTGTTGTGTTTTCACCAAGGTTCACTTCGAACAGTACGTATTTTCCATTGACATATCATGGACTAAAGATAAAAAGTTCTTCATATAGAGGAAGGATGACAGATAACCAAGTATTGATAACAGCACAAGTCCTCTTGTACTTTTCCCAGCTTGTTTCAAGAGTCGCACATGGTCTCATGTGAAACTAACCTATGAACGTAAACAAGTGAATAGACGACAAAACAAAGAAAAAGAAGAAGTGAATGCGTAAGCAAAGTGGTTAAGCAAACAAGCAAGAGAGAAAAAAAACATGCAAAGTAAGAAGAAAACATGCATGCAAGCAAACAAACCAAAAGAAAATACTACTCCTACTCCTAAGCTAAGAGTGCGTGGGTTTGGTCACATGAAGTGATACTTCCAATGAAGCCACTAGTGCATTGGTCGACCATGGTTCGCAAACAACACAATTGTGGGAACCAATAGACAAGAAAGATATAATAATGAAGAACAACACATTCTGAGTTTAAATGTGTCCATAGAACATAAGTGAGTGCAAGTGCATGACATGCGATCCCCGGACTTACCATGATCCTGTGCGACATCGCGTGCAGCTATTAAGCATACGCATGTTGGGTCAAGAAAAAGGTATATTTTCCCCTTGGTAATTGGTTTATTTCACATTCATCCTTATATGATTATCTCTATTAATGGATTGAAATAAAGGAAATAATAGCTAAAGTTGGATGAAAGCACTTAATAACAAATTAGATAAATCTAGCACAAGAAACTGACTTTTTACTATCCTTGTGTGTAGAAGACACGGATTGGTCAATAGCCATTCAATCAATAGAGTAGCACCAGGCCGTAAAAGGAAAAGACAACATCTGAGGTAGGCAAGACAGTGAGAGACCAGGCAGACTAATACTATTTCATGACAGAATCATATTATGTATTGCGAAATCCTTAGGATCTCCTGATCTTGAGGATTCGCTTTTATCTAGTTTACTCTTTTAATGTTACATATAAGGCCGAAAGGCAAACGAAAAGGAGTTCAGAATTATGTAATCTGTAATTATTCTTTTTAACACATATAATAGTATTATTTCAGTGACATTGTAATCTTGTTACTTATATTAATGAAGCAAGACTACGTTTGATCTTTACTTTTATTCTGATTTTTCCTTAGCGGAGACTTCTGACGACTCTGGGCCCAGTTAAGAGAAGTTCTACTACTTTCTTCTGTTATAATCTTTATATTGAGTCTTTATTGATTGTTAATGTTTAGTTAATATCATTTGGCTTATTGTGAGGATTGACGATTCCAATTCATACTGCTATTCATTTAGATTCATACTTAGTCGTACGATATACCTGAGTAATGCTTTGATTGGATTGGTTATATTAGTTTCAGTAGTAGATTGTAGTTCATTATGAGCTATGTTATCGTAGATCTTAGAGATAGCATTACTTTATTTCCATAATCTGCTTACATAGATCAGTTGTTGTTTAGAATAATTTATCGTTATTTGCTTTCTTGTTGTTCAATTATTAGTTTTCGTTCAATTAAGAATTGTCGTTCAATTGAGATTTCCGTTCAAATTAGGATTTGTTGTTCAATTCTAATTTTCTATAGATTATCATTGTTGTTCAGTTGTTACAGTTCTCTTTCTTGATCAAGAGAATTAGTCTTAATTCTATTTGAAGGTTGCCAAGCGTGACTCTTTTCATTCTCATTCAGATTCATTTGATTTCGGAATAAGTTAGATAGAATTGCAGAGTGTGTTAAGAGTTCTTTCCAAGTTATTTCTTCCTTAGTTATTTCTTTTAGAATTGTATGAATTGAGTTGAAGAGAGAGTTATTAGTGATTGCAACGATTTACCATTAGATAACCTCTAAATTCACTGCATAGATTGTGCTGACATTCTTGAGATAAAAAGACTTACCTTGGGTTGACAAGTAATGAAGGAATTAAGACTTCCTGTAAAAAGACATCTTAGTGCACCAACATTTTGGCGACATTGCCAGGGATAGTGTTTCAAGTGATTTCCTTTTTATCTTGTTGTGAAAGAATTGGGTTTTAAAACAAAAGGTAAGAACCTGCGTACCTAGCAAGTAAAGTGCTTGCTTACTAGCCCTCTTTTCAGCAAAAGCTTAGAGGTTAAATAGGAATTGGTTTTTATGAATGACTACGAATAGAAATATAGAAAAAGAGAAGAAACCCCCACCTAAATCCGATAAACCCAAAGGATCGGTGAACCTTGTACGAATGACCTTTATAGACGAGATCGTAAAAAAGTAGAGTCTCAAGCGTCAGTAGGATTTCGGGCAGTATCTGGAAAAATTTCTACTATAATCCCTCAAGTAGTAGGTTCACCATCTACAGCTTACACTGAGATTCAAAGCCAAGTTGGAGGATCTGAACAGAGTCTTCAAGCTACACTAAGTTTACATTCTGATCCTTTACAAGAGGGAAAATCTTGTAACTTAAGAGAAGGAGAAGGAGAAACTAGTGGGACTACTAAGGCAGAACCAAAACTGTCTGAACAGGGGTCTCTTGTGATCCCAGATATAGGTAGTGCTACAAAGCTAGCTCAGGTTGCTAATCCTCCGCTTACTCAAAAAGCACCCCCTGAAATCCCTAAAGGTTATTGGCACATATTTGACCAAATGGCAAACCAACCACCTCAAGGTCAAACCATGGCATTAGAGTATCCCATAGTCGACCAAGTGGCCAATGCCCCCATGAAGGCTATTCCTTTGCAGAGCATCCCAACTTTCCATGGGATGATCATAGAGGATCCCGATGCTTTCCTATTTGTATTTGATGTCCTCTGTAGAGGGTATGACTACACCACTGGCCCCCAAAAGCTAAAGTTGTTCCCTTCTACCCTGAAAGGGGAAACCTTAAGATGGTTCATGGGTCTGGGTGGGTGAACTATTAACTCTTGGGACGATATGTAAACCTCCTTCCTCACAAGATACTAGGACTTTTGTAAGACTGGGGAGTTAAAAGATGAAATTTTTAAGATGACTGCAAAAGATAATGAAACACTAGAAGAATATGTAGAATGGTTTAATTATAATTTGCAAAGGTATCCACACACCACCCTATTGAAAGAAGTCCTAAGAGTTATCTTAATTAAAGGAATGAAAGAGGAATGGTTAGAAACTCTAAATTTAATGGGAAAAGGAGATATTTCTCAGGAAGATTATGATGAAAGCATTCGCTTGTGTATCAGGTGTTCACGAGGAAGCACATGTACAGGAGTAGGAAGTTGAGATCCCATGAGCAGGGCAAGCAAACCACACAGTGGAGGCGTAACACAGATGGAAATCGTAACCTCCTGGAAGATTTCAAGACGGACATCCTGGGCACTCTCACAATGCAGCTGGATGTCCTACAGGCTAAACAAAAACAAGCCTTAGCAGAACAAAACTTGGCCATCTTCTGTCCACGTTGTTGAAAGAAGCACAACCAACAAGAATGCCCATTAGACATGGTGCAAACATGCGTTATCTGTACTAAAGAGCATGCCACTGAACAATGTACATCATTGCCGAGGCTGAAAACAATATTCAAGGAAATAGAAGAAGAAACAGAGATGGTATATATGATGAACCAGCGTCGACAGTGGTAGGCTAAACCTATAGGTATGTCACAAGAAGCATCCTAGTTCTTTCCTTCTTCACAATTTAATCAGCAACAGAACCTTGGGGAAGCATGGCAAGCCCAATCACCTTACCAAAATTGGAAAACCCAGCCATTCTCTATGACATCCTAGACAACACAATCTTTTTCGGGTAATGGCTAGCCAAATTCTCCTTTTACTTCTGTTTGGCAGGGCAATCCCTATTAATCCCAGTGGTCTACCTCCACCTCTCAAAATCCGAGTTGGTTTACAAATTGGCAGCGACCTCTGGGGATATCTAACACACCTATAGGGACAGGTCCTCAGCCTCAACCTACACTATCAGCTCTGTATGCATTATAGCAAAATCCCCAACCTTTTTTGCGCCCTCAATTTCTTGCTCAGCTAAATCCAAATCCTAATAACAGACCGGTCCAGTTGGTGCAGATTATTGAAAGCTTAGATTATGATATTGAGCAAAAGAATGTAATGAACTTAGATTGAGGTCAAGACGTACCATCACCCCTGAGGAAAATAGGGACAAACCTTTAATCGAAATTGAAACCACACCTATACATATACCACCAACTGTAACTAATACTGAACTAAGACAAGGAGAAGAGACAGATCAACATGAAGACCCTAAAAAACTTACAGTCACTTCTCCCTCGTTCCTCAAAAGGTTAACGATACACAAACCGACTATTTATCCAGATTTCGATCTTGTAGGGGAACTAAAAAATTTTGTATTAAAATTCGTCTCCTCCAGGCCATTCAAGACATACCCATCTATGATAAAACAAACAAAGAGGTATGTGTAAAAAAGCCTACGAGGAAAGAAAAAACCTCACCCACCATTCATGTTGTAGGGACCTTATTTGATTACTCTTGGGAGGGGAAACTCCAATAAAGTATGAATATCCTAGAAATCCCATAGTGACAGTTCAGATATATGGCCACTCTTTTCCCAATACTCTAGTTGATCTTGGTGCAACCATTAATATTTTAACAACAGAAACCTGTCAAGCACTTGGTATTATAGCCCTAGAACCAACAACCACTTTATTAGAACTTGCTGATCATTCAGTGGTAAGGCCAGAAAGAACCTTAGAGGATATTACAGTTTCTATTGATTCGTGGGAATATCCAGTAGATTTTCTTGTTATAAACCCAAAGATTCGATTGGATAGGCACCCTCTGATTCTAGGCTGATCTTGCCTAGCGACAGCTGATGCTTATATTGGCTGCCGAGAAGGTAGTATGACTATTGCAAAGGGGGATGCTGTAAAAAATCTTGTGTTATATCCTCCTTCCAATACAAGTATGTCCGTTATAAAAATATGTAAACAACCACCAACGTACTTGGAGGAAAGAATCCGTTCACCACTCACAGTAGCAGAGGCACTGGAATTTAAAGATCAAACTGAAGATGATGTTATCAATAATTTTATAAATCAGCCAGATAATGTGACCAATGTAAAGTGTCAAATGTGGAAAGAAATCCTTGATAATGAAGCCATGGAGGATCCTCTGAAGGATACCGATGACCAGCATATTCAGACAAAGCAGAAAAAACTCATACAAGTCTTACAGAAATATAAAGGGGATTTTGCCTGGGATTATCCTAATATGAAAGGAATAGACCCAAAACTATGTACACACGACATTTATACTGAGAAGGATGCTTGACCCATCCAGCAGCCTCAACAAGGATTGAATCCACATCTCAAGGACATTGTGAAAGAAGAATTACAGAAGGTGTTGGATGTAAACTTCATTTATCCTATCTCGGGCAGTAAGTGGGTCTCTCCATTGGTGGTCGTCCCTAAGAAAAATGGGAAGTGGCATATCTATGTAGACTACCGGGAGTTGATCAAGGTGACATAGAAATATCACTTCCCCCTCCCATTCATTGACCAGGTTCTTGATACTTTGGCAGGGAAGCAATTATTTTCCCTTTTAGACGGTTTTAGTGGCTACAATTAGATTCAGATCGCCCTTGAAGACTAGGACAAAACAACCTTCACCTGTCCCTGGGGTACATTTGCGTACAGAGTATTACCATTTGGCTTGTGTAATGCCCCAGATACATTCCAGAGAGCTATACTCAGAATCTTTGCTGATTTAATAAATGAAGGAATTGAGGTGTATATGGCTGACTTTACCCCATATGGGGATGACTTCGACCAAGCATTGCAAACATTAGAAAAATTATTAGAATGATATATTGCTACCAGGTTATGTTTGAGTAATGTCAGGTGTCACATGATGATGACCGAGGGCATAATCTTTGGACATTATATCTCTGCAGCAGGAATATAGGTAGATCCAGCAAAAATTCGGATAATTATTTTACTGCCTACCCACTGCACTCAGACAAAGGTACATAGCTTCCTAGGATATGCAGGCTATTATCATAGGTTTATTAAAAACTTTTCACAAATTGTTGTGCCTCTATATGATTTAACTAGGAATGTTGATTTCAGTTGGTTTGACAGATGTGACACAACTTTTACAGGTTTAAAGAAACTAGTCTCAACAGCACCGGTATTACGTGTACCAAACTGGGAGTTTCCTTTTCACATATCCACGGACGCAATAGATGTAGCTATAGGCATTGTCCTTGGCCAGGAGGAGGACAAGAAACCTTATGCTATGTATTCTGTAAGCAAAAATCTCACTTCTACAGAACTTAATTATACAGTGACAAAAAAATAATTCTTAGCTTTTATCTATGAAATAAACAAATTTAGACACTATATAACTGGTTACCAAGTCTTTTTGTACACTCATCACTCTGTCATTCAGTATCTAGCTAATAAACCCATCACAAATCACTGAGTAACAAAGTGATTATTGCTTTTGTAGGAGTTCGATATTACTATCAAGGATTGTCCGGGGAAGGAAAACCCAGTTGCTGACTTTCTATCATGAATCTCGAAGGTGAATGATCCACTCACACTAGACTATCAATTTCTGGATGAACATCTATTTGCCGCGGTAGTTAAGACACCATGGTACGCAAATGTGGCAAATTATCTAGCAGTCAGGAAGCTACCTAGGCATTTGACGGCAAGAGAAAGGAAGCTAATTGTTTAGCACAACGCTCGATTCTCCTGGATATGCAGATATCTTTTTCACACAGGGGCTGACATGTGTATACGCATATGCATCCACGAGGATGAGATTTATGACATCTTGAAGGCTTGCCATGACGAGCCCTGCGGGGGACATTTTCCAAATCGAAGGATAGGGCATAAGATATTACAAATGGGCTATTATTGGCCCACTATTTTTAAGGATGCTAAGAAATATGCCCAGACTTGCGATAGCTATCAAAGGATGGGTAGTACTGGCCAATATGATGAAATGCCTCTGCAACTCCAACTAGTCATAGAACCCTTCGAGAGATGGGCACTAGACTTCATTGGCCCATTCCATCCACCATCCAATCAGAAGGCCTACATACTGGTTGCCACAGATTATGTGACGAAATGGGTGGAAACAGTAGATTTACCAAGAGCCATAGAGGAAGCTGTGATTAACTTCCTTTTTGGACTGTTTGTGCAGTATGGGTTACCGTGAGAAGTGATCACAGATGGGGGAGGGCAATTTGTAGGACAAAAGATTAATGTCACTCTCAGAAATCATCATATTAAGCACAGGATCACTTCCCCATATCACCCACAGGCGAATGGGCAGGTCGAAAGCACTAATAAGGTCATTGAAGCAATTTTGACCAAGAAATTCTTAAAACACTAGAAAGACTGTGCTACTAGACTGCCAAAGGCCTTGTGGGCCTATCGCACAACTTGGAGGAATACTACTAGATACTCTCCATACCAGCTCGTGTTCGGAAAAGAACCTATTTTTCCAATCGAATTTGAAATAAAGACTTTAAGGACGGCCCAAGAAGTGGGTTTGGATCTAACAAAAGCCCAGACAAAGTGACTCTAGCAGATTAACGAACTAGATGAGGCTTGACTGCTTGCTTTGAAATGGACTGCAATTATTCAACAACAAAGGGAAAAATGGCACGACAGCCCTATCAAGAAGAAAATGTTTAAAAAGGGGATTGGGCACTGTTTTACGAATCCAGATTCCAATATTTCCTGGGCAAGTTGCAAACAAGATGGCTCGGCCCTTATGAGATTCAAGAAGTGCATAGTAATGATACTCTTACCTTGACTACCATTGACGAATTTGGCCATTCTTTAAGGTGAATGGGCACCGAGTACGCCTCTATCACAAACCACTCACCAAGGAGTCTTTTTGTGAGCAGGTATGCAAGGACCCCTCCATGCAAATCTTAGTTGCAGGGGGTGATGACCCAACAACTTTTTTTTCAAAAAATTGAGATTTCTTTAAAAATTGTAAATAATGTATATACTCTTTTTGATTGATTGCAATTAAGAATAGGCATTACTATGTAAATATGAGAATTTTTATTGCTTTGTGTGTTTGATAAGTGTTATTCAATTGATTGAATGATTATTGTTCAATCAATTGAACAACACTTTCACATTTTTTTCTTTTGTTGTTCAAACGATTGAATGATTGTTGTTAAATTGATTGAACAACACATTTGCGTGTTTATTTCTTTTGTTGTTCAAATGATTGAATGATTGTTATTCAATCGATTGAAGAACACTTTTGCATTTTTATTTCTTTTCTGTTCAAATGATTGAACGACTTTTGTTCAATTGATTGATCAACACCTTTGCAGTTTTTATTTTGTTGTTCAAACGATTGAATGATTGTTGTTCAATCGATTGAACAACACTTTTGTAGTTTTTGTTTCGTTGTTCAAATGACTGAATGATTGTTGTTCATTTGATTGAACAACACTTTTATGTTTGCATTTTTGTTGTTCAAATGATTGAACGATTGAACAACACCTTTATGATTGAGATTTCTTTTGTTGTTCAAATGATTGAACAATTGTTGTTCAAGTGATTGAACAACACTTTTGTTTGCAATTTTTGTTGTTCAAACGATTGAACAATTGTTTCTCAATTGATTGAACAACACTTTTATGATTGTAATTTTTGTTGTTCAATTGATTGAACAACACTTTTGCGTGTTTTTTCTTCTTTTCTTTTTAATTTCTACTGTTCAATAAATTGAATAATTGTTGTTCAATCCATTGAACAACACTTTTTGTCTTTTTAATAGGATAACTCGTGATTTTTTGTTTTAACGGTCACTATGCCATCTTTTTCTTTTTTTCCCTTGTATTGTGAATAAACACCATTTGAGTGGATTTGTACCTGATATAATAAAAAATAGTAATGACAATACCATTATGACCTATGAAGCCTTTTGATGGTTATCTTTATTCAAAAGCTGATACAGTGTATCATTATAATGACTGACTAAACATCTCTTCTTTGGACACATCATAAAATGATTCATTATTTTCAAACCATGCTGGCTTATGTTTACACTTTCAAATGGATAAATCTCATTGACATGATGATATGAGGATAAGAGTATAAACTTTCATTGTCATCTTCTTACTTCTTACACCATCCCTGATTCTTGAGAAGCAACTTAGCCTCCCCATTTTTAACAAATAAAAATTTCAATAGAAAAAATGGACATAATGAGATGTGAAAATGAATCAAACATTGTCTTAAAAAGGATTGGGGGTCTCATCTCGAGCCATCCTACCATGATCATAAGGATCTAATGAGTGACATTCCAATTTGGCTACCAAACAAAGGTAATGACCTTCTTGATGCTTAAAATTGTTAGAAGGGTAGGGGGTCTCATCACGAGCTAGCCTGATCACTTTTGTATACCTGGTGAATGGCACTATGGTCATCTGGTCACCATGCCAGCATAATGGTCTCTTTATGACAAGAAAAGAAGAACCATCTGCATACTAAAAAGGAGGACTCTGGCTCATTTGTGGGGTTAAAAAGCAACCCTGTTGAGGCTATGAATGCCTGCTGGTAGCAGCGGCTATGCTTGTGGTATTGAAGTATCATCTTACACTGCCAAATGTTCTCTAAGCTCTTGTCACCTATGGATTTGTTTCTAAAGGGAATTTTCCATTTGAACAACACTCTTACAAGCCGATCTGCATGGTAACTTATGTCAGATATTCATTATATTCTAATTGTCCAATAATTTTACAACAATCATTAATATATACTGTCGATTATGCCTTTGCCATTAATACTGCATATGGTGAAAATATTTTGACATAATGCATTAAAATCTCTGTTTTAATTTCTTTTCGGTCATTTCACATCTGATGATGTGTATTGCTTTAATTTCTTTACCGATTAGCACGTTGTTTTTGGGATTGGTTGTCGTCATTTATGTATTGTTAATGCTTTCGCTTGCTTTTCACATGCTGAAAGGATGTGGACACACCTTTTTATCGTCAGAGGGAGGATGGCTTGTGTATGCACGAGATATGTGAGAGTTATGGATAATTGTGTGATAATCATTTGAATTAACTTTCGGGTAAGGACTGCATGATGATTATGAATGCATAATAATTAGCAAGTATTTCTAATTGGGGAAAGGATGACAACCATTATGGCGGGTAAGCAGACTCGTGATCCTGTGTTAAGCGTGGCTGATGGGACAAATGACTTAACTAAATATGATATTAATTCCCAAAACATCGTCATTTCTCTATTAATTGTTGTAACATTCTCTGTTGTTGTTCTGAATTGTGGAAGTGTAAAACAATTACATACAAGAGAACTAGTTATAGGTACAACAGGCATGGGAGGAAGAGCTATCTGGAATGAACCGCCAGTGCCTATGGTATTGGATCAAGCTCGTGCAATTCTCGAGCGTGTAGGATGGCTGCAATATTTCAATAGGTTGCAGGGATTTCATGAGGAGTTGACGTTGGAATTTCTGCAGAATTTGCAGAATGTCAGCACCATAGTCAGAGGCAGAAGTATAACAGTTTCTGAAGCAGTCATAGCCGAAGTCACTGGAGTTTTGGTTGAAGGAACCAAATGGACAGAAAAAAATTTCCTTCTGCACAATGTGATTGAAGTATTCCGAGATCCAAGCGAGTAACTGGTGCGAACAAGAAAACAGATCCATCCTTCAGCATTAAGGCAGTCATGGCAAGAATTGGTCGTCATCGTGCAAAGGTACATTACCTACGACGGTGGACACGATGTGGTAAAGCCCTGCCAACTAAAACTTCTATCCATTTTAAAAGAGAAAATTTCAGTTAATTTGCCATTTTATTTGAATTCCCTATTAAATGATGTCATATGTCGAGTTAGGACAGCTAAGGACCCACACAAAGTAATCAGTCATCATGGATTGATTAAATTAATTATCATGAATGGACTGGCCCAGCAGCAGTTAACCTAGGACAATGTTGTAAATCCTACTTTGGCTCCACCTGTAGAAAACACAGTAACAGAGCAACAAGGGCCAAGAACCCCAAGCCTGAGAAGGACACTGAAAAGAAAGAATTCCTTCATTCCCCTGAACCCAGCAAAATGTAGGTGCTCTGTGCGAGTGAGAGCCCAGCGATGTATCCCAATTCAAACAGATGAGGCTAGACCATCTTGCACACCACCTGCAAATCCGCAAAATTCCCCTTTGAAAGACTATGAGGAGGAAGTGGCCAGGGTATTGGAAAACATGGGAATATTTGGAGAGGGTAGAGAACAATCTGGGAATGTTGAAGAACAGAATTGTACCCCCAACCAGTCTGCCCCTGCTGATAGCCCTGGTCATGAGAAAACCCTGCCATTCATTGATTCCGTGGAAAAATAGAGGGAACCAATTCCTTATGTGGAAAAACCCCTTGAAGCAGAGGTACATGAAGAAGAAGTCACTAGAGAAGGAAATTAGACAGCAGACACCGGTCCAGTGGACCCCCCAGCTAAAGAAAATCTTGTAGATGAAACCCTGGGAGATGAAAATCAACCAGGTAATACTATTTTTTCTAAGTCCCCTGAGGATGAGGCCTACCCAGAAGAAAACCCGGAGAATGACAATTGTTCAGGAGACACCGTTGTATTGGGATCTCCTGAAAGAGAAATCCATGATAAAGAGGAGCTAGAAGGTGAAGCTCCATCGGGAGATACAGTTCCAGATGGAACCCTCCCTGATGCTGACACATTACCACCTGTATAGGAACTAGAGGACAATGTAGTTAACCCACCACTGGTTGGAAGTCCTAGATTAGATCAGTCCTACAGAGATAGGCTTAGAAAAATGCTTAAGAAGTATAGGAAACATAAGTGAATAATTGGTCAGCTAAGGTAGTGGTTAAAAGAAGCCATTAGAGCTAGGAATTTGAAAGTAGAAAAAGAGACCACAGGCACACAGACAGAACATTGTTCTGGAAAGGATGCTAAAACCCAAACTAAGGATCTTTTGGCCTGTCCAAAGGAAACTCAAACAGAGCCATGCCTTGTAGAAGACACTGAAATGCAAACTGAGGACCCCTGTGTTTTCTCACAGGAGACCCAAATGGACCACCCTACCATGGATACTGTTGTTCAAACAGATGCTAAAGAGGACATTCAAATTGGTCATCGCGTGATTCAAGAGGTAGCTAAAGCTACTGTCCAGACCAATCCCATGGAGACCCAAGAAGGAGAAACCCAAACATAAGAGACACCTGCTTATATTACCCTATTCAGGGAGGCATTTATTAACAGACTGTAGAATGAACTAATGAAGGTTCAACAAGAATTAGCCTAGCACAAGGAGGAGGTAGTGGCCTTGAGGATACATCAAGAGTTAAAGAAAAAGTTTGAGTCACTAACCATAACTAAAGATGAGACCTTTTCTCAGTACAGGGTTGAACAGAAAAAGGTTGAGAAAGCACGGGAGAAATTACAGAAGGCTAAAGAGTAGTTGGAAATTGTCTGCTCTCTTTATTCAGTCACTCTTTCATGTAGAGCCTCTACAACAAATTATGCCTTATTCCTCCTAGAAAGGTTCTTCTTGCTGAAAATCAAAGTTGCTAAGGCTGGCCAGCCTGTGGAAATCAAAACCACCTCGGACATTGTCAAATGCTTTAGAGAATAGGACGAGAAGGTACAACGCCTCCTCTGTGAACTTTATATGCACAATTTCTTTATAGAGGACGATAGGGACATCAACCCTGACCCCTTTATAAGGGATGTACAACTCCAAGCATTTCTCTCTTTTGCTACTAATCAACTCAAGTGGGCCAAGGCTCACAATACTTTTAGGAGGCATGAAGAAGGAATTGACCTATGGCTAAGGGAACCAACCAAACCCCTATAGTTCTTGATCAAACACAAGCAATTCATGAAGCGAGACGGTGTTGTGGGCCAACTGAGGCGATTTCACATGGATATTATCCAAGCTGGAAAGGATTACTTCCAAGAGATTAAGGAGGAAGCCTTGTCTACAGCCAGACAAAGGTGGGAAGCCTCCAGCATTGCTGTTAGAAATCGAGAACCATTTGAATATCGGAACTTTAAAGTTTCCTCGTCTTGTTTATATAAATACAGTAACATGATTTTGTCTATGGGGCCTGAATCGATAGGATGTCGGTATAGGACTCCAATCATATGGTATCCTCCAGATAAGTATCATTGTGATTACACCTTGAAGGATCAAGACATTACCTAGGCTTTTGCTATACTAAAGAAGAAAAATGGCTTCAAAAATTATAAGGAGGTATATCCTACCTACTCCCTAACTCAGCTACACATTAACTATTTAATTGCATGAGGACATGCAACAAGGTAAGCTGGGGAGTATGTTGGGTCAAGAAAAAGGTATATTTTCTCCTTGATGATTACTTTATTTCACATTCATCCTTATATGATTATCTTTGTTTATGGATTGAAATAAAGGAAATAATAGCTAAAGTTGGATGAAAGCACTTGGTAACAAATTAGATAAATCTAGCACAAGAAACTGACCTTTTACTATCCTTGTGTGCAGAAGATGCAGATTGGTCAATAGTCATTCAATCGACAGAGCAGCACCAAGCCGTAAAAGGAAAAGATAGCGTCTGAGGCAGGCAAGGTAGCAAGAGACTAGACAAACCAATACTATTTCATGACAGAATTAGATTATGTATTGCAGAATCCTCAAGATCCCCTGATCCCGAGGATTCTCTTTTATCTAGTTTACTCTTTTAATGTTATATATAAGGCTAAAAGGAAAACGAAAAGGAGTTCAGACTTATGTAATCTGTAATTATTATTTTTGAGACATATAATATTGTTATCTCAGTGATGTTGTAATCTTGTTACTTATATTAATGAATAAATAATGTGTTTGATCTTTACTTATATTCTAAGTAGTCCTTAGTGGAGACTTTTGGCGACTCTGGGCCCGATCAAGAGAAGTTCTACTACTTTCTTGTGTTATAATATTTCTATTGAGACTTTATTGATTGTTAATTTTCAGTGAATATCATTTTTCTTATTGTGAGGATTGACGATTCCAATTCATATTGTTGTTCATTTAGATTCATACTTAACCATACGATATACATGAGTAATGCTTTGATTGGATTCGTTATATTAGTTTCAGTAATAGATTGTTGTTCATTTTGAGTTATGTTATCATAGATCTCATAGATAGCATTAATTTATTTCCATAATCTACTTACATAAATCAGTGGTTGTTTAGAAATCATTTATCGTTATTTGCTTTCTTGCTATTCAATTATCAATTGCCATTGTTCAATTAAGATTGTCGTTCAAATTAGGATTTGTCGTTAAATTATAATTTGCTATATATTATCATTGTTGTTCAGTTGTTATAGTTCTCTTTCTTGATTGAGTGAATTAGTCTTAATTCTATTTGAAGTTTGCCAAGCGTGATTCTTTACATTCGCATTCAGATTCATTTGATTTCAGAATAAGTTAGACAGAATTGCAGAGTGTGTTAAGAGTTCTTTCCGAGTTATTTTTTCCTTAGTTATTTCTTTAAGAATTGTGTGAATTGAGTTGAAGAGATAGTTATTAGTGATTGCAACGATTTACCATTAGATAACCTCTAAAATCACTACATAGATTGTGTTGACACTCTTGAGATAAAAAGACTTACCTTGGGTTGACAATTAATGTAGGAATTAATACTTCCCGTAAAAAGACATCTTAGTGCACCAATAATGCATATTCTTGACTGTGACATGCAAGAAAAATAAAGAAACAAAGACGACTTGCATTGTGCACGTGTGCTTGCTATGTAAGATTCCTCTAATGCATGAGCGATAGGATTGTGTAGTTCAATTGGAGGAAGCATAATCTGTGTGTGATATTGATCTTCAATGTATATAGATGAGTGATGTGGAGCCTTGGGTGTTTCAAAAATTTCCTAATCAAAAGTGCAACCAACCTCAAGACAACGAGGGCCTGAGATAACCATCAGCTCAGGCTGAAGTGCCTCAACATTCTGTGGGGTTTCGACTTCATCAACAGAAAAATCATCATAAATAGGTGGCTTGGAAAAATCAACTATGATAGGATCATCATCGTGATCGAATACGGGAGTAAAAATATCATGACAGCTATGATCAACAAAATCATGATTTCATCGGAATCCTCATGATATGATGAATCAAACAGAGGGCTATATGACAAGCAGAAAAATTCACCTCTGTGTTTCTAGAAAAGGAAGATGAAAAATCGAGTGGATTTTCAAAGAATGATTTTTCCTCTCCATTTTCGAATGATGGACTGACATCTGGTGTGTTCTGTGAATGATCAACAATGGGTGCATCCGTAGAAGGAGATACACATGTGAAAACATGGATGGCAGGATCACCAAAGATGTCAGGAAAAAACAGAGGAGGCTCAGACAGAAGGGAGTCACCCTTCGCTCAGGGTTGATGCTCAATCTCACAGTCATACTCTTCATGACTAATAGCACAGGTTGGTTGTGCAACACCAACTCCGTCCATAGCTTGATATTCATTCACAACAAGTGTAGAGTCTGAAATGGAAGAACACAAGAAAGTGCAATCCGGAGGATCATTAGAACATGAAGACAAAGGTTGAGGTAAATTAGACATGTGACAACCCATGGGCTTCGCAACCAAATCTGAACGAAAATTGATAGAAGTGATGTTGCGAGGATGTGACAGTGGAATGGATGTGTGTGCCTATTCTCCCACATCACTCTGTAGTGGTGGAGCTATTTAATGAGGGGATGATGGACAGTCACTAGTGACAGTGATTGTGTCCGTCGGTGATTGCATAGCTCCATCACCAAAGTATGTTGAACAGGGCTTGGGCTTAAACTTTCTTTTATGATTAACATATTTGGTAAGATAGTACTTGAATCTGTCCATGAGATACTGGAATTTCATCTGACTTTTCGGAGCTTGAAACTACAACACACGGAAGTGGTCCAAAAATTCCATAGGCGATTCATGCGGGGCCTTCCATTGTTGTAACAATTTTTGGTCAAGAGGTTCTGGATAAAAATGATGGAAAGTAGATTCAATTAGATCACAAAACTACTCAAGTGAGTGCATGCTACTGGGAGGCAGACTCTAGTACCACTGTTGTGGGGATTGGTGAAGTGTGTATGCTAGCAGCAAGATGACCTCTTCTACATAGAACTCATCTACATCCTAAAGGAATTCATATAAATCTTCTAAGTACTCAATCCAAGCTACTTTTCCTTCGCCATCATACGTGGATTCAGACAAGAGATTGAAAAACTCCCTCGTGACGTTGGGAGGTTCAGCATGTGAAAGATATCATCGAGGGATGAGTGTAATAGAATCCATGATAGCTGTGAAAAGGTTCAAAATAGGATGAGAGGACACAACTTGTCATCTGGCCCTCCTTCTAGCACCAGAAATGTTGATGGTGTTGGACCCACCAACATGTTAGGGGATCTCCCCGGTAAAAAGTTCCAACTAGACCTCACACTATTTGGTGTAGGGGTCCCAGTAGTGGGTTGTACGGTATTACCTTGACTGCGGTTACGCATAGAGGCAAGTAAGATGTCCCTATTGGTAGCAAGGGTGTGACATGTTAAACAAGCCAAGGAAGGTGTATGAATGGTTCTAACACACAGAAAGTGAGGTGAGTGCGCCCCTTGGAAACCTATGAAAGCATGTGGCTAAGAAAGGAACACACAAGCAAAGATGCATCACAAACTAGAAAGAAAGTAAGCTAACAATCCAAACTGATGGTTAAACCAACAACACATTTCAATAAGATTCATACATACTTATACAGAAAAAGTCCATACATGCATGCGTAAGCAAACATATACATATATCATTAGAGTAAACAAGTTAGCTGAAATACAATAACAACATATGCATGAAACATGTTGGATCTGTTATATTAAGAAGTGAAAATTCCAATCATATAGTAAAACCATGACCAACCACTAGTCCTAATAGCATAATGTTACAGTCACTGCCACCTGCTCCTCCAAAGAGATGTAATAGCTCTGCAATGTGGAGAAGCCAAGGCTTGTTACAATACTCTCCAAGATTTCTCTAAGATACTCCTATCGGAAGCTTGGCTAACTAAAAGCCTCTACAATGAGTTATGAGGGACTATATATAGCAAAGGGTGGGGTGGCCCTTGACATTCCCCTTTGTGATTGTTCATCTACCCTCATGACTCTTCAACTACTCTATGACTATTACATTCAACTATCGACACATGAACTTCCACTTGACAAGATGTTACATACAATCTGCACATGTACCCATGTGAGACAAAAATAGGCTTGAGCAATCCATGCAAGACATCACTATGACTCAAAAAACTATGGGAAGACCAACTCTTCGACATCCTCATGATGGTCGATAGGGGCGAACTAATGCCAAGCTCGATAGTCTGCGATGGAGTCCATGTACTCTGTGGTGACATCTTTCTGGAAATGAACTCTTGCCTCTATTGAATCTCGATACACTACTTTGGCTCCTTTATCCAACTCGTCTAATAACATGCACATCATTATCTTGAGTGTGGCTAGACAAGAGACATACTGATCCATGGTGTCTGCATTGATCGCCAAGTCTGCGTTGGTGGCTATGCGCATCAACTCCTCAAAGTACAATTCAAGCTCTAGTCAGACTTGTGCCTTTTTCTTTGCCTCGGTGAGTGTCCCAATAGATGGGATCATATGTGCGTGCACAATAACATCCATGCTTCTGAATACACATGCATGGGAAGATTGTAAACTAGTGATGAGCTGGGGGAGTTCTTCATAGTTTCGGATCTGACTCTAGGTACATGCCTTCAACTCGACTACTCTGGGCTTCATCACCTTGGGAGAGTGTAATGGGGATCCCTTGTATCTCATTGTCCATGTTTGCATGTGGTCAACAACGGTATGCACGTTTGACAAGATATGAGCTCTCCTAGCAAATCACTGCTGCCAACCGTTGAGATGGACAATTGCCTTATGCATGGTACCAAATCTAGAATACAAAACCCACATGACTGTCTCAAGGGATGATACCTCATCTAATATGACCTTCTTCAAATTTGCTCAAGCAGATGTTGTAACCAGTTCTCCTCCCTACTTGGTCATCTGTAACTCCTTATCCATTCGCTCATTCTCCACTATTAAGAAGAAAACACTTGAGCTAGTGGCTTCAGCATATGCTCTAGTAGCATAAGCCAATTTTGTTGAATGATTGTGCACATTAGATACAATCAGTCATTCCTCAAACTTCACAGGAGACATGTGGTCATCCGGAGTAGACACTCTGCACGATTGCACAACTCTATGCTGCGACTCATTGAATGATATGTTGTGCATCTCTTCTTTCAGATTGTCTCCAAGGATCTCAGTATCTCCTTGGTCACTTGGGACCTGCTCTGCTTCTAGATTTGGTGAATATGGCGCATCAACCTCTTGGTGGTAAGGCATGGGGTCAATGTCTTCCTTTAAATTTGGCTGCTCCATCTCCGTATCCATCTGCTCAAGTACTCATTCAATCTGTTGAGCAAAGTCCTACTCCGACGACTGCTCACCCTGTCTACTTTACACCAGCTACTCGAATGAGTCTACTACCTATATGAGGGCATTTTCATCAATCTGTGTATGTTGTACCCCCTGCTGTATCTATCCTTGCTGCGCTTCCTTCTCCTATCTGCACAGCTCCTGTTCCTTTCAGAGTTGCTCCTTCACTATTTCCTCCATCCTCTTTTTTTCTCTCTGCCTTTGCGTGGTCCTCCTGTCGCGTTGTTGCATCTTCACCTCTAATACCAAAGCTACTTTCTACACAAGTGGGTCTGCTTTGAACTTGCAGCTTTGTTCTACCTCTACATTATCGACAATCTTTCTCTTGCCTTTGTCATGCGCCAGTATGTTACCTCTGTTGCTACTACTGTTGGTGCTCTCCTCGATGTTGCTTCACTAACCATTCTACAACGATGTTGACTGGTTCATTGGGCCTAGCGAATCTATGACAATATCTTCATGGGTCTTCCTTATCCCAATCACATGCCCCATGGATCCACAAAAACTGTACTCTTGCATTGTGATCCTTCACAAAGAAATGCGGGTCATATGGATTGAAGCTTTTGGTGAAAAAAGTAAACTTCTTGAACTCTTCTGGCTTAGCATCCGCATGCTTGAGATTTCATATCTCATATAACCCAATCTGCAATGGGAGAGTGGGCCAAGGTTCCTTCTTCTTCTGATGCAACCTAGCTAACAGTCCTACTGAGATGTGGTGCGATACTTCTTGCATGATGAGCTTGTCCATGGAAAACTTTGGCAAAACATGCAAAGGCTTCTTCGTGTTGTACATTCGTATGAAGGTGCCAAGAGTTGAGGTGTACCAATCTTCTATGTCGATTAGTGCCTCCATTTCTACCTTCGACATGCAAAGTGGATCCTTCTCAAATATCATCTTGTACACCGGGGTGACAAAATGGTCTGACCACTGTGTGATGACCTTGAAAAAGGTGCATTCAGAAAAAAATTTACAATAAGTGTTAAGAGAGGTTTTCGCTGGTGTCCATGCTCACTTCAAGCCCGAGCACTCCTGACAGGCACAGGTTGCATATAAGATGTAAGTGGACATGTAGATTTCTTCTTGCTGACCTTTGGGCAGTTGTCGAGCTCCTGTTACCTATTCCTTCAACATGTGAGCCAACATGTCAGACTAGTTGCATGCTTTGCCTTCACTGGCCACTTGGTCCAATGTGATCACCCAACTCTATGGGAAGGTCTCCGTGCTCTCTTGGCCATACAAGTGACATGAAAAGATGACCAAGTACTGATACGCCTTTCGTAGTATCTTTGTCTTGTAAATCTGGTTAGGTGTCATCCTGAATTTGGCTGGCTCCTTCACCTAGTTCTTCAAGATATCCCTGGAGTTGGCATTGCTTATGGGTATGATGAAGGGTGTCTCCATGGTGATGACTGGCCTCAACGAGTGGTACATCTACTGATAATACTATGCCCTGCAGGTAGCAATCTTTGTCTTGCTGACACTACTCAATGTCATCGTCTCAGGATCAGTGTACGAGATGATCCAATGTATCATGTTTGCACATGGGAACGCAGGATACCTGCATGCAATCCGGTACAAGTTGAACTTGTGAATGTTCACATATACTTGGCGGTCTTCAAGCTCTTCCCCAAACGTGCCTGAGAATGCATCATTGACCACTTGCCATTTCAGCTTGATGTCTTTGTCTACGATCAACTTGGTGTCTTTGTATATCGGTAGACTCATAGATACTTGCTCAACTGTTGCTCCAATTATGCTTCTGTCGGTGTCCTTTGACACTACTCTCTTGGAGGCCATTGATCCTGAACTGTTGAGAGACAGACGAACACCTGCTATATCTCGAGACATGGTGACATGCATGGCAGGAAATCTATTAGTTAAAACCAAAGAAAACTTGTGGGCTGACATGCAACATACCCGAGGAACTGCTAGCAAGGATTGCGCAATTTTTACTCGGAGGCTAGGAGTCTAACTGCCGAAACTATGCAAAAGGCAGTCTGGACTGTCGGGAGGCTGGTTGACTGCTAGAATTGCACAATGCACAATCCGGAATGGCCTGCTAGATTTTGATATTACACAATGTGCAATTTCAACTAGCGATACTGACTGTAAGCAAGAGTGAATGATCATGCATGCAAACAATGAATGCAAGATTCAGAAAATGGATCAACATGCATGTGTGTGAAACGAGTCGCCAAATCCACGACCGTTCATGAAAAACAGTGTCATGCATGCGACAACAGTGAGATGCAAAAGAAAAATGAAACGATGCATGTATAGGATAACATGCATGCAAACGATAGCAAGCATTCACATAAATCAAGCAGACAACACTCACACAAGCCAAAACACAAAAAGCGACAGAAATGTTGCAAAAGACAAGTAAAGCGGACTTACCCGGAAATAGTTGAGTTGGATGTGTCGAAGACTCCTGGATGTGCTGTGGGATGTCAGAGCTCCAAGATCGATGTGAAGAATGAGATCTGAAGCATCAAATAAATATATTTGAGGCTCATGATGTGAATGCCACAAATCTAGGACACTTTGATGAAATTTTCTAAAATTATCTTTGCATTTAACCTCCAGCAGCTAAAATAAATCCCTAAAATCTAGGGATGCTTTTTGTATGTAAATTTTTTTTGTTTTGGGAAAAATAAACTCATGCATGCAAGTCAAGTTTTCTCAGTCCCGGAGGGAACCCGTCAACCTAAAGTCACATGCAACAATGTGGTTGACTAAGAGGCATTTTTAAGCAATTTTTGGGAGGAGCTGGGCTGACTGTCCAGAGGGATTGTGCAATTTCTTGGAGGAGTAGCTAACTGCTGCCCAAAATTGCGTAATTTCTGGGTTAAACAGCACTAATGGGCCAGATTGCACAATTTTCATTGGGAAGGTTATTTGACAGGATTGCCCAGTTTCTAGGACCAACAGGTTTCCAGTCAGCTTTGTGGAATTTTAGGAGGGAAGGCTGGTTCCCCTCTAGAGTTGCAAAATTTTTTGAGGGAGTTGCTCAGCCAGCAGCTGGACCAAGTCCGGAGAGGCAACCTATGAGGGGAGTGAAGTAAGCTATCATGCACAGGCTGGAAAGCTGCTGAAAAACCAATGATTCTTATGTACTTGACATTGCAAAAAATGTTGCTAAGGATGGTTGGTAGGGAGGCTTCAAAACGAAGCTAAGCTAAAATTTTGGAGGGTGGTTGTAGTCGCTACAATAGATTGTTATATGCATTAGGTTGTCATTAGGTTTATGTACATGCCTTTTGATGTTATGGTTACATTCATGATAGATGATAGTTGATTAGTATAGTCATATGCACATGTGTCGGATAGTCATGAATGATAGTAACCTGTGGTTGTATGCATTACTATTTTTGTTTATGTTAGATAACTTGATGATCATGTTATATGTTGTTGATGAGTATGCTATAGGTTAACTTGTTGTTGTTATATGTTAGTTAACTTGATGATTAGGGTTATAACATTAATATCTTGATGTTATATGTATCATGCTAAATTGGATTGGACTATGCAGATGGTTATGGTTATGATATTTAGGTATTAGCCAACATATTTGTGATGACTTTTCACACGTGGTTGTTATGCATGAATGATAAATGCTTATGAGTTTATGATGAGAACATGGTAGTTAGTTAGTGTTACGGATATCATGATCTTATTTGTGTTCGAGTTGACATGTTGTAAAGTTATATCTTGCTAACTAGATTGATTGTGCAAACAAGATAGCCTCCGCTGAGGTACACTAAGGTATGATTTTTCTTATGTAGTATACTTGGTGCTTCATTCTTGATTTTGTTGTCTATTTGGTGTTGAGTGTTTGGTGTCTATTATGTATGTAACAACCTTGATTTAAAACATACAAATAATTACATCAATTTATATGATTAATAATCAACGCACAACTATTTCACTAATTAACATAGAATTTCCAAAAACACGAACAAAGACGACTTACTTGTGGCGATGATATTCCTTACTTGTGATTTTGGAGTTGAATGTTATTGGAATCCTACTAACTGCAACAAAGTTTTGGGGACGACTCTCCACCCAACCATAGGCTCAGTTGCACATAATCTTTCTACAACTAGCCACCACTGAGCCCTCAATCAACGTACTATTGCCAGGGAATCCTTTTTCTCACAATAGTTTTCTCCCAAGAGAATGGATGATGGAATGATCTTGCATCTTCGTCATTGTCTATTAAATAGACCAAACATTGGAAAGGGAACCACATGCACACATTCCATGTGTCAACATGCAACTTTTATTTTTTTATTTTAAGTTTTACTTAAGTTAAATTTTCTCTTAATTTATTTCTTTCTTATTTTATTCCTTTTTTACTTTTTTATAACTTTACTTATTTTTACTATTTTTATAGTTCTCTTAGTTAACTCTTTCCTATTTTATTTTACTTTTTGTTAACATTACTTATTGTTACTGTTTTATAGTTTACTTTTATATATACTTATTTAGAACTCTAGTATTGTTATCTACTATTTTATTTATTTGTTAATATTATATTTCTTCATTATTTATTGTTTATTTACTATTATTATCTTTTATTTATTATTATATTATATTATTTATTATTTTTATTATTCTTATTATTAGGGGACATTACATACTCTCCCCCCCCCCCTTTAAGAAACTTCATCCCAAAGTTAAATTGAATCATTTAACATTTTATTTATTTAGTTATTTATTACTTCATGTTTGCTCTACACCCTCTGCTGAACTAGTAGGACCAGCAGGCATCGAGAGTTTTTACAACACCTGGGAAATCTCAAGGAATCTCTATCCTTTTTCCCACTTTCGAAACCAAGCATAAGTCTCATCGGTCTATATCCTAGCCCAAGGCTCACCCCAAGGCTCGCGCCTAGATAAGACCTCATCTGCCCCAAGGCAGGCATCCAGTACGGTACTCAACGACTCTAGGCATCTTGCAAGGCTGGCCCACTCCCTCCACACTTACGAAGGTGCACAACCCCAGGCATCGAACTCCTTACACCCCCACTGGACTTCGGCATCCCAATCCAATACCAAGCCCCTAGCCTACAATATCAGGCACTTGGCCTCCTCAAGATGGTCCCATAACCCCTCAAGAGCTATCCATCAAGAGCTATACAAGACAAAGGAACCACTGACATATGTAGTGTTGATTGAGTATGTCCCCAGCCCATATGGTGTTACATATTCTCCTTCGCAAGTATGGGATCCTACGAGATCATCGAATAACCTGGCCCTCTTGGCTCCTTTGTGGAGTTCCTGTCAATCAACACATCTCAGCATGCAATCAATGCATTAGTTATACTCATAGTATCATAGAAAATAATCCACATGCAAACTCTTACATGCCATCATAGAACATAACACCATTATTATCACAATATTCTGAATAGTAAAACTTGAATGCTAATGCATGTCATAACATTGCATGCAATAACCACACACTTAACATCATGAATACTATTATATGCTATAATACCAACATATATGTATCAAAAATGTATCATGCTTTCACATAATAAACGAAACCACATGTCAATATACCTTCATATCATAACATCATATGTATGAAAATCACTTCAATACATATCAATTTAGAGCAATACTATAACACTCTTATCATGATTCATCAGAAAAATCAATTTCATTTTCGTGTACAAATAATGAATGCCAATGATGAAATAATATTATTCGACATCCATCTTATACCATCACATATCAATATCCATCATTCATATCAAAACTATATTTTCATTTTTAAATTGCATCATTATTGTTAGATGTCATTTTTAAATCTCATTAACACTACTAAGTTGCTTGTCTAATTATAACATTCTTTTTTCACTTACATTGATATAAGTTAAGTGTACATTTATAACATTCATTTTTCACTTACATTGATATAAGTTAAGTGTACATAAAAGGTATTGCTTTAGAAATTTTAGATAAGATACACTCTCATATATACCTCAACTTTTATGTTTCTTTCAACATTTTTTTGTGAACTATAATACCTTTGGATTACTTTGGATGTTCATCTCAGTTTTTATTTTCCTTTCAACATTTTTAATGAGCTATAATACCTATGGATTACATTAGATATTCATTGAATAAATACTTAATGTAGTTATTCTATTGCAATTCACCTTTACAATAAAAATTAGTATTTTATGAGTACTAATAAAAATTATGGTCATTTTTACCCAGTAAATAAACCATCTAATATTTACACTCAATTTAAGTGTTAATATAACTCAACCTAAACTATTGAATGGAAGTGGGTACAAAAATGGAAATGCATTTATGGAGTTTAATAAAATTAATGCACCATTAACCGTTTTGAAATTGATTCAAAGAAATCCAATCATATGAAACATAATAGGAAAATCATAATTTCAAGAAAGATATTTATGCTATAAACAAATATTTATTGAAAATTTAATTAAAAATTAATTTTTTATACTTAATGCAATAATATATTTTTAAATTTATATCCTTATATATAAATATACATAATACTAAATATTAATTGATAGTGACATTCAATAAGATATCATTGAAAATATCATTAAAACAAAGTATCAATAACCATGTAAAGATTTTAATTGTCGTTAACAAATATATCCCTATTTAAATAAAATAGATAATTCTTTAATCTAATTAGAATTTCACTAAATTGATTTCAACAAAAAGTGTGAGGAAAAAAAAGCCATGTGATATTTTACTAAATTTACAACAACTTTATAACATTTTACACTATATGAACATATTTTCTACCTTTCTCATTATAGTTATAGTTTCAAAGTGACCACATAATTACTTTGCATGGTGTTTTTACCAATGAATTTAAAAAGACATTGTTAAAAAAAATTCTCCCATACAATTTATGCTCCACTCATATAGGACTCCTACACTTTTTATAGAATCACCTTTTCGAAGACTCGCTTACATGCAATTTTCACCTATTTTTAACAATTTTAATTTTCCCTATTTTTAACAATTTCCATGTTGTGATCTAAGTTTTTCGTAAGTGTTGCTTCATCGGCTTGGTTGTTTTTATTTTATTTTCCTTTATTATTATTAGTAAGAGTTATATCGGGGTGCACAATTTTCGTGTTCTACCATGGAAAACCTCAAATTTCTACGATGACCTAAGTTGATTTGTACACCGAATGATTTCTATGGTATTATTCACTTAATGTTTGAGCATAGTTGTCAACGTATTGTATGCGATTTGAAATTAGAATTTAATCTCAGTTTAAGATTATTTTCTCACTCATGGAAAATAATATAAAAGACACATTTTTAAATTTCATAAATAGTAACATGAATTTAGAACTCATTTCCTTGATATTTTGAAATATGATGTAATAAAAAATAATTTTGTTAATATTTTTTTAATTAATTAGTGTTAATCTATTTTATTATTAAGTATTTTCAATTTATTATTATTTTGAGAAAAAATAATTGATGTGTTTTTTGTGTGGTTTTTTTTTTCCTCACTGTTGACAAACTGAGTTTGATAGGTTTTTCCACCTTTTGGAAAAAAAAAAAAAAAAAAATAATAATAATTGATGTGTTACATGGATATTGCTAGGTTTTTTCCAATTATGAATATTTTTTATTAAAAAAAAAAATATTGTTTTTCCTTATCGAAATATGGTTATGAAAAGAAGATTACAAATAACATAACTAATAATGTTATTGTTATGGAAGAGAAATTTCTAAAGCTTGAAATTGGATTAGTTTTAATTTCACAATTTTTTTCATGGATAAATCTAATTAAATAATTTTTTTCTTGAAATTTTACCTAAAGGTCACACAGAGTGGAAACCCGCTCTGATACCATATGTAACAACCTTGATTTAAAATTATAAAAATACTTACATCAAATTATATGATTAATAATCAACACACAACTATTTCACTAATTAACATAGAATTTCCAAAAACATGAACAAAGACGACTTCCTTGTGGCAATGATATTCCTTACTTGTGATTTTGGAGTTGAATGTTATTGGAATCGGCTAACTGCAACAAAGTTTTAGGGACAACTCTCCACCCAACCATAGGCAAAGTTGCACATAATCTTTCTACAACTAGCCACCCCGAGCCCTCAATCAACATACGATTGCCAAGAAATCCTTTGTCTCACAACACTTTTCTCCCAAGAGAATGGATGATGGAATGATCCCTCATCTTCCTCGTCGTCTATTAAATAGACCAAACATTGGAAAGGGAACTGCATGCACACATTCCATGCATCAACATGCAACTTTTATTTTTTTATTTAGAGTTTTACTTCAGTTAAATTTTCTCTTAATTTCTTTCTTTCTTGTTTTATTCATTTTTACTTTTTGATAACTTTACTTATTGTTATTATTTTATAGTTTACTTTTATATATACTTATTTATAACTCTAGTATTGTTATTTACTATTTTATTTATTTGTTATTATTATATTTCTTTATTATTTAATATCTATTTACTATTATTATCTTTTCTTTATTATTGATTATTTATTTGCTTATATTTTAATATTATATTATATTATTTATTATTTTTATTATTCTTATTATTAGGGGACATTACAATGTCATCTAGTTGATTTATTTAACATGGTATGTTTGCAAGTTGGTTGAAAGTTTGATGAGTTGCATAATTTCAGTATATGTTCCAATGATCTTGTTTTAAGATGATTTTACTAATGCATGTGTGTCGAGATAGTTGATGTGTGTTTGAGTGTAGTAGGTGATAGTTATAGCATTGTGTCTAATAACACTCAGTTGACTGTGGATTATGACATGATTGTTAGTCTTGGTAAAGGTTGATTTCAAATTTTGATATATATGATTGTCTTGATATCTGGAACATGAGATTGACATGTGTAAAAAGTTGTAGGAAACATGATTGGTATTCGCCTGACATGATATCAATTGATGTGTTTACATAACTAACAGTTGGGTGATGTGACAGTGTATAGTAACCCTCGATTGCAATAAGGTAAAAATGTAAAAGGAAGGAATTGGGCAAGAATTTCCTTGGCTATGTTTGGAAACCCTAATTCCAAGTGAATGAGTGCCTTGTGTAAAAGAAGTCTTGTTAACCTTAATCTCGTCTGATGTTATGTGGATATGTGTTATATTCATGACATGTATTTGACAGGCATATAAACCAGTTTCTAAATATAGGTAGATTTGTTAAGGGAATTGGAGTCCCTTGAGACATGGCACATATGTGTTCAGCTACAAGGAAGCGTGCTTGGCATAACAAGATAAGATAATTGGTGTATTGTTATGTTATATATACACTAACAGTTATACTTTTATGGCAGTATGATGTAGGGGATTTCATGGAAAAATAAATTGCCATGAAATTTTGAAGAAGGCTCAGGTTGAGATTTCCTTAGGAACCATGCGATTGAGTCATGGTGTCTATTTCCAGTCTTGTGCTTTTGGTATTTTATGAATTGTTGATCTTGATTGTGGTTTTTTTAATGTCTGGTGCAAGGCCTTTCCACCTTGTTGTGGTGTCATATTTTCATTTACTTTCATGGTTTTCTTCTTATTTGTTTCTTGTCTTGCCTTTTATGCTTTGAGTCTTGGGAGTTGTTTGGGAAAGAGGAAAGTTGATGGAGCTCGGGAGAGTTGTGTGGTACCCGAAAGGTAATGTAAGATTCAAATGAAGCTCTGTGCATGAGTAAGCGTAGTAGAGGATAAGACTATGGCAACCAGTTGGACTGGTTGGGTCCATTGGTGTAAATGGAGAATGACAAGATAGGTAGGAGAAAGGTAACCAAAAAAGGTAAAGTAAATTGACCTGAGATGTCAGATGGCTTGACTAAGTTGGGAATGATGGTTCTAAATGTTGTGCATGAATAAAGGAAGTTCTCTTAACCTTGACCTTGATATCTAGTATTTATGTTGTGATCATGATTGCTTTATGCTAATGATTATATGCTTATATGTATGTATGTATGTATGTATGTATGTTGTTATATAACAGGGTCATCATGGATCATGATTGTTTTATGTAGAAAATTTGTGATATGTTAACCTGATAATGCAATATAAATCAAAGCATAATACTATAACCTACTTCTACTATTAATTTGTGGAAGCTTAAAGATCGAGTTGAAAAATATAACCAGACGAAGAAGAATCAATGGCACAATACACATGAAAATACTTTTGGGAAATCCTCAGATAAAAACCCCACACTATTGTATTATCATACATGGTGGAAATACATAGGAATTATACAAAGCCTTAGCTCTCACAACTAGCCAGCTCTCAATACAATCCTCACAGATGCTCAGAAGAAATCTTGGCTTCTCTCCAGCCTTCCTCTCTACCCTCCAAGCTCCTATTTCCTTGCGTTGTTCCTTATGGATGATTAGCCTATTACCAAGTGGAAAACCAACCTTCAAAACTGCGCAATCCTCAAGGATGAATCCTTGACTGCATGCATGAGTTTTCTCCATGAGAAAACACATGCAACTGATAGTACACTGTCCTTGAACATTAATCTCAACTGGGTCTTTCTTAGAATAGACATGCATGAGTTTCTAATGAGGGAATCTTCAGTTAACTGGAGTAGCACTAGTTGAGTGCATTAATGCATCAACTGACTATTAACTCACTATTAGTTCCTCAAATAGTTTGGAACTAATTTAACTGGACTTAACTCAGTAAACTGAGTTACCTAATTACAAATCAAATATAACTCAATCTTATCTCCTTAATTTAAGGGATAACTCTTGCATGACTTCAGAAAGACTTCTAACTTGAATTTCTCCAACTAATTAATTTAAAATAAATTAATTAATTATTTCCATGTAGCTGTTAAGACTAAATTCGATTTTAATTCAAGGACAAATTAAATTGGAATATTCTTGTTGCCATATTTCAATATTTTATACTATTGTTTATGTATATGTATGTATGTTTCTATGTATCTGTCACTATTCGACAAGGTCATCAGAATCATTCTTGTGGAGGAATGATTTCTTACATAGGCAAATGACATGAAGAGGTTCCTGGTCTTATGAGGAATCAATTGGGAAGAGTAGTCATGACAAATATATGAGGTCAATATCATTTGGTTATGAGTTGATATTATTTGATTATATTATGTCTATGTTATGGGTAGGTCATACCAAGGGATACATCAATGAAATGAAAGAAGTGTGGTCTGTGACATGCTAGGACAAGCATGGATAAGACAATCGAAGCAAGATTGCTTAGTAGAGGTATTGTGGTTTTGGATGTGTGGTATTACTATTGTGCATATGTCATACATGTTGTACATGTTGCATATGTGATGATTGTGCACATGCAGTATTCTGGATAAATAGTGTGTGTACATGTTGTTTATGCAATATTATGTATAGGGTGTTAGTATAGATAGTTTTTTATGAATGTTGCATATTCTGTGCTCGATATAGATGGTGCTATGTACATGTTGGATATATGGTGATGTGTACATATTATACTATGTGCATGATGGATATGCAGTGTTGTATGCATATGGTGCTTTGTGCGTGTTGGATATGCGATGTTATGTACAGATGATGCTATGTACATTTTGTTTATGCAATGCTATGTACATGTGGTGTTGTGTGCATGTTGTACATGCGGTGCTATGTACATATGGTGTGATGTGCATGATTATATAAGTGGTGATGTGTGCATGTGTTTTTGTGTACATGTTGTACAATTGGCGCTATGTGCAGGTGGTGTTGTGTACATGTCATGCATGTGGTGTCACATACATGCCGTGCATGTGGTACTATGTACATGTGGTATTATGTACACGTTGTACAAGTGGTGTAGTGTACATGTGGCATTGTGTACATGTTATGCAGGTGGCATCGTGTACATGTGATGTTGTGCACACGTTGTGCAGGTGATGCGGTGTACAAGTGGTACTGTGTACATGTTGTATATATGGTACAGGTGCACGTGTGGTATTGTGTGCATGTCATACATGCTATGTTGAGGCATGTGGTACTAGGTATGTCCATTGTGTAGGTGCATGTATTCTGTGTTGTTGTACATTGGGTATAGATGTATTGTGTTTTGTTGTATGCTAGGTTTAGGTGTATGTATTATGTTATACACTGGATGTAGGCGTATGTATTGTATTGTATGTACTGGGTGTAGGTGTATGTATTATGTTATGCACTAGATGTAGGCGTATGTATGGTATTGTATACACTGGACGTAGGTGTATGTGTTGTATGTTAGGTGTAGGTGCATGTGTTGCATGGAGTTCTATGTCATGTGTGGTTGTATGTATGTGATGCACACTATGTATATGTGCACCTGGTTAAGGAGAAGGAACTAGGTGTTTTTCACATGTGGCAATCGATTTGGCGTGCATACGAAATAAGAGCAAAGGAAGAAGTAAGGATCGATTAAAGGATAAGTATCAGTATATTATTTTAGTTTTATTATGCATGTGATTTATGATTCTAGTATATGATGATTACATGTGAATTATGATTCTGGTTTATGATGGTTACATGTGATTTATGATTTTGATCTATGATGGTTATGTTTTGAGCTAACCTGATGAGATATTTTTATACATGTTGATTTGGTCAAATATTGTAGTTTGACTTGTTGTGACAGGAAGTGAACATGATTGCAAATGTACCTTATTGATGAGATACCAATGAGGTATGATGTGAATTTATTTCAATTTATTTTAAATCTAATGGAAGTTATGTTCTTGGTACATGAATGCATGAAATTCCCGATTGGGTGATTGAAATCGATTGCAAGAATTTGCAACAACAAAAGGAATTGGCAATTACAGTAGTATGCTAGTAAAGCATTCAGGAATAGGGCTATTATGGGACAATAGTACCCAATAGTATCCACTGATTTCCATGAGCATTCTATGACCAATATGATGGTTTTGAGGCAAGGATATGTCTTAGTTTTTGTATATTCCAATTCAAGGAAGCCTTTCCAAGGGATGGACTGCTCGAGATGGGGGTGCCAGCAAAACTTGGAAGGTGAGTGACTGCATGGAAGGGGTTGACCGGATTTCCCAAGGGACTATGTAGCAAAGACAGGAAGACCAAGGATGGATTTGTTTTGGTCATTAGCATTGCTAGATTGAATTAGGTGCACATTAGGAGTGCACCCTGGAACAATGAGCCAGTAACTGTTCACTGAGAGGAAAAGTGGTGCAGGATTATAACATTGGACATTGAATGCAATTTGACTGTGGAAATGGATTTTGGACTTCCTGGGAAGGAGATGAATCCGTGTATTACTTGAGAGTGGAGGTGTGAGCCTTTGGATTCCATTATTGTAGATGCATGCATCCTATCCTTTTTTGTTGGTTGAACAAATGTGTCTATGCGTATATTATTGTAAGTATTGTATCGAGTTGGATTTATAAAACTCCATAGACAATATGGTTATTTTCTGGTTGAAGAAAATGTATATTTGTATATGTGGTTATTGTAAATACCACAATGAGTTATGTTATAAATCTCTTGTAAATGGTATGTTTGTCATGTTTCAGCAGTGGTTATTATAAATACTGCAATGAGTTATGTTATAAATCTCTATGGGAAATATGTTTTGTTTTCAGTAGACTTGTTGGTTATAGGTGTCATTGAATACCAAGGATGGTGTTCCCCTAAGGGGGAGGGTTCTATAATAGTCGTGGTTAAAAAATCCATGTAAAAATATATAAGGCCACGGTGATGGGACATGTATTCCAAGCTGAATGGTGGGGGAAACATCCCAATGGGTGTTGATTCAGTTTATTATGGCTAAGGAAATTGGTAAAGGAAATGGAAAAGTCTTTGGAAAAGCATGAGGCATTTATTGGCATTTTATTTATGAAAATAATGGAAATTAGGAGAAAAGGAAGGTGAAAGGTCACAGGTTGCATGTGAGGAGGAAAATGAAGGAAAATAATGGAAAATGAAGAAAATAGGCCTGATAGATAAAAAGTCTTCTAATGATCAGTGGGCAAGACTTGATCAGTTCAATTTTGGAGCTCTCTCATTATTCTCTCTCTCTCTCATACTCTTGGATACTTAGAGTTTTCTTGGAGCACTCTTGGAGGTTGTGGCATACTTGGAGTTTTGGAGCAAGATGGAAAAGGAAGAGAAGTAAAGCACACGAGGGCATTGGTATCAACAACTACATTGGGTTTTTCTTGTGTGTATCGAGTTTCATGTATGTTTGCCTCACTCATTTTGCATGCATGGCACGTGCATGTGGTTTCTTGGTCATGATCTATCATTGGCATGGAGGATTGCCTAGATTGATAGTGGATTTTCCTAGCCTTTCCATTTTCTGGATAGCCATGGTGTTGTGGGTTTATTTTCTTTGTTTTGTGGTTGGTTCTCATGTTTCCTTATCTTGGGTTGAGCTATTAGTATTTGTCGCCTTGGTTGGATAAATGCTCTAGAGCCCTGTAATGGATTGGGTTGAGTTACTAGTCCCATATCCTTGGTTGGAAAAATGCTCTAGAGCCTTGTAACAACTTGGGTTGAGTTACTAGTTCCATAGCCTTGGTTGGAAAAACACTTTGGAGCCCTTGCTGCGTTGAGTTACTAGTCCTGTAGGCCTGGTTGGACAAATTCTCTGGAGCCCGGTAAAAGTTGTGGGTTGAGTTACTAGTCCTAGAGCCTTAGTTGGACAAACGTTCTAGAGCCCTTTAAAAGTTGTGGGTTGAGTTACTAGTCTTGGAAGCCGGGTTGGAAAAAACACTTTGGAGCCCTAGAAAGATGGGATAGAGACCGATCTAATGTTGGTTTTGTGATGTCTAACCATGAGGTGGAATCACTATTATATGGGTGAGGTGGATGGCCTTTGGAAGCCCTGGATGAGTTTTGATTGATGTGTTCTATGAGATACCACATTCATGCTTGGAATATGGCACGAGGGAGAATGGTTGAAGAGAGATTTGGCTCAACCATTCTACGGTTGGGTGGAACGTGGAAGTCTCATCCTAGGTTTGGATTTTGCATCATTAATGAAATATTATTTCTCCTTGTATATCTATGATCATTACGATGAATTATATTTGGTTTATATGGCTATGATTTCATTGGTATTTATTCCCCTATTATGTTGGTTATTTATATGTTTTATGGCAGCAGCCATGTATGGATTTTATAATGTTTTTAATTGTAATTTAATGATCAATGTATCTATGACCTAATAGATGGAATTACAGTTACAGTGATAAGGAAACAATTCTTAATGGAGAGTCTCAGATAAGTATGAGAACCCTATGCTCAGATATGTTATTTACACCTGTAGGTTGCATATTTACTAAGTGTTTGAAAAAATTCCTGTCATGTTTAGACTTGATTAGGTCAAGCCCTTGATCAAGTTTTGTGTTAAAGGATTTTCCTTGGTGTCATTTAATGTCTTTGAGAGTCTCATGAAGTTATAGTAATTAGTTTGGAGACTAGCCTTGAAAAGGTAGCTTAAATCTCGTAGTGTCGGGCACATAACTGGCTGAAAGAGACTGCAGTCTCTCCCTTACAGACATTGTGGTAGAAAATCTAGGGTTACAGTCGCATGCATGCATTCTTATGGGAGTTACTTTGGGTTTAATTCATGTAAATTTTGGGTTAACTTTGGGGTTGGGCACTTGGAGTGGTGGATTAGCTCCTGGGGGTCCTGAAGCACCTGAGGGAGGTTCGTGTGTTATGTTTTTGATGACAGCTTAGTTGCTTTGACGTAGCAAAGCTACATCTTTACATTATTTGTACGTGGACTTGTTGGTTATGGGCCCACGTATACATCAAAAGCCTTCAAATTAGCGACTTCAAAACAACCCTGATCAATCACCATCAGTCCTTCTTTGACTTCTCCTTCTATCAAGTGCTTCAATCCATGCCATCGATCTCACTTCTCCAGATCCAACGGATATCACATCGTCCACTCATCAACTAACCCAAACGATCTCTACCATCGATATGCTCTATCCAATCCAATAGCTATCGTGCAATCTCACGTGAAATATTGCACAACCGATATCAAGTCGAGAGCACGCGAGAAAAGTGTTTTTCTCATGCTACGTGTCAGCCGCTAAGGTTAATCGCGTAGAATTTAGAAATACCGTTTCCCACCTTTCGGGTGCGCGAGATACCACTTCCCGTCTTTGGAAACTGCCCACGTGCTCAATACGAAACTTAAAGAAACTTAGCTTAATAAAGCGTTAGCGCTTAGTCTCAATTTAATCCTTCAATGCTAATTGACTGTGATTATCAGTAAAACACATAAATAATACATGAACTAGAATACGTAAAAATACATCGATTTCATTAATATTTTGAGCTCGATTACAACGATGTGGCCTTGATGGCCACACACTCGGCCTGGTATTACATTGAATCGGCCTCCCATCACAACACGCAGGTTCACAATTTATAGTAATAACTATAGAATCATGGATCATTCTAGATCCATGATCTTCTTCTAAGATCATTCACATCTCTCAAAATCTGTGTAAAATAACAAATTACAAGAAAACTCAATCATATTTGGAGGAAATCTTGTCCTCATACCATGCATTCTCCTTTGGAGGGTTCCAAAATTTGATTTTGACTTGGGTCGTTGATGCTCCTACATCAGACTCCCAAGGTACAAAATTTTATGACCTCCTGGTCATATGCCTTCTCCATCCCTTAGCAATTCTACCCACATCCTCTATGGAATTGCCTTTATGATCTTTCCATGAGCTGCAACAAAACCTCTATAGTAACAAGTCCTCTATGCTACACGATACATCACCAAGCTTCTCTCCTCTGAGCTTAGTCTTTTGACATCTCTCTAGTTCTCTCTTCTAGAACTAATTGAGCACTTCAAGCTCTAGGTTGCTACAATTTTCTCACCTTCTTTTGCCGCTATCTGTATGACAATATAAGAACATAAACTCACCAATATTCAACATAACTGTACCTCCTTCAATTGCACGCAGAATCTTCTTCTGTTCTGATACCAAATGATGACATCTCAGCTGCTTTGACGCAACAAAGCTGCATCTTTACATTATTCGTACATGGACCTGTGGGTTATGGGCCCACGTATACATTGGAAGCCTTCAAATCAACAAATTCACAACAAACCTGACCAATCACTGTCGGTCCTTCTTTGACTTCTCCTTCTATCAAGCGCTTCAATATATGTCGTCAATCTCACTTCTCCAGATCTAATGGATATCATGTTGTTCGCTTATCAACTAACCCAGACAATCTCTACCGTCGATCTGCTCTGTCCAATCCAACGACTATCATGGAATCTCGCGTGAAATCTTGCACGACCGATATCAGGTCGAGAGCGTGCGAGAAAAGTGGTTTTCTCATGCTACGTGTCAATCGTTAAGGTTAATCACGTAGAATTTAGAAATACTGCTTCCCACCTTTAGGGCACGTGAGATACCACTTCCCGTCTTTGGAAACTTCCCACGTGCTCAATACGGAACTTAAAGAAACTTGGCTTAATAAAGGGTTAGCGTTTAATCTTGATTTAATCCTTTAATGCTAATCGAGTGTGATTATCAGTAAAACACATCAATAATACATGAACCAGAATACATAAAAATACATCGATTTCACTAATACTTCGAGCTCGATTACAACGATGTGGCCTTGATGGCCACACACTCGGCCTGGTATTACATTGAATCAGCTTCCCATCACAACACGCAGGTTCACAATTTATAGGAATAACTACATAATCATGGATCATTCTAGATCCATGATCTTCTCCTAAGATTGTTCACATCTCTCAAAATCTACATAAAATAACAAATTACAAACAAACTCAATCAGATTTGGAGGAAATATCATCCTCATGCCACACATTCTCCTTTGGAAGGTTCCAAAATTCGATTTTGACTTGGGTCGTTGATGCTCCTACATTAATTTCTAGCAATTACATTTCCTTAAGGTTACATAGGAGGTTGAATCATATCATAGTAGCCTCTTGTCACATGTTTACCCCAATGGGCCAGTAGCTTGGGTAGATGTGGGAGGAGGGTGTTACACCACCGTTGAAAGTTGTATACTCTTTATTGAACTTACGCCAGAGTTCTCAATTGAATATACAGTACATTTGAAATTTTCAAGGCTAGTGATGAAAATCATACCTTCTCTACCCAACTATTTGACAAATATAAACCCTTCCAAATGGTATACAATATTAGAAACAAAAATAAATGCATATACAACAAGCATTTCTTGATACTATTATGTGGGCAACTAGTACTTCAATGATGCATGGGAACTGGTTTTTAAAATCATAACATGTGAAGTTGTTCTTGACACATTAGCATTTTCGCTTTGAAATTTGACTTGTGGTTGGTTTCTCTATGATCATATGGATATTTTATAATTATTTGGTTTCTGTACTCATCGACTTGTCATTTTAACAATTTTAAATTTTCATTATGGATACTTATCCCACATTTTATAGATAAAAAGGGTTGAAGGCATAATTTATATAACATTATGTGTAAAATCTTCCATCATGTAGTGCACTCTTATGCACTCATGTCCCATGGCTTGGCATTGTGTGTTGGCGCTGATTTAGCTTGAGACTTGGTGTAAATTCCTTGGTGGACATTCGACCTTCATTGAACTTGGAGATTGGGTCCCAAGCCCAACACTTTTTAATGGATAAAATTAATATTTTAAATAATTGATTTTATAAAAATATAAGATTATATATTTATAAAATTAAATTTATTTAGAAAATAAAATTATATTTAAAAAAACTGAGAAGCTTATAAAAACAATTTCGTCATGGGCATTTGTATAGGCCCAAGAATCTAGTTGGGAAATTAATTAGAAAATTTTGAAAAACAATTGTAGCCTTTCTTTGACGAGGAAAAGCTACAACATAATCAATGACAAGTCTTTTACTATCCTTGAAAAGAAAAAAATTGTGCATCTTTGCTATGCTACATAATTCCTTGTTGCATAGGGAGCCCCAGACTCTTGTAGTAGCAAATACCCAAGCAAAAATAAAGGCAAAAACATAGGAGGAAAGAGAAGAAATGACAAAGGTAGAGGTAAAGGTAAAAACAAAGACAAAAATAACTAAAACATAGCTAGTTGAGTAGCATTAGAGGTTTAGACCTTCTATGTTCTTGGAACTACAAGAACATGGAAGCCATGAAGAAGAAGCAAGGGAATGGAATGATCCAGTAGGGGTAGCTACATCATGCACAACATGGGATGTCAGATAGATGAGTAGGGAAATGAATGCAGAAAATAAGAGAAATGAAGATGAATAGGTTTTCTCAGAGGATGGGAAACCATTTCAGTAAGGGGTATGAAGGGCTTCCAAATTAGATACAAATTAAGTCCCAACTAACCTTTCATAGGCACATTTAAACTTCCATTCCTCATTTAATAATGTGTTTTTTAGCTTTAATATGTTCAGGGAAGGTTAGAGATGATTGTGATATCTTGTGTGCCTTATGCATTTATTCTTCAAGATATTGAGAATATTTAATGCACATCATAGGAAATCTAGTCTAGAGAAAAATAAAGGACTTTCTCCCTACTGCAAGATGATTGAAACTCAAATGGATTAGAGAAATTACTTCTCGTCCCTATAGTTGCGAGGTCATAGGCAAGCATATCCTATTTTTGAGTATTTTTGGAGGGAACCAGACCTCTCTTAAAGGAGGCTTCCCCTCAACTATTTTTGTATAAATAAGAGGCTTGAGTATCCCATTAAGAAGATACATTTTACAGGTTAGAGTCAATAGTAGTTGGTGAAGGCATTTTCCTAACATTTCAATTTTGTAATCTCTCATGTATGATCACATTTCTTGAATAATGAGAAGAATTTTTGGTTCCCATATTGTTATTTCTTTAGGGACCTAGGTCTCCTTGTGTTAGGGCCCAACCTAGGTTCTCAAGCCACTTATTTGTACTTTTATTTTCCATTCATTATTTCATCTAGTCATTTATTTGATTTCACTGATAAATATTGTTTTCTGCAAGTTGATAAAATAGTTTTTTTATAAGTTTTTTATGCATTTCATCATGGTGAATTGGTCATAGTTATTTTATGCAATTTATTGTCCTTTCTCATGCACTAGCCTATTTAGATTGTTTTTATCTAATTGTTTTTCACATATTTCTTCAATATGTTAGTAAATAAATTCTTGTTTTGCATAGCTACAAGATAGCTCAGATTTTCCCTTTTGTTGCGTGAATGGATCCATCATAAGCATATGAGCTTTGTAAATTCCTATATATCATTCTCTAACCCCCCTTCGCATTATTCATCCCTCAAACTACAATTAGAATGAATAAAATTTCTCTCATATGTTTCTTGTAGCAAAAAAGGGGCATCTTGTAGCAATATGTTGATTGCACTAGAATGCCTCTAGATTTGCACCTAAAGCCTATTTATCATTCCTTAGCACATTACAACACTCAGTAGACTGTGGAGATGAATTTTATAAGTTCAATAACCCCTTATAAACTTTAACCTAGGTAGAAAAAGTTATTTTCTTTCTATAATAAGGGCTTATTGTTTTGATGTCTTCTTTCAACTTTAACAATCCCAGGTCAAACGTCCATGTAATAAACTTATTAAAGGAAAAATAAGACCAAGGTCATGGGACACATATTCCAAGTTGAATGTTGGGAAAAAATTCCTAGTGGATATTCATTTGGTTTATTATGGCTAAGAATATTAGCAAAGGCAATGGTAAGACTTTGAAAAGGCAAAGAGCCATTAATTAACATTTTATTTATGAAGTAATGGAAATTAGGAGAAAAGGAAGGTGGAAGGCCACATGTAGCATGTGAGGAGGAAATTGAGGGAAAATAGAGAAAACTGAAGAAAAGATAGTCCTTAATAATAAAAAGGCTTCTAAGGATCAGTTCACGACTTTTGTCAGTTCAGTTTTGGAGCTCTCTCTCTATTCTCTCTCTCTAATACTATTGCACATTTAGAGCATTCTTGGAGAACTCTAGAATTGGAAAAAGTAAGGAAAATGAAGGACAAGGAAGCAAAGGGAAGAAATGATCAAGAAAGGGAGAGTTGGATCAAGCGGCTACAGTGGGATTACTTTTAGGTATGGAGTTTCATGTATGATTTCTTTGCTAGTTTTGGCAAGCATGGTACATGCATGTGTGTATTTTGTTGTCTTGCTATCATTGGCATGGGTTTTGCAGGTGTGTCAGTGGTTTCAACCTTTCCTTTCCATTTTCAGGTATCCATGGTGTGACGAGGTTCTTTCATTGGTTGAGATGGATTGTCGGATGATTTTGGAATTGGGTGAGGTGGTCTTAGGAAAATTCTTGAGGGCTTAGGAATCCCTTGACTGGTAATGGCGGGATACATGGTAAAGCTTGAGGGTGGAGATTTGAAAATTCCTCAAGTTATTAGTGAAGAAATATTGAGGCATCCAAGCTTGTCTAGGGCCTAGTGATCCCTCAACCAATTTTTGCGGGATTGCTGTAAATCCTGGTAGTGTATGTTTCTTGTTTGGGCCTAGGAATCCATTGAATGGTAATAGAAGGATTGCGGTAAAGCCTAGTTGAATAGATGACGGTTTCGTGCCTACAAATCCCTTGACCGGTAATCGAGGGATATGACGTAAAGCCTAAGGAAGCCCTAGTTGTTTTGTTGTGAGTCCCACCGGTAATGGAGGGATATGACGTAAAGCCTAACGAAGCCCTGGTTGTTTTGTTGTGAGTCCCACCGGTAATGGAGGGATATGATGTAAAGCCTAAGGAAGCCCTGGTTGTTTTGTTGTGAGTCCCACATTCATGCTTGGAATATGGCATGAGGGTGATTAGCTGAAAGAAAGATTTGGTTCAACTCAATCTACGGTCGGGTGGTACGTGGAAGTCCCTAACTTGGTTGGATTTTTCATATGTTAATAAGAGCTCTTTTCCTCTTGTATCTCATAAGTACTTATACTTGTTATTATGTGTCTTTGATGGTTGTTCTATAATTGTTATTATTCTAGTTATATGTTGGTTATAAGCACGGTTTTATGATAGACTTTAGCTATGGCTATCATCATGTTTTGATTAGTAAATGAATGGTTAATGAATACATGACCTAATAGATGGTATTTTAGCTACTGTGAGAGGGAATCAGACCTTATTCATCATTCTCAAATAAGTTTGAGACCCATATTTTCAAATATGTAATTATGACCTGTAGATTACATGTTCATGACTTATTTGACGAAATGTTTGTCATGGTTATGATGGGTAATGTTAATTCGTTGATAAAGTTTTGAATTAAAGTATTTGTATTTGAGTCATTTATCATTTTTGAGAGCTTTATCAAGTTCTGGGTAGAGGTCGAGATCATATCCCTAAGAAAGTGGCTCAGATATTGGGGTCGCTAGCACAAAAATGTCTAATTTAGTCTATATTCGTTGGGAAGCAGACTTATGGGAGCGACTGGAGGGTTACAATCATTGGCTTTCCTTATCATGGGAGTAGCTGGGAGTCCAGATCATTCAAAAGTCAAGAGAGAAAGAAAAGAAAAGAGAATACGAGAAAGAAAAGAGAATGGGGCCTGGAAAAGCTTTCCCCCGCATAACGTACCTCTCCTCTCCTCTCCCTTATGGTCGAGCACCTAAAGGTCCTTATCAGTCGAGCCCCCTAAAGGGTCCTTATCAGTCGAGTCACTAACATACCTCTCCTCTCCTCGTAACTTAGGGTTTGGGCACCTGGAGTGCTTGGTTAGCTGGTGGGGGTCTTTTAGTCCATGAGGGTGGTCAGTAAAGTTTTGGTTGAATGATTCTACTTCCTTAACTGTACCTAGGACATTGTGTCATATCCTAGTAACTCTTCATCACATATTTACCCTGGTGGACCAATGAACCTGGGTAAGTGTGGGAGGAGGGTGTTACAGGGTGGTATTAGAGTAAGGTTACACTCTCTTTGGGTGATATCTGATAGCACAGAGTGGTATCAGAGCATGGCTCAACAGTTGGAAAGGATGGTCAGAATGTGTTTGTCATGCATGCATGAAGGTTGTATATGTGCTTGTTATGTATGCATGGTGCTAACCATTGTTACAGTTGCGTTGACATGTAGAATTTGTTGATGTTGTTGTTGGGATGTGTTGGTCATGAATGCATGTCATTTGTATTTGTATTTGTTATGCATGTCATTGTCTATAAGATTTTATGCATTGTTATGGGCATGGTTTTCGTGCATGAGGTCATGGTATGTATTGTCATGCATCATGTTGATATATTGTTATGATTATGATTATACATGTATTGTGTTAATCTAGTTAATCTGGAAGATGAGATATCTTCCCTTTAAATATACTAAGGTATGTTGGTTATGTTTATGTTTGGTTATCTCACATTGTATACTTGCAAAAAGAATAGGATCAAATATGACTAGAAAATGGTGGATTATAGTTCATGAAAGTCTTCCTATAAATTAGATGAGAAACATGGTGATGAGTACTCCCCTCACATAACAGATACTTTGAGAAGTTTTAGGGAAGAAATAAAAAGTTACAAAGAAGATAATGACAAAATCATTCAGTCACAAGAGAAACTTTCCAGGCCACAGGAGAAACAGCCAAAGGTGAATGTAGTTATCATTCAGTGTTTGTCAGATTTGCAGAGATAGGGACTACTTAGGATTAGTCATGGATAGTAGGATAGGACTAATGGAGCCAATGGTAGCAGATCTCATGATGGGCACAGGTCAGGAAGGGATGGTACCGTCAAGGATGGTATATTCTTGGATACACCTGATAGGAGAGGTAGGGGACATGGACTTTATTATTGTTCTGGTTCGAACAGGTACCATGGTCATCATTTATTTCATCCTTATAGGAGGAGTGATAGAGGATATTTACTTGATGAGTTCAAGAAATCCAAGCCACCTACATTTGATGGAGAGATGAAGAAGTTAAAGGAAGCAGAGGCATGGTTTCTTGGAATGAAGAAATTCTTTGAGTTGCATGATTAAACAGAGAACATAAAGACCAAGATAACTATATTCAACCTAAAAGGGAAAGCAGACATTTGGTGGGAAGATGTGAAGTGATTCAGAGACATCAGGATATAGGAGTTAATTTGGCATGCATTCAAGAGACATTTCACGAATAATTATTTGTTAGAGAGGTATTATGACAGTAAAGCCAAGGAGTTCTATGATATGAACATGGAATCAATGATAGATAAGGAGTACATGACTAAGTTCTTGAAGTTGTTGAGGTATGTACCATATCTTAAGGATGAGAAAGTCAAAGTTCAGAGATTTGTTAGTGGATTACCATTAGTATTTAAATATGATATTGAGTATGATGAGCCATAGTTTCTTATAGAAGTAATTGGAAAGCTGAAACATTGTTACGAGAAATCGAAGCGTAAGACAAAGTCTCAGAAAGGTTGCAAAAGGAATGACAAGACTAAAGGAAAATGGCCACCGAAGCGAATAAGACCTCAAGATGTAGGTGAGAAAGCAAATGTTATTACTTATAAGAATTTTAATATAGTTGGAAAGGGACATGGGTCATAGCCTAGAGGGAAATAGAATAAAGGTGAAAGTAAGGGACATTTACAGTGTTGGATATGTGGTAATGAGCATCTGAAGAAAGATTTACAATCATATCAAGGTGGTAGGCCTTAGATCTATAGTGCACAAGAAGCAAAGATAGTTAGGGATGTTGGAAAAATCATTCCTCAGATCTATGCAGTAGTGGATAATAGGTAGGCGAATCAACAGGAATCTATTATTGAGATAGATGGTAAGATTTGCGATCAATTTATTTCTATTTTTATTAACCTTGGATCTAATTATAGTTATGTTAACCTTGACCTGGTGGATAAGTGTGGTTTGAGAAAATAAGTGCATTCAGAGTCTTGGTTAGTGCAGTTGGATACATGTACTAAGAAAAGAGTTCATCATTGGATAAGAGATTGTGCATTTGAGTTGAATGGTATGCCTACATTAGCGCAATTGAATGTACTTCCATTGGGATCATATAACATCCTTCTAGGTATGGAATGGTTGTATCTTCACAGGACTAAAGTAGATTGTTATGAAAAGGCCATTAAGTTCTTTGATGGTAATGAAGAACAAAGAATCTTGCAGGGTAAGAAGAAGGCAACATCAGTTAGAATGGCTATAACTATGCAGTTGAAGTGTAGTCATAGGAAAGAGTGTGTGTTATTCACAACACATATTTCCAGTGATAAAGGTAAGGATGTTGAGGATGTGGAAGTCTTGAAGAAGTATGTTGTCTTGCAACAGTTTCAGGATGTATTCCCAACAGAGATTTCAGAGTTTCCTCCTCACAAGGAAGTGGAATTTTCTATAGAGTTGGTACTAAGAGAAGCACTAGCATCAAAGGCACCATACAGGATAAGCACTCCAAAGCTAGTGGAATTGAAGTTGTAGTTGAAGGAAATGCTTGACATGGGATATATTAGGCCAAGCGTATTGCCATGGCATGCACTGACATTTTTTGTGAAGAAGAAGGATGGTACTCTTAGATTTTGCATTGATTACAAGTATCTGAACAAGGTAACTATCAAGAATAGGTATCTTTTGTCGAGGATTGATGACTTGTTTAACTAGTTAAAGGGAGAAATGATGTTCTCAAAGATTGACTTGAGATCTGGATATCATCAGGTACTCATCAAAGAAGAGGAAATCTACAAGATTTCTTTTAGGACTAGGTATGGGCATTATGAGATTGTTCTTGTTCCTTTTTGTTTGACTAATGCTCCAACCACTTTCATGTATTTGATGAATAGTGTGTTGTGTCCTTATCTAGAAAAATTTGCTATTGTATTACTTGATGATACGTTGATATATTCTAAGAATGAAGAAGAGCATGCCAAACACTTAGAAATAGTATTGAGATTGATAAGAGAGCATCATTTGTATGCAAAGATTACGAAATGTAGTTGATTTCGGACAAAGGTACATTACTTGGGATATGTCATTTCTAACGGAGGCATAAAAGTGGATCTGAAAAAGATAAGAGCCTGTCAGGCGGAAAGAGTCGATAGTGCGGACACAAATCAACCTCCCTAGGAGCCTAAGACTCTCTAGTGACAAACAAGACAAACAAGAGCAATCCTCCTCTAAACATGCATTTACTATATGGGAAATCAAGTGTTTAGATCCTACCTGTAATCCAACGCTGTTGTAGTAGTCCAGCTCCGTTGATCCGGATGAGCTCCTCCTTCACTTTGAAACCTGCATACACTAACAATCAAACGATTAAATAGCACTTGATAATCTCATAGAATAAAACATATTTAACACATAGACCAAGGAGTACATGAAACAACTCATAAATAACAAGTTATTGAGAAGAATGGACTCATTTGCATTAATAGGTAACAAAAGGAACAAATACAACCTGAGCCTTGGTGTTGTGCAAGTCCCTCCCAGGGTCCATCAAGAGTTCTCCTTTACTTTGACAAAGCTCACCCACTTCCAAATAGAACAAGCAAAGATGGCAATCTCTCCTCACAAGCTTCTAAATGGGAGTCCTAATTCCTGCAGCATTTACCCTTAGAAATGTATAGCTTCCAACCTCTCCTCCTTCTGGCCCAATGCCTGTATTTATAGTGCTCAAGAGGAGGTTAATCAGGTCCACCATCAATGGGATAATCCCCTCTTTGGATGGGATAGCTCCCTTATTGATGGGATAAGTTCCTCTTTGGTAGGGGTGCATGAACCATCTGGAGGCGCTCAATACATGTCGAACAACCTTCTAGAATGCTCTAGAAATGACTACAAGTAACTTTTTAAAGATGAAACTTGCGCATTTTAACCTTTACAGGGGGACGCACCTGCCCCTTTACATACAGAGCGTCCAAAGACGCAGCTTTTGTGAACATTGGGTGCGTCCCCGCAGGTAAGGTTGAGAGAACCTGCCTACCCAGAGATAAATACATTTATAAAGACTTTCTCTCTTTTTTGGAGTTTGACATGGAGAGCAGAGGTATAAGACTTGCCTAAGAGGATAGCATGACTGTTGATAGAGCCATACTAACTGTAAATAGTCATGGTGACATTTTTTAGTGTAACAGATTGCCCCCTAAAGTGCGAAGCCTGTAATAGATTAGGGTTTTGTATTATCTAGGAAGGGTGAAGCGCTTTATCATTTCAAGGATTATCTCGTGGAGAGCCTGGTCAGAACCTGCAATTTTCAACACAAAATACATGTATAAGATTATATCATCACTGAGGTAGGCATTCCCATACTCAGATTAAAACTTTAACTAACAGACTAACTACTCTGATACAGGAATGATCTTGCAGTACATCATAATCATAGACTTTTGTAGACACAGTATGGGTGCAGCCATCTGTTTATGATTAGTCTACTTAGATAATGAATACAAAACTCCTCGCAGCCTGGATGGTGGAAACTAGATCCAGGGTCTTCATTTCTACTTCCCGAATTGGTACGATTCTAGCCATACGAATAAATGAGTTGATGTCGAACATGGTAGAAACCACTTGATTACCAGTCGATGATGTAAACTGTTAACAAGCATGAGAGAGACCACCAGTAATGTCAATGGTTCTCAAAGTACCCAGTACAATCCATGAGATGTGAATGAATGAGTTGATGTCGAACATTTCACGGAATCCTTTGATCGAAAGTCAATGATGTAAACTGACGTCAAAGGCGAGAAACTTGCCATTGATGCATGCAGACTTCAAGGTACTGACGATTTCTAAGTCATCTCTCTAGATAATGTGCTGATGTCGATAGAAAGCGACTCGTTGCAGGCAAGCCCGCAACACGAAATCATTGTTCAAGTTGAAGAAATGTTGCTGTAAGGACTGACTCAGGGATGGTCAAATGGATGATAAGTATTTTGCAGATGAAAGTTTTGTTTGCAGACCTCTTGAACACATAACGACACAACAGATGGCTTGGTGATAAACGACTCAAAGTTAATCCCCGGAACCCGGCTGAAGACTTTCAAAAGTGGTTTGATCAACTGTGAGGTAAAGGATTTCCCAACCCAGGTGAATGAAAAGTGTCGTGTTCAAGAGTGGTAATAAAGTTTCTTCTGAGACAAAAGGTAACAAATAGGCTCATTCTTCTCTCTTTTCCCCCACCATTTCTGGCAAGTACCTCTTTATTTTTAATAAGCTTGAGGAGGATAACATATGCTTGATTATAAGCTCATCCTTCGGATGAGTCCAACCTAGTTTTGATTCGAACCCTAGGAAGGAGTGGTTCGTTCCTGTTTGTAATTGAACAGGTCCTTTACTGTGAAATGTTTAACGAGCCCAGTATAGGAGAAACTCGGCGTTTTTCAATTTTAGAGAGTCTGAAAAACTTAAGAAGACTCCAGGTTGAACTTTTTCGTAGATTTGTGTCCCTCAAGCCCGAAAAAGTATAAAATAATACTGGGGGAACCGCTTGATCTTGCGACCAAGGAGTACTTTCATAATTAGTGCCACTGACCTGAAAAGTAAAAAGCGATCAAGGACACGTCGTTTTATTTCCAGTATCGAGTTTGAAACGACAAAAACCCGACAATCTTTTCCTGTTTTTACGGTCAGAAAAGGGCTATAAGGGGACCGTCTTTTAATTCCGTTTTAACGAGTGTAAAAGAAACGCTCGGCAATCTTTTCATTTTTTAGGAGTCAGAAAAGGGCTTAAAAGATGACTCTGATATTTTGGTTCGTGAAAAATGACAATTTTCCCTCTAAATCCCTTTGTCCTACACAAAAACGACACATTACTCATACCTGTTTAAGATAGGCAAAAATACATCGAAAAACATCCTTCCATGGTGAAAAATGAACAAATTCATCCAAAAAACCTATAAAAAGACTTTTTACCATGTCATTTTTACCGTTTTACTGTTGAGGTCGAAAAAAGGGCTTTTGGCAAGAAACTTCCCGTGGTCGCTGCGGAAAATCCGACCGTCAGAATCGAACGCCGTCTCTTCCAGGTATTTTACAACATCCTCCTCTTCAATTTCATCTGATTAAAATTGTGTTTTAGGTTTTAGTTTTGATTTTTGGGGGGTTTTGGGTTTCAAAGTGCGCTCTGCGGGGGACGCAGGTGCCCTTCGGGTGACCTGCGTCCCCCGACTTTTTCTTGTACAGGAAAAAGGTCGGGGGATGCAGCCCACCTTCAGGCCAGCTGCATCCCGACGCCCTGTGTTCTAAACGCGGGGTGCGTCCCCCGCGAAAGGCGGAATTTGAAACCCCAAACTCCACAAGCAACCATTTAAAATTTCCCAAATGAATTCTAATCTTTGTTTCTTGGTGTGTAGGGCACTCACCATGTTGGATTGGAGAGAAAGAGAGCACGAAGACATTGATTTAGCCGCAATTGAACATCAACCTTCCATTGATGCCCTAAAAGCATGCGGGCTATATAAATACTGGGCCATACCTGGCATGAGGGCTCAGGTGAGATTCTTAGAATGGCTGGTTGAGAGATGGAACGTTCAAGAGCAATGCTTTTACATAGGAGGGCACCAGCTCGAGATAGAGCCCTCTGATGTATACTTTCTCACTGGCTTGCCAAATAGAGGTGAGCAACTCAATCTAGCCGGGACTAGGCCGGGTGGCCAATCCCTTGCTAGTCTCCGGGTAGATTGGTGCAAACCCAATGCACACCATGCGAAAGGCATGGAAATCAAACACATCTCTCTGCGTGAACTCAAAGTTATAGCTTTCACGGTTACCAGAATTTGCGGGGCAGCCGCTTTACATATTGCCTCCAGGTCCCAAATGCGGATGGCGATTGACTGTTACCAAGGCACCATTTTCAACTGGTGTGATGCTGTGTCGGCTAATATGAAGAGCCAACTGACTAGGGCAAAGAACGGACGACTGAAGACCTTTGGATATGGGCCTCTAGTTGTGAGCTTTTCCTTAGAGAGAGTTCCGATGTTGATCCCTCAGCAACTCACTGTTGATATCTTGGGTCCTCGGGAGCCAAAGCTGATACGATGGGTTACGGTGATGGCCCGGCATCCTGACGAGGGCACAGCGATTGTTCGATTCTCTGATAGTTATTTTCACTGGTTAGAGGACCAGGTTTTTTCGATCCAGGACTTTCCGTATGCCGGAGTAGATTTTCGAGGTGATCCGGACATGGTTCTTCCACAGGGAGAACAATGGGATGACAGAGGTACTTTATTTTTCACAAGTTTTCAAACTATGTATTTTTTTGTTTTTTATATATATCGTCTCAAAACTGACAGTAAAAATTTTCAAAATGCAGATGTTGGTCCACAGCGCCCAGCCAACCTTCGGCCTTTTGAGAGGAGACATCCAGTTGCACCGGTACCGGCCCCACAGGACGCGGCTGCAGAGTCACTAGCTGAGTTGGAGCAGGATCTAGAGCGTCTGACGGTGGATATACCTGAGACTACCATAGATGATATTCCTATCAAACTTCAGCGCTATGTAGTCGCAGTCCCTGGACCGTTTAGGAGATTTTTGTGTAAGGTAGCCCGTGCAGTGGTGTCGTATAGGGAGCACCACCAGTGATTGGCTAGTCACTTTGTAGACACATGTGACATTTTGACTTTTTGTACTTTATCATTTTTGCCGATCATAAGGTGTTTTTCAACCTATGATCGAAGACGATGTATATTTTTTGACACACTCCTATCTATATATATATATCACTATTACCGGCTTATCTTGTTTAACATATGTGATGAAATGTTTTTAAATTTACTTGCATGATTATCGTAAATGTCTGTCCAACATTCGAGAAGCAATTGCATCTGCTAATGTATTTAAAGACCTCGGAATATGCTGATATTCAATGTAATCAAATTCACGTTCCAAGAGACGCACTCTCAAAAACAACCTTAATAACACAGGATTTCTAATGGCATAAACTCTATTAAGCTGTAATACAACAAGTTCAGAATCTAACCTCACTATCAAACGTCGAATTCCAAATGAAATAGATTCGGATAATAATTCAACCACTGCACTGTATTCTGCAATGTTGTTCGTTGTTTGACCGAGGCTTACCCCATGCATAGAAACTAACTCGTCAGAGGGTGAATAGATAACCCAAGCTGCGGAAGAAATATTCCGTGTACTACGACAAGCACCATCAGCAAATCCAATGTATGTTTGGAGAGGCGTCGACATCTGCAATATCAAGAGTAAAACCAAGATAAGCCAGAGTAACGACGAAAAACACACTCTCTAAGCTAAGCACACTGACTAACTAACAAACATACTAGCTAGAAAGAAAACCTAACCTAACTAAAAATTCTCCATACCCACCATTTAAGCATAATACCTCTTTAGGTAAAGTCCATTTCTGGGTTTACCCAAAGAGTCCCCATCAAAATCTACCAGCTCATAAGCCCCTTTTGCTAGCTTTCGCTTTACAATGTAGGGTCCATGCCACATAGGAATGAATTTTCCAGCACCTAGCTTATCGTTAGCTTGATCATATAATAGCACTAGGTCTCCCTCCGAAAAACTTCGAGGGGTCACATTTCTATCATACTGAGCTTTCATTCGCTTCGCGTGAGTCTCGATTGCCAATGCAGCGTCACGTCGAGTCTCATCTAATTTAGCTAAGTACAATAAACGTTTCTCCTCTTCGGAAGTAGCTGGAAGTAATTCGACAGCCATTTGAAGTGATGGGATTTCGCATTCAATGGGTAACACAGCTTCCAAGCCATAAACTAGCTGGAAAGGAGTGAACCCTGTTGAAGTTTTCACTGAGGTTCGGTATGCCCATAGCGCTGAAAATAACATGTTATGCCAATTCGACCGATGAATACCAATGGTTCGTCGGATCATGATAACCAGAACTTTGTTGATAGACTCAACCAAACCGTTGGCTTGCGGATAATAAGGAGTAGAGCTATCGTGGCGCAAACCAAGCTGGCTTGTAAGCTCAGTCATCATGATGTTTCGAAAATGGCTCCCATGGTCAGTAATGATTGCTTGTGGGACACCAAACCTAGTTATAATATGATTGAATACGAAAACTGCAGCTGTTTTGCCGCTTGCGTCGAATGTAGGCATCGCCTCGGCCCATTTAGTGAAATAATCAACCGCGAGGATGATATACGCATGCCCCCCGGCCGAGTGAGGGTTACAAGTAATAAAGTCGATACCCCATTTGGCGAATGGACCAACGGCAATTATAGGGTGGAGAGGAGCAGGTGGTGCGCGCATCTTGCAATCAAACACTTGACAGTTGTGGCACTTCCGGACTGCAATGATACAATATTTAAACATGGACGGCCAGAAATAGCCAGCGCGCAACACCTTCTGAGCTGTGGCATACCCAGACAAATGACCGCCACATGCTCCAGAGTGACAATCATTCAAAACCCTCTCAGCCTCTTCGTGAGTTAAACAACGTCGAAAAACTAAGTCTGCCCCCCAGCGATAAAGTGTATCTCCAATAATTTTGTATTGCTGGGATTGAAACCGAATTTTTCGACGTTCCGACTTTGAAGCTTCAGGCCGAAAGGTTTGGGTTTGGAGATAGATGATTATATCCCCGTACCACGGATCTAAAGTACTGATAAGAAACAAAGATTCGTCCGCAATGGACTCCTCTGCCACAGTCTCTGTGTCAGCATGAGGGAAATCACACATCAATTCCGCAAAAACCAAGGATTTCTTAGACTTGGACTTCTCGAATTCCAAGTCGAACTCTTGCAGGATAACGATCCATTTAGAGTACTTGCCCCCTAGCAATTGTTTTGTCAAAATGTAAATCATAGGGTTGCAATCCGAAATAACTGTAGTTTTACGGAGAAGAATGTAGTGACGAAAACGCTGGACAGCTTGAACGGCTGCCAGGGCCAATTTCTCCACATGCGAATATTTTAGCTCAGTGGGATTTAAGGTCCTACTGAGATAATATATCACATGTTCCACTCCGAATTCATCTTCTTGAACTAACACCATTCCAATGGTGGAATGTGAAGCTGCGAGGTATAAGAAGTAGTCCTGGTTGTAGTTGGGAGGATGCAACAACGGTGCATGGGTCAACGCGTGTTTAAGTGCATCAAAAGATTGTTGGGCAATCTCGTCCCAAGAGAATTGAGCGTTCTGTTTCAACAACCGTGTAAAACCTTTAGTGACCTCGGCGTAGTTTGGGATGAATCGGCGTAAAAAGTTCGCTTTCCCTTGCAAACTTTGGAGTTGGCGCAAACTCGAAGGAGGAGGCAATTTGATGATGGCTTCGACCTTCGAGGGATCGACGCGAATGCCAGCTTTTGAAACAACAAATCCCAGCAATCGACCCGTTTCTATACAGAAAACACACTTGTGGGGATTCAACCGAATTCGATAATGCCTACACCTCATAAAGATTGCTCGTAAGTGGACAAGGTGATCAGCTCGATGTAAAGAATGAGCAGGCAAATCATCGAGATACGGTTGCACAAGGTGCTTGATGTCATGAAATGCATAAGACATTGCCCGTTGAAAAGTGGCTCCGGCATTCTTAAGCCCAAAAGGTAATTTGCAGTAAGCAAATGTCCCCCATGGACAAATGAATGCCGTTTTTGGTTGATCGGCAGGTAGAATATTGATTTGATTATAGCCCGAAAAACCATCCATAAAGGAGAACATTTCACTTCCGGCACAATCATCAATTATTTGATCGATATAAGGCGTTGGATAGTTGTCTTTTGGACAAGCTCGATTTATATCCCTATAGTCGATACAGATTCTTATTGTTCCTTGTTTCTTGTTGACCGGAACAATATTCGATACCCAATCCGTTAACGGGATCGGATAAATGAAACCTGCTTTCAACAGCTTTTCGACTTCTACTTTAATCGCAGCCGCTTTCCGAGGGTGAATCTGACGCAACCGTTGCCGGACGGGTTTAGCGTCCGGGTAGGTTTTTATTTCATGAACAACAATGGCAGGATCGATTCCTGGCATTTCCTCGTAAGACCAGGCAAACACATCGCGGAATTCTTGGAATAGGGCCTTGTAAATTTGGATTTCATCTTCTGTACATGAGGCACCTATATGAATGTTCTCCTCAATTCCGGGCTTCACTGAAATATCAATGGGAATAGTACGAGAAATATTCCCCAAATTCAACTCTGAATCAGAATGTTTCGTTGGATTCTGAGCGTCTTTGACATATTCAGCGGTAAAGATAGATGAAAAATCATTTTCAAGAACATCATCCTCAGGTAAAAACGAAGATCTGTGATGAAGATCTTCCCATGGTAGATCGTCTACACTTAGGATTTCGCAAAGTTGCTCGTAAGATGACACGACTTCGAGAAACGCTATCCGTTCTAAGGATGATGTGAAAAGTGACTCTTCACTGACCACATTCATTTGGTCGATTTGGGTTGAACGCAAGTCGGTAAAAGACATGACGGCTTCATAAGCAATTTCATATGGACTCAAAGGCATAGCATCACCGAATGAGTCTATCTCAGATTCAGATGGGACGATCCAAGGATCATCATAAATAATGTTGTCTGATGTAATCATATGAATTGATGCAAATGAAGGGTCTGCGTTGATTGGAGGGAAAGGAAAAGTTCCCAGTAAACCGGAATCTTTAACTAAACCGACGCCAACGTCCCTATAAGGGATTGTCGTCTTACCGACATGCTGGATACTCTCTGAAGAGGCTGGGTCGGATGAAAAGTATGTCAGCTGATCAATAGTAACGATCTTACCGTTATGTGGAAACTTAATTACTCTGAAGACCGATGAAACGACCGCCGTCATAGCATATGACCAACTTCGACCCAAAAGAAGGTTGTAGTCTAGAGGGGCATCAACCACTTCCACATCCAGACTAACGGTTTTACCTTCTACCCCTATAGGTAATTCCTGTAGAATACCAAACAGACGGAACCCACGGCCATCAAAGGCCTTAAGGATGGTGGGGGATTGGTTCAACGAAGGAGAACCAAGAGATCTCCAACATTGAATCGACATAATACACGTAGAAGCTCCCTCATCAATCACAGTCCGATGAATAGGCCTGTTTTTGACTATCACTGGGATTTGGAAAGCCATTTGATGGGGTAGACGTGGTGTACTATTTTCTAGATCGAAGATTATCAGGTTCGGGTCCTGAACATCAACAGCTCCGATAGCCGACAAAAGTAATTTTCGTTGTGCTGGGCATGATTGCAGCACTTCTAACGCCGACATTGCTGAGGGTGAAACAGCTAAGTCCTCAACAATGTTGTAATTCTGGGCTGCTCTCGCATGTGGATTAAAAGCAGACCTTCGAAGTACACCCTTGGCGGGCGGTTTAATTACTAAGTCCGGGTTAGGTTTTTCGATCTGTAGTGGATCGGAACCAGGAGCTGAGGTTGATGGGTTAGAGTGAGAAGATTCTGCTTCCTTACCATCAACAGGATTCTTACTACCATAATCTTGCGATCGAGTCGCAATCCTCACATGAGACATCATCAAAATGGGTTCTTCACTGGCATTCGAGGAAGAACCTATCATCTTACTCTCCTGCTTTGGAAATGGATCTTTCAACACAGCAGGAGTGGGAGAACCTTTGACTATTTTCACAACCTCGGCCCGATGAGGGCAATCTCTTGTAAAATGATCCTCTTCACAAATAAGACAAGGATATCGAGGTTTGCATTTTTCGTCATTGGTTTCCGACTTTTCTGTTTTCTCCTTCGGAGCCTTGTCTGCTTTAGCCTTCTTTTTTCCTTTCTTCTTTCCACCGTTTTTTGATTTGGCCGTAGATGACTCTACAGCGTGAATATCGGCGGAAAGTTCAGGAGAAGACTCTCCTGTCGGGGAATCAGGCAAGGTGATTATAGGAGTAGTAGAACTCTTGGAAGACTTCTTCTTGCTCTTAGTGTTCACCGTACCAATCATACCATCATCGGCATGAGATCCCGAAGGAGCAGCAGCGATTTGATTCGATTTTGGAAGATCTGGAATCTTCTCGTGTAACGTACCCGACTGAGTATAAACTAAGTCAAGGTACTGCGCCTGAGCAATGACTTGCTCCTCAGTAACTACTCCGGCCTTAGCTACATCTTCAGTAATCTTCGGTAACAATGATTTAACAAACCATTCAGCTAAGATTTGGTCCGGAATAAAAAATTTCACCAACCTTCTTCGACGTCTCCACTCATGAATGTGATCGGAAATATACGTGGACGTCGATTGTTTTAGTGAAGTCAATAACTCCGTGCCGTTATCGTATCTGACCGGCAACTGAAAGTGAGTTAAGAACGAGGTAGCTAACTGGCTAAAATTGTAAAAAGAGGCCCGTGGTAACTCAATGTACCACTTGGCCGCGAGACCAATGAGTGTACGCTGAAAAAGACGTAAGCATATCGAATCATCCGAGATAGAATTTGAAGCACACCAGAGGTGGTAAGTCATCACATGATTGGACGGATCCTCTCCAGGCTTACCTTCGAACTTGGGTATATCACTGGGCAACTTATTTGGCATTGGCGGCCAGAACTGAAGATATTGAATTGGATCATTCGTTAGGCGCGTCAAATCTGGTAAATCCAAAGTTGCGATAAACGGTAATTGCCGATTAGGATCTCTAAAACTCTGAGTCATGACACCAGCCCCAGGAGGAGGATATCCAGGATAACTAGGAACAGGAATCGCATTAGGGATATTATATCCTCCTGGAAAACCAGGATTAACCGGACCGTACTGGGGTTGTTGAGGTTGTTGATAAGTGTACCCAGGATACGGTTGATACTGGTAAACTGGCTGCTGGACAGCTTGCCTTTGTTGGTACTGTCCCTGGTACGGTTGTTGAAAAAATTGAGGTGGAGAAGTGACAACCGTACTTATACCAGGCTGACCCATAGGCATCTGGACCGTGGTTTGAATCGTAGGTCCAGACAACGGTAAAGATGCCTGAGGAGTGGTTGCAGAGACAGTAGAAACCGGAGCTGTCGATACTCCAGAAGTAAGCGCGGTAGATGCAGCGGTAGTTGCAGCAGCCGTTTGAGATGGAGTACTAGGTGCAATTGGCGGCTGAGTAACTACCGAAGTTACAGAAGTTTGAACATTTGACTGGGCAGGTTGTGGTTGCTGGGGTGAACCAGAAACTACGGGTTGTCCAGCTTGAGGTACCAACTGTATACTTGGCTGCAACACCTGTTGACCCTGTGATGGATCCCACACTAACATTCCAGGGTATTGACTCGTAACAGGTTGAGAATACTGAGGTCCATAACCGGATTGAGGATAGGATTGATAATTGAAAGGTGCAGTTCCCATACCTTGACCATATGACTGACCTTGAGGTGGTTGATAACCTTGACTCGAGTATTGACCTTGAGGTTGATAACCTTGGGGTAAATACTGATACTGGGGTTGACCTTGACCTTGAGGTTGGTACCCTTGAGGTTGATACCCTTGGGGTTGCCATCCTTGAGGTTGCCATCCTTGAGGTTGATATTGATACTGAGGTTGACCCTGGGGTACATATTGAGGCTGGGGTTGACCTTGAGGCATGTATTGTACCATAGGTGCATACTGACCTTGAGGTTGCCCCCCAGACACGATTTGCGTACCTTGAGGTTGCCCCCCAGGCGGTAATTGGCCACCTTGAGGTTGGGAAACGGGAACTGAACCCGACATCATGTAAATGTCTCCTACACCCAATGGTATATTACCACTGTTTCCAGTTAATAACCCATGATCGACGGGTTGAGGAGATGCCCCCGCAAAGGTACCAGAAAGTGATTGATACCCAGTGGGAACAGAAGGACCGCCATGTAAGAAAGATTCAGGACTTTGAGTAAACACGGACGACTGACCAGACATATTTACAGGAGTATGAATACCTCCAGGTGGAAAAGGAGTACGAGGTGGAGAAAAACCTATCCCTGAGTTGTCTAAATAATTGGTTAACGAAAGGTACCAAGTAGTACTTCTAGGAGGACTGTAAAAGATAGATTCACGCTCCCTGAGCTCAATAGTAAGTTGATCTTCAAGGTTAGAGACGCCTATTTCTTCCTCTGGAGCAAGTTCTTCAATAGCAATCAAACCAGTAGGAAGATTTTCGGTGATAATTCTTTCTATTCTTGGTGAATCTGGAACACTAGAAGTTGGAGTAACAGGTTTGGATATTTCAGGTTCTTCGCCTATATCACTAGTAGACGAAAAACTACCAGCAAGCTCAGAAACTGTAACAGCTTCAGGATTATAACCTGTCTCTAGACTTTGGTAATCTGGATGGACTACCAAGGAAGATTCTCCTTCTTCAGGTGAACCTACTTTACTGCCACTAGGAGGAGTTACAAGGACCTTCAACCCTTCGTACTGACCCGGGACGTCTTCAGGAGATCCACCCCGTGATCTACGGAGTTTCCTCAACAAATCAGTTCCGGTAACAATCTCAGGTGACTTGCCCCGAAGTCTACGGGACTGTCTCGGTAATTCCGCCACAGCTAAAAACTTTTAACTACTACACACGAAAACAAAATAAAATTTCAAATCAAACCACCTAAAGTCTCTAAAGAACCAAACAAATTTGAATCACACGCCTAAAGAATCTAGGGCGTCAAACCAAGCACAAACAGTAGCCTTCCAGACCGAAAGCGCTAGTTGGTGATGAAGCCCAACATCGCTGGATTCAGTACAGAAGTGGCGGGTGGAACAGTTACCCCGGCAACCTGCTTAATGAATAGACTGGACCAAGTTCCTCCACTTTAACCGTCTCGAGTGAAGTGAACCCCCCAGAAAATCCAAGTGATTCTAGCCGACGTCTGCTCCAGGTACAGTGGGATCTTCCCTCCACCGTCACCTCGGTAGAATCCTAAAGATAATGGTCACTAAGGTTACCAACCGCAACAAATGCACCTGGGGGAACAGTCTAAACTCCGACAGCACGCAAGGGCAGAGTATCAAGCTCAATCCCCTTGCCGGCTCCTTGACAATAATCCAAGGTTTACCGACAAGTGACCCCTGGCTCCTCGACAATGGTTAATCCGAGGTTTACCGTTTGTAATACGTGCGTGTCTGGCGTCGTTCCCAACGAGGGAGGATTGATCCCCTCACTGGTTCGGACACGAGCTCGTGCTTCTCCTTTAAGAGGAGCTTTCCCAGAGTACAAATGAGACAATTGGATTTATTCTATCACAAGATAAGCTACTTGTTTGGTTTTGTTGTCTTGGAGAGTTAATTACTCACCTACTCCAAGACACTAGCCTGATCTAAATTGGTGTTTCAGAGCCCTAGTAAATAAAAGTTACTACGTCGATTTTACTTTAAGCGTTAATTTTATGGTTTTTCTTAAAGACAAAAGGTAGCGGAAGTGAAACCAATGGTGTGTAGACTCGACTCAAACCACTACAAAGATGCACCTAAGATGATTTACGCTACTTTCCTTTTTCAATGAAATTCTTAACTAAGAGAGTTGAGAGATGCAAATTTTATAGAAAACAACTTTCTTAGTAAAGACAATCACAGAAACAATTCTCTTTATCTTTTCAAGCATACAAACATGACCACTCCTTACGTGCACGAAAAAACTCTTTTTCTTTCAAAACTTTTCAAAGATACTTGAAACAAAACTTTCCAAAGGAGATGTTTTTGTATTTTCTCTTTTTAATAAAGCATATAAATCTATTTTTAACGAAAATCAATCTCAAAAGCTATAAAATCTATGAAAACTTGACTCACAAGCAAATCAAAAAAGGAAATTACTCTAATCAAACCTAACAAGGCAAAAGCTCACAAAGATGATTCTAGGTTGTTTTACTTGACCAAAATCAAATCAAGGACCAGCTAATGCAGAATCAAAAGACTAGTCAAAACAAAACTCAAATCTTTTTGTTCTTTTTGTAAAATGGAATTCAAGACTCAATCAACAAGCACTTCGAAATTTTCCCAAAGAAACAACTCAATGGTAAGTTGCTCTCACAGGTAGACTTTATGACAGGTCTGACTTCTAAGAATGCTGACAAAACCAGAGATATCTAAGGCTTGACAACTTCTACCGCCAAAGTCACTACAAGACCTACTCAAAAATCAAACCCTAGGGCTTAAACTTCTATGAAATCCACTAAAACACTCAATGCTATCGAAACAAGTTCAGGTGAAGATCTTTGACAAGAGACTAATGGATCTGGGCAGTAAAAACTGAGAAAAAGTAAAATCTAAGAGAAAAAATGCAAAAAATGGAATTTTTTCAAATTTTAGCAGGGGACGCAGGCGACCTGTTAAGACAGGTGCGGGCTCGCTCTGTGCACACAGCGACAGTGCGTCCAGGGACGCACTGTGCAATACTCAGAGGGTGTGTCCTACTGGAAAATTCAAGAAAAACCAAACTGAATCTAACCCTAAGCTAACCCACCCAAAGACAAAGTCACAGAGCCAAAAACCAGAAAAATAAACCAATTTTCTCAGAGCAAAGTTCATACAAAGGAAAAGACTTTCACATCAATGGATTCCCCAGTGGAGTCACCAATTTGTCAGGCGGAAAGAGTCGATAGTGCGGACACAAATCAACCTCCCTAGGAGCCTAAGACTCTCTAGTGACAAACAAGACAAACAAGAGCAATCCTCCTCTAAACATGCATTTACTATATGGGAAATCAAGTGTTTAGATCCTACCTGTAATCCAACGCTGTTGTAGCAGTCCAGCTCCGCTGATCCGGATGAGCTCCTCCTTCACTTTGAAACCTGCATACACTAACAATCAAACGATTAAATAGCACTTGATAATCTCATAGAATAAAACATATTTAACACATAGACCAAGGAGTACATGAAACAACTCATAAATAACAAGTTATTGAGAAGAATGGACTCATTTGCATTAATAGGTAACAAAAGGAACAAATACAACCTGAGCCTTGGTGTTGTGCAAGTCCCTCCCAGGGTCCATCAAGAGTTCTCCTTTACTTTGACAAAGCTCACCCACTTCCAAATAGAACAAGCAAAGATGGCAATCTCTCCTCACAAGCTTCTAAATGGGAGTCCTAATTCCTGCAGCATTTACCCTTAGAAATGTATAGCTTCCAACCTCTCCTCCTTCTGGCCCAATGCCTGTATTTATAGTGCTCAAGAGGAGGTTAATCAGGTCCACCATCAATGGGATAATCCCCTCTTTGGATGGGATAGCTCCCTTATTGATGGGATAAGTTCCTCTTTGGTAGGGGTGCATGAACCATCTGGAGGCGCTCAATACACGTCGAACAACCTTCTAGAATGCTCTAGAAATGACTACAAGTAACTTTTTAAAGATGAAACTTGCGCATTTTAACCTTTACAGAGGGACGCACCTGCCCCTTTACATACAGAGCGTCCAAAGACGCAGCTTTTGTGAACATTGGGTGCGTCCCCGTAGGTAAGGTTGAGAGAACCTGCGTACCCAGAGATAAATACATTTATAAAGACTTTCTCTCTTTTTTGGAGTTTGACATGGAGAGCAGAGGTATAAGACTTTCCTAAGAGGATAGCATGATTGTTGATAGAGCCATACTAACTGTAAATAGTCATGGTGACATTTTTTAGTGTAACAGAGCCATCATGGAATGGGTAGATCCTATGAATGTGGATGAGGTCAGATCATTTATGGGGTTAGCAGGTTACTACAGGAGGTTTATTAGGAACTTCTCACAAATTTCCTATCCTATCACATCATTATAAAGGAAAGGAAATAAATTTTAATGGACAAAGGAATGTGCAACAATTTTTGAGCAGTTGAAGAAGTTGTTGACAAATGCTCCAGTTCTCAAGATTGAAAATATAGATAAAGAGTTTTTGGTGTGCAAAGATGCTTGCAAGAAAGGACTTGGTGGATTCCTAATGTAGGAGGGACAAGTGGCATGCTACGAGTCAAGGAAAATAAATGAGCATGAGAGGAACTACATGACACACAATCTTGAGTTCACAGAGGTAATCCATGCATTGAAGATGTGGATGCACTATATTCTTGGCATGAGGTTTGTATTAATGATTGACCATAGTGGGTTGAGATATTTATTTGAACAACCAAATCTGGATTTTAGAAAAGCTAGATGGTTGGGCATGATTATTTAGTTTGACTTTGAGATCAAGTACATCAAGGGTAAGGAGAATAGGGCTACAAATGATCTTAGCAGAAGAGTGCAAGTAAATCACATAGCAACTATGAGTTCACAATAGATGGTTTGGTCAGATTTAAGAACAGGATCAATGTGATGGACAAAAGTGAGCTTAAGAAGCTTATCTTACGGGAATTTCATGTTAACTCTTATTCGGGTCACTTAGGATATCTGAAGACATTGAAAACGGTGAAGAAGTTCTATCGGTTGAATCTGAAGAAGGAGGTAGCAGATTTTTTGGCTATATGTTTGGATTGTCAACAGGTAAAAATAGAGTGTACGCATCCAAGTGGTCTGCTATAGCTGATTTTGATACAAGGGTGGAAATGGGAGGTCATTTCCATGGATTTCATTACAGGTTTGTCGAGGACATCTAGACAATATGATTCTATTATGGTTATGGTTGATAGGTTGACCAAGGTAACATAATTCATTCCAGTGAAGTCTAATTATTCAGCTAGTAATGTAACACATGTCTTCATCAGAGAGATAGTGAGGTTGCATGGCATTCCAAACATGATTGTGCCAGACAAAGTATGCTAAGTTCACTTCTAGGTTTTAGAAGGAGTTATTTGCAGGTTTGGATACATAGTTGGCCTTCAGTACAAATTATCATCCACAGACAGATGGATAGATAGAGAGTCTCAATAGGATTTTGGAGGAGATGCTGAGAATGCATGTTATGCATCAACAATGAAAGTCGGAAGAGTATCTTCCACTGGTAGAGTTTTCTTACAACAATGGGTATTAAGAATCATTGAGGATGAGTCTGTTTGAGTCACTTTATGTGCAGGGTTGTAATATTCCTATCAGTTGGAGTGATCTAGTGAATAAGGTGTTGACTGGACCAGACGTGTTGGCAGAGATGGAACAACAAATGCAGGTTATTAAGAATAGTATAAAGGCAACATAAGATAGACAAAAAAGTTATGCAGATCAACACAGGGAATTTAAGTAGGAGTTTTATATTGGGGAACATGTGTATTTGTGCATCAAGCCCAAAAAGAGCTCCTTGAGTATTCGTTCATCTGAAAAGTTGGCACCTTAGTATTGTGGGCCTTTTGAGATCCTTTAGAGGATTGGACCAGTGGCCTACAGACTTGCACTACCTCCAAAAGTGAAAGTCCATGATGTTTTCCATGTTTCATTGCTTAATATATGTAAAGGATGTTGATCATGTGATTGATTAGTTTGTATTGTAGGTGGATCCAAAAGGATAATTCCAGCTAGAACCTCTGTGCATTTTGCAGCAAAAATAACTCATGCTCTAGAACCAAGCAATCGAGCAAGTTAAAGTGTAGTGGAAGCACTTTGGGCATGATGAAGCTACAAAGGAGATCATAGATCAGATGCGAGCTATGTATCCTTTATTATTTTCTGATGAAGTAAAATGAGTTTTGGTATATGTACACATTTATGTATGGATTTTATCGTAAATACCGCAACGAGTTGTGTTATAAATCTCCAATAAGCATATGGGTGTAATGTTGTCATGTTTATCATATTGGTTTTTCTTTTCAACATGTTCATTGTAAATAATTCATTGAGCTAAGTTACAAAGCTCCATGGGAAGTATGTTTTGGTCTTCAGTGGTCTTGCTAGTTGTAGATTTCATAGAACATCGAGGACGGTGTTCCCCTAAGGGGGAGGGGTTTATAACAGCCCTAGGTGAAAAGTTTATGTAATAAAGTTAATAAAGGAAAAATAAGACCAAGGTCATGGGACACATATTCCAAGCTAAATGTTGGGAAAAAAATCATAGTGGGTGTTCATTTGGTTTATTATGGATAAGGAAATTGGCAAAGGAAATGGAAACAGATTTGAAAAGAAAGAGGCATTAATTGGCATTTTATTTATAAAATAATGGAAATTAGGAGAAAAGGAAGGTGAAAGGTCACAAGTTGCATGTGAGGAAGAAATTGAAGGAAAATAGAGGAAATTGAAGAAAATAGATGCCTCAATAATAAAAAGGCTTCTAAGGATTAGTTCATAACTTTTGTCATTTTATCTTTTGTCAATTAAGTTTTTGAGCTCTCTCTTTATTCTCTATATCTCATAATATTACACACTTATAGAATTGTTGGAGCACTCTAGCATTAGAAAAAGGAAGGGAAAGGAAGGACAAGGAAGAAAAGAGAAGAAAAGATCAAGTAAGGAAGAGTTGGATCAAGAGGCTATAACAATATTACTTGTAGGTATCAAGTTGCATGTATGGTTTCCTTTCTATTTTTGGCATGCATGGTACATGCATGTGTGTATTTGGTTCTCTTGTTCTCATTAGCATGGGTTTTTCTAGGTGTGATAGTGGTTTCAACCTTGCCTTTCCATTTCCATATATCCATGGTGTGATGGGTTTCTTTCATTTTGTTGAGTTAGATTACTAGATGGTTTTGAAACTAGGTGAGATGGTCACAGGAAAATTCCCAAGGGCCTAGGAAACCCTTAACCGGTAATGGTAGGATACAGAGTAAAGTACAAGGGTGGAGACGAGAAAAATCCCCAAGGTATTGGTGAAGAAATCGAGAGGCATCCAAGCTTTTTTAGGGCCTAGTGATCCCTTGACCAGTTTTGGCGCGAATGCGATAAAGCCTAATAGTGTATGTTTCTTTTTTGTTTCTAGGAATCCCTTGACTGGTAATGGCGGGATTGTTGTGAGTCCCACAATCATACTTGGAATCTGGAATGAGGGTTATTGTCTGAAAGAAATATTTGGTTCTTCTCAATCTATGGTCAAGTGTTACATGGAAGTCCTGACTTGGTTGGCTTTTTCATATGTTAATAAGAGCTCCTTTTCTCTTGTATCTCATGATTATTTATACTTTTTATTATGTGGCTTTGATGGTTGTTCTATCATCATTATAATTCAAGTTATATGTTAGTTATAAGCATGGTTTTATGACAAACTTTAGTTATGGCTCTCATCAAGTTTTGATTAGTAAATGAATGGTTAATGACTGCATGAGCTAATAGATGATATTGTAACTATTGAGAGAGGGCATGAAACCTTATTGATGATTCTCAGATGAGTATGAGACCCCTATGTTCATATATGTAATTATGACATGTATATTACATGTTTGTGATGTTTTTGACGAAATATCTCTCATGGTTAGGATGATTCAAGATAAGTTCTTGATCAATATTTGAATTGACAGATTTGTCTTTGTGTCATTTATCTTTTTTGAGAGCTTCATAAAGTTTTGCGCAGAGGTCTGGATCCTAGCCTTGAAAAAGTGTCTCAGATATCGGGATCCCTCGCACAGAACTGAGTAATTTAGTCTACAATCATTTGGAAGCAGGCCTATCAGAGCGACTGGGAGTGCAGATAATTAAAAAGTCAAGCTAAATTAGAGGTTGGGTGCCTGTAGTAGTTGGTTAGCTCTTGGGAATCCCGAATTCCCTTGAGGGTGGTCAGTAAAGTTTTCAGTGGATGATTCCACTTCCTTAACTGTACCTAGGAGGTTGAGTCATATCATAGTAACTCTTTGTCACATATTTACCGCAGTGGACTATTGAACCTGCGTAAGTATGGGAGGAGGGTGTTACATCAACTACAAGCTTATTTATCATGCATCGTAGGATATAATTTATTTCTCTCCAACATTTTTGAAATGATTTTATTTTCTTTCATGCAAAAATAATGGGTTTATTTCCTATTATTTACTTATCTCCAATTAGCATAGATTTATTTCATGTCATTTACTTTCCTACAAAACAAATTAGGTTCATTTCTTATCATTTACCTTTTCACAAGTAGAGTAGGGTTACCTTATGTCATTTTCTTTTCTACAGGTAAAATAAGGTTTGTTTCTATTGTTTCCTTCTTGCAAGCTGGATTAGGTCAATTTGTTGTTCCCTAGTTTTCTGAGCATTTCCTATAGCTGATATAGCAAAAATATTCTTTGTACATTTTAGCTTCCCTTCATTTGCATTAGATCAAACAAGGAAGGATGTATTGCATGTTGCACACATACTGCCAACACCTCTTAAGTTTGTATGAAACCTAGGTTGATAATTAAAGTTGAGACACTCAAGGATTTCAATATTCCTATTGTAATACTGATGGCCATCAATTTTTAGTGTCATTGCGAAAAAGGTTTCAAAATGTGTATTGTTTTCTTTCCTAGTTTATTCACTTCTTTTAGTTTGGGGAAAAAAATAGAAAAAATTGCATTACACATCTTTCATTTCAAAAATATAAAATCGCATTGCATTAGCATTCACATTCAAAATTTTTACAGAAACAAAAAAATATTTCTTCAATACCACAACACCCCACTTGGCCAGGTGGTGCAGTAAGAATCACATGACCATCCACATTTGGAGGTAAAAGTGGAAAAGGTGGTAGAATTTTGAACAAGGCATAAAGTATCTCTACTTTGTCAACCCATATCAACAAGATATGAACTACCCCTCCTCTTTTAGTACAAGTTAGAATGCAAAATGTCAACCTTGGTATCAACTTAGCACCTCACCTTGGCTTATACCCACTCCATGGTCCTATCCTCCCCAATCTTTCATTTCTCTTTTTCATCCATATCAACACTAACATCCTCAATGGGGTGATCCATATTTACCTCAATACTCATGGTCTTATCCTCCCGCACCTGTCATTCGTCATTTTTAGCCATATCAACACCAACCTCCTCAATGGGGTGATCCATATTTCCCTCAACATCCTTAGTATCCTCAATTCCAATAAAAATACCATCCAAATCCACCACAACCACAACCATCTCAAAGACCCACTCCCACTCAATTGCCTACACAACCATTTTCAAACCCAAAAAATAAAGTAACTCAACCCACTTAGATTGCTAAGGTACACAATTTCCAAACAACACCTCTTGATTTGAATGATATTCATCTTAGATTAGGAAGAGTATTTGAAAAAATATATTTTATTGCTATTTTTGAAGAACAACATCCAAAAGAAGAGGATCCATGGGAGACTAAAGAAGCATGGGCGACATTTGATGGAAAGAAACCATTGGAGGCTAATATTATTGAATTTATATTATGCCTGTCATCATATCCTTTATGCATTAAATAGGTTAATCAACAAATAATAGAAGATTTGAATGACATGGAAGAATAAGGCATACAAAAAGATCCATATGAGAAAGTGAATGAATGGAATCATAGCTATATTGAACTTTGGTTCTAGATAATCATTAAGTTGGAGCACCACTCTCATATTCAACAATGCTTGGAATCATCACAATCAATGAATAAAGTACAACGAATACAGTAAAATGATGACAAAATATACATCTGGTTAGCTTGAGGGGGTCTAGACCTAGGTTCAGAGTTAGTTGTACCAACTATCAAAACCCTTCACTGCTGGCCCTTTCGGCAACAATTCACGTAGCGTAGGCTGCAGTCTCACCCGAACCATATTGGGGGATGAAAAAACTAGGTTTCTACATCTAGATGTCTATGTAATGGGTTTCTGTTACTTCTAGGGATTTATTCCGACCTTCGTGAACCCTAACCCTTAAAATGAGGAAATCATAGTAACTTACAGAGAACATATTCTAACCCTGCATTGATTACCTTAAACATTAATATCATTAAGTAAACTAGTAGATCTATTACTTTTGCGCACCAATTAATTGTTTCTTAAGATAATACAGAAAATAGAACAAATGCATAGAAAATGTAGAAGTACATATAAAAGCACAGATACACAAATATTTCTCCAAAATAGTCTTATTTATTATCAATTCTTCTGTTACAGACTCTTTCTTCCCTCTGCACAAAACTGCAGGGGCCCAGGCACTCAGCTATGTACTTACCAAGGTCTCTACACACATAGCTACAGGAGACTTCCCCTTCACCTAAGTATAGAAAATAGACTCTTCTGCCTTAGATTACTTGCCCATACATAGATCTTCAATGGCTAACTGACTTCTATGACTCGCTATGACTCCATTCTATTGCTTCTTTCATTACAATACCATAGTTCGCGAACCATGGGCGGGTCACAAAACACCTCAACTTCTAACAAACTAAGGGGCTTTGACCTTCCTGAAGCCCCTTTCACTTCTATGACCTTTGCGCTCTGATTCCTCAAAATGCGGAGACTTGACATAAATAACTAAAACTTTTAAAAAATTGACTCGAGGGGAAACTGTCCCAATAGGCCCCCAACACAATGTCGTGACTCGTCCTCGAATCACTCTGCTAGTTGCACCTCAATCTTTGCCTGTATCTCACTCAATTCAATCTTCAAAACTTGCAGGTTTGTTGTCCCCTGTGCAGTGGCCTAACGAACTTCTTCAAATAATTTCTCTGTGGTTGGGCCTTCGACTACAAGGCCCATTTTTCTCTATGTCTGTTGCATGGCCCTTAGCTTTCCCTACACTGACAATGTCAACTGACTGGCCTCATTTTCCCAAGGCTGCATCCTTGAAGATATGATGGTTTCCTTGCAACACAACTCATCAATTTCACTCTGGATGAGCTTTCCTTCCTTTAACCTGGTGAACCTTTTAACTGGAGCTAAGGTTCACGCTATTGACCTGATTTCATCAAACTGCCTCTGCTTCTCTCTGATGTCCGCTTCAATCTTCTACATAGTTGGATCCTCATGCAACGAGATCCACAATTCCTTGGTCTGTTCAAATAACTGAGTGCATCCGTTGACTGCAGCTTCCAAGGTGGCCATTTATTCTTTAATGGAAGCTTCGTATTGCTCTCTAACTTCTGGAGGGGTAGTGGGTTTGTAGCTCCAATATTTGTAGCTGCAGTTCAAACCTAAATTTTCTGATTTCCACCTGTGACTCCTTTACTGTGGAAACAATATTCTGAATCTTTTTTGCAGAGGCTACATCGGCCGAAATCTGGAGCTCAAGGAGCTCACTACAGGCTTGTGCAGTAGCAGCTTCCAACTGCTAACTTCACGTTGCCACCTCCTCCTTTTCCTCAAACATCTATTGATTATTTGTTTTTACCTCGTTGATGATCAACAATGCGCATTGTTCCCTGAATCTGAGTTCCTATAACACCCCTTGGTGCAACTCGTGTAGAGTTTGAATGGGAAGCGTAACCAGGTTCAGACTCAAGTTCTTCATATGTAATAGTTGTGCTTTGCCTTCAGCTGAGTTGACATGTAGGGATCCCTCTGGAAAATTCATTGTGTGGAGATCCATTGTGAGTTTTGCTTCTAGGGCTGCTCGCTCACTTGTTTCAAGCTCGCTTGCTTCTGGTTCGCTTATCCCATGCTCACTTGAATAAGACCTATTTGGACCTACAATTCCCGCATGCCCTGATGTACTTTACCTAGTGTTTGTTGGTTTATTGCATAGCATACCACATCCCCACTTTCATCTAGGTCCCCCTCTGTGAGGACCAAAGGCGTCACGCTTACTGATTTATCTAATTTTTTCTTCTTGTGTGGCTCTATTGATCTCTTTTTTTGGCCTCTTCTTGACAACGAAGGGGGACTCCAAGCCTCTTCCCCCTTCCTCTTCTCCCTCTATCTCTTCCTCTACGTCTATGTGCTCGATGTATGACTCGCCGAGGTCAATGGTGGCCTGCGATGTAGTCTTTTCCTTTGCTGCTTCTTTTCCCTTGGCAGCCGCTTCTTTATCCTTTATAGTAGCTTCTTTCTGTTGTGTGGCCTTTTCTCTTGCCGTAACCTTTTCTTTAGTGGAATCCTTCTGTGCTTCCTTCTTCTTTTTTGTTGTTGTCGTTATTGTTGTCTGCACTGCTTCACCTTCGACAACCTTACTCGTACCTGCGCCGACATCCGAGGGGGTCATCCAATCACTTGACCACTTACTAACAACCCCTATAATATCATCTTCGACGACTTAATATGGAAACTTGTACCGTATTCCCTGAGCATCCTTCTTCGCTCGAATGTGAAAATTATGGAAATATTCCTTAAAGTTTGCAACATTGGCATACTGCTCATGCAAACATTGTTATAAACTTGGTTGTTGGGTAACCACCATCCTTAAATCTAACTCGAACAACACCCAAAATATCTTTGTCTCCGTGGGGTCTTTGGTAGCCCATAGTGAAGAAAACTTCGCGACCTTAGGAAGGTCCAAGTCCTGCTGAGGGAATTGGATTTCTTTAGGCATCCTCCAGGCCACCAAAGTGATCAATATCAAAAACCACAAATAGTGGAATGACTTACCATCATCCTAGGCCTCTCTGCAGTCCTCTAGAAATTCATGCCATAAATATTTAGCCTATTTATACTGGACTCCTTTGGCGCACTGCGCAACCAAAGAGATGACTGGCATCGGTACTTCAACGTCATGGCATTTCCTCATGATCTTTCTAGCCAAGATCTATGAAGGAAACTGCATAGTACCATTTGATATGGACTGAGTGGAATACCTTTGTGATTTCTAGACCATACAAAAATCACTCTTCATTTGGTCTGCCAACTTCTTTTCCTACGATTTTCCTATGAAAGCCTCCACAGGATCCACTCCTTGGAATGGTAGCAATGTTATGTGGTGGATCAACATGTCAGTGATCAGGATGGGCCCTCCCAACTAGAAGCACCCATCGTGCGCCAGTGTCAACAATTGGTGTACACAAACTATATTAATAGTGGTGTGACTAAAGTGCGACACCCACAACATTTTTAGGATCCCCGCGCTACCAACTCCAGCCACCCAGTTCATCGGTTCAAGTCGTGTGACATCTGACTCTTCATAGTAGACCTTCTTGAGGTACTTACTCAGTGCCAACTATGGAAACCTCTCATGGTCCCCTAGGTCCCAATCCTCCATTTTCAATTTTGGTATCCGAGCTAGCAATGGGCCCTCAAACATCACATTGTCTGGTAGCAAAGGTGTAGAGACCATAAACTTCATGGAATCTGGGTCTTTGGGCATTTTTGCCGTCGATTTTCTAGGTGGTATATATGGCGGCAGTCGACTTGTTGGCTCAGCCTCCTCTACGTCAATCTTCTCTATTCTTCCATGCAGTTATTCCTCATCCAGGTCCAGGGGCTCTATCAGTTGTTTGGACCTATCTATCTTGCCCTTCTGGCAGATTTCTGTCGGATTTTTCCACAACGATTGGTGCACCAGTGCTTGTTGAGGTTTACTCTGCTTCTTATCTCCCACCATAGAAGCAAATGGCTTAGGCCTTGGTGACCTAGGCACGTAGTCGGCAATTATGTAGGTACCGGTTGGGCAGCCTCTATCAGCTCGTGTTGCAGTCATTATTTCAAGGATTATCATACAATGCCAATTAGGAAAGTTTGCAAATGTTGGCTATGAAAGAATGCTCCCCACTCATTATCATACATGCAACACTGTTCTAGACAAAATTGCAAGCGCAACAGCTTAAGGAAAATTCTTAGGAAGAAAAGTATTTGAATGTGGAGTGGGATGTCATATTTATAATGCAATTTGAATTCAAATCTATTATTTCCCTCCAATTCCCTGTCATTAATGTAGTTTTGGCAGCAGATTTCCAAAGATATGCATCTTAAATCCTCACCCCCGCTCCTCTTAATAGAAAAATCACCATCTAATCAACTACAATGCTTCCAATGGTCACTTTTTGGCCTGATTGCATGGGACCCACCATCATAGCATAGCTCCTTCATCACAACTCTCCTTTGCGCCTTGCCTTGATATGTTGCACAACCCCATCACTTTGTCCAACCTTTCTATTGGTAGTGTAGTTTATAGTCCCATGTTCCCTTGCAATGTCCTAGAACACTAAGACTATCCCGCATCCATATAGTCATTGTGGAAGGGTGGGATCACCCTTGTACAACTTTGATTGACCCCCATTGACTTTTCCCGAAAATAATTCCCCATTCAGCTTTGCGAGCTGAATTGCACCTCCATCCATATTCTCCTTAATAATATACTATCGTAGCCAATGCGTTTGAACTTCCCCAGAAACTTTGTGAACTTACTGTCATACAATAGTACTAAATTGTCATTCTTAAAGGTGCATTGTTTGATATGGTGGTTGTGCCATGCCTTATCGCGATCCTTCTCCACCTGCTGATGAAAACCTGTTAAGAAGCGATCTTCCTCCAACTCAACGAGCTACACGAGGAATTATTCCATGGTATCTAGATCGACCATGTCTACAACTGCAACAATCTGCCAACTAGGCACTATGTATTCCATCAACATTATCGCTTCTTGTCCATAAACCAATCTGAACGTTGTTTATCTAGTCAAATTCTTGTAGGTAGTTCTATACGCCCATATAATAGTAGGTATGTGCACATCCCATTCATTTCACTTAGCATGGAAAATATTTGTTAAGGAATTCTCCAGAATCGTGTTAAATTCGTCTACAATGTTGTTCACTTGAGGATGATACAACGTAATCTTCTGGTGTTACTCTTGGAATTCTTTGAGAAAAGCCAAAATTGTTTCATTTAAGAAGTGCGTACCTCTATTGCTCATCAAGACCTTCAGGCAGCCAAACCGAGACAAAATATACTCAAATATGAACTTCGTATCTGTGGCCGCACTACAATTCTTCATAGGTTGCGCCTCAACCCACCTTGTTAAATATTTAGTTGTGGTAATGATGTATCTGGCTCCAGTCTTCTTTCCTAGTGGCTGAATTGGTCCTCTGAAGTCTATTTCCAAATTATCAAACACCTGTAATGATACTTGAGGATTTAGAGGTAATTCATCTCTTCGCGATGGTCTCCCCGTTCTCTGAAAAACATCGCATGCCCTGCAATCAACCTTGGAATCCTTATGCACAGTCAGCCACCATAGTTCTACTCTTAGAATCTTCTGCATAGCTTCTCTTTCCACATAATGTCCTCCTACGACTCCTCCATGCGCTTCAGCAAGGATATTTTTTCGTTCATACTCTGGGACATACCTCCACAATATTTCATTAGATCCCATTTTATATAGATTTCTGGCTATAACAAAGAAATCTGCAACCCAGATCACCAACTCTTTCTTATATTGTGTCGAATACCTCGATTATATCTATGAAATGGTCATCAACAATGTGCATAGCAAATATCTACACATCAGGCAATCCCTCATCCAGATTTGCAGGTTTGTCACCATTCTCAATCTGCGATAGGTGATTTGGCCCAACATTCAGTCTCCCTAGCTTCACAATTACTTCAAAGTCATATTCTTGAAACAATAGAAACCATTGTCAGATCCCCCCCCCCAACACAGGCTTGTTGACTAGGTATTTCCAAGCAGAATGGTCTATGTACATTTTGAAGTGCGCACCCAACAAATAGTGTCTGAATTTTCATAGCACATACACCATTGCTAGTCCTTCACGCTCTGTGGTAGAATAATTATTTTCTGCTTTTGAAAACTTTCTACTTGCAAACGCTATAAGATGATCAATATCTCCTTCACTGGGTTGGTTTAGCACAACTAGTTCTATGCAGGATGCATCTACATGTACATGTAACTCCTTCTTCTAGTCGAGGAACACTAAAATGGGCACAGTGACCATTTTCTCCTTCAAAACATCCAAAATCTTCTGGAAGTCATCGTCCCAGCAAAATTTCGCATCCTTTTTCAGCAATCTTTCCATGGGCTTAGTGATTTGCACATACACCTTGATAAATTTCTTGTAGTACCCTGTGTGTCCCAATCTCGTGTGTAGTTGTTTGACATTCTTCAGGGATTCAAGATTAATAATTACAACAATTTTTGCAGGGTCTACCATCAACCCCTACTTACAGACTACATGACCCAACAGAATCCCATATGGGACACAAAATATACATTTCTTTAAATTGAGGGAAATCTAATACCTTTGACATGTATCCAACATAAGGCGAAGGCTGGCAACAGGTCTCTTAACTAACCCGAACACAGTCCAATCATCGAAGTAGACCTCCAAAAACTTGTGAATGAACTCCTTGAAGGTTGCAGCTACCACCCTAGAGAATATTTTAGGGGTGTTCTTAAGTCCAAATGACATAACTATATACTGGAAACACCCCCATTCAGTAGCGAACGTAGTCTTACTTCTATCTTCTAGTGCGATCTTGATCTGATGGTACCCTAAGAACCCATCAATAAACGAATAGTTTCCTGACCTCCAAAATTTTCCAATACTTCGTATGTGAATGGAATAGGAAATGGATCATGGACACAAGCATCATTCAACTTCCTCAAGTCTACACATATTTGAATTTCACCCTACGTTTTATTTTCCTGAACCACCATGGGACTAACCCAGTCCGATTCTTCGACAAGTTCAATAATCTTGGCTGCAAGCATCTTATCCAATTTACTGCACACTTTTTCCTTGTACTTAGGATTCAATCGATAGGGGCGCTGCTTTATTGGCTTCGTATTGGGCTTCAAAGTGATCTTCATGACACCCAAATCCCCTACTATCCCTTTCAAATCAGAGAACTTGGTGGGAAACAAGTCCTGATACTCCCATAGTAGCTTCACAACCTTGTCCACTATATCTTCATCCCAATAGTCACCTATATTTCCCAACTTCAGTTGCACCTTTGATCTAATATTCACCTGCTTGGTCTTCAAAGGCTGTGAAATATTAGGAACCTCTACCTTGGGCCATGCGACTTCGCACTGTCCTTCTAACTCAAGAATATTGATGTTCCTAGGATCTTCTTCGTCTTCCTTAGCAGTCACATTGTAACATTCGAGTGCATGGCGCAATTATGTACTCCAATCTAGTTTTCCCCATGCAACAGGTTCTTCAGGAATTTTGAATATTGTAGCTTTGATCTCTTGTAATGATTCATTAATACATTCAAATCAATCTTCAAAGCAAAATGTTAACAAAAAAATTTCTTTCAAAACATCACATTTTGCGGTTCCATGTCGCAGTTCTGTTTCCAGATATCAGTTCATCAGAATTGTATCCAGAGTGTGGAAAAAGATATGAACCCATTCTGGCTACGATTCTTCTCCCCATGCCTTTGTCCATCGAGCTAGGTGCTTGCGCGGATCATCCTTTGTTTTTTATTTTTCCGTAATGCGGTTATTGGCATACCCAGATCGTAGCTTCATCATTCGCCGGTATTCCTTCCAGTATGCAAAGTTGTTCTTGTCCATACCCCACCATCTGGTAGGCATAGCTCATAGTGTGATGTCTAGTGCTTGGAACCGATGTTCCTTTGGTACGTCTCCTTCAAATTTATCTAGAAATAAATTGACATCTTCTAAACCATTATTATGCGGTAAGTTGCATACCTCAGTGGATGTAGATTAGAGTGATTTTGTAAGCCTGTTGCATCGCAATGACGATACCTCATGCAACCCTTTTTTCTAGTGTTTGAGCTCCTCATCTGAATTTGATTTACAAGAGTTGTCCTTCTACCACATAATTTTCTCATCCACCATAGGTTTGATCCAATCTTCATCCCGCACAGTTAGCTTATAGATCTACTCAATATCATCATCCTCCTCATAATCACAGACTGGTTCAGTATATCGTGCACCTTCGGCTATGTCCAATGGTACAATAACCCTCAATTATTTCTTTTCAAATGTCATACTGTAGTTCTATTTTTTGATGATTGTGTTCATATCAAATGCTCAATCGATTCCAAACAATGTTGAATATGGGGTACTATCATCTACTATTTCGATCACTTCAAAATTGGTTATGGCGCATTCCCATTCAATATCCACAGTCACTCCATGTAGGAGCCCCATAGGAATAATCTTCTACTGATTTTCCATTCTCAGCTGGATCGGGGACCACTGTAGCATTGGTCTTCCCATTCTTTCCTAAGTTTTCTTTGGCAGAACATTTGCATGAGACACCAAATCAAGAATTACCTAGTCCATTTCATATTCTCCAATCTGGGCAGTCAATCTCATTTCACGACCAATGCTTTTCTTACTTTTACCCACCTTATGTACCACAGGTTGTTCTCGTAGAAGCTTATTCTTGCCAGTGAAGTTATCTATCAATTCTTGCAGTCCTTCTACTGCCTTCTTATCCCTTAGGAGCTTCATGTAGGTTTGTAAAAATGATTCTAATAATGAGGGGTCTTCCTCTTGTGCAGTATTGACGTCCTGAAGATTTCTCGTGTACGTATTTTGAGTCCTTAATCTAGAAGATCTTGTATCCACAAAGCTCCTTTTTGCTTCCATAAAGGTTTCCTTCACCTTATTTGCATCGAATCCAGTTTCCTTATCAATAACCTTGCGAACCCATACATTTTCCTCAGGTTGCTTCCATTTATCCTCCCCGGTAGCTATGCCACTGCACGTGAAAATATTAACACAAGGAACCTCTTTGTGTGGTTCAGATCTCATCATCTAGATCTTTTGGGTAGGCTCTTGAATTTGAGTCTTCTTTTCTTACAACTTCGCGATGAGCAGAGGGCAGTCTTCTATGACATGATCAAACTCATGACAATGTTGACATGAGGGGTGTGTTGGATTCTGACAATCACACACAAAGTGACTTGGTTCTCCACAGTTGTAACAAATGATCTGGCCACAACCTCTTCCAACCCCTCCTACGGGTCCTCTTCCTTGTCCTTGAAATCCTTTGTGCATTGCAGTTGTGCCTTGATCCTGAGGATGAGCCTCCATATGTACTCTATATGTTGGTGTTTTTTCCATCATCAGTTCGTAACTTCGGAAATTGTGCTCATCATGACCCACAAACTTATAGAAATTACAGAATAGATGTTGCGGTGTCTGTACAAACTTCTTTAGAAAATGACAATTATCCTTCGTGTGTTTCCCTGTAATCTAACAAATCATGTACCATGGTACCACTCTTGTACTTGGCCCAACGGTATTTTATGGCTTCAAGGGGATATGACATTCCCCAACAAGATACTTCTGGTACACCGAGAAATGATCCTTATCATGACCCTGGCCCTTACATTCCAAACACCAAACTACCACGCAAACCTCATTCAAAACTTCTTTTCCCTTCTTGAGGCTCTGCAACTCCATATGTAGGCTAGCCAGCTGTGACTGAATCTTCTACACTCCCAGATTCGTATCCTGAATGGGTGAGGCTTCTAATTTCATAGCAATCTCTAATGCCTCCACCAGCATTCCAATATTTTGTTACAAAAATGGTAATCTCAAATGGGGCAATAGCAAAGCAATGTACCGGTCCTTGTGTTGATCATCTATGATCTTCATATTAGCGTGCTGGACTAGACATTTCAACGTCTAATCAAAGTCCCATGTAGACTCATTTACCTTCTTCTTGATCTCTTTGACCTTTGTCACTAATTGGGCTTGCGACTTAGGCTTCCTGAATTCATTTTTGAGCACTTTCTTCATTTCATGTAGTGTTGCATTTGGATAAGCCGAAGAGTACTTAATATACCAGCTTAGTGATTGATCTTATAGTGTCGTAACCAGCTGTGATTTCTTCAAGTCATCATCTGTACTATGTTGTGACTTCCACACAACATCCGCTACAAACCAAAATTGTTCAAGGTCCTTTGTTCGTAGACCTCGGAATATGGGCATCTTCGTAGCATTGGCCATGTTGAATAACATTGGTGGAGGTGGAGGTGGAGGTGTAAGTGTAGGTGTGTGAGGCAGAGGTGATGGTGGAGGTGGAGTTGATGGATGTGGTATCCCCGTGATACCCTACTTTACCATCTGCAGTGCACCTAGAGGTGTCTTTGGCACACTACTTTCTTCTTCACTATCAAATGCTCCCAACAAGGGACTGTACTCAGCACCTAAATATAGATCTCTTCTGAATTTTTTTCCACTTCCCATAGCTCCTGTCAAATCTCTTCTAAACATTAATAAATAGCATAACCCTTTTTTCAGACAATAGCATTTTAATCCAAGTTTTTAGGGAATTTAGATACTTACCTCTTGGTCCTTTGAAGAACCATCATTCAGCTTCGCTATAACTTACAAATGTATCGATTGTGAACTCAGTAATGAACCCACCCAAAATGTTATCAATCCAGTAATCAACAACCCTTGCAATCTTGTTTTCTGAAGCTTCTAGATGCCTTACCAACTCTGGAGTCCACACAATAGGGTTATCTAACTTCCATGTACCTTGACTGTCTACCAATTTAGACAACCAGTGGTGTAATTCACATGGAAAATAGCAGAAGAACATTTCATGTTCGTCTATATATAGGTATCCATTCAACCACTCTTCTTTCGACAGATGTGGATTCCTATTTTGCTAAGCTAAAAATTCATTTAGCTTCCAATCTATCCACTTCTCGATTTCCTTCTTAGTTGGAAACCATTTATTAGACATCACACATTCCTCAGACAGATATTGGTCTCGGAAACAAAATGATTTGTTGGCTTGAGAGGTCTAGACCCAGGCTCAGAGTTAGCTGCGCCAACCAACAAAACCCTTCACTGCTAGCCCTTTTGGCAACAACCCACGTAGCGCAGGCTGCAGTTCCACCCGAAGCAGTATTGGGGGAAGATAGAACCAGTTTTCTACATCCATAGGTCTATGTGATGGGTTTATGTTACTTCTAGGGCTTTATTCCAACCTTTGTGAAACCTAACCCTTAAAATGTGGAAATCATAGTAACTTATAGAGAACAGATTCTAACCCTGCATCGATTGCCTTAAGAATTCATATCATTAAGTAAAATAGCAGATCTATTACTTTCGCACACTAATTAAGTATTTCTTAAGATAATGCAGAAAAAAGAACGAATACACAAAAATGCAGAAGTACACATAAAAGCACAGATACATAGATATTGCTCCAAAATAGTCTTATTTATGATCAATCCTTCTGTTACAGACTCTTTCTTCCCTGCGCACACAGCTGCAGGGGACTGCGCACTCAGTTGTGGACTTGCCAAGGTCTCCGCGTACATAACTACAGGAGCCTTCCCCTCTGTCTAAGTACATAAAATAAACTCTTATGCCTTAGATCACTTGCCCATACATAGATATTCAATGCTAACTAACTCTTATGACTCACTATGACTCCTTTATATAGCTTCTTTCATTCCAATACCATGGTTTGCAAACCATGGGTGGGTCACAAAACATATTAACTTCGAACAAACTAAGGGGCTTTGAACTTCCTAAAGCCCCTTTGACTTCTACGACCTTCATGCTTTGCTTCCTCAAAATGCGGAGACTTTACCTAGATAACAAAAACTTTTACAAAATTGAACCCAAGGGACCTTGTCTCAACACAACTGTATATCCTCCATTATATGTGTATAATAGGCCCAGGGAAGCTAACATAATAAGGAAATAATTCCATACAAGTGAAACAACCTCCAAGCATGATCCTCCTCGGGATAAAAAACATCCTTCTCTAAGATGGTGCACTCTTGTTGGGTCGTTGATTTCTCACCATTATACCATCATTTAAAGTCATACATTTGACCATTTGTGTCATTTCATCACCTATTGATTGCCCCATTTACCACAATTTGTCGAAAATACATCATGATACATCTCTAATTCTCAAGTGGTTAATTGTCATATATTTTATTTACTTTTGATGAAATAACTTGGATTACGCTTGGTTTTACTAATGACAGTTTACCAGTTATAGTTGAAGCTAGTTTTGGTGGCAACCTCCATGATCAAGTATCAGTACAGTTCTATAATAAATTTGGGAAAATGGGATTTGTTACTAGGACTCCCAACATGGATTTATGTTTCTAAAACTCACCCAGGTTGCACGTGTGAGCCTCCAACACTTGATAAATCTCTTGGTCAAATATTTCCGTAAGTTTCTAGGAAGTTGATTTTCAATGCAATTTTTGAGTGAATGAAGGTAGATCTAAAAACACTAAAACATGGGGTTTTTGCAAAACAAGCCCATTTAGGTTCAAAATGAATGGTTTACTGAAAATGTGAAGGATATGAGATATTTTCTCGATTGTTAAAACCATATTTTCATATATTTAATGGTTTGACTAATAAATATAGCAACAATAATAGGGATTTGATTTGCTCCTCAAATCAAGGAGTAGATCACACATTTTGAGCACAAATCAATATAGTTCATCGAGTCGTCAATCTCTCGGAGAGATTTGAGACTGAGAAGATGTATTTCATTTTGTATAAATTCCCAAGGCAAGACTGTTGCTAACAATAAGAGCATGACCTGAAATGTTGATGGATGGAAAACAAGGGTATGGCTTGGACTATTGGTGACAATAGGTGCAAGAACTAGACTGGTGATGGATACAAAAAATGGGTACATCTCAAAATTTTGGTGACAATAGGAGGATTTCCTAGACTGTTGATGGATGGACAATAATATTATGGCTCAAACTATTGGTGACAACAGGAGCATGACCTGGATTATTGATGGATGGACAAAATGGGTATGTCTCGAATTATTGATGACAATAGGAACATGACCCAAAATGTTGATGGATGGACAACAGGGGTATGGCTTAGACTATTGGTGACAAAAGGAGAATAACCTAAACTATTTATGGATGGACAATAGGGATATGGATCTGACTATTGGTGACAATAAGAGCATGACCCGAACCATTGGTGAGATAGTATGAGGGATTAACATTCTTGAAATGAATGGTCTTTGAGAGCTGGAAAATTGTGGAGTGGGTGCCTCTTCAACCTCATCGCCTAGAGGGAGGCCTTTGGATTTGTGACATGGGTTTCCATAGGGTTTGATCATGGGGGATGGAAAACCTGATCTAGTCAGAGTACCATGAGTTGAGGCACCTACCAAATCATGGTGACTATTTGAGTAAGTATCATCAGTTAGGAGAGCTAACTTGGTTTGTGGTACATTTTTGTGATATGTTGATGTAGGTAAAGGGTACTGATCTAGATAAATATGCTATCGATGAGATTTACCTTTATTTTTAGAATGATAATGTATACATAATTAGGGATATTATCCCTATGTCAATTTGACAAGAATTAGGAAGAACGGTTTTATGGATAGAGATTCCTCTTGCATCCTGTGATATGAATAGAATTAGGGATGTTATCCTCATGTTAAGCACATTGACCATATTTAGGAAGAATGGTCCGGTGAATAGAAAGTTTTTCCCGTGTCGAGTAAATTGATGAGATAGTTGCTTGGACCTCTGAGAGAGTTGCTTGGATCTCTGTTTAGAGAGAGTTGTTCATATCTCTGAGAGAGTTGCTCGAATCTTTGTTTAGAGAGAGCATTTTTTGGCATATGACCTAGGTTGAGGCCACTTAGAGTTTCACTTGGGCTATGTCCACTATTCATGTGATGGTGAACAGGGACCAGTCTGGATACCATGAGGTTGAGATGTTGACTGAATCATGGTGACTAGTTGATATTAATGTTGTACCATAGGTGCTGGGTGGATGCGATGATTATTATAGGTCAAGATGGTTTACCTAGATGATTGTGGTGATGATAATGTTTATATTTATTTGATAATGATGTTAATCTATTCTTTCCTTAGAACAATTTTCAATTAGTTGACATCTTGTTAGACATTATGAAATCCTCCCTAGGTAAGCGGGGGTGTTGAAGAAAGAAACTATGGTCGATCTTCATAATTCTTTATGTATATATAATGCATTATGTAAAAACACAAAATAAAATTAAATGAAATAAAAATTAAAAGAAAGGAAAACAACAAAAACACCTAAAATTAATATCCTTAAAAATAACTCATACTCATGTAAATAAAATATTTACCATCAGTTACTACCTACCATAATTTAAGAATGTATTTGCATAAAATATAGAATAGGAACAATATGTAAAAAATATGCTTACCAAGAGTTCTTTCCCACCATTATTTACATGATCTTCAACACTTCAACAAATATGAGTAAAAATGTAAATGTGCAGACTTACTAGAACTTTATTGTTTAGATTCTCTTCCGGATCCATCGCATAAGGATTCTTTTTCATCAACGTTTCGAACCAGCAACGATGGTTCATCTTCAGGATGTGAGAAAATATTGAAAGATTGGTCTTATTTTTTTCTATATATATAGAGATGCTTAGCCGACACATATGATTAATTTAATAATAATAATAATTTATTTATTTATTTTTATTCATTTTTTTTAATTGTTATTTATTTTAATTAGTTTTAATTTTAGTTATTATAATTATTATAATTATTAATTTTAATTTTAATTATATAATTATTTTAGTTATTAATTTTTAATTGTTATAATTATATAGATTTCATAATTGTTTTATGCAAATTTTAATTATTTTTTTATTTTAATTGCTATTTTAATTAATTATAATTGTATTGATTGTATTTATTTTGATTATTTATTTATTTTAATTATTATTCTCATTAATTATTAATTTTAATTTTTAATCGTTAATTGTTATAATTAGATTGGTTCTAGTTTATTTATTAATTGTAATTTTAGTTTTAATTATTATTATTAATTGTAATTTAATTTTAATTATTCCTTATTTTAATTATAATTATTCCTTATTTTAATTTTAACTATTCCTTATTTTAATTATAATTATTTTTATTATTAATTGTAATTTAATTTTAATTATTCCTTATTTTAATTATAATTATTTCTTATTTTAATTATAATTCTTTTAATTAATAATCTTAATATTAATTGTTATTTATTTTAATTGATTTTAATTTTAGTTATTATAGTTATTTTAATTATTAATTATTAATTTTAATTATTTTAATTATTTTAGTTATTAATTTTTAATTGTTATAATTATATTGATTTCATAATTGTTTTATGCAAATTTTACTTATTTGTTTATTTTATTTGCTATTTTAATTAATTATAATTGTATTGATTGTATTTATATTGATTATTTATTTATTTTAATTATTATTCTAATTAATTATTAATTTTTAATTGTTATAATTATATTGGTTCTAGTTTATTTATTAATTGTAATTTTAGTTTTAATTATTATTATTATTAATTCTGATCTGGAGGATTCTGGTTAGGGGTAGATTTGGATGTGCATTCACAAGTAATTACCATAGTTCAGAAACAAAGTACTTGTATAAATTGTACTAAAAAGTCAATAATCTACACACGCAAATTTCCACTTCTCCCTTCGTCATTCCATTATTCAACCACAATAGTCCAACATTTGCCCTCTTATCCAATAGTGGTAAGAACAAAATACCTCCCCATCACCACAAGTAGCTTCCTCCTGAATTATGAAAATTTTAGAGAGGCTATGGTAAGAAGAAATCGTGAGTCTAAGGATCTTCTGTGGCTGCTACAGGAAAACACAAAATGCTATGGTTGTCTTCAAAATCCCTACAAGCCCAACTCTACATTGTCAATAAGAAGAGACATGAATTCCACCATATTTAGATGACAAAGAAATTAGCCTCGAGAAGCTATAGGATCTCCTATAGGTTCCTACATGATCTTCTACGACATACATCAGAAACATTCAATCACCTACAACAATACTATTTCAGCCATTTGAACGAGAGATTTTTGGAGCAACAAAAAAAACCATGGAAATATTATAGAGGTCTTCACAAGTAGTAGCAATAACATTGGGACCTTCGACAGATCATCAAAGGCAACAACAACATTCAAAACTTCAGATCATTAAGGACATCCTTAATTATTATATTAACAATGTCATAACATATGCAAGAAACACAAAATTTAAGGCCCAATTATGCATCTCTTATAACCTCCCCTTCAAACCTATTCTAGCTCGAAGAGGAATTGGAAATGTAAGAAGAAAAGGTTTTCTAGTCAGATTTAGTTAGAGCAGCCTTGACCATACCTAGCAGTAAACTTAAGTTTTCTCTAAAAGACACCCACACATGTGGCAGAGGAACAAGACAAAAGTAGAAAAGACTCAGGAAAGTGGGTTGTTATATTTTACTCATGATAAAGAAAAACGAGTAGGAAGGGGTGGGTGAGGGAAAATCACTTAACTCAAAGAACTCCAAGCTTGTTCTACATGCAATATTTTTCTATAAAAATAATAATTTAAAAAGTAAAAAATAAAAATAAAATGGCTGACTCACCATCTCTTGACAAGCAAAGTGGCTTATATAGGATCGTACATGCACTACTACAAGAGACAGGAATACTACTATAGGAAACTAAATGTGATCCTAAAGTAAACAGACAGATTGCTACATGAAGCCCTTTCTTTTCCCAAAACAACCATGAAAGTTTAAAATGACTTAGAAGGAAAGGGGATATGCAAAAGAAATGTAAGACAAAGTTCTCCGCACTCACATTTTGGATAAAAAGGAGTGCTAAAATTATCTCAGTCATCTAAAAGAATTTTGTGTGTTAAACAATTTGAATTAAACAAGTAAAGTAGCTAAATAATTTGATATTTTTTTCAAGGGACACAAATTGGAAAAATGATAAGGAAATACATGGAGTAATAAGTGAAAAGTCTTTTCCTATCCTTGAAAAGAAAAAAAATTGTTCATCTTTCCTATGCTACATAATTCCTTATTGCATAAGAAACCCTAAAATCTTGTCACAACAAATACCCAAGCAACAATAAAGGCAAAAACATAGGAAGAAAGAGAAGAGATGACAACGGTAAAGGAAAAGGTAAAAACAGAGTTAGAAATAGCCAAAACATATCTAGTTGAGCAAAACCAGAGGTTCATACCTTCACTATTGTTGGAAATCCAAGAACATCAAATCCATGAACAAGAAACAAGGGAATGGAATAATCCAACAGGGGTATCTACATCATGCACAACGTGGGATGTCAGACAGACCATTAGGGAAATGAATGAAGAAAATAAGAGAAAAGAATACAAATATATTTTCTGAGAGGATGAGAAACCATTTCAATAGGGAGTATGAAGTGAATCCAAATTAGATACCAATTAAGGCCCATCTAAACTGTTGTAGCGGCTACAACCACCCTCCAAAATTTTTCCTATACTTCAATTTTGGAGGCTTTATTTTATCTACAAGAGCTCATCTTGCACTGATCTAGGTATTCATGCTTTGACTGAGAATTATATTTTCATTTTGGCCTATGTTTTCTTACTTAGTTGATTTTCCAACTCACAAGTTGATCTCCTAACTTTTTCCCACAACATTTCTGGGCTTACCCCCAAAAATGGCCCAATCCTGCAGGGAAAGCACCCTTGATGATGGGAATTGCACAGTCTTGACTGGTAATCAGCTTTAAGCTCAGAAACTGCATAGTCATGGAAGGAAGCCTAGCACTGAGCCTAGAAACTACACAACCCTCATTAAGCTCAGAAATTGCGTAGTGCACACTGAGCCGAAAAGTTGCCCAGTTCCCCAAAACCATACAATATTTTTTGACAGTGTGCATGGAAAGTTCCTGCCTACAAAAGAAAAAAAACTAAAGGGAAAAAATAATCCCTAGGAAATACGGATTTATTTTTAGTATCTCGAAGGAGGTACTTTCACTATTTTTAGAAACGTTCACCAAGTGTCGCCTTTTCCTTGACTTTAGGCATGCACATCATCAATTCCAATTTTCTCAATTCTATGTAATGGATGCCTCTAAAGCTCATTTGTAGATTCGGTCATAAAGCTCTACCATTCCCGAGGAGATTAGGGAACCTTTGGAGCATTGTCATCTCTTTTCTGGGTGAGTTTTTATTTTAACACTTTTCGATCACTTTTTGCTGTTTGGCTTGTGTGAGTGTTGTTTCAATTGTTTCTCTTCTTGGTTACTAGAATTTTAACTTGCTTTAGCTTGTAGAAGTGTTGTTTCAGTCTATCATTTTCCTTTCATAAGTGTTGCATTGATTTTCTTATTTTTGCACCAACAGTCACCGTCTCGGCAACTCTCCTCACATAATTGAGATTATTTCTATTTGTTGAGTTTTCACACTTGTTTTTCACCGATTTATATTCACTTAGTCATATCTGCACTCAATATCACATTATCGCTAAGTTCTGCTCATTTTTCATTCCTCCATTAGGTAGATCTGCACTTCCCTTGGTTGGAATTTTCCTTTCCTAACCCGGCACTGTGCAATCCTAAGTCTCAAGCTCCAAGCTTGGCCTCTAGAATTGCATAGTGCACATTACATGCTAGCCCTAAATGCACATTGTGCAGTTCTAGTGCTTGTCCTGTCAACCTTAGCCACTAGGACTACGTATTGTGTAGTCTCTCCCAAGATTTGCCTAGGCTGAACTACGCATTGCGCATTCTCAAGCCTTAGGCTACACCCTTGGATGTTGGGATTGTGCAATGTGCAGTGCCCATAGCCTATTAGTCCCTCTTGTAGGTGAAAATTGCATAATTCCTCTCATCAGATGCCTGGATTGTTGCTTGATCATGTTGTGAAGTTAGATTTTCAAGAGCTAATGTTTTCTTTCCATGAGTGTCCTTTATGTCCCACAAGTACCACACTGATGAAGCACTTCTCTCCAGCAATCCTTGTTACCATGTAAATAAAGAGAGTTACTTCAAGAGAGACCATTGAAAGTAGTACTAGGGAAGCAGTTGGGTAAGCGTGAGTTAACTTGCCAATATATGCAGACACTTAACTATTCATAGAAAATGAGTCAACACTGACATGGCAACAAGTCCAGTAGCAGTAGAAGAAGGAAACAATCTAGTACAAGATCAAGCAAAGAGAAATTTGATGACAGAGAAGTGGGAGAAGAAGGCTCTAGAGTGAAAGTAGATTCAATATTCATGCGTGAAACTTTGGAAGTAGGAGCAAAAGGAAGCAGAAGATATAGAGAGCAGAGCAAAGGAAGAGAGAAAAGAAGAGCTAAAGAGGGTAGAATAAGAACCAAAGGAAGAATGAGAGCTAAGGAGGAAAGAAAAAGAAGAGAAGCATAAGAAGGAAGAAGAAGAAAGGAAAGGTGCAATGACAGAAGAAACAACTCAAATTCAATAACAAAACCATCCAGCAACAGTGGGAAAGAGCGAATAGATACAGGATCGGGATCTTTCTCATCCGATCTAAGATCTAATTGAATTTGCGCACATGGAGTTGGGACAGGAACCATAGGATGAAGATATTGATCTGACGTTGAATTCCTCGCAGGTCATCATTCAACCTCTACCAACTCCAACAATAGAGTTATCCCTAAGAAACAATCATGCATCACCTGCATTCATTAGAGAAAGGGTAATAGTGGTGGACACCAGTAGGAATCCAAATGTCATTTCGGAAGCCAACTTGGCCTTCGTGGGTAAAACAATATCAAACACCCATTATTTGATGGCTAAGAGTAAGTAATTGATACAGAATCTACAGGTTTCTCATCAAGGGATATAAATCTTCATAAAGCGTTGAAGAATGCATCTCCCACAAAGTTTTACTGGGGGGAGAGAGAAGTGATACTTGGTGAGGTATCAGCACTTGAAGAGACGATGTGGGACCTTTATGACGAGCTCATGACCATACATAAGGTAGTTGTGTGCTTGCATAGCTTGCAGCAATGGAGAAAGGAATTTGTCATGACTATCAGGAATTTGCAAACTTCCAGTACCACCATGCAAGAATGGACAATGTGATATTGTTGGATTGATGGGCCTTAACCCAGGTTCAACGTTAGTCATCCAAGAAAATCCCTACACTACTGGCCCTTTTGGCTTCAGCCTGCAAAGCGTGGATCGAAGTCTCACCCGAAGCAGTATGGGGGGATGCAGGGACCAGGTTTCCACACCCTGAGATGGTCATCATGTCGATCTTATACCCTAACTCTTGTCTTCGTGTAGATCGATAAGACCTTAGGACTTATCGATGTTCCTTCTTTTCTGACCTTTAAAAGCTTCACGGAGGTATACGACTGACCTTCACATAGCCCTAATCAGCGATCCAAGAACTTATGCACCTTTGTAACTACGTATGGTTATAAGTTCTCGAATTACCTTAAGGGTTCACCAATTTTACCATCCAATTAAGGTTACCTTTCACATAAACATATATTCTTACTTGCATTCAAATAACAAATAGAAACAGATACATTCACGCATCAAATTAGCATTATAATGTAGATCCAGAACTTAACATAACATAATCGGATGCAATAATCAGAGACAAAATACACAATAATTTCATAATACTTCTCTTTATTGATGATTCAAGTTCCCAGTATAGACTCTATCTGCCCTACGCACACAGCTGCAGGGGTTTGTGCACTCAACTGCGGATTTCCACACTAGGCCTCTGCACACTTAGCTGCAAAGCCTCTTCCTACGCTAAGACTCTCGCTCTTAGCTCTCACAAACCTATTACATCAATGACTCATGACTACTGAACTCCAAAAATTGCCTTAGACTCTTATAAGACTTCCCTTTTTATACAATGCCATGGTCTGCGGACCATGGGTGGATCTCCAAAATCGACACAACCTATCTAGACTAAGGGCAAAAACCATTTTTGACTTTAGATATCTTCATGCTCTGCGACCACAAAATGCAGAGACTTTACATTTATTTATATAGACTTCGGGCCTTCTGCCCTAAAACTTGGGCTTTTAACCCCAAAATTGACGCCCAGGGGATCCGTTCCCAACAGGCCCCCAACACAAACATGGTGACTCACCCTTGATTCACTTGGCTAGCACAGAGATCTTGTCGTGAAGACCTCCTAGCTTGACTTGGACAACTACTACCTCGACGGTGCACTGCGTTGCTGCTTGCTTCATCTCCTCGACCACCTTCTCTGTCATTGGCCCTATACTATCAGTCTGTAGTTTCTGCTGAGTCTCTTGTAGACTAGCCAACTTTCCTTCAATGGTGTTCGTGATCACGTAGGCCTCATACAACCAAGGTTTCAAGTGAACCTTCAGCATGACTTCCTTGTGCTGAGCTGTGTCTGCCTATTCTTTCAATGCCTTGACCTCCTGCAGTTTCACGAGTCTTTGCGTGATGGAAATAGTGCGCACTATTAATTTAACCTTGTTGTAGCGCTCTTGTAGTTCCTGCGCTTCTGTCTCTAGCCTCTACACACTGGGGTCTTCTTGAAGGCTAGTGAGTACCTCAAACGACTACTCAAAAAGTGTCGTGCAGTCTGTCACTGCACTTGCTACTACGACTAGCGCATCTATCACAGCAGTTGTGCGCTACTCCCTGACTTCCAGTGGAGTCGAAGGTTGGGCCTTCAACTGCAATTATGCAATTTTGAGGTTCATCTCCAGCTGAACCTTTTCCAACTCTATGCATACGTCGCGCACTCCTGCAGCGAGTTTCTGAACCCGCACATCTACTGGCTCAGCCTCACGAATGGCCAGCTCCGGGACAGTTCTACATGCCTCATCCATAACCTTGATTATGTGCTGATTCTCATCTATTAGTTTTGTCACAAGGTTAACGACGGAGTCTCTCTACACATCCATCTGATCGTTGTTGACCTTTTGCTCAATGATCACCTGTAAAGTGCACTACTTACAGGCCCAAAGTTCCGCAATCACAGCATCCTGTAGAAGGTGAAGTGCCTCGCTAGGAAGTATGGCCAAGTTAAGTCCCAATCCCTTGAGGGCGCTGACAGTGGGTCTATCAACTTCAGTTGCCATCATCAATGCTCCATCTAGCAGCACTATGGATTTGGGGTCCCTTACGCGCAACATCCCTACGGCTTCTGAGGTGCCAAGGGCCAAACTAGTGGACGTCGTGAATCTATGATGCATAGATCTGCTGCTCACTTAGACCCATCTAAATAGCGCCCAATGCCTGCTTTTGCTGATACTCGAACTATTGCAATAGTTCTGCAGTGGCATCCCACACTACATCCCCTATATCATTCAGATACCCCTCTGTTAGGGTGATCAGATCTAGAGACGTCTTGCTAGCTTTGGAATTCTTCTGTGGCCATACCTTTTCTGGTCCTCTGGTGCACTTGATAGGGAATGGATTCGTCTCTGAATCCACTCCTCCCTATTTTGTATGTTTGTCCTCTTCTTCCTCTGTTTTTGGTGAAGTCGACTTCTAACCTTTGTCAGATCCGCGCTACTCTTCTCTTGCTTGCCGACCTGACTGCTACACAGAAGTGCGCTCTGCCTTGGCCCTGTCGTTGTCCTCCTTTCTCCTTTTCACGGCCAGTTGTTCCACCTTCAACTTAGCTTCTTCCTTCTTCCGCTGTGTGGCAGTCTTGCTTGATCCCGTAGCCAAGTTCGAGGCAGTGCGCCACTCTGTCGGCCAGTGGTCAAGGACCTTGTTGATTGCATCACTGTTTCCAAGTATGGAAAGTTGTGCCACTTCTACTGAGGGTCCTTCCGTGCCCACATTGAGACGTGGTGGAAGTTAGCCTTGAATTCCACGTATTCCTGCAATATATCAAAATTGGTAGGCAACAACCATGAATTGTTGTTGATGGCAATATGTACGTTCATCTCCATCAAGATCAAAAATATCTTGTTGTCCTTTATCCGTTGAGGATCCTTACTCACCCACAGCGAAGCGTACTTCGCTGCCTTTGGTAGGTCTGATGTGATCAAAGAAAACCGATTGTCTTTGGGTAGCTCCCATGGTACCAGCACTATGGATAGCAAGAGCCATGCATAGTGAAAGGTCTTACTGAGATCCTCCGCCTCGCGGCAGTTCTCGAGGAACTCACCGCAGAGATAGTGTGCCTAATTAAATTGAACTCCCTCTATGCATTGGGCCACCAAAGCTATCACTAGTGCCGACACTTCATCGGCGTGACATTTCCACATCACCTTCCCTGCTAAGATTTGTATTGCCACTTTGACCACAGGGTCACAGATACTCGAAATGGCATAGCCACACAACTTCTTCACTAACTTGAACTTTTCCTTCATGGCCTCCGCGAGGGCATGCTTTCCAGCCTATCTGCCAAACACCCTGGCCGGATTTTCCCCTATGTACAGAAGCCGCGTGATCCTATGGATCATCATATCAGTGATGGGTATCAATTCCTCCAGCCACAGACACCCATCATGTACCAAGCACAGAAGCGGCTTGATTACCACCATTGTGATGGCCGTGTGATTGTAATACGGCACCCATACCAGGTTGAGTAGTCTTGCCTTATCCACGCCTTTCAGCCACTTCCGTGGTTCCAACGCAGTCGTTCCAGTGGTTTTGTGGAACACGCGGTGCATGAGTTGGTTCATTGCTAAATGAGGGAACCACTCCATGTCTGCTAAATCCCAGTATTCTAATTGCAAAAGGGGGACACGTCCTAAGCGTGGTCCTTCGAACACAATTTGGTCTGGCAAGAGGGGTGTGTGCAGGGTGATCTTACTCTCATCAATGTCTTTGGGCACCTTGGTCTTTCCCCTGTGCGTAGGAATGTATTCAGGTAGCTTAGTGACAAGGTTAGAACCCTCAATTTCAACATCCTCCACTTCCACTCCAACATCCTCATCATCCTCTAGAACAACTCCCTCGACTGTCACTGCTTCAACGCTCATAGCTTCTGTGGGCATTGACATGATGCTATGCAATAACTCCTGTGTCGCCTATGGCAATGTCTCAAATACGAAACTTGCTAGCAAAACTTCAAAGGTTTCACGGTTCATGTGCGCCTGAGAGCTCAACAACTCAATTCTCAAAATGCCAAGTGTTTTTCGCTGGGATGATGCCTATAATTTATAGACACTTTCAAATTCAAATCCAACCGTTCCCCCTGTTAGAGTCGGTCTGGTCATCCTTCTGTCAGAGATCAAAACTCTTTTTGCATTTCATTTTTAGGTGTCCCATCTTGCTCAATCAGTTGCATTCCGTTAGGAGCATGCCATAAATATGTCGGAAGGGCTTTTGTCATTCATTCCCCTCGTGCTTTGCATCGCTGGCTCAGGTTTGTTCATCAAAATCAAGTTTTCGTGTCTTTTGATCAGCAAGAGTTATTTTCAGTCACTAGGTCTAGGGTTTCACAAACTGTGCCTTCACAATGTCCAATAAAGCCAGTAGGCCAGAGCGAGTTTCTTAATAAGTTTTCATTTCAAATATTTTCATCGTCATATGGATGGATTATGAATTTTCTTCAAAACTTTGTTTTGAAGACAAGTCGACATTTCATTTTTTGTAACAATTTTCAAAAAATTTCAGTTCTTGAATTCTTCAGGTGTAGCCCTGGTCTCCTTTGCCAAATTCCATGTCAGCTATTCCTGCAAAAAATTTCCAAGAATTTCATCATTTCAACCAAAAAATCAAGGAGGAAACAAAAAGACAGAGTTGTATTAATTGTGAAAAAGTGCCAATTTCAAAACATTATAAAAATGGGTTTTGGAGAATCAAAAATCAAATCCATGTCTCCATGTCTTTATAAAGATAATTCCATGAGGATCAATGTCATTTTACATGCCAAGGTCAAAGGGAAGCATTTCAAAGTAAATTGGGTGAGCAAGTGAGTAACTTGGGTGAAATCGGACGAAGCTTGGCTGGCGCGGCGCATACAACAGGTAGTGCGATGGACTGGAGGAGCGCGGTGCACTGGGAGAAATTTCCCAGTGTAAATTTACAAAGGCTTGGCGCACTAAAAATGCGCGGCACACTGGGTATGTGGTGCGGCACATACACTTGAAAGCCCGAAATTGTTTCAAATTTCACCAATTCTCTCATAACTTGCATGGATTTGCCAGGTAGTGTTGCTATTTTGATATTTCATCCAGTTTTGTGATTAGTGATGGTGGTTTATGGATGACAATGGGTGAACACATATATCAAACCCTCCTTCTATAAACATAAGCAAACTTGCTGTCAGGGTTTCAGAACTCACTGTTTTGCCACCAAAATCATTTCTCCTTCCAATTGTTCCCTTGTCTTCACCAATCCCTAATTCCCTATCACCTAAGTTCATTATTCCATTCTCCTACATGCTCTGTCCCAAATCCTCCAACCTCACACCTCAAACCCTATACAACAATTCCAAACCCTAAACCCTATTCCCATACATAAATCCCTCAAACCATCTCCCATATTTCCCTATTAAATTTCTCCCAATAATTCCCATTCCTCACTATTATTTCCCCTTCCTAACAGTCCCTATTTCATTTGTTTTTTCCCTTTGGTGGCAGAATTTGCACTCTAAAGAGCAGACAAAACAGTTTTCATAGAGTAGTATCTTTTTCTCTAAGGCAGTTGAAAAACAGCAGTAATGGCATCTGAGCATTCATCAGACTATGAAGTGGAATCCCAAAGTGACTCACCCTTGGAAGAACAGGCACCTCGGAGGCCTCACAAAGGTGGCAGACATGTTAGAGAAGAACCAACCACCCTTACAGAATTGTAGGCCTGCCCTCTTGCTATGTTGTGCTTTCAGCATCAGTTATGCTATGAGTTTTGTCAAAAGGTGGCTAGTGTACAATTTTATCATGAGCTGGCTCATTTATTCGTGCTGCACTTACATGGAGATCAAGCTATCTTAGCCAGTGTCACCTTCACACTTACACCAAAATCAGTCTCATTAGCAACCGGCATAATGAACATTGGAGAACCATGGCATAAGAAACAGAAGATTGACCGGCAGCATTATGAGCCATACATTAAAACTGGTTTCTTGAGGCAGCTCAAGAGAGTGTTCCCATTCCGATATCTGAAAGATGAATATGCTCCACTAATGAAATTGATCATGAAATATTTCAGCTGTGAGGGACAATTCTCTCGTCTTTATGCTTATCACATCAAGTTGCTCATGCATTTCACCAGGGTGTAGATGATGAACATCTCGTCTTTCATTTGCCAGAACATAGAGAGGATGACCACACTTGTGCAGCATAAAACCCCTCTGCAACAACTTAACAGTGTTTATCATTTTGGTCTTATTAAGATTTTGGTGGTTCATCAGCTTGGATTACAAGGTATCACTTGGGATGATTTCATCTCTCGTGACTTCTTTAGAGCTTCACAGGGATTATCAAAGGTTAAGAATGAAGGTGGACCTTCTCATCAGTATGAGCACCATGAGACCGCTAGTGTGCCAGTATACATCACATATCAGAGAGGCACCAGACATTTGTTTGCAGCAACAAAATGAGTGTTATCTCCACCTGGGCTGGAAGGGGCCTTGTTTCTAACATCAGCACCACAAGTACAGGACAAAGGCAAGAGGCCAATGTAGGATGAGGGGCCATCAGGTGAACGAGAGACTGACTTCATTCTCCTTCATGATGATGATACAAATACGGGTCCGCAAAGTGCGCAGCTTAGAGAGATCATCCAGGAGCAACAAACAGAGATCCAAGCCTTATCCCTTGACTTGGAGAGAGCTAAGTGGAATATGAAATACTTGGAGCAGAGGAACAAACAGCTTAAGGATCAGCAAACAATCATGGAGTTACATAACATCCGCGAGCATCGCCAAGCTATACAAAGGAGAAGAATTGAGCTCACGTCATTGGAGCAAGAGATTGATGATGATCGGGAGTCTTGGCTTGAGAGAGTCAAAATTCACTTGGAAGGATTGCTAGACAAGGCCGATAAGGACCTTGCATTGCTGAGACACATGGATTTTCACTACATGGTGCGGAACAAAGTTTGCAAGGCACGAATCACGCATTTAAAGGGAAAATTGAGGAAGGCAATAAGGAAGCAAAAGAGGCAAAGGGAGCTCGATCGTCTTCAGATATTGGCCAAAGTCTCTTTAGCCCAGCATAACACTTAATGAAGAAGCTCCAGCCCAAATTTCAAGAAATTTGGGGCATTTTTGGTATTTTTGCAATTTTTTGTACAAAAAACAAGGTTTTTCTCCCTATGCGTCGTGCCACGTGGCTCGTGATTTTGATAGGAAGCTCCAAATGGAAAAAAGTTTATATTTTTAGATTTTTCATGAAAAATCATGACTGCTGGTGCATGGCCAAGAAGTTTGGGCAAGTTTTGAGTCCTCAGGAGGTCAAAAAAACTCAAAAAATGACCTCTCTGCCCCTATTTTGACACATAGGAAGCAGTCTTGGGAGATTGAAGTTTTGGAGGGGAAAATGAACACCAAATTCAGAAATTCCACCTGGGTTGGAAAATAGATAGGTGGGGCTTTCCAAAAAGCACACTTGGGCTCAATTTGGACCCCAGGAAGTGCCTCAAACTTAGCCTGAAAGTGGCGCGATGCACAGAGAAATTGGTGCAGCGCACAGAGGTTTTTTGCCCAATTTTTCACCTTCCAACTCAGAAATTTGGCTAGTTTGACTAGTTTTGCTTTGTGATATAATTTTTGATCTATCTTGATGTAATTGGATAAACATGATGTAATTTTGGCACTTATTTACTTGTTCTAGAGGATTCATTCACTAAAAAGTGAAAATTTAATGAATGAATCAGTTTCCTACCTTATAGAGGCAAGTTGTTTTGATTACCTAGATTTTAGTGCTTTGTTTAGAATTGGTTGAAACAGCTCCTAGAATGATGAGCTAGACCCATAGAGGCAAGGGAATGGGTTGGGCTAGTCTATATCATGTAATTTCTAAGTCATTTTCATGGTTGGACACTAGGGATTGCTTTGGCATATCATTGTACATTCTATCTCTGCATTTTTGGCTAAGGAAAGACCATGGTTTTGCAGCACTGTTTGGGATCCATGTGGCTTTATGTTTTGATGGTGTTCTTCTCTAAGTAATTGTAAGTTCATTAGTGTTATGTGGATCATTTTCCTATATCTTCTTCTGAATTTGAACAAATGAGTGATTAAGGTGGAATCCATTAATTGTTATGCTCTGCCTTCGAATTTGTTTAAATTTCCATGTTTTCATCTGTTTAAGGAGAATTCTTGAGACTCTCTTGCTCTCCTTAGCTCCTCACCAGTCTAATCTATCCATTCACTCACTTTAAAGCATCAAGAATATTTCCTTCCTTGCCCCAATCAGAACTCTGCAGAAACTGTGCCTCATCCCCGGACCCAAATTTTCCTTTCCCTGTTTCCAACACAAAACCCCCAAAAAATCAAATCAAATCCTTTGCACTCAATACCTAGCCTAAAATCAGTTGTTAAATCAGTCATGTCCAGCCCCATTGATTATCTTTCACTGATATTGACTCGGAGAGAGCCCTCTCATGTCCTTGTAGGGCTAGCTACAAGGCTGAGCATGGTTTGATGTGGACCTGGAACCTTGCCTTTTCAACCTGAGGAAAATCTAGGCTCTAACATAGTGGCGACCATACTGGGGAAGAAAATGGTTTGCTTGTTGATTTCATTGGTTTTCTAAGCTATAGACGGAGCCTGAAGTTATGCCAGGTAGCCTTCAAAATGCTCTTTCTTTGCATTAGCGGAAGTAGATAAACGTTGCTTCAGTCAATCTCCGATCTAGCTTGTAAACATGACATCTAACTTATTAATTTCCCCAGTACATGTATCAAGTTCAGATCTGATTTTTGATGGTGGACAACGATCAGACATAAGAAGGCTGAAATCTTTCACTTGGTGACTCCATTCACTGAAAAATACAGAAATCAATGTTTCATGACTCCACTGCAGAAAGAGTAGTAGCTTTAAGATTTTCAAGATGGAACGGATTGCAAGAAGATACGCTCCTATGTTCCGAGATCACATCCCCGGTTTTCTGAATAAAATGCCCAAGGTAGATTGGTCAAAGAATTTTCCTATGTTCAGAAATGTGGAAGGTAATGACGTTGCTCTTCATCTGGTGAAATTTCACATTCATGTGCATAAATTAAAGATCAATTTTCCTGAAGACTGTTTGATGAAAATGTTTATGGCTACTCTAGAAGGTGAAGCTCAATCTTGGTATGAAAGTTTGCCACCGGCGTCTATTTATTGTTTAAAAGATTTTCATGCAATATTCTTTGAAAGGTATAAAGAATCATATCCATCCTTGGATTTAGTTCGGGACTATTGTAGCCATGTTCATAGTTTTATTGAAAATCTTGAGAAAGTTTATGAAGATGATAATTTCATGGATGATGAGATCATGGAAGCCCTGTACGAAAATCCATTCCAGCGGCATAAAGAGAGTGATACTTATCAAGATGATCAGGAAAATGTACAGCAGGATCAAGATCTTAGTACGGCGGAAGATGAAGGAATTTTGCATTTTGACAGCCAACAGGAATTACATGAAATAGATCAGCAGTATGAGGAAAATTTGTACACTCCTTCACTTGAAATTAATGAAGACAATCACTATTTGAGCAGAAGAAAACAAAAAGTATTATCTCCTCTGTCTGAAGACAAGATAGATCAACTCTTGAACGGTCATGTTCCAGCTCAAGTTAACGCAGATCTGCAATGTGCACATGGTCAAGAAGGTGATGGTGGAACTTTTTCCTCTTCTGAAAAGGATGACAATCCTGTAAGCAGCTTTATAGATCAGCAGGTTGAAGAGTTCCATATGGCTGAAAATGATGAAAGAGAAAGTTTTGTAGAAGAAAACAGCATTCAGGGAAGTCAAGTATCAATGTCAGAATGTGATAACGTTAAGTCAACCATTTCAGATCTATATTTAGATTGTGATGACCAAGAATGCCTAATACTGAATCCCATGAAGGAGAACTCTGCTACTAAAATCATCTGGGATGAAGAAGACAAAGTTATGGATCCAAATGTTCTCATGTCATCAAAACGAAGTCTTCATGAAGAGGTAATCCAGTCAGCTCATGAACAGCAAGATGAGATCTTTGCTCAAGTAAGTGAAAAAGTTCCTCTGGATGAATTTATGGTAGATGATAGAAATGTTAGTGTTGGGTTTCAAGAATCATCTGAAGTTGCTTTTCTCATGATTGATGGATGTGATGAATGTAATGAGAATCTGGCTATCATATCATATCAAGATGATCAAAAATATATTCAAACTATAGCCGATCAGACCATTCAGGACTGACTTTCATATTCTTCCTCGTATGTCTCATGTTTTGAAATGTTCTTTGAAAAGGAGATCTACTTATCTACTTGTTCATAATTTTCTGAGGACCATGAACATACTTTTACTGAAGTACATTATGCAGGAAGATCAGAATCAAAAGAGAAAGACACCATGTTTCTTCAGCAGGAGGTAAATCTTCATGTTTTTCAAGATCCTCTGGCAAATTTGTTACAGTCAGCAGTGAAGGTGATTATTGTAGTATTCAGTGATGAAGGAGATCATGGTCAATTATGTTTTTGGATTCCCAGTTACCAGTATTCATTGTTGACCAGAAGATATGATCAGGAGAATCAATCAAGAAGGCATCTGCTTGATTGGTTGCATTGGCATTTTGATATAGTTTGATGTTATATTGTCTTGTAAGAAACACAGGTGGTTGTCATCATGATTTCAAATCTTGATGGACTACTGCCTTTTTCAAAAGCTTTTGTTTTAAGTCAGTCATAAGACATTTATGTTTGGCCTGTTGAGTCCAGTCTTTCAATCATTTCAGTTTCAAAATTTAGTTAGATTTTCAGTCAAATAAATGAGTCAAAGTCTTGTGTTGTTTGTCGAAATAATGACTCCATTGCCCAATGGATGAAGGCACTGTCTAGCTCTTCCAGAGATCTGCCGTTCTTGGCACCTCCAAGGAGCTACCATCCCCATTGGAGCCAATGTTAGAGTCGGTCTGGTCATCCCTCCGTCAGAGATCAAAACTCTTTTAACATTTCATTTTTATGTGTCCCATCTCGCTCGATTAGTTGCATTCCGTTAGGAGCATGCCATAAATCTGTCAGAAGGGATTTTTTCATTCATTCCCCTCGTGCTTTGCATTGCTGGCTCAGGTCTATTCATCAAAATCAAGTTTTCGTGTCTTTTGATCAACAAGAGTTATTTTCAGTCACTAGGTCTAGGGTTTCACAAACTGTGTCTTCACAATGTCCAATAAAGCCAGCAGGCCAGAGGGAGGTTCTTAATAAGTTTTCATTTCAAATATTTTCATCGTCATATGGATGGACTATGACATTTCTTCAAAACTCTATTTTGAAGACAAGTCGACATTTCATTTTTTGTAACAATTTTCAAAAATTTTCAGTTCTTGAATTCTTCAGGCGCAGCCCTGGTCTCCTTTGCCAAATTCCATGTCAGCTATTCCTACAAAAAACTGCCAAGAATTTAATCATTTCAACCAAAAAATCAAGGAGGAAACAAAAAGACAGAGTTGTATTAATTGTGAAAAAGTGCCAATTTCAAAACATTATAAAAATGGGTTTTTGAGAATCAAAAATCAAATCCATGTCTCCATGTCTTTATAAAGATAATTCCATGAGGATCAACGTCATTTTACATGCCAAGGTCAAAGGGAAGCATTTCAAAGTAAATTGGGTGAGCAAGTGAGTAACTTGGGTGAAATCGGAGGAAGCTTGGCCGGCGCGGCGCATACAATAGGTGGCGCAACGCACTGGAGGAGTGCAACGCACTGGGAGAAATTGTCCAGTGTAAATTTACATAGGCGCGACGCACTGAAACGGTGCAGTGCACTAGGTATGTGGCACGGCGCATACACCTGAAAGCCCGAAATTGTTTCAAATTTCACCAATTTGCTCATAACTTGCGTGGATTTGCCAGGTAGTGTTGCTATTTTGATATTTCATCCAGTTTTGTGATTAGTGATGGTGGTTTATGGATGACAATGGGTGAACACATATATCAAACCCTCCTTCTATAAACATAAGAAAACTTGTTGTCAGGGTTTTAGAACTCACTGTTTTGCCACCAAAATCATTTCTCCTTCCCATTGTTCCCTTGTCTTCACCAATCCCTAATTCCCTATCACCTAAGTTCATTATTCCCTTCTCCTACATGCTCTATCCCAAATCCTCCAACCTCACACCTCAAACCCTATACAACAATTCCAAACCCTAAACCCTATTCCCATACATAAATCCCTCAAACCCTCTCCCATATTTCCCTATTAAATTTCTCCCAATAATTCCCATTCCTCACTATTATTTCCCCTTCCTAACAGTCCCTGTTTCATTTGTTTTTTCCCTTTGGTGGCAGACTTTGCACTCTAAAGAACAGTCAAAACAATTTTCATGCAACGGTATCTTTTTCTCTAAGGAAATTGAAAAACAACAGCAATGGCATCTAAGCATTCATCGGACTATGAAGTGGAAACCCAAAGTGACTCACCCTTGGAAGAACAGGAACCTCGGAGGCCTCATAAAGGTGGCAGACATGTTAGAGAAGAACCAACTACCCTTACAGAATTGCAGGCCTGCCCTCTTGCTATGTTATGTTTTTAGCATCAGTCATGCTATGAGTTTTGTCAAAAGGTGGCTAGTGTACAATTTCATCATGACCTGGCTCGTTTATTCGTGCTGCACTTACATGGAGATCAAGCTATCTTAGCTGGTGTCACCTTCACACTTACACCAGAATCAGTCTCATTAGCAACCAACATACCGAACATTGGAGAACCATGGCATAAGAAACAGAAGATTGACCGGCAGCATTATGAGCCATACATTAAAACCGGTTTCTTGAGGACGCTCAAGAGAGTGTTCCCATTCCGATATCTGAAAGATGAATATGCTCCACTAATGAAATTGATCATGAAATATTTCAGCTGTGAGGGACGGTTCTCTCGTCTTTATGCTTATCACATCAGGTTGCTCATGCATTTCACTAGGGTGCGGATGATGAACATCTCGTATTTCATTTGCCGGAACATAGAGAGGACCACACTTGTGTAGCATAAAACCCCTCAGCAGCAACTTAACAGTGTTTATCATTTTGATCTTATTAAGATTTTGGTTGTTCATCAGCCTAGATTACAGGGTATCACTTGGGATGATTTCATCTCTCATGACTTATTTAGAGCTTCATAGGGATTATCAAAGGTTAAGCTTGAAGGTGGACCTTCTCATCAGTATGAGCGCCATGAGACCGCTAGTGTGCCAGTATACATCACATATCAGAGAGGCACCAGACATATGTTTGCAGCAGCAAAACGCGTGTTATCTCCACCTGGGGTGGAAGGGGCCTCGTTTCCGACATCAGCACCACAGGTACAGGACAAAGGCAAGAGGAAAATGTAGGATGAGGGGCCATCAAGTGAACGAGAGACCGACTTCATTCTCCTTCATGATGATGATACAGATACGGGTCCGCAAAGTGCGTAGATTAGAGAGATCATTGAAGAGCAGCAAACAGAGATCCAAGCCTTATCCCTTGACTTGGAGAGAGCTAAGTGGAATATGAAATACTTGGAGCAGAGGAAAAAATAGCTTGAGGATCAGCAAGCAATCATGGAGTTACATAACATCCGTGAGCATCGCCAAGCTGTACAAAGGAGAAGAATTGAGCTCACATCATTGGAGCAAGAGATTGATGATGATCGGGAGCCTTGGCTCAAGAGAGTCAACATTCACTTGGAAGGACTGCTGGACAAGGCCGATAAGGACCTTGCATTGCTGAGACACATGGCTTTTCACTACATGGCGCGGAACAAAGTTTGCAAGGCACGAATCACGCATTTAAAGGGAAAATTGAGGAAGGCAATAAGGAAGCAAAAGAGGAAAAGGGAGCTTGATCGTCTTTAGATATTGGCCAAAGCCTCTTTAGCCCAGCATAACACTTAATGAAGTATATCCAGCCCAAATTTCAAGAAATTTGGGGTATTTTTGGTATTTTTGCAAATTTTTGTACAAAAAACAGGGTTTTTCTCCCTATGCGCCGCGCCACGTGGCACGCGCTTTTGATAGGAAACTCCAAATGGAAAAAAGTTTATATTTTTGGATTTTTCATGAAAAATCATGACTTCTAGTGCATGGCCAAGAAGTTTGGGCAAGTTTTGAGTCCTCAGGAGGTCAAAAACACTCAAAAAATGACCTCTCTACCCCTATTTTGACACACAGGAAGCAGTCTTGGGAGATTGAAGGTTTGGAGGTGAAAATGAGCACCAAATTTAGAAATTCCATTTGGGTCGGAAAGTAGACAGGAAGGGATTTCCAAAAAGCACACTTGGGCTCAATTTTGAGTTCAGGAAGTGCCTCAAACTCACCCTAAAAGTGGCGCGATGCATAGAGAAATTGGCGCGGCGCACAGAGGTTTTTTTCCCAATTTTTCACCTTCCAGCTCAGAAATTCGGCCAGTTTGACTAGTTTTGCTTTGTGATGTAATCTTTTATCTATCTTGATGTAATTGGATAAACATGATGTAATTTTTGCACTTATTTACTTGTTCTAGAGGATTCATTCACTAAAAAGTGAAAATTTAATGAATGAATCAGTTTCCTACCTTATAGAGGCAAGTTGTTTTGATTGCCTAGATTTTAGTGCTTTGTTTAGAATTGGTTGAAACAGCTCCTAGAATGATGAGCTCGACCCCTAGAGGCAATGGAATGGGTTGGGCTAGTCTATATCATGTAATTTCTAAGTCATTTTCAGGGTTGGACACTAGGGATTGCTCTGTCATATCATTGTACATTCTATCTCTGCATTTTTGGCTAAGGAAAGACCAGGGTTTTGCAGCACTGTTTGGGATCCATGTGGCTTTATGTTTTGATGGTGTTCTTCTCTAAGTAATTGTAAGTTCATTAGTGTTATGTGTATCATTTTCTTGTATCTTCTTCTAAATTTGAACAAATGAGTGATTAAGGTGGAATCCATTAACTGTTATGCTCTGCCTTTGAATTTGTTTAAAGTTCCATGTTTTCATCTGTTTAAGGAGAATTATTGAGACTCTCTTGATGTCCTTAGCTCCTCACCAGTCTGATCTATCCATTCACTTACTTTAAAGCATCAAGATGATTTCCTTCCTTGCCCTAATCAGAACTCTGCAGAAACTGTGCCTCATCCCCGGACCCAAATTTTCCTTTCCCTGTTTCCAACACAAAACCCCCAAAAACTCAAATCAAATCCTTTGCACTCAATACCTAGCCTAAAATCAGTTGTTAAATCAGTCATCTCCAGCCCCATTGATTATCTTTCACTGAGATTGACATAGAGAGATCCCTCTCCTGTCCTCGTAGGGCTAGCTACGAGGCTGAGCGTGGTTTGATGTGGACCTAGAACCTTGCCTTTTCAGCCTGAGGCAAATCTAGGCTCTAACACCCCCCAAAATCGTTTCATTAATGCTAGATTGACAGCAGATTTTCAAATATCTTGCCCATAAATTCCAACTTAAATGTTGCCCTCCCCCCACTCCATTTGGCCGCTTTTTTGTCATCAAATCATGAATAGTGATTTTAACGATCCCTTTCTGGTTGCTCTGCACGGTTTCTCCCTTGGTAGTGTAGCTCTCTGTACACTGTTGAGGGCTTTGTGACATATCTTTGTTCCATGAAGTTCCCTAATTGTGCAACTCCCTGACCTGGGCAGTGTAGTTTATAGTCCCGTGCTTCCTTTCAGATGCCTACACCGCTGAGATTATGCTTCCCTCATATAGTCACCTAGATGGATCATTGATGTATGGATTCAATCGACTGCCATTCACCTTCCCTGGGAAGGGTTCTCCATTCAATTTAACCAACTGAATTACTCCACCATCAGTAATCTCCTTGATGATGTATGGCCCTAGCAAATGCATCCTAAATTTCCGTGCAAATTTATTAAATTTACTATCATATAACAAGACCAGATCATTTACCTTGAAGGTGAGTATTTTGATGTGCCGATAGTGCCATGCCTTTTTGCGCTCCTTTTGAACTTGTTGATGAAATCCAGCTAGAAATCGGTCCTCCTCAAGCTATGCAAGTTGCACAAGCCTCTATTCTAGGGCTCCACGGTCTGCCATTCCTGTGAGTTCCACTATGCACAAACTACGTACAATGTAATCCATTGGCATCATAGCTTCTATGCCATACATGAGTCTGAAAGGAATTTGCCCAGTCAACTTCTTGCAAGTCGTTCTGTAGGCCAATAGCACTACGGGTACATGCACATCCCAGTCATTTCTCTGAGCATTGCATACCTTCTTTAGTGCACTCTCTAGTATCTTATTGAATGCTTCCACTGTCCCATTGGCCCGTGGATGATAAAGCGTACTTTTCTGATGACACACTTGAAATTCTTCTGTCAACACGCTAATTGTTTCGTTAAGAAAGTGCATACTGCGATCTCTCATCAAGATCTTTGGACAGCCAAATCTTGTCAACACATATTCAAAAATAAACTTTGCTATTGTCATGCCTGTACAGTACTTCACAGGCTATGCCTCTGCCCACCTGGTTAAGTACTCAATCGCGGTGATGATGTACCATGCATCCGTCTTCTTTCCTTGAGGTTGAATTGGACCCAAAAATTCAATCGCCCATTTCTTGAATGGTTGTAATGTCACCTGCAGTATCAGAGGTAGTTCATCCCTCCATGATAACTTGTCAGTCCTTTGATAGGCGTCACATGCCCTACAATATGCTTTCGAATCCTTATGTAGGGTTAGCCACCAAAACGCAACACGTAGAACCTTTTGTGTTGTTTCTTTCCATGCATAATGTCCTCTTGCATCTCCGCCATGAGCCTCAGTGAGGATACTGCTTCATTCAAAGTCAGGCACATAACGTTGCAATATTTTGTCTGACCCCATTTTTTACAAGTGCCCTGCAATGATAGAAAATTTTGTCATGCACACTACCAGTTCCTTCTTCTGTTGACTTGTATAACCTTCCGAAGCCAATCCTGTCGTCAGGAAGTGGATAATATCTTCAAAATGGTTGTTTGCAACGTGCAGCGCAAAGAGCTGCACATCAGGTAGGCCTTTTTCCAAATTAATAGCAGATGATCAAGTCCCACGTTCAGTCATCTTGGCTTCACAATAACTTCAAAGTCATGCTCCTGGAACAACAACCACCTACATATTCCCCCCCCAACATGGGATTGTTGACTAGGTACTTCAATGTGGAATGGTCCATATACATCTTAAAGTGTCCACCCAACAAATAATGCCTGAACTTCTGGAGTGCGTACACCACACCTAATCCTTCGTGCTCTATCATGGAATAATTTTTCTCTACTTTAGACAGCTTCCTACTTGCAAATGCTATAGGGTGATCTAGTTCTCCCTCACTGCCTATGTTAGCACAACCCCAAATGCAATGCATGATGCATCCATGTGCACATGAAATTCCTTCTTCCAGTCCGAGAAAAATAGGATCAGCGCGGTGACCATTTTCTCTTTCAGCACGTCCAAGCACTTCTGACATTCATCATTCCAACAGAATGTAGCATCCTTTTCATCAATTTTTCCATAGGTGCGGTGATCTGGACATAGCTCTTGATGAACTTCCTATAGTATTTGGTATGCCCTAGAGTTGCGTGCAACTGCTTCACATTCCTCAGTGCCTCCAAGTTGATTATTACTGTGATCTTCACGGGGTCTACCATCAATCCTTGTCTGCATACCACATGTCCCAGTAGGATCCCAAATGGGACACAAAACAGACACTTCTTCAGATTGAGCACGATCTGGTATCTCTGACATGTATCTAGCATCAAGTGCAAACTTGCCACAAGGCGCTTGACCAATCCAAATATTGTCCAATCATCAAAGTATACCTCCAGAAATTTATGAATGAAGTCTTTGAATGTCACGATGACTACGTGCGAAAAGATTGTTGGCACATTCTTCAGCCCAAAAGGCATTACGGTGTACTGAAAACATCCCCATTTAGTTATAAAGGTCATCTTGCTTCTATCCTCAGGCACGATTTTGATCTGATGGTACCCAAAGAACCCATTAGTTAAAGAGTATGCTTCTTGGCCACCTACATTATCTAGGACCTCGTTAATGAACGAGATCGGGAAAGGATCATGCACACAAGCGTCATTCAATTTCTGAAGATCCACGCATATCCTTATATCTTCTTTCTATTTCTTTTCCTGAACCGCTATCGGGCTTACCCAATCAGATTCTTCCACTGGTTCAAGAATTCCTGCCGAGAGCATCTTATCTAACTTGGCGTGGACCCTTTCCTTATACTTTGGATTAAGGCGGTAAGGTCTTTGTTTTATAGGTTTCGCATCTGCTTTAGGGTGATCTTCATGACACCTAGGTCTCCTATTATTCCCTTCATTCAAAAAATTCGTGGGGAACAAATCCTGATATTTGTGGAGGAGCTCAGCAACCTTGTCTACTATTGCATCATCCCAATAGTCCCCAATCTTTGTAAATTTTAGCTCTTCCTCTGTGCCAATGTTAACCTACCTAGTTTTCAGCGGCACGATTATATCTGGATCCTCTATCTGCGGACCTTCAACCTCGTGGTGACCATCGGTTTATGGAATATTAATATTTCTTGGATCCTTGTCTTCTTCTTTAGCGATCATGTTATAGCATTCCAGTGCGTGGTTCAGCTAGGTAGTCCAATCAGGTTGAATCAAGTCCAAAGGATCCTGTGGTATCCTAAAGATTGCTACTTTAACCTCTTGTAGTGTCGCGTCAATACAGTCAAACCCATCCTCAAATTTGAACATCATTATAAACCCTTGGCACAAGATGCCCCATTCTTTAGTACCATGGTAGAGCTTTGCTTCCAGGTACCAATTCATTGGTATGACAAAATAGATGCACCCATTCAGGCTGGGGCTCCTCTCCATAAGCCTTAGTCCATTTGGCCAGGTGATCATGCGGATCATCCCTTCCATCATACTTGTCTGTCATCCGTACTTTCAGTTGTCCAAAACATATTCTCATCATCCTCCTATAGTCACGCCAATCACCGAAATTATCCTTGTGCGTACCCCACCATCTTGCAGCTGTAGCGCAAAGTGCCCAATCCAAGGCTTGGAAGCGGTGCTTCTCCAGAACTTCTCTCTCAAATGCATCCAAAAAGCAATCAACATTAGTTAGCCCATCATAGTGAGGCAAATTCCTTACTTTTGATGACATGTAGCGCAATGACTTCGCAATCAGATTACAACACAGCCTACATACTTCATGTAGCCAGTTTTTCCAGTGCTATAATTCTTCGTCCAAATCTAATGTGCAGGAGCTCTCGCGGTCCCATGTGATGCACCTGTCTGCTGTCGGATTTACGCAATCCTGGTCTCACATTGTTATCTTGTAAATCTGGCCCAAATCGTCTCACTTTCATAATCACGGACTGGATCTATATAACACAGTCCTTTTGCAAGATCTAGTGGCACCACTACGCGGAGCGACTTCTTTTCAAATATCATCTTTCACTTCTTTAGGTTGATTACCCCATTCATGTCAGTGGCCCAATCGATTCCAAGGAGCGCAGGTGTTGAAGCCCTGAAAATCGGGTCGACAACAAGGGGGATACCCACCCGGTCCAGACCTTGGTTGGCAGCTCCTTATCCGTTTGGTATAGCGGGTCCGACTGGGGATAATGGGACCAGTTTCCCAATTTAAGGGTGTGTGTGTGTGCAGAGTTGGATGATGCTGATCTAAGAGTACTCAAAGCTAATTTAATTCAAACTTTTAAAATAACTCTATGCTATTGTAATCTAATGAGAAACAACACATCTAATCTACGCTAACCCGGGGTGTATTTCTTCTATTATGCAATCTAAAGAGATTTCAAACAATAACTGGTAATAAAGATCATTCAGCTATCATAAGAATAGAAATCAATTAAGATAAACCACTTTGCATAAAAAGTTAGGCAAAACAGTTGTGAACAGCATATCGCATAATAAGTTATTCATATATCAGACATAAATAAATGGCTCCACTGTACAGAAGTGCCAAATGGTAACTCACACATTCATGCAGTAACATATAAACAACTAAAAACTGTATATCACTTTAAGAATATAAACAGAAACGGTCAAGAGATAAAAGTACCATTTATGACTGGTTCCACTCATAAGCTTCAAGCAACAATGATTTATCTCTCCTTGCTCTAACATCTACTAAGAGTAAAGAAGTGCAACATTAGTAGCAGATATCAAATGCAAACATTAATAAACCTTGATCCATCCATTCATCAAAACCCCCTCCGAGGGTGCAAAAGTGCATGTTCTGAGGACAAGTTTTTTGACAAATTTCTGGACCCTTCTCCAAATGCCTGAGAAGGGTTTAAATACTGCTAACTAATTAACTTAATTACATAAATTTAGGATACGGTTTTAAATGACCGCCCTTCTGCTAAAGCAAAACTATTTCTAAAAATTGAATCTAATTCCTAACCATTTCTGTATTTGCTCCTTAGTGCTGCAAGCATGCAACATTCGCCTGGGAAGAGTCGGCTGGTCGCCCTCTGCTTTCGTTTGAGCTACGAAAATAGAAATAACATGCGCTGGCACCACTTTCTGGTAAACTAGAAGATATTTTCGAGAATCTTCCTCTGGCTGGGTGTATTCACTGCGTGTATACTTGGTAATAACCCAAATTTCTCTCAAACTGATTCTGCTTTTGCTATTTCGGTTTTTGGCCTTGCGAATGACTGAACAAGTTAGGGACTTTGCTCTCTGAACAATTTTCTTAGCGATGCGTGATTAGCGCTAGGCGCTAATCACGCATCGAAAACTGCCTCCGTTCTTTGTTCCGGGCTTTTCTGGTGCGTTTTCCTTCTTTAGCGCCTTTTTTCCTTTACCGGGCATAAGCTTCAGGATCTTTTGTAAACATGCTACTTTTGTGCGCTTTTGACTCTGAGGGTTGGATGGCCTATTTACATCAGCATCTATTGAGTGATACTCTGGAATCTGTGGTCCTGTTGCATGCGGCATCCGTTTATGAAGGCATCTCTTCTCTGTTCTCCGAGCATTGACGCTTTCCCCTTTTCCTTAGATGTTTCCTACACATTGCTTCATGTTATTTCCTATCTTACAGTTTACGCAAAAGAGTAATGATAATAAAGATTGACATGAAAGCTTTAAGCTCTTATGAATGTATAAAATCATGACACCCATAGCGAACTTACTCTTCGAAAAACACAAAACTGTCCTTCTTGAATACTTTGGCGTACATTCATTAATTTCTTTTAAGGCGCGCGCCCAATTTTGGTTTACGGACAGCTTTCCTTGAATACTGCACCGAGGAAAATTTGCGATGGGTGATTTCTGCGACTCGCATCGCAGCATCGCGGATCGCGTTGTCAATATGTGTCATCGCAAAAATTCATGATCGCATTTATCGCAAATCGCATTCATCGCAGATCGCAGCATCGCGGCATCGCAGATTGCTCTTAGTCATTCAATCATTGTGTGCTGCTTACGCGATGTTGCGATATGCGACGTCGCATATCGGCCGTCGGAGATTTCTTAATATTTTTCATTTAAGAGCGCTTCATAATGTATGCGATGCGATGAATTTCGCATCGCTTCTTCGCAGTTTATTATGCTCATAAGAAAATGTTTTATTCTCTTCTCCCGATGCGATACAGTTTTAAGGAGTTGAATACAAAAATTTTCATAAAATGTTTTTTTGGATTTTTTATTAAGGGTCCCCATTTGCTTGGTGTTATTGCTAATACCAAACAAAGAGGGGGGTTGTTGGTGGCCACAACAATGGCGATTCACTGGGAAGAACCAATTATCTCTGCTTTTCTATTGAATCTTAACTTCCAAAACAGAAAAATTTTCATAAGTCTAAATTTTGTTATGGACAGATAGAGTACATTATGCCTTATCCTATCAATGATATTTTGTTTCAACCTTTTTCTATTCCAATTGTTTGCTTCCTCAGGCTTTGTCCTTGTATTTACATCAGCCATTACTTGGTCTTTTAAAGATAAAATAAGGTCTTCTCTGTGTGCTGGCTTTTAAAATATGCTCATTTGTCATAGGTAGAGCCTCTGCTGCCAGTAGGCATCCATAACCTTGACAGGGTTACCTGTTACCCAGCAATGATCCTTTATCCTGCTTAAGGCTATTTACAACTTTTTAGAGAAAAACCCATTTTGACACTTTTTTCCTTTTTTATTCTCTAAAGAATAATGCCTTGGTTTGGTGGCCAAATTATGACACAGTCATTCACTTGATTTACACTTTTGCTGAACAAGCTAGCTCGTGATGAGACCCCTTGTCTTTTGATTGCAACAATCTTGAGTCGTTGCCCTGTTTTGGTGGACAGTATTGGCAAAGTCAGCAAGTTATAATATCGGTGATCATGATAAGCCGGCTCGTGATGAGACCTCTTATTCTTTGAGATATAGTGTTTTCTCGGATTGTTCCTCTGAACGCTGCGATTTTCTTTAGCAGGGAGGAAATCATTGTTTTTCCTTAAGAAAGCTTTGGACGACAATAATAGAGTTTGAAAACAACAGTTTTACAAAGAATCTTTATTTTATTATTGATACCTTTCATTGTGCTGATATAAAACAATTTTTTGCCAAAGGTTGCTTTCATCAAATTTTTTGAAGTTGAAACTAGTATCATATCTAGGCTAAAGTTAACTCTATCTGTCAATAATAAAGATCAGATTTTTCGAAAATTTTTACTATTTGTACAAGCGAAAAAATAAAATCAAAATCTGATAGAGAATTGGTGTCTTTTTCGTGAACCCCTGTAGTAACCATCTACAACTGGCTTTATTTATAAGAAAGAAAAGAAAAACTAAAACTATCTGACAAAATAGAAGAATAATCTTCTATGGAAAATATATTTTAAGGATCTGTCCATTAACAGGCAGGGAATCCCTTTTACCTACTAAATCCTGCAACACAAACGTTGATGGGCCTATGACTTCTACAATCTGAAAAGGACCAAGCCACATCTTCTAAAATTTTGTATGTTTGCCCTTTTCTTCATGAGCCTTATCCCATTTCAAAACTAAATCTCCCATCTGAAAAAAAATTCTGGTCATTATGCTCGAGTCAAAAGAGGATTTTATTAGCGCTTGGTGATGAGCATGGGTTTTCTTAGCTTGTTCTCATTGTTCTTCTAATTTAATTATTTCCATTTGTCTTAGTTGTATGGAGGAAGTAGATACTTCATCGATGTATTGTACTAAAGACAAAGAGGGGATGACTAAGTGAGTTGGAAGAACCACTTCTTTCCCATAAACTAAATTAAAGGGAGAAGTGTCGATTGAAGCTTTCTTCGTTATTCTATCTGCCCATAAAGCATTTACCAAAGTTTTGTGCCAATTATTTTGGTTCTGGTCAACTGTTCTTTTAATAATCCTGATTAGGTTTTTATTTGTTGACTCAGCCAATCCATTACCTTGCGGATAGTAGTTGGCCGAATATTTCAGTTTGAACCCTCTTTTAAGTGCAAACTCAGTCATTGCATTCCCAGAAAAGTATGAGGCATTATCAAACATTAAAGCCGTTGGCAATCCAAACCTAGTGATTATAAATTGATCTATGAATTCAATGATGTTTTCAGAATTAGCTGTCTTGAGAGGAACTGCTTCTACCCATTTAGTAAAATAATATGTTGCCGTGAGGATGTATCTATGCTTCTTAGAAGAGTGAGGAACGATCTCACCTATTATGTCCAAGCCCCACTGACTGAATGGTTGCTCGATGTTTACCGGCTGTAGTGGAATGGATGGTTTCTTTTGTCTCCCTGCAGTAGTTTGGCAGACTTGGCATTTCCTCACGTAACTGTGTGAGTCTTTGAACAGCGTGGGCCAATAATATCCTGCACGTAAGATTTTATGTGCAGTAGCATCTCTAGCATAGTGTCCGCCTGCTGGTCCATCGTGGAGTTCCTGCAAAACCTTTTCGGCTTCAGTTTTCTCAAGACACCTAAGAAGAACAGAATCGTAATTCTTTTTAAACAGAACATCATTTATGAGCTGATATTGTTTAGCTTTCAATCTCAGAGCTCTTTTCTTAGTGTGATCCAGGTGTGATGGAGCATACCCGTTCTTAAGATAATAAATGGTGTCAGCATATAATGATTCTGCATCGTTTAGGCTTACCTCATACATTTGTACCTCTTCAGATGAATTTTCAGGAATTTGTGATGCTCCAGCCAACATTTTGCAGAAGCCTTGACCTCTTACAATGCTTGTCGGTTTGATCTCAAGGTCGTATTCTTATAAAGCAGTGATCCAATTTGCTCTTTTTTCACCCACATCCTTCTGTACTAGAATATTTCTTACCACTGGAAATGGTACTATGACCTTAGTATGGGTTTTAAGTAAGAAAGGTCTGAAATATTTGACCGCTTTGAAAACAACATATGCCTGTTTCTCCACGTCTGAATAGTTGAGTTCAGCACCTTGTAAATTCGAGCTAAAAAATGTGATTGGAGCTTCTGCTTTCTCTTGATTTGCTTGAGTTAGAATCACAGCATATGATTTCTCTGAGGCAAATGTGTATAAGATAAAAGATTCTGAAAAACTCGGGGTTGCTAAAGATGGAGCGTTAATGATAGCTTGTTTGATCAGGTTGAATGCTTCATGCTCATCTTGACCCCTTTTAAAAGTTGAATTCTTTTTAATCATGGTTTGCAAAGGAGAAACAATTCGTGAAAAATCTGGGACAAATCTCTTCACAAAATTGATTTGACCAAGGAAAGATTGCATGGCTTTTTTATTATGAGGTAGGGATATTTCAGAAATTTCTTTGATTCTATCAGGCTCAATGTGAATACCAGATTTTGACACTATGAATCCTAGAAGTTTTCCTTCACTTAATGCGAAAAAAGATTTCTTTGGGTTAAGTGAAATCCCATACCTTAAACATCGTTGAAAGATTTGTTTCAAGTCTTTGAGATGGTCGCTTCGCTTCTTGGAGTACACTGTTATATCATCCAAATAAATTACTACAGATTTATTGACTAAACCCTTGAATGTGATGTCCATGGCTCTCTGAAATGTAGCGCCGACATTGATCAAACCAAATGGCATCTTCCGATATGTGTATGTGCCCCATTTAGTTCAGAATGTGGTTTTTAACTGATCCTCGGGATGTACCAGCACTTGATTGTATCCTAAAAATCCATCCAAAAAGGACATTAGTTCTGAGGCTGCTACTGCCTGTAATATCTGCTCCATAGGTGGGAGGGGAAAATTGTCTTTTTGACAGGCTTTATTGAGATTCTGAAAATCGATGCAGATTCTAATATCTCCGTTTTTCTTTCTAACGGGTACCATATTGGAGACCCATTTGGAATGTCTGACGGGGAAAATTATTCTGGCTTTTAATAACTTATTTAGCTCAGTTTTTATCTGATTTTCTAAATTGGAGTGGATTTTTCTGAGTTTCTGTTGGACAGGTTTTTCGTTGTCAATCATAGGGATAGTATGTTGAATGATAGAAGTGTCGTATGTCTTTAGCTCATCGTAATTCCAGGCAAAAACATTTTTGTATTGTCTCAAAAGACGAATATACGCTAGCTTTTCTTCAGGGGCTAGGCCGTGGCCTAGATTAACGTTTTGTGGTTTATCATCGGTTCCTAGGTTTACTAATTCATAGTTCAGAGTTGAACTGTAGAGCTTAGAATTGGTAGACCTTTTAAACCGACTTTTCAAATCGTATAAGTCTTCCAACTTAACCACCGATTTAGGTATAGCATTATCAGTGCTATCTTGTTGTATTTGTCGATCGTGATGGTCTTCATCAATTATTTGATTGGAGTAGGATCCTTCAGAAGTGAGGAAATTTACAATATCAGGATCGTCATTGAATACTCTCCAATTTGTAATGTTGTCAGGGATGGACGGTCTAAAGATTAATTCTATTGAGAATCCATTTGGACTAAAATCTTCGGAGGGAATAAGTCTAGAGGCTACGTTAGCTAAAAGGTCCGCGCTCGCGTTTTGGAGTCTTGGGATTGACGAAATATTGAATGCTATGAAATGCTCAATCAGATCTTGTACTAAAGATTGATAGTGTTTCAAATGACCTGATAGGCAATGTATGGTGTTACGTACCTGTTTGACGACAATCTCAGAGTCTCCGAAGACTTGAAGATACTTGACGTTCAACCCGATTGCTTTGTATAGGCCTTGCACCAAGGCCTCATATTCCGCGGTATTGTTTGTGCAATCAAATTCAAGTCTGCACGTAAGCATGGTCTTATTTCCTTCTGGACTAATCAGAACGCATCCTGCTCCTGCTCCTTCGTTAGATTTAGAGCCATCAAAATATAATTTCCAAAACAAAGATGTATTTACAGGTTTATCTACAAAATTAACACACTTTGAATTATCAGTTTGGGAAAAAATTTTGACTTGGGACAAAACTGAATTTTCTAAGTAAGGTGATGTATGAGCATTGAAATTGCCGAGGAAAGAATCTACCGAGTAATTGCCTATGATACTGCTGTTATATGCTATTGCTTCATTTTCTCCCTCCAATTCTGTTACTATGTACTTCTGGTGTAACTCTCGTTCAACCTTTATTTGATTCGGTTTACCATTGTAGGGTAACCACATGTGCGACCAGTCGGTTGAGAAGTATCCATGGAGTTTTTCGGACCAATCCCTACTAAGAATCAAGCCATAGAATTCTGGGATATCAGCTACTAGAATGTCAATAACCTGACATACCTTCGGGTTGGACGACAATCTTATGGTTACTTGATTAAGTTCACCAATCACTTCGACTTGAGATCGATCAAGCTGAACTATGCGCACTGCAGATTTTTGTGGTTGAACATTCAACTTGGCACATATTGATCTGGGTAAAATATTCGTTGAAGCACCAGAATCTACCAAACAATTGTGCACATTTTTATTGAAAATTTCATAAGTGAGAAGAAAAGGGGGAGTGTGAGACCTTGATCTTCCTCCAATCAAGGCGATGTCATTTGGATCAATCTTATTGATCGTGTTGGTTGGAGGTCTTCCCATGTTGTGGGAAGCTACAACTGTAGGCAAAGATGTAGTAGGCACGGCATGTAATTCTTTCATCATTATCTTCTGTTGATGTTTCAATTTTCTCAATTCATAAAGAGTGATATTAGCCCTAGTCTTTTTCATGTCATCAATAATATTGTATTCGATTTCATCCGACACTATCAGTGTTCTTGATGGAGTTGTTTGATCTGGTTGGACTGGGCTAGATTGAGTCGCTTTAGTGGTCGTTTTCTTTGTTGCGACTTTCTCTTTTGCTGCAGGGCTTGCGCCCTTCTGCTTAGGGGTAGTTTGGGGAGGATCAAGTTGATTTTTGCTTCGTGTGCTAACCGGAAATGCTTCTTGATCTTCTTCTTGTGGGAGGATGAAATCCCACATTCCTTGTAGTTCCACAACTTCTTCGTCATCGGTCTGCCCTTCAGTGGTACTCTCTTCTTCTTCCTCTTCTTCGTATTCGACATTTGAGATAACATTGGGTGGTTTCACATCCATTGAAGGGCCTCTTTTAAAAGCTCTATAGGGCTTTTTTGAAGAAGTTTCTGCTACTTGTTTTTTATGTCAATCATCTCATTGGACATGGTCTTTAATACTTTTTGCAATCCTTCCAAATCGAAAGGGTCTTTCGTTTGTTTCTTCTTGGAGTCTTCCTTGAAAGTGACTTTTTTAGATTTGCATTCCTCTATTGCAGATCTCTTTTCCAGGGCTACTACGCATTTCTCTACTGCTATCGCCTCTGTCAGGTTTTCAACTAAGGTTGTTTTATTTGCCTTATCCACGAAGATTGCTAAGTTTGATGGTAAGGCTGTAATATACCATTCACATCGTACTTCTTCGCTGGGTTGGGAAGCAGTGGGAATTTTGTTGAGGATCTTATTGAACCGTAAATTGAAATCTTTGATGGGTTCTCTAGCCTCGGCTTTAAGATTGGATAGGTCATTGATTAACGTTTCCGTTGATCTATCATCACCAAACTTGGTAAGGAATTGACTTTGAAAAATGTCCCAACTTGTGATAGACCCGGAGGGTAATGAAAAGTACCATGACCCGGCTGTTCCTTGCATTGTATAGGGAAAAAGCCGGACAACAGCATCCTCGTTGGTAACTCCGTTGAGATTGACAGAAAGCATGAAATTGTTAATGTGCTCTTCAGCTAGCATGCCTGCTTCTGGATTGAATTTGGGTAGCCATTTCTCAGGATGGGCCGGTATTTGGCTCAGGGGTGGAGGCATTAAAACTACCCCAGGATTGTTCCATGGAGACTGGGCCATCGTTGAGTTGCTAGTAAATGAAAGTGCAGAGGATGATCCCTGAGGCTGGGAAGATGAAGATATTATGATCTTAGATGATGGAAGAAGAGGGGTTGTGGAAGATGAATGGGTTTGGAATGAAGATGTGGGTGGCTGAATTCGCGGTGAGGGAGTTGAAATGGACGATGTAGATGAAAGAGTCTCACTGTTAGACTCTTGTGGTGTTTCCCTTGCTCTTTTCCTAGTGGGGAGAGGGAATTCAGTTGGCTGGATGCCAAATTTTTCACTCTTTAATCTGGTCAGGGGATGAGTAGGATTGTACTGTGAAGTCATGCTGCTTTGAGATTTATCAGACCTCTGTGCAAAAATAGAAAATCCCTGGAGTTTGCGAAGCAGAGTTTGAACTTCAGGGGGTTCAATGGTAGATTGGTCAGAACTATTAGGGTATGTAGCAGCGGTTAATACTCGAGTGACTTCTGACTCTGGATTTAAACGTACTGGGGAAGTCGGGGGAGTTGATGAGGGCGATTTACTCTCAGAATGGTATTTAGATTTTGATTTAGGTGCCATTCATAGTTCGGGCCCTCGTTCTAGCGCCAAATATGTTGAAGCCCCGAAAATCGGGTCGACAACAAGGGGGATACCCACCTGGTCCGGACCTTGGTTGGCAGCTCCTTATCCATTTGGTATAGCGGGTCCAACTGGGGATAATGGGACCAGTTTCCCAATTTAAGGGTGTGTGTGTGTGCAGAGTTGGATGATGCTGATCTAAGAGTACTCAAAGCTAATTTAATTCAAACTTTTAAACTAACTCTATGCTATTGTAATCTAATGAGAAACAACACATCTAATCTACGCTAACCCGGGTGTATTTCTTCTATTATGCGATCTAAAGAGATTTCAAACAATAACTGGTAATAAAGATCATTCAGCTATCATAAGAATAGAAATCAATTAAGATAAACCACTTTGCATAAAAAGTTAGGCAAAACAGTTGTGAATAGCATATCGCATAATAAGTTATTCATATATCAGACATAAATAAATGGCTCCACTGTACAGAAGTGCCAAATGGTAACTCACACATTCATGCAGTAACATATAAACAACTAAAAACTGTATATCACTTTAAGAATATAAACAGAAACGGTCAAGAGATAAAAGTACCATTTATGACTGGTTCCACTCATAAGCTTCAAGCAACAATGATTTATCTCTCCTTGCTCTAACATCTACTAAGAGTACAGAAGTGCAACATCAGTAGCATATATCAAATGCAAACATTAATAAACCTTGATCCATCCATTCATCAAAACCCCCTCCGAGGGTGCAAAAGTGCATGTTCTGAGGACAAGTTTTTTGACAAATTTCTGGACCCTTCTCCAAATGCCTGAGAAGGGTTTAAATACTACTAACTAATTAACTTAATTACATAAATTTAGGATACGGTTTTAAATGACCGCCCTTCTACTAAAGCAAAACTATTTCTAAAAATTGAATCTAATTCCTAACCATTTTTGTATTTGCTCCTTAGTGCTGCAAGCATGCAACATTCGCCTGGGAAGAGTCGACTGGTCGCCCTCTGCTTTCGTTTGAGCTACGAAAATAGAAATAACACGCGCTGGCACCACTTTCTAGTAAACTAGAAGATATTTTCGAGAATCTTCCTCTGGCTGGGTGTATTCACTGCGTGTATACTTGGTAATAACCCAAATTTCTCTCAAACTGATTCTGCTTTTGCTATTTCGGTTTCCGACCTTGCGAATGACTGAACAAGTTAGGGACTTTGCTCTCTGAACAATTTTCTTAGCGATGCGCGATTAGCGCTAGGGGCTAATCGCGCATCGAAAACTGCCTCCGTTCTTTATTCCGGGTTTTTCTGGTGCGTTTTCCTTCTTTAGCACCTTTTTTCCTTTACCGGGCATAAGCTTCAGGATCTTTTGTAAACATGCTGCTTTTGTGCACTTTTGACTCTGAGGGTTGGATGGCCTATTGACATCAGCATCTATTGAGTGATACTCTGGAATCTGTGGTCCTGTTGCATGCGGCATCCGTTTATGAAGGCATCTCTTCTCTGTTCTTCGAGCATTGACGCTTTCCCCTTTTCCTTAGATGTTTCCTGCACATTGCTTCATGTTATTTCCTGTCTTACAGTTTACGCAAAAGAGTAATGATAATAAAGATTGACATGAAAGCTTTAAGCTCTTATGAATGTATAAAATCATGACACCCATAGCGAACTGACTCTTCGAAAAACACAAAACTGTCCTTCTTGAATACTTTGGCGTACATTCATTAATTTCTTTTAAGGCGCGCGCCCAATTTTGGTTTACGGACAGCTTTCCTTGAATACTGCGCCGAGGAAAATTTGCGATGGGTGATTTCTGTGACTCGCATCGCAGCATCGCGGATCGCGTCGTCAAGATGTGTCATCGCAGAAATTCATGATCGCATTTATCGCAAATCGCATTCATCGCAGATCGCAGCATCGTGGCATCGCAGATCGTGCTTAGTCATTCAATCATTGTGTGCTGCTTACGCGATGTTGCGATATGCAACGTCGCATATCGGCCGTCGGAGATTTCTTAAGATTTTTCATTTAAGAGCACTTCATAATGTAAGTGATGCGATGAATTTCACGTCGCTTCTTCGCAGTTTATTATGCTCATAAGAAAATGTTTTATTCTCTTCTCGCGATGCGATATAGTTTTAAGGAGTTGAATACAAAAATTTTCATAAAATGTTTTTTTGGATTTTTTATTAAGGGTCCCCATTTGCTTGGTGTTATTGCTAATACCAAACAAAGAGGGGGGTTGTTGGTGGCCACAACAGCAGGGTAGGGATTTCTATCATCCACAATCTCTATCACCTCAAAATCTACCAGTGTGCTCGTGCCTTGGATTTCAACTGTCACCCCTTGCAGCCTCCCCATTGGAATAATTTTTGGTTTATTTTCCATCCTTAACTTGATCAGAGACCATTGGAGCATAGGTCTCCCCATTCTTTCCCATGTTTGCTTTGGCAAAACATTCGCATCAAACCCTAGATCCAAGATAACATGGTCCATTTCGTATTCCCCTATCTACGCAATGAGCCTCATCTCACCCCCATTCCTTGCCTTATGCTTGCCAAGCTTTCTGACTACGTTCGGTTCACTAGTAGCGTCGTCCTTCCCAGCACACCGATTGATCAGTTCCTGTAGGCCCTTCACAACCTTACTATTGGGGAGCAGTTTCATGCAGGTCTCCAAGAACGTGGTAATCATGGATGGGTCCATTTCTTCAACTTCTTTCTCCTGACTTCCGGTGGTAGAGGCCTTAGCGAAGCTTTTCTTTGCTTCCATAAATGTTTCCTTTGCATGCTCCAAATCAAACCCAGCCTCCTTTTCTAGTGCTTTGCAGACCAATTCACCTTCTACAGGCTGCTTCCCTTTATCCTCCCTAGTCGTCGTTCCGCTCCGCAGCATAATGTTTACCTTAAGGTCTTCCTCATGAGGCTCAGCCATCATCATCTATAGGTTCTACATCAGCTGCGGAGATTGCGGCCCCTTTTCGCGAATCTTAGCCAATAATACAGGGCAATCCTCAGTCGTATGGTCAAACTGAGTACAGTAGCGGCATGATAGTCGTGTCAGATTTCGATAGTCCCTCACGTAGTGTCCTAGTCCTCCAAAATTGTAACAAAGAAGTTTCCCTCGGCCTCTACCAAGTCCCCCTCCACCTCAGCCATGGCCACTCCCCTGATACTCACCTTGCGTTCCCCCAATGCCTTGGTTTGGAGGTTGCGTTTCTGCCTATACCCTATATGCAAGTGTCCTGTCCATCATTAATTCATAACTATGGCAATTACACTCGTCATGACCTACTAATTGACAGAAATTACAGAAGATTTGTTGTGGTGTCTATATGAATTTCTGTAGCAAATGGAAATTGTCAGTCACATGTTTACCAGCCACTTGGCATATAGTGCACCATAGCGCAGGACCTACACTTGACCCTGCCACAGCCTCCGACCAGGAGAGGCATTGGTCCCCCTACTGAAACATATTTCACAAATACTGGAGAGTGATCCTTGTCATGCCCCAAACCTTTGCATTTTAGGCACCAAACTTATTTACGTGCCTTTGGCCAAGCTGTTCTATCCTTCTTCATACTTTGCATTTCAAGGCAAAGATTTTTCAGCTGTGCATGAATCTATTGAAACCCCAGATTAGCATCCTGCATTGGTGTCTCATGTAATCTCATCATGATTTCCAGAGCTTCTACCTAGGTTCCAATATTCTGTTGTGATAGTGCAACCCTTAGGTGGGGCAGGAGTGAGGCCATGAACCATTCGCGATGCTACCCATCAATTAGGTTCATGCTGGCTTCACGGATCGTACACTTCAATCTTTGATCCAAATCCCAGGGTGTCTCCCTAGGCTTCATCATGATCTCCTTGAATCCCACAATTGATTGCACTTGAGACTTAGTTCTACTGAATTCTCTATTCAACGCAGCCTGGATATCTGCCAATGCAGACGATAGGTTATCAGTACTGTACTTAATGTACCATGTTAACGCGCAGTCCTACAAAGCACTAACCAGTGTGGCTTTCTTAATTTGGTCATCCGTGATACCCTAAGCTTCCCATACAACCTTTGCAACGGGCCAAAATTGGTCCAGATCTTCATTTCCTATGCCCTTGAATACAGGTAGGTTTATGGAGTTTGCCATGTTGAATAGTGGTTGAGGTGGGAGTGGTGTGGGTGATGGGGTGAGTGGTGGGGGCAAGGATGGAGGAAGTGTGGATGGATGGTATGAGGTTGGAGGTGGTGTAGGTATTCACGGGAACCCTTGTCTTATCAGCTGAACAACACTTAGTGGAGAAGACTGCACTGCTCCTTCGTCATCACTCAAAGGAGGCTCGATCAACGGGCTATACTCAGGACCTTTTCATCCTTTGTCCCTCAAATACCTTCCACACCGTGTAGCTCCAAACATCAAGGTAACTGCATGACCCTCTTTTTACGCAAGAGCATCTTAATCCAAGTGTTTAGTGACTTCAAATACTTACCTCATGGTCCTTTAAATAAGCAGCGTTCTGCTTCGCTATAAATGAAAAAAGTATCGACCGCGAACTCTGTCACAAATCCTCCTATGATGTGGTTGAGCCAATGGTCAACAGCACATGCGATCTCATCTTCAGAGGCTTCCAATATCCGTACTAACTCTGGTGTCCAAACAATCAGATTGTCAAGCCTCCACCTTCCTTGGTCGTCTACCAACTTTGTGATCCACTCATATAACTCAATTAGGAAGGAACAGAAGAAGATTTCCTATATTTCTGTGTACAGATATCTGTCCAACCACTGTTCTTTTGTCAATCATGGATTCTTGTTCTCTTGCATCGTGAATTCGTGGATCTTTCTATCCAACCAATTTTTGATCTCTTTCATAGTTGGATTCCAATGATATGACATCACACATCTCGTTATGCAGATCTCAGTCCTGGCAACAAATCCATTTGTTGGCTTGATGGGCCCTGACCCAGGTTCAACATTAGTCAACCAAGAAAATCCCTACATTGTTGGCCCTTTTGGCATCAGCCCGTGGAGCGCGGATCGAAATCTCATCCGAAGGAGTATGGGGGGATGTAGGAACTAGGTTTTTGCACCCTGAGACGGTCGTGATGTCGATCTTATACCCTAACCCCTATCTTTGTGTAGATCGATAAGCCCTTAGGGCTTACCAATGTTCCTTCTTTTCCGACCTTCAGAACCTTCGCGAAGGTATACAACTGACCTTCGTGCAGCCCTAATTAGCGATCCAGGCACTTACACACCTCTGTAACTATGTACGGTTATAAATTCATGAATTACCTTAAGGGTTCACCAATTTTACCATGCAATTAAGGTTACCTTTCACGTAAACATATATTCTTACTTATGCTCAAATAACAAATAGAAATAGATACATTCGCACATCAAATTAGCATTATAATGTAGATCCAGAACTTAACATAACATAATCGAATGCAATAATCAAAGACAAAATACACAGCAATTTCATAATACTTCTCTTTATTGATGATTCAAGTTCCCATTATAGACTCTATCCGCCCTGCACACACAGCTGAAGGGGTCTGCACACTCAGTTGCGGACTTCTACCCTAGGCCTCTGCGCACTCATCTGTAGAGCCTCTTCCTATGCTAAAACTCTCGCTCTTAGCTCTCACAAACCTATTACATCAATGACTCATGACTACTGAACTCCAAAAACTACCTTAGACTCTTCTAGGAGTTCACTTTTTATACAATTCCATGGTCTGTGGACCATGGGTAGATCTTCAAAACCGACACAACCTATCTAGACTAAGGGCGGAAAACCTTTTTGACTTTAGATATCTTCGCGCTCCATGACCACAAAATGCAAAGACTTTACATTTCTTTATACAAACTTTGGGCCTTCTGCCCCAAAACTTGGGTTTTTAACCCCAAATTTACCCCTAAGGGACCCGTTCCCAATAGATACAAAGGGGCACAACTTACTTTGGTAAAGAAGATGAATCTGCAGGTGAAGCTAGGGAGGGAAAGAGTTAGAATTTTGATGTAGAATAACAAGCAACTTTCCCTGTCCATTGGAAACATCTAGGCCTCATATGTATGGTTGTACAATAGTTTGGATTTCATGGTGAGAACCCACAAGATCCCATCAGTCATCTCACTTAGCAAAGCTAAACACAAACACCAATTCAGTCAGGAGATTCAATAGTACTTGAAGCATCTGAGACAGGTTTCCACCAAGGAGGACTTAGAGTCAAACAGAAAAAACATGCAGAACTACATCGGTGGTCCCATCTAGATCATAACCATGTTGCTTTTACTCGAGAAAGAAGTTAAGACTGCTTCCAAATCATTCTACCCAGATGCTATGGAGGCTAGAGTCCACTTCCAGCATAACACCATCATGCAGTTTACGGATTTAATTACGCAGTATAAAGCTTGGCATTGATATGTGACCGAGAAGCATCAAGTGGAGGTTGTCAAGCTAGAGTGTTCCCAAACTCAAGCATCATAGTGTCTTGTCTTGTTAGGTTGCCAAGTTGTCTCTACCCTATTTTTTTCCTATACAGGTATGAGTGTAAAATGCAATATTACTTTTAATTATGTTATAAGTGAAATTCCAAGTGCCAATATTGGAATATGAAATTTCATCATGTAATGCAATGTGTCATTTTGTGAATAAGTTTAAGAGTCATGAGGGTAGTCCAAAGGTCACAAAGTGGAGTTGAACAGCCACCCCTAGTTGTTATAAATAGAACATCATAACTCATCTAAAGGGATTTTGGGAGCCCTGCTTTTGGCTAGGCTTAGTCTTAGAAAGATATTGGGAGTATTTTGAAGAGCCTTGGCTTCTCCATAGCATAGAGTGAGTATACTTCTTTGGAGGAGTAGGTATTATTGACTATAATGTTTCACTATTGGGGCTAGTGGCTGTAAATGGTGTATGTATGGATGGAACTTTCACTTATAATAATAAATGAGAGCCTACACACTTTCATGCATATGTTGATAATATAGTAGGATTATTCTTGTTGTATTAGCAATGTATGCCATTTAACTTACTGTAACACCCTCCTCCCATAGCTACCCAAGAAACCGACCAACTGAGGTAAACATGTGATGAGAGGCCACTATGATATGATTCAAACTCCTAAGTCATGTTAAGGAAGTCGAACCGACAGAAACACCACATACAAACATTCAATATCAACTTAAGGACCCTCAGGAACCAATCCAACACTTTAAACAACTTTCCCTCGGGTCCCACTAATCTTTTGGACAACCTAAGCCTTAGTCGCTCTCATGCTATAGGCATGACATTGTCCAGAGACCCAAAGTCACTCTCATAGGCTTTCCTGCCAGTGTCTAGAGACTAAATTTGTTAGTTCTATCCAAGCGTCCCCGATATTTGACCCACTTTTTCAAGCATAGAGCCTAGGTCATTGCCTAGAATTTCATGACACCTTCACAACGGTAAAATAACACGGAAATGACAATGCTAAAGAAAATTCTTGAATGAAACCTTGACTGCTCCCCGACTAGCCATGATAGGTATTTCATCAAACATATCACGAATATGTAATCTAGCGGTGTAAATAATAGTTCTGAACATAGGGGTCTCATACTTAGCCGAGAATCCCTAAGAACCATTGATGTCTCAACACATCAAGTTCCATTCCATCCATTAGGGCATAGATACATTGTACATTCAATTACCAGTAAAAACATGATGAAATCCCCACTCATATTCAAAGTGTCCAACAATCTTCCATCTTTGCTTCTATTATCTCTATCTAATCTGTGACCACCATGTGATCTACTACCATATGCCCCATTAGTTCTATCCTCCTGCTCATGGTTGATCCAAAGCGGTCCCTATCACTGCAAATATGACAAGCTCTAAAGTATCAATGCATTTACCTCTGCTAAATTTTCCTGCGCCTATATGATTTTTTCATTATATGCCTTACAACTTCTTATTTCTTCCTTTAAATTTCTCAGTGTAACTGCCAAATCGGAAGAGTTCCCAATGCCATACTTCTATTATAATTCATAGGGAGAGTCTTTGTAGTCAACCATCTTGCTAGCTATTTGATATTTCTTCCTATAAGGTATATCATGTCAGCTAAACCAAATCACCATAAACAAATGTACCTTAGTATAGTGGATGATACCTTATCTGCAAGATCAACAAGCCATCATGATACATGTATAACATAATCATGAACACATATAGAATCATAAAACATAAGCATATGACCATGCGACCATCATTCTAGCTAGGGTCCAGTCATCAGTGCATGACCTCAATAACAACACACACCATGATCTCATGCATGACAACCACCATCATTAGTCCAGGGAAAATTTTAAGCACGAAAAATTATCTTGATGTTTAAAAACTTTGGCGAATCTCACTAGTCCCTAAGATGCAAACTATATTTTTGTATTTGTAAAGTTATTCAAATTTATAATGATGTTATATATACTATTTATATAATGTTTCTGATTTTTAAGGTAAAATAATTTTATATTGTAAAATTTGGGTAAATAATTTTTATGAAAAATGGAAATTAGTGAATCCTTTTTTTCAGAAAAATCATGGCACATTAGCCCACCTATGAATATTAGCCCCTAAACATTTGACACTATACACTTGACCACATGCAAACATGAATATGCATAACCATCTACACATATTCATAAACACATATGATCAAGCATGAATGAACAATACTTGAAATCAAGCCTACAAGAATGATACATGCAACCAAGCATACAAGAATGTAACCAAACATACTACAACAATACATGTAAGTGACATAACTCGACATGTAACCAGTCATACACTCATGATGCTACATTCCACAATAACAACCTCAAAATTCACATGAAGACATCACTACCACCATTAAAAACATCACACAAATGCAACAAGCACATGGAATACAAGTGTGGGAGACACCTATGCAACTGACATGCATGCATGACCAACACATATCCCATCCAATTCGAGGGGTGAACCATGCTCTGATACCACTATGTAACACCCTCCTCCCACATTTACCCCAAGCAACCAGTCAACTGGGGTAAACATGCGACAAGAAGACACTATAATATGATTTGACCTCCTAAGTCATGTTAAGGAAGTGAAACCAACAAGAACACACCATAAAAACATTCAACATTAGCTTCAAGACCCTCAGGAACCAATCCAACACTTTAGACAACTTTCCCTTGGGTCCCACTGAAATTTTGGACAACCTAAGCCTCATTCTCTCTCATGCTATAGGCATGACAGCATCTAGAGACCCAATATCATTCTCATATGCTTACCTGCCTACATCCAGAGACTAAATTCGTCAGTAATATGCCAACGTCCCTAGGATTTGAGCCACCTTTTTAGGCCTAGAGCCCAGGACACTGCCGAAAATTTCATGACACCTTCAAAATAGTAAAATAACATGGAAATGGAAGTGCTAAATCAAATTCTTGAATGAAACCGTGATTGGACCCCTACTATCCATGATAGGCATTTCATCAAACATATCACGAATGTGTAATCTACAGGTGTAAATAGCAGTTCTGAGCATAGGGATCTCATACTTACTTGAGAATCAACACATCAACTTCAATTCCATCCATTAGGTCATAGATATATTGTTCATTCAATTACAAGTAAAAACAAGATGAAATCCATACATAGTTGCTGTCATAAAACACATACATAACTAGCATAATAGCAACTTAAATACTCATGAAAGTACAACCATATAGACCACATATAATCCATCAATATGCTCATAGATATACAATGATAAATAAACTTTCATTAATGATGCAAAATCCAAACCCGGGATGGGACTTCGACGTTCCACCTGAACATAGAATGGTTGAGCCAAATCTCTCTTCAGCCATTCACCCCCATGCCATATATCAAGAATTGATGTGGGTTCTCATAGAACACATCAATAAAAAATCATCGAGGGCTTCCAAAGGCCATCCACCTCAACTCACCAAATAGTGATTCCACCTCAGGGTCAAACATCAAAAAACCATCATCAGATTGGTCTCCATCCAAGCCTTCCAGGGCTTTCAGAGCATTTTTCGAACCACGGCTTCCAGGACTAGTAACTCAACCCACAACTTATACAGAGCTTCTAGAGTGTTTTTCCAACTAGGGCTTCTAATACTAGTAACTAAACCCACCAAGGGCTTTCAGAGCATTTTTCCAACCAAGGCTTCCAAGACTAGTAATTCAACCCAAGATGTTACAGCGCTTCCAGAGTGTTTGTCCAACTAGGGCTTCTAGGACGAGTAACTCAACCGAAGCTAAGGAAAAATGAGAAACAACCAAAAATAAACAATGAAAGTAAACCCACAATCACTATGGCTATCGAGGAAATGGCAAGGCTAGGAAATCCACTATCAATCCCAACCATCCTCCATGCTAATGACATATCACAACCAAAAATCCACATGCATGGAAAAACTAGTGAAGGAAACATACATGCAACTCGGTACCTACAAGAAAATCTGATGTAGTTGTTGATCACGATGCCCTCTTGTGTTTTCATTCTCTTCCTTTTCCTTCTTGCTCAAACAATCCAAGTATGCTAGACTCTCCAAGAGTGCTCCAAGAAAAATCTAAGCCTCCAAGAGTATGAGAGAGAGAGAGAATAATGAGAGGGCTCCAAAACTAAATTGACAAATGGTTAACAACTAATCCTTAGAAGCATTTTTATGAATGAGGCCTCTATTTTCTTCATTTTCCATTATTTCCTTCAATTTCCTCCTCACATGCTACCTGACCTTTCACCTCCTTTTTCTCCTAATTTCCATTATTTTCATAAATAAATGTGCCAAAAATTCCATTTTTCCTTTCCAAAGCCTTATCCATTTCCTTTACCAATTTCCTTAGCCATAAACAATCACAAGTTATCCCCATCACTAGGATTTTTCCCAATATTCAACTTGGAATAATTGTCCCACCATTCGTGGTTATTATTTTGCCTTTATTAACTTTTATTACATTGAATTTTCACTGGGGCTATTACAAAACCCTCCCCATTAGGGGAACACCATCCTTGGTGTTCAATGACACCTATAACCACAAAAATGTTGTTAGAAATATATACTGTCGATGTAGATTTATTGCAGTATTTACAATGATCAACCTGCTGAGAAGAAAACCAACATAAAACATAACAATGTAACATCATAATGACATGACACCCATACCTCTTATTAGACCTTTATAACATAGCTCATGTCAATATTTACATCCATATACATATGTACATATACCAAACATCACCAAAATGTATATCAAAACATATACCAAAGCATATACCAAAACATCATGCCAAAACTGCTTTGCCTCAACCAACAAACAATGAAGGATACATAGCCCGAATATGATCCGCCATCTCCCATGTAGCTTCGTCTGGGCCAAAGTGCTTCCACTACACCTTAACCTTCTTGATTTCTCAGTTCTATAGAATGAGAAAAAAAAATTGTAATATACACTGAGGCTTTGACTTGAATTCTCCATCTAGTTCCACCTTCCATAAAAATAAGTCAATCACATGATCAACATATCTAACATACTTCTTAAGCATTGACACATGGAAAACATCATGGAATTTCACTATTGGAGGTAGTGGGAGTCAATAGGCTATTGGCCTAATCCTCTCAACAATGTTGAAGGGTCCACAAAATGGTGGTGCCAACTTCACACATGATCCAATATGCAAGGAGATCTTCTTTGGTTTGATGCACAAATACAAATGTTTCCAAACCTAGAACTCCTTGAACAACCTGTTCCTATCTACATATATTTTCTGCCTATCATGTGCTACCTTTAGATTCTTCTTGATTACTTTAATTTATTGTTCCATGTCTTCCAACATGTCTGGTCCAATCAACACCTTCTTAACCAGATCACTCCAACTAATGGGAGTATTGCAACTTTGCCCATATAATTCCTAAAAAGGAATCATCCTCAAGGATTAGTCATACCTTTTCTCAATGTATGTGAAATATACCAATGGAAGGTAATATTCCCACTTTCACTCTTGATGCATCACATACATCCTCAACATGTCCTCTAATATCCTGCTAACCCTCTATGTCTGTCCATCTATCTGCGGATGATAAGTTGTACTGAAAGCCAACTCTATTCCAAACCTGTAAATAACTCCTTCCAAAACTTGGAAGTGAACTTCACATCCCTGTCTAACACAATATTCTTCAGAACACCATGCAATCTGACCACATCTCAGATGAATACCTGTGCTACATCACTAGTTGAAAATGTGGTCTTTATCGGGATGAAATGTGTAACCTTGTCAACATGTCCACAATGACCATGATGAAATCATGCTATATCACTCTCCTCGGTGTACTGTTGTTTTAATCAATCCTAATTGACCGAGTTTACAATGTTTAATTGTCATCCGAGGGTAGGTCTTGCTGTTTCAATGGAGTTCGCACTATTTGTTCTGATACACTGAATGAGAAAATGGAGAGAATAGTAAAATATGTGGTTGAATCAAATTCCTGAATCAAATCATTCATGTAGAAATAAAAACACTCCACAAAATTGAATCCCACTTCGCAACTACCAATGTAAGGGCACACCACACAGTGACTAATATCTACTCTAGTTGGTTACTACCATTCTATTGATTAACTCAGTGTAACAACATAATATAAATTGGAACAACAACGAATGTAATTCACAATTTGTACAACAACAACAAGAAACCATATAACAATTAGCGAAACTAGAATGTACACTACCTCTATCATTGCAACCCCTGCCAAAGAGGAGGGCCCTTCCTCCTTAGCAGGGCACAAAAATAACACAAAAGTAATTAACGAATCAGCTGAAGAGCAGTAACAACATCACTGTAATGATTAATATTAAAAATAATTCAGAGTTACAAAAGCAAAGTAACAATATTCTTCTATATGTTGTGTCCTTGTATATAGGAAATCGAGTTTCTTTTATAGTTATTATGTACCCAAAATTATAAACAGATCAATCATTAGAATCTCACGATTATCATGCTAATAAAAAATAAAAGTAGTTACAACCTATTTCTAAATACAAATATACATTATTTGCGATTGCAACCGCTTGGGTCTGTTTCTTCTCAAATAAACAAATCCTAATGTCGGCAATTGTTATGTGGAATAGTACCCACACTTGCCAACTCTGGTGCAACAACATTCTGTGGGTGAATAGCGGTTCGGGATGTTATGACAATCGTTGGCGACAGCACCCTTGGTGTAACATCAGACCTTTGTATTAGCGCGTAGTGTAACAACAACCTGTAATAGCATTCAATGTGTAACAGTAAAATGTAACAGCATATAGGGGGTAACAACGAACTATTATACCCTTCTCTGTAGTTAATCAACACTACCTATCTACTCCATAACCTTGTTCTTGCGAGCAACACTTGAAAAGGAGAAGAGCTTCCCAAAAGACTCCTCCAATGCTCACCCCAGTCAGCCACAAAAAGGAATAAAGTATCGTATTATTTAGTAAAATATGACAAAATAACATGATAGTAGAATAGGTTATAAAAGTTAGAAAAAAGGAAATTAATCATGTAAAGTTCATAGGCCTAGAGGATAAAAGGATCAAAACTAGGGAAAGAAGGTGCAAAAAATAGGTAAAAATCCACACCCAACATCTCCCCCTGACTGAAGCAACTGAATGTCCCCATGTAGAATCTCAGCTTCTCCTGCAATACCCCCAATGCAACTCTATAAAATTGTAAGCACCAACAATGTCTTCACCCAGAGCTATGTACCCTTGAATGGCCATCAACTGACGTGGCTAGGATTCTTCTTCATAATCATATAGGTGGTAGTCCAAATGATACTCTTCTACTGGCAACCAAATCAAAGGAAATTTAAATCTGAGCCCAATCTAGAACACCCCCAATGTCTGCATGATTTGAGCATACTCAGGCACCTGTGTAACAACAACCATGAAATTTTTGTATTCAAAAGGATCCCCTTCTTGCAACTCAGCACTACAGGCTTCGGTGCGTATAAGACATCCTACTAGCACTCGACTTTTCATATGTGCATGCAGATTGAGGTAGATCCTCACAATCATTTTCCTATAGATGGCTAACTATTCCCTAATCTCTGGAGTCCTCAGGAATAGCTTAAACTCACTCCTGAGTTCAACCATCCCTAGTTCGGCTCTGACCCACAATGTTGTCCTTTCTTCATTAGCTTCTACTAATTTCATGGCCAGATGCCACTCAATTTGGTTCCTCATAAACAAAAGGAAGTCCCGCAACTACAAATCTCCCATATAGGAGAAGACACTTGCTACCATTTTTGTGCTGACATACTCACACATGATATTATGCAAAAATAGCTCGCAAAGCAAGCTTTATTAATCAAAATCGCAGGAGTGAAAAATCTCAAGAAAAGTCCAGGTTGAAGAACCCAAATAAGACATATTCTCAAAAACTGCTTTTAATTGAAATAAATGATATCATTCCCAAAGGAACACTGGATATGACGGGAACGACTGCCTGCATGCTAGCAGGTTTAGGGAAAGGTCACAGAGCTTGGTCTTGTCATTCATTAGGTCTGAGACCTATCGATGTAACTGATACAGATGTTCATCCTTCTTCTTCATGGCTTCCTTGTGCCTCCGTGTTTCATGTTCTCTCTCCCATTCTTCCTTTAACCACTTCTCCCTAAGGGAATCCATCATCCTTTTGTGTGCCTTGAGTGAGATCACCCCCTCTTGTGGAGAGAGCATCCGCTTCTTCCATTTTTGTAGTTCTGGTAACAACAACATCTTTGCAGAACACCATCCTTCATCAAGGCCCAGTATTCTCCCACATGCACTATCAATTGAGGGTGTAATAGCCTCCCAGGGGTGAAACTGCTCCACTTCAGCTGTTGGTTCTTGTGTAATAGCAGCTTCATCAATGGATTTTGTTACAGTTTCCTTATCTCCCTGATCAACTTCCATTCCCACTATTGGTTCTTATGTAACAGCAGTGTCATCCACAGACTCTTGTATATCATTTTTCCCCAGGTAGGCTTCTGTCTCCACTACCAGATCACTTTCTGTGGACTATGCTGTCTCAGTTGCTAGTTCTTGTGTAACAGCAATGTCCTCAACAGGTTCTTGTGTGTCAGCTTCCCAGATTTTAGTTTTTGTTTCTCTCAAGATGGTGTCTGCTACACAGACTCTAAAACCTATTGTCATTAGCTTCTCAGCAGAGGCTGTGCACATATTTCTTGGGACATCTCCCTTTCTGGCCCTTTCCACGGCCTCAGCCAAAGTGTCCAACCCTGGGCGCTTGCCTCTGCCTTCCCCTCTGCTAGTTGTTCCCTTAGCTCTCTATTTTATGTTTCTAAATTTTCAATTCTTAACAGCGAGGATTGAGTTTCGCTCTTACAGGTAAAGAAGGTTCCTCTGGCTAAACCTTCTCCTCATCCTTCTTCTCTACTACCTCTTTGTTCTTCTTTGACATGGATGGGGATTGTGGGTGCCTGATAACCCTTGTCCTCTCCTTTGGCCGCCTATCACCAATTCGTTTGTCGACTAGCCTCTTACCAACCCTTACTGTTGAAGGCTGGGGCTGTGCCTTTGTCATTGCTGGAGCTTCCTCAGATGTCTCAATTTGCCTCCTGCGGGTGGTCCTAGGGTTCTTCCTCGTGAAATATTCCCAATTCCTGCCCTGGCGGCTTAAGGCATCCAACACAATGAGATTGTTGAGGCCATGGTTGGTAACACATGTTTTTGGATGAGTAGTTGTTTTCACAGCCATGGCCATATGCCTAATATTTCTTGGCAAGAAGTAGGGAAGATTGATTAGCTGTCAATGCGGGAGGTGATTTAGCAATGGAAAGTGGTAATTCAACACAATTGTTGCCCTTCCCTTGCAAGTAATGTACTTGATTAGGTAGAGGGAAACATCAGCCCATGGTTGGGGAAGTGACAACTTGTTGATACCCCTCCCTTTCTTTACCAGCGACTCTTCCTCTTGGAGGAAATCCCCCTTCAGGGAGGGGTCATTAACCTTCCTGTTAAACCACCTCTTTCCTTCCATTGGTAATCTTGTCACTCGAGCAATCACCTCTTCTATAACCTCCAACTTCAACCCCCTAACCTCTGTCTGGTTTCTCTCTAAATTATTTGCAAATTCCATGGAAACTTTGCCATCTGATCCCTCCAACCTCTGGAAGAACTCAAACTAGCCTATTTCCTTGAAAATTTGGCATGCTTCGGGGCAATTCTCCAAGGCTTCTATGGACATTGGCTCATGCTGAATTGCTGCTCCACCCATTGCTATGTAGATTCAGTGTTGTTTTTCTTCCTTTTCCTTTCCTTCAGAAGTTCCTGGGTAGTCAGCACACTACTTAGTTGTTTCATCCTGCAACTGTTCTTTTCCCACCTATCTACACACTCTGAATAGGGATGCAATGCTCCAGTAGGGGTAAATGCTAGGGTGGCACAAGTGAGGATTTCAAATTAGGATTTTGCAATCATGGTTCGTACTGCACACAGTAATATTGCCTTATTAACGTTGGGATATGGGAGGTCTTGTCGAAGGTACACTTCCCTTTTTTGGTATGATTGGGTATTAAGTAATAATAATTACCAGGTCACCATGCCTTAATTGCAGGTTTTTTGAATAATCACAGGTCATGCGAAGGTCATGTCACAATATGATTCGCTCCCGCCCCACCTCCTGGCTTAGATGTGACAGTCATCCTCGGTCGTCAAAAGTCGTGTTAAGTTGCCATAATTACAGAAAAAGTGAATAACAATATTACCTTTGTATGACATACCTGGGTTACATGGGGAGAAGTCATGGGTGGCAAGACACGCAAACCTAGCTCCGGTGGCGAGACGCGCGAAATTAACTCTGATGACAAGAACCATGATTATGCATGTTGTTTATTGCAATAAAATATCTTATTCCACTTATTTCTAAAGGTCGTCGACTATTATAGGTGTAACAGCCAAGACGACTAGTATATATTATTAATTTTTACAAAAATAGAGAAGAAAATATCATGTAACAACACAATCATAAGATATGATTTGAAATAACAAATGGTGTTATAGAGTGTGTAACAGTCACTACAAGGTGGTTTTCAACTGCTACAAAAATTGTCTGTCTATGCCCGGGAAAGGTTTTCACAGCTAGATCATTTTATTATGTTTTTTTTTGAAGGTGTAACAGTTGCCAACCGTAGTTGATTTTCAACTGTTACACTTATTGGTAAAATTACAATTTGTGCAGCACAAGGGGGCTTTCCCCTATTCCTGTAATATGAAGATCCAAATTTGTGACAATGTTGATGAATGAATCCCTTGAAGCAGGTTTGTGATATAACCGAAGATGGTGCCCATTTGCAAGAAATCATGTCCTGACACTGTCAATGGTCACCAAATTTACAGTTCCATTGTGTTGGCTTATTGGGGCCTGACCTAAGTTTAGTCGTGATTTAGCCAAACAAATCCCAAAACTATCGGCCCTTTCGGCAACAGTCTGTAGAGCGCGGACTGAGGTCTCACCCTAGGTAGTATGGGAGGGTGTTGGAACTAGGTTTTTGCACCCTTTGGATGTCTTGATGAGGTCTGGAAAGTTCAAGAACTAATCCTACGCGTTGCGCTACTTCCGCGCAGTTTTCTGATAGTGCAATTACCTTCACAGGGCTTGGATGATGAGCACGAATGTTCTTTACCCTTCACCGTGCTTATTATTATTATAGATCTTGAATTAACTTAAGTAGGCCCAATACTTTCAGTTACCATTCAACATAAACAGACAAGCATGCAATCATAAATTGTAAACAGATGCATAAACAGAAACATAGAAACAGATACGCAATATTTCAAAACTAATTTATCTTTATTAATGCTTTCTTCAGTTACAATCTACTTCCTACCCTGCGCACACAGCTGTAGGGTTCCATGCACACAGTTACGGACTCTACCAGGCCTTTGCGCACACAGCTACAGAGCCTCTTCTACTACTACGACCCACAACTCAGACTTACAGACTCAAAGAGAATATCACATTTAACAACCCATATCACTTAAGATCAGATCTAACCAAGAACTACCTTCTACACTTAGAGCCTTACTCTATTTATACATCCCCATGGTCCCCAGACCATGGGCAAGCCAACTCACTTTCCATTACCTTACATTATTTTTAGGTGGACAACCCTTTGACTTGACTCATTACAATTCACACTCCGCGCACTTCGCAGAGCCTTTACAATACCATTACCCAAAATTGTGGGCCTTAAGCCCCAAAATCGTTACGTGGGGGATCCGCTGCCCAACAAGCCCCCAACACAAACATCGTGACTCACCCTCGAGTCACCGCGCTAGTGTGGCGATCTTTGCTCAGAGTCCATCCAGTAGCTTCTGTGCTTCATGGACATCTGCCGCACATTCCTACGCTGTCTGTTGAATCAATTCTGTGCGACTCTCTGATGCATCATTATTAGATGAACCCTCTTGCCTTTACGCATATGTGTCTTGCATCTAGGCCAAATTCCCCTCAATCGTGATGGTGACTGTGAATGCATCCTCGAGCCAAGGCTGGATGTGTGCTTTAAGCCCTGCTTATTTCTGGCATGCAGCGTCCACCTGTTCTTTCAAAGCCTGGGCCTCCCTCATCTTGGCCAGTCACTGAGTAAGGGTGACTATCTGCGCAGTCCCTCGAACATTGTCATAGGCCTACTACAGTGCCCGCACTTTTGTCTCTAACTGCTACAGCATTGGGTCCTCCTGCAGTGAAGTGAGCGTGAAGAGGGCCTGGTCCAACAATGTCGTTCAGTCTTGTACGGTGTGATCTATCTTTTTCAACCCCAATTGAATGATGTGGTGGTGCTGCTCTCTGACTTCTGGGGGTGTAGAGGGTTGTGCCTTCAGTCGCAGCTCCGTGATCTGTAAGTTCAGCTCCAACTGAACCTTTGCGGCCTCCTCCTGGGTCTTGCGGATTCTAGCTGCCAGTTGGTGAATCTTTCCTACGGTGGGGAGTGCCGCCGGGACGACCAACTCTGGAGTGTTGCTACAGGCCTCCTCCACTACCTGTTCTAATCCTTGGTTTTGGGCGACTAGGTTGTCGCACTGCAGGCTAAGCTGTTCTAAATTTACCTTTTGCTCACTTAAAGCTTGGATAGCACGACCCTTTCTGGCGCGAAGCTCAATAGTTACCCCATCCCGCAGCTTGTATAGGGTTTCTCTGCGAAGGGCAGCCAAATTCAACCCCTAGCCCCTCATTTCACCTTTGGCTTCTGCTAAGACGGTGCCTTCCGGTGACACTAAGGTGTTTGTTGTGATTGGGTGCAACATTTGTTCAGCTTCAGCTACACCTTCCGCAAGGCACATTGTCATCCCTCCTGGGGGTCGCACCTGTAATGCCCGCAACTGCACTCTAAGCACCCCCAACACAGTTGTCTGCTTTGTCATAAACTCCTCTAGAGCATCCTTAGTGACATCATGAACTGGTTCACTACTGTCAAGAAGATCTCCCTCCAAGGTCTTCGTTATCTTTTTCTTCTTCTATGCGGTTGGCTTCTCCTGGGCGCGCGGCCTCTTGAGTTGGGTCGATTGTGTTGTGCGTTCCTCTGCCTAAACCTCCCCCTATATGTTATGCTTCGTGGACATTTCCTGACCTTCCTCGGTGTCCTCAGTGGGTGCGGTTGTGGTTTTTGGCATCCGCGCAGTTGCTACTGCCTCAACCACCTTCCGCTGCGTGGCCGCTTCCTATTCCTAGTGCTTTCTTTCCACCAACTTTGGGATGCGTAGCTTGGCTTCCTTCTTTCGCTATCATGCTGCAATTTTTTCTAATTCTACCAAGTTTGAAGCCCGCCACTCCGGAGACCATGCTGCCATTACATCGAAGATTGCATCGTCCATTGCAATGAACGGAAACTTCATCCATGTTTGGGTTTGATCTTTTCTCGCTCGAATATACAGATTATGCATATCCACCTTGAATTCGGCTGCACTTTGCAAACTATTGTATACTGTCAAGGAAAATCATGGCCTATGGTTGATCCATGTTCGGATGCATGGCTCCATGAACACCCAAAACACCTTGATCTCGCGAACCCTCGTTGCGTCTTTCGTTGCCTAGAGCGAGGTGTACCTCACGGCTTTGGGTAGGTTCTTCTCAATGGTGGAGAATTGGTTGTCCTCCGGTAGCTCCCCTGCAACCAACAGGATGGATAAGAGCAACCATGCATAGTGGAAGGTCTTACCCTGCTCCTAGGCCTCTCTATAATTTGTCAAGAATTCATTGCAGAGAAACTGTGCACTGTTGAATTGGACCCCCTCTGCACATTGCTCCACCAATGCAATTATAGACGCTGGCACCTCGTTTGCGTGGCACTTCCTCATGAGCTTGCCAGCCAGCAGCTGGGTGGTGACACGTACCCCTCGTTCCTTGATGCTTGCTATGACATACCCTCGCTTCCACTTTTCCATCTTATATTTGGCCTTCATAGCATCTGTGAGGCCCAAGTCGCTGCTCTTTCCTGCTATGGCTGCGGGATTGTTTCTTTTGATGGGCAACCGAGAAATTTGGTGAATTAAGTCAGCTGTGATGGGAATTGGCTCCTCCAACTAGAGATACCCATCATTTACTAGACACAGTATCTGTCAGATGACAAAAATTGTGATGGGCATGCGGTGGTGGTGGGGTATCCACCGCAGATGTAGTAACCCAACCTTCTCCACACCGCGTAACCATTTCTACTACAATAATTGCTCTGCGGCTAGCTATGGGAACTTCTCACTGTCCATGAGGTCCCAATCTTTGAACTTTATATTCAGTACCGTCCCAGTGGCATACCATCAAATCTTATTTCATCCGGAAGAAGTGGGGTCTGGAGCGCACTCCTTGTGGCCTCTAGGTCCTTCGGTATCTTGGCTTTACCTTTCCACGAGGGGATGTAGGGGGGTAAGTTATCACTGAAGGTACTTGGGAAACATTCTCCACCTCATCATCCTATGCTTCAATTTGGGCAATCAGGGCTTGCAAATCTTCCTCCTCTTCCTCTGTTTCAACAGTGACAGCTTTACCCTTCTCCACCATTGAAACTTTACCAACTCGTGGGTTCTGTAGTGATACCCAGACTGGTCCCATTGGCTACTTGTTCTTCTATGGACATGGTGTGCATGGGGACTTGGGAACCTCTGGTTCAATTGTTTCCTCTCCATGATCCTCACGGGCTCTGGGGTTACTTCTGCAACTTGCACTCTGGTTCTTGCAGCCAACATTGCTTCTACACTAGATTCGCTCGGTCGCATATTCACAGGTGGCAAGGTAGCTCGGTGCTCAATGCTTTATCCTGGCTCAAATCTCAAACAACCAAGTGTTGCCTCGAGGCTTCCCCAAGGGATTTTATAGTATCGTTTGAATTTGAATTCGTCCGTTCCCTCCACTTTTGAGTCATTAATACCTCCTTGGCGACAGACCATCCTGAATCTAGCTCTTAATTCTTGTCTCAATGGTTTGCCGTCCACTCCTTTCTGCCTTAAATTAGACCTCTTGTCATGAACAGTGACATAAACGTTCACCTCCTATCCTACCCACACAGCAGTGCATCCCCTTGGGTGCGATCGTGATCCTATGACACACTGGCCCTGCACGGAACCTCCTTTCCGCATAGCTCTCCTGCAGACTCGTTTATAGTCCCGCACCTTCTTTCAGCTACTTGGAGTGTTGAGACTATGCTTCCAAAAGATAGTCAAGTGGTCGCACCCTTGGTGCGAGACTTCCATTTTCCTGCTAGCCTAGGCTGCGGGCACCCTTGAAATACCCTTGCATTCGGTACTGTGTCGCACTCTTCTTTGTATGGCATTCTCCCCTATTTAGTAAGGTACAGTTGCAGCCATGATAGCAGGGTCGCAAATATTTCTAATGTAGTAGTATGGTTGGCAAGACTTCATCACATCATGCTTAGTTTCTCGCGTCCCGCTTGCGCGACTTCGGAATCCAGTTTGTTGATTTCTTCGTCCAATGTCGCACTTCTCTTCCTCAGCCGTGCCCACTTTTCATTGAGTTCATGAAGTTTCGTGCTCCCTCGCTGAATGGCTTCTTGCAACTTCCTAATTCCTTTACCCAGGTCCTCACGTCCTGTCCCAACTACGGGAGCTGTGGTCTAGGGATTCTTCTCTGTCCTCCTGTTTTCCTCTCTTCTTGTCAATGTTGGGGTCATTTCCACGCGTCGGTTTTTGCTTATGGTCCTATAGGCCCATCGAACTGTTGGTACGCGTAGGTCCCAATCCATTCATCCTACCTGGTAAACTCTATTCATGCTTCCGCATAGCTTTGTGAATGCTCCGATGTGGGATACTTGTGGTGTGCGTCGCTTTTCCTGATGTCATGTCGGATTCTGATTTTGGATCCTTAGCGTGGGATGTGCTTGCACAACACACGTCTACACCCATCGACATAGGTGGGCGCACAAACTACTTCGCCTTGGCTACCTGGCTCACGTTCGACGCAGGGAACTTCCAAACTATAAGTGCATTCATCTTTTGCATTCACACCAGCTCCCAATATTCTTCTGATGTGTACTCCAACATAGTGTCACGCGCAGTGCCCATTTAGCGCACCATACTACTGGTGTTTTGGTACTTCACTTTCATACTAGTCTAAGGATTCCTCCACGTTTGTTGCCCCATCATCTGTTGGTAGTTCCCTTACTTCGGTCGTCATGCGTTGCAGTGATCTAACCATCATGTTGCAATTCAGCATTGTTACTTCCTGCAACCGATTCTGCCAGCATTCTATTTCTTCATCTGAATCCAAAGTACAAGAACTGTCATGCTCCCATGAGATTCTCCCATATGTAGTTGGGTTCACCCAATCCTGGTCTTGCGCCGTTATCTAGTAAATGCAATCTAGATCGTCATCATTGTCATCATCGCGCACAAGTTCAGTGTAGTGCGCTCCTTCGTCCGGATCTAGTGGAACTACTATGTGTAGGGAATTTTTATCAAAAATCATCTTCCACTTCTTCAGGTTAATAACTCCATTCATATCGGTGGCCCGGTCTATTCCTAGCAACGCGGGGTAAGGGTTGTTGTCATCAACGATCTCTATTACCTAAAAGTCCATCTACCTGCTCACACCTTCGATATCCACTATTACCCCCTTGCAATCTTCCCATGGGAAAGATCTTTTGTTGGTTTGCCATCCATAATTGAATAGGAGACCACTGTAACGCAAGCTTGCCCATGTGTTCCCATGTCTGCTTTAGTAACACATTTGCATCCAAATCCAGGTCTAGGATTACCTGATCCATCTCATATTCGCCAATCTGCACCATCAATCACATTTCCCTCCCGGTGTGCAAGGCATGCTTCCCCAGCATTCGAACTACGCGCGGTTCCCCTGACCCTGTGCACCTAGTGATCAACTCTTGCAGTCCTTTAACTGCCTTATTGTCACGTAGCAACTTCATGCATGTTTCTAAAAAGGTAGTAAGCATAGAAGGATCCATTCCCGGCTCTGGTTGATCCTTATTACCTGAAGTAGAGGCCTCCATGAAGCTCTTCTTAGCTTCCGTAAACGTTTCCCTTGCACGTTCCAAGTCAAACTCAGGTTCCTTCGTAGGAGACTTGCAAACCCATGTATCATCCTTGGGTTGTTTTCGCTTATCTTCCCCTGTGGTCGTGCCACTTCTGAGCACCATGTTCACATTGGGGTCTTCTTCGCATGGTTCAGACCTCATCATTTGGATATTCTGAGTTAGAGTAAGCTATAGTACCCCTTTCTCGTGCATCTGTGTGATCAACGTCGAACAATCTACCGCTTCATGATCAAACTGATAACAATACGAGCAACATGTTCTGGTTGGATTCGTACAGTCACGCACGTAGTGCCCAAGTCCTCCACAATTATAGCAGATTAACTGTCTGTGCCCTCGTCCAGGTCCTATTCCTCCTTGTCCTCATTCACATCCTTGGAATCCACTATGCGCTACTGTTGTGGCTGGATCCTGACTTCGCGCCTCGGTCTGCATCCTGTAGGTAGCTGTTCGATCCATCAACAATTCATAACTTCGACAGTTTCGCTCATCATGGTCCACTAATCTGCAAAAATTACAAAATAGCTGCTGCGGAGTCTATGTATACTTCTGCAATAGGTGACAGTTGTCCATCGTGTGCTTTCCTCCCGCCTGACAGATCATGCACCAGAGCGCAGGTGTCGCACTTGGCCCTACCTATGCCTCTGGTCTCAATGGCATTGGTCCCCCTCTTGCCAAGTAGTTCGCGAATACCGGATAGTGATCCTTATCATGGCCTTGGCCTTTACATTTTATGCACCACACTTCTTCACACACCTCTAGCCGGGGTTCCCTATCCTCCCTCAAACTCTGCATTTCCAAGAATAGGTTCTGTAGCTGCGTGTGGATTTGTTGGACTCCCAACCCCGGGTCCCATATTGGTGTTTCATGCAACCTCATCGCCATTTCCAATGCTTCTGCTTGGGTTGAGAGATTTTGCTGTGACAACGCTGTCCTCAGGTGTGGTGTCAAAGATGCCACAAACCACACGTGGTGTTGCACATCGTTAGCATCATATTAGCCTCGTGGATCGTACTCTTCAGCCTTTGATCCAGATCCCAGGGGGTCTTGCCTGGAAGCATCTCGATCTCTTTAAATCCAATGATCGACTATGTTTTTGATTTCGGTCAGCTAAATTATCTATTCAACACGTTCTGGATCTCTGCTATTCCTGCATTTGGATGATCATTCGAGTGCTTAATATACCATGTCAGTGTGCGATCCTGTAGTGCACTTACCAGTGTGGCCTTCTTAATGTTGTCATCCGTGACCCCATGTGCTTCCCACACTTCTCTTACCATGAACCAGAACTGATCCGGGTCCTTGTTCCCTACTCCTCTGAATATGGGTAGCTTGATCGCGCTCGCCATGCTGAACTATGGGTTTGGTGGAGGTGGAGTGGTTGAAGATACAGGTGAACTAGGTGAGGTGGGTGATGGCATAAGTGGAGGTGATAACTGTGGAATGTGTTGTCTTGTCAAAATGACCGCACTTCTCAGAGAAACTCGAGTGCGCTCTTCCTCGCTCTCTCACGAAGGTGAAATTAAAGGACTATTCCCTAACCCTTCGATCCCTTTGTAGATATTTCCACTTTGCGTCGTTCCACTCATTAATTTATTCTCATAACCTGCTTTTCACATAACAGCATCTTAATCCAAGTATTCAGGGATTTGATGTACCTACCTCGCCATCCCTTGAGAAAGCATCATTTTGCTTTGTTATAGCTCACAGTCGTGTCTATCGCAAACTCAGTGATAAGCCCTCCTATTATCTGGTCAAGCCAATGGTCCATGGTCTGCGTGATCTTATCTTCTGATGCCTCTAGTCTATGTACTAACTCTGGAGTCCACACTATCAGTTGATCGAGCTTGTGCCTTCCCTCGCTGTCAGCTAGCCTTGCGATCCAATCATACAAGTCTGAAGAGAAGGTTGTGAAGAAGATCTCATGGATTTCTGTATATACATAGCAATCTAACCACCTCTTCTCAGATATCTGTGGAGTCCTATTCTCCTATGTTACAAACTCGTGAAGCTTCTGATCCAACCAATCTTCAATTTCCTTCTTCATAGGGTTCCAGTTTTCCGACATCAGACATCCCTTAGGCAGATCCCGGTCTTGGTAACGAAACCATTTGTTGGCTTATTGGGGCCTGACCCAGGTTTAGTTGTGATTTATCCGAACAAATCTCGAAACTACTGGCCCTTTCGTCAATAGTCCGTAGAGCACGGACTGAGGTCTCACCCGAGGTAGTACGGGAGGGTGCTGGAACTAGGTTTCCACACCCTTGGGATGTCTTGATGAGGTTTGGAAAGTTCGTGAACCAATCCTACGCGTTGCGCTACTTCTGCATAGCTGTCTATTAGTGCAATTACCTTTCGCGCAGCTTGGATGATGAGCGTGAATGTTCTTTACCCTTTACTGTGCTTATTATTATTATAGATCTTCAATTAACTTAACTAGGCCCAATACTTTCAGTTACCATTCAACATAAATAGACATGCACGCAATCATAAACTGTAAACAGATGCATAAACAGAAACATAGAAACAGATATGCAATATTTCAAAACCAACTTATCCTTATTAATGCTTTCTTCAGTTACAATCCACTTCCTACCCTGTGCACACAGCTGCAGGGGTCTGTGCACACAGCTGCAGAGCCTCTTCTACTACTATGACCCACGACTCAGACTTATAGACTCAGAGCGAATATCGCATTTAACAACCCATATCACCTAAGATCAGATCTAACCAAGAACTGCCTTCTACACTTAGAGCCTTGCTCTATTTATACATCCCCATGGTCCGCGGACCATGGGTAGGCCGACTCACTTTCCATTACCTTACATTTTGGGTAGACAACCCTTTGACTTGACTCATTACAATTCACGCTCTGTGCACTTCGTGGAGCCTTTACAATACAATTACCCAAAATTGTGGGATTTAAGCCCCAAAACTGTTACGCGGAGGATCCGCTACCCAACACATTGTCAAAGACTACATCTACCTCATATGGAACTAACCATCTGGTGCAAAGCTTAACCTTGAAGTCTTTAAATCTTGAGTCATATAATAGAAACCAATCTCCTTTATGGAACTTATTCTTCTTGATGAATCTGTCGTACCACTTAGCTCTCTACTGCTAGATAATCTCTGTTTGTTGGATAACAACTAACCATTTGTCCTCCAATTCATTGAGTTGGTTCAATCTCTGCATTTATGCTATATCCAGATCCAAATTTACCTATAGGCAAAAGCAGTGATGTTTCCATGCCTTTGTACTCTTTCTCATTTGTAGACTCCATTAGGAATTAGCAATTCCTCCAAATAGGTCAAGTTTTGATGTTTCCCTGCTTTTGTGAGATGACATAGGAGAGAATCTCGGGATATTTCTCGGTCAACTTGCTCCCTTGACCCATAGAAACTCATTTAAGTTCACTAACACTCTTCCCAAGGTAATAGACAGAGTTACCCTAGGCACTAACGCACCCTTAACCTTTCTAGGAAGCTTTATAAAACAGGTTGCTAGTTCCTAGACAATGTTAGCTTGACAATTGGGCTTGTCCTTCAGTCATCGTGTCTTTCTCCTTTGAGCTGGTGAGGAGGTCATTTTCCTGTATAACAGAGATAGGATAGGAGCCTACTAATTTGTATGAAGGGTTCCCTGATGCATAGCTCTTTATGTTGCACATAGTAGGTAACCACTTCATGGATATTATCCACTTTCTGACTACAGGGACATCTCCAGAAGGATACATCAGCCAGTAGAAAAAGGAGTTGGTAGTGCATGCGGATGATTTCTATGTAATTTCTAGACATTTGTATAAAATGGGATCGAATGAAATACTTCGACAATATGTGCCCGATTTTGAATGAAATAGTATCCTCGCTAAAGCTCATGGGGGAGCTACGGGAGGACATTATGCAGGGAAAGAAACAGTGCAAAAGGTTTTGCGAGCTGGGTTGTGGTGGTCGATGCTACATAAAGACTCTAAATAATATTGTAAGGCATGAGATGCATGTCAAAAGATGGGCAGGCCATCACAGAGGGATAAGATGCCTCTGAATCTGTAGGTGTTATTACAACCATTTGAGAAATTGGCCATTGATTTTGTAGGGCTGATTTAGCCCCCAGGAAAGAAAAAAGGTGTGTGCTACATTATCGTCATGAAAAAATATTTGAGTAGATGGGCAGAGGCACAACCTATGAAAGACTGTACAGGGGCAATGACAACAAAATTTTTGTTTGAATATGTGTTGACCAGGTTTCGTTGCCCGAAGATATTGATGAGTGATCGCAGTACACATTTTCTCAATGAAATGATTAGTGCACTGCCAGAAGAGTTCCAGGTTTACCACCAGAAGAGTACACCATATCATCCTCGGGCCAATGTGACGGTTGAGGCTTTTAATAAGATATTGGAGAATTCATTGACGAAGGTTTGCAATGTGCAGTGGAATGATTGGGATGTGCACGTACCAGTTGTATTATGGGCATACAGGACTACTTGCAAAAAACTCACAGGTCAAACACCTTTTAGGTTGGTCTATGGCATAGAAGTTGTGATGCCCTTGGAATATATCATACCGAGTCTACACATAGCGGCTTTCACAGGAATGGCAGACTGCAGAGCCTTAGAAGAATTGATCGCACAACTAATGGAGCTAGAAGAAGATAGGTACCTGGATGGATGCCATCAACAGGTTCAGATGGAATGCAAAAAAGCTTGGCATGATCGACACATCAAATTGGGCACCTTCAAGGTAAATGACTTAGTTTTATTATATGATAGAAAGTATGATATGTTTCCAAGAAAGTTTCAGATGCACTGAATGGGGCCATATGTCATCAAGGAAATTATAGATGGTGGCGTAGTTCATCTTGCAAATTTGAATGGAGAACCATTTTCGGGAAGAGTAAATGGAAGCCAATTGAATCCATACACAAGGGATCTAACCCAATGACTACATGATGACAAGATAGTCCTAGCACTCCAGGAAGCTGCAAGGGAGCGCGGGACTACAAACTACACTGCCTGGTTTATATAACTACGCGATAAAGGGGCTATGCAAAAAAGAGATATGTCACAGTACCAGAAGAGGCACGAAGGGAGTTGTGCTACAAAGGGAGGCACTGCGCAACATAGCTAGAAAATGACTGTTACAATCACTATTCATGATTTGACAACGAGGAGACGATTAAGAGGAGCTGGGGGGGCAGAATTTAAGGCATTTAAGGCTGAAATCTTTGAATATCTACCGCCAAATCAGTATTTATGGATGAATTTTGGGGGGAATGGTCGAATTTAAATTCGAATTTGCCTATAAATTACGCGTGGCCGTCCAGCAAAGAACACTTTGCATCCTTGGAATTTTTCACTGTGTTATCCATCATTTATGAATCCTCAGGTTTTCACAGATTTAGTCGCAAACTCTGTGTTTGACAAGTTACCAAAGGATACCTAGCAGTTCATTCTCAACACCATGTCCGAACCAGGTGAGACTACAAGTAGTGGAGGAACTGTCACCTCTGGGGGAGCTGCTCCAGAGGTTGTTAGCATGGAGGCCCCGACTGGTGTGCCTATGGTGCTAAGGTTAGCTAAGCCAAAGCCTACTTCAGTGAGAGAAGCCCCCAAGTCCAAGAAAGACAAATAGAAGAGGCTAATTCTGGTGCGCGAGTCACCGAGGAAGCATTCTGCTACCCAGGCCTAGAAGAAAGAAAAGCAGCTAGCGAAGGATAAGGGAAAAGTGGTAGATTTGGAGGTCGAAGAGGGCACAGAGGATATAGATGCTGAGGGTGTGTAGCCTATCTCCAAGTTTCCAGATTATATCCCTCTGCATAAGGGAAAAGTGAAGATAACCAAAGACCCATACACAAAGAAATTCTTGTTTCACACGCCCCTGCTACTCGAGAGCATCACATTTGAAGGACCGCGCCTGGCATAGGTGCCCCATTTAAAGCCGGAAGACTAGGATTTGGTAGACCATGAGAGGTTCCCCTTCCTTGTGACGGAGAATTATATGAAGAGGGTATATTACAAGGAATCTAGTGTCACCGCTTTGGAGATAGTTGAGTGGATTCACGGAGTGAATCAGTAGGGGTTGTTAAACCTGTTGTGGGTGCCCACTACCACCACTCCAACATCAACCTCATTTTTATCAAGCAGTTGCTGACATTGGTGCATGACGAGTTTTTGTGGTTGAGTGTGTTGATCCCGATTACAAATATGTTGATCCATTGGATCACACTATTACCGCACTCAGGCTTGAATCTAACCAAGGATTTTGGTGGAAAGACGAGTGAGCGCGACCTGGTAGAGAAGATGAAGGAAAAGTTCAAGCTGGTCAAAAATCCATGTGGGTACTCCATCACATCCATCACCGACCCTGCAGTGAAAGTTACTGCACAAATCTTAGCTAGAAAGATCATGATAAAATGCTGCGCGAACAAGGTTCTGACACCCATAATTTCATTGGCTTCACAGTGTACGGAGGGCATGCAGTTCAATTGGTCGCGCTACCTCTATAGTTCCTCAAATTCGTGAGGCTTAGGATGAGAGCAAAAACTTCCACTACGCATGGTTTTTGCTCTGCATCTTGCTAGTGGCTTGGGAACTTCCAGAGGATAGTCAGTTTCCTCCCATGGAGAAAGGACTAGCGGAATAAAAAAAGTATTTGGCCAGTACGATAATGTCCTGGCAGAATAGCTCTTGGATGGTTAAGACCTAGAGGAACATTTCCTAGAGGGAACATAGGAGAGGCACCAACAAATGGAGGAGTTCCTAGGGGAGTGGGTCTAGAGGCTTCAGATGGAGGAGCAACAGCAGGATGCTGAGGAGCTGGTTGTTGATCAGGTGTACCAGACTATTTAAGGGGAACCTATGATTATTGTAACATACAAAAACTCATGGAAGTAGGTTCAGAAATGGGAGGGGAAGGACGAGGGAAGGCACCCAACAATGAGGAATCTTTATAGACTTTGGGTGAAACACTGGTGCAAGGAGTTGAAGACTTGTTTTCAGACATCAATGAGATGATGGACTTGGGGGAGGTCATGGATGTCAGCTTTTGGTAAGTCAACTAATCAATGGTAATGATATTCCCTTCATGGGGGAATCACATCTTGAAAAACACCGCAAACGTGACAGCTGACATGACATATGTGTAACTACGACCTAAGAGGATGTTGTAGTCCAAAGGGGTATCAATGACTTCGATATCAACATGGACAGTCTTACCCGCAAGAGTCACTGGAAAGTTGTGGTACATGCCGAGGGGCTGGGAGGAGTGTCCATCCCACGCACACAAAGTGATGGTGTAGGGGGACAACTCAAGTGACTTGAGATTTTTCCAAATAGCAGTGAACATCACACAGGTGGATGCACCTTTGTCAGTAATGCATCTGGAGATGATGGCATTATGAACTCTAATCTAGAAATAAAAAGATGAAGGTAATCGGGGGTGCTCTGATGTATCAATGAGAAGATAATAAAATGATTGTCGAAAGGATCCACTGCACCCAAGGCAGTTAGTAGAGCCCTCTTTTAGGAAGGGCATGAATGGAGGACTTCCAGTGTTGACATGGTGGCAGGTGACTGCGCCAAGTCGTCTACTATACTGTATGTATGGGCAACTCGGTTAGAAGCCACATTACGGCGTAATGGTCCCTTTGGCATATTGGGAATAGCCTCAACTTTGGGTTGAGGGATCTATAAAGAACCATTTGGTGTCGCAAGAGGCTCAGTGGACACTTTGCTTTTGGACTTGGCAGCTGACGAAGTGGAGGTCTTGTCATATTGACGTGTTCTAGTTTGTAGGTTGATATTGGAGGGGTTAACCTCATCAGAGTTCGTCATCAGGATCCAGTGATTACCAACAACAGAAGGTTGGGGGAGGTGGGCTGCTTGACTTGGCTAAGGTTGAGAAGCAAAAAATCCTTGCCAAGGGAAAGGATTTGTGAGCATGGTCGGTTGAGGTGGCGCAGGATTCTGAGGCAATTGTGGACCTCTAGAAGCTGCTTGAGCTTCCTACATTTGGCACATCTAGGGTAAAAGAGGACACTCATGTTTATAGCGACCATGTAGACCACAACATGCCTAGTTTGTAGGTTGATATTGGAGGGGTTAACCTCATCAGATTTTGTCATCAGGATCCCATGATCACCAACAATAGAAGGTTGGGGGAGGTGGGCTACTTGACCTAGCTGAGGTTGAGAAGCAACAAATCCTTACCAAGGGAAAGGATTTGTGAGCATGGTCGGTTGAGGTGGTGTAGGATTCTGAGGCAATTGTGGACCTCTAGAAGCTACTTGAGCTTCCTACGTTTGGCACATCTGGGGTAAAAGAGGACACTCATGTTTATAGTGACCATGTAGACCACAACATGCACAAGGATTTTTCATATGAATAGCATTTTTCTCCTTGGGATGGCCACCCTGTTGTGGTTTTTGGTGTTAGTCTGGTTCCCCTGGGGTTCACTAGGTTGGTTACCTTGGTTACCCTGGTTACTCTTCCCCTTATTCTTTTTCTTCAAATTTTGGGGATTTGTAGCACTCTGACGTGCAAACACCTAACCTTGAGGGGGCGGTAGCTGCTAGGGCTGAGGATGCATGGCAGGTTGTGGTGCTAATGCTTGAGGGGCTGGAGCATGAGGTTGTGCATAAGAAGGAGCAATAGTTTGATAGACATATTGGGGCCCTAGAAACATGTTGCTAGCAAGAGGGGCATAAATGTTGGAGGAACTAGTGCCCCCCTGTGGATAGCCATAACTCTACTAAGAATATGGCGAAGAGTGTGGAAGGGATCCAACGATACTGTCAGCGACGTGAGATGCCCCCGGTGCATTGACACTTCCAGGATGAGGGAGGTTTGGAATGAAAATATAGACATAACCAGATTGAGCATAAATTATATCATATCTCAAAGCATTTTGGAGAGATTCTTTCTCGATATGAGGAAAATGGGACGCGACATCTTTCCCGATGGGGGATAAAAGGCTCTTAAGAAACCAATCCAGATAGACACGATCTTTGAAAGGAGGGGCACGACATCTGCTCCTCCTTCAATGCCACTCTTGAACATGGTCAGAAAGGTGAGTGGCAGAGGGCTCACGGAGTGTGGTCAATAGCTCCATACCAATGTCGTATTAGAGAGGTAACTGGAAATATGATAAGAATGTTTTAGCAAGCGTCGCGGAAATGGAATGAGAGGCAGAGGGCTGGTCTACATACCATTTCATCGCGTCTCCAATGAGCATGCATTGGAAGAGCCGAAGATGAATAGAGTCATCGGTTATAGAGTTGGACGAACACCACATGTGTAAGGATCAAACATGGTTGGTAGGATCCTCTCTAGCAATACCCTCAAACTTTGGGATGTCTAAGGGAAGCTTAGTCGGTATATATGGCCAACCAGCATCATGGTGTATGGGGTTGTTTATCAACTGGTTAAGATCTGGTAGACTTAACCCAACCATTAAGGGGTGTTACACAAAAATATCGTCATCATGATTATTTGCAGTCAGTATGGGTCTATCATCACTTGTACTGTCCTCCTAAGCAAGTCTCAGACCTCAGCTCTCCAAATCAAGCTTTGGAAATGAGAGAAAGACATTAAAAATCAATGTACTCTGGTTCCACACTTTCTCTCATGGTCACCTGTGGTCCCGCACCTTTTGTGTACAAAAACTGCGGGCTTGCCTGCTCTGTCCCTAACGGTGTAGGTGCAGACCCCTGTGAAAGTCAAAAGGCGCAAGTTTTATCTTAAAAAACTCACTTTGGGTTAATTCTAGAGGTTTCTAGAAGGAATTTTGACGTGGATTGTTCGCTCTGAGGTGGTTCATGCATCCCAAAAGAGAAGGAGCTAATCCCTTGATGAGAGGAGCTATCCCTTTGAAGGAGGGCTTTATCCCTTTGAAGGAGGACCTAGTAACCTACCTCCATTGCACTATAAATACAGGCATTGGACTGGTTGCTAGGGAGGTTAGAAGCTGAACATTTTTGAGGGTAAATGCTGGTGAAATCAAGACTTCCTAGTTAAGCCTAAAGAGGAGAGATCACATACCTTTTTTGGTTTCATTGTGGAGTGAGTGAAACTTGTCAAAGTAGAGGAGACTTCTTGTTGGACCCTGGGAGGAGCTTGTACAGCGTCAAGGCAAAGGTTGTAAGGTTCTTCTTCTTTTGAATTAATACAATCAACCTCATTTTTCTCAACAAGTATCTTATGTTATTTGTTTCATGGACTCCTTGACTTTCATGTTAAATATGTTTTATGCAATTGGCTTTTCAGGTGCTATTTAATTTGTTTGCCTTGTTTGTGTTTGCAGATTCGCGAAAAGGAGCTCATTTGGATCGAAGGAGTGAGGGCATCCAAGAGCTAGCATTGGACCTAAGGTAGGCCCTAAAAACACTTGTTTGCTATTGTCTATCAAAGCATATTTAGAGAAAGATAGTGTCTGGTTGGTTTGCTTGTCATTAGGTCTTCTTTAGATTCTAGCAAGGTCAATCTTGTCCGCAAGATCGACTTATTCCGTGTGACAAAATGGCGACTCCGCTGGGGACTTGATTGTTTTCCTTGTGTTTACTTTGACCTGAGAAACTCTATTTTTGTTTCTGTTTTTGACTTGATGATTGTGGGATTGGGTGAATTTAGTTAATTTGGAGTTAGTTTTTATTTTTCATAATTTTGGGAGAAGTACGCACCCTATGAGTTAAGCACAGTGCGTACCTGTACGTGCTTTTGCTTTGTGCACAAAGCGTGAACGCACCTGTGTAAACAGGCTGCTTGTGTACCCTGTCAAAAGTTTGAGAAATTTTAAATTTTTCTCTTTTTTATCAGTTTAGAATTTGTTTATAGGTTTTAGCCATTGCCCAGACCTGCGTGTACCCTGTCAAAAAATTTCCTTGGTTTAATTTCACTAGTGTTAGGGTTTTAGGTGAAATTCCTAGGAGTTTTGCTTGTTGGATTTGTTTTTCATTTTGGTTGTGTAGTGGCTCTGAGCTTAGAAGCTGTAGGGACTTCAGATCACCTTAGTATCTACCAGCCTTCTAATGAGTCTGACCATGTATGAAATCTCCCCTTGTTGAGAAATCCGCTTTGTATTTTCTCATTTCAAAACTTCGAAAAGCTTGTGTTTGAGAGTTTGGATTTTCATTTTCAAAAAGAAAACGAAATTGGTTGTTCTTGACTGATTTGTGATTTTGCACAAATTAGTCCTTAGCTTACATCTAGCTGAGTAAAACATCCTCTAAAAAGACTTTTAGTAGGCTTTGACTTCAAATAGGTTTTTATAGTTTGTAGCTCTCAAAGTTAGTTATTTTTATTAGTTTTGAGTGTTTTATTTACAAAATAAAAAAAATCTCTTTTGAAAAAAGTTTGTTTTTTGTAGTGATTGAGTGCTTTGAAACGAAAAAGGGAAATTTTTGTGAAATAATTAGTTGTCTCGTTTTGAGTGCTTTGGAAAGGAAAAGCTCTTCTTTTAATTTGTTTAATTGAGAAAGATTTGTGTTTACAAAGTATTTGCATTCTCAAACTCTTTCTTAGTTTAGAAGTTCATCGAAGAGAAAAAGATTGTTTGGATCATCTTAGGTGCATTTTTAGTGATTTTGAGTCGAGTCTTCATACCACGAGTTTCATCTCCACACCTTTGGACTTAAACAAAAACCACTAAAATTAACGCTTAAAGTAAAATTCACCTAGTAACATTTTTATTTCTAGGGCTCTGATACACCAACTTAGCTTAGGCTAGTGTCTTGGAGTAGGAGAGTAATTAACTCTCCAAGACAGTAAAAACAAACAAGTAGCTGTATCTTGTGGTAGGGAAGAAATCCAATTGTTGCATTTATGCTCTGGAAAAGCTCCTCTTAAAGGAGAAGCATGATATCGTGTCTGAACCAGTGTGGGAATCAATCCTTCCTCATTGGAAACGACGCCAGATATTCACGTATTACAAACGGTAAACCTCGGATTAACCATTATCGAGGAGCCTGGGGTCACTTGTTGGTAAACCTTGGATTATGTCAAGGAGCCTTCAAGGGGATTGAGCTTGCTACTCTGCCCTTGCATGCGTATCGGATCGTAGACTGTTCCCCCAGGTGTATTTGTCTCAGTTGGTAACCTTAGTGGCCATATTCTTTAAGACTCTTCCTAAGGTGACAGTGGTGGGAAGATCCCACTGTACCTGGAGCAGACGTCGGCTAGACTCACTTGGATTTTCTGGGGGGTTCACTTCACTCGAGATGGTTAAGTGGAGGAACTTGTGCCAGTCTATTCATTAAGCAGGTTGTCGGGGTAACTGTTCCAACCGCCATTTCTGTACTGAACTCTGCGATGTTGGATTTCATCACCAACTAGTGTTTTCAGTCCGGAAAGTTACTGTTTGTGTGTGTTTGATCTCTTAGATTCTTTAGGCGTGTGATTCAAATTTTTTGGTTCTTTAGAGACTTCAGGTGCTTTTCATTGAGATTTTACTTTGATTGTGTGTGAAGTAGTTAAAAGTCTTTAACTGTGGCTGAATTACCAAGACAGTCCCCTAGACTTCAGGGCCAGTCTCCTGAGATTATAAACGTGGCTGAGTTACTGAGGAAGTCCCGTAGACTTCGGGGCCAACCTCCTGAGGAAGTACCGAGCCAACTTGAAGGCTTAAAAGTCCTCGTAACTCCTAGAGACAGTAGAGTTGGGTCACCGGAAGAAGGAGAATCTTCTTTGATAGTACATCCAGATTTTCAAACGCCAGTAGCAGAATATAATCCACAGTCAGTGTCTGTCTCCGAAATCGCTGGTAGCTTTTCATCTACTAGCAATATAGGTGAAGAACCCGAAATATCCGAGCCTGAAAGTGAATTTGCTGCTACTCTAACATCGGGGTTTGTTTCTCCATCTTTTAGTGGTCCTGGTTCACCTAGGGTAGAAAGAGTAATCACTCAAGATCTTCCTTCTAGATTGATTTCTATTGAAGAACTTGCTCCGGAAGAAGAAGAAGTAGGCATCCCTATCCCTGAAAATCAACCTACTATTGAATTAAGGGAGCGTGAATCAATTTTTTACAGTCCGCCTAGGAGTAGTTCTTGGTATCTTTCTTTGACTAATTATTTAGAAAACTCAGGGTTAAGTTTTTCACCACCTCGTGCTCCTTATCACTCAACACCTAGAGGTTTTTACACTCCCGTCAATATGGCAGGACAGTCGTCCATGTTTACTCAATCGCCCGAATCCTTTTTGTACGGCGGTCCATCTGTTACCTCTCGGTATCAGTCTCTTTCTGGTACTTTTTTGGAAGCATCTCCTCAACCCATTGAGCAAGGGTTATTAACTGGAAGCAATGGTACAAAGTCGTTGAGCGTAGAAGACATTCTTATGATGTCAGGTTCCATTCCCAATCCTCAACCTCAAGGTGGCCAGTTACCGCCTGGGGGGCAGCCTCAATTAACGCCTGGGGGGCAACCTCAAGGTACACAATTTGCATCTGGGGGGCAACCTCAAGAACAGTACATACCTACGGGACAGTACGTTCCTCAAGGTCAAGCCCAGACTCAATATGTACCCCAAGGTCAACCCCAGTATCAATTTATACCTCAAGGTCAACCCCAGTATCAGTATGTGCCTCAAGGGTATCAACCCCAAGGTCAATACTCGAACCAAGGTTTCCAACCACCCCAAGGTCAAACGTTTGTTCAAGGAACGGGAAATGTACCTTTCAATTATCAATCCTACCCTCAACCCGGTTATGGTCTTTAGTATTCTCAACCAGTTATGGGTCAGTACCCCGGAATGAATATCGTGTGGGATCCATCACAAACCCAACAGGTGTTGCAGCCAAGTGTATAGTTGTCATCTCAAACTTGACAAACCTTAGTTTCTGGTGCACCCCAGCAACCAGTCCAGTCTAACGTTCAAACTTTTGTACCTTAGGTAGTTTCTCAGCCTGGGCCTAGTACACCTCGTACTCCACCTCAAACGACTGCTACAACTGCCGCTACATCTGTTCAATCTACCCCACCTACTTCTGGAGTATCGACAGCTCCGTTTCTACTGTTCCTGTATCTACTCCTCAGACATCTTTACCACCGTCTGGATCTACGATTCAAACTTCGGTTCAAATGCCTGTAGGACAACCTGGTTTAAGTACGGTCGTCACAAGTCAACCACAATTCACCTATCAATCGTACCAGGGACAGTACCAATTCGGTCCTGCTGTCTAGCAGCCAGTTTATCAGTATCAACCGTATCCTGGGTACACTTATCAGCAACCTCAACAACCTCAGTACGGTCCGGTTAATCCTGGTTTTCTGGGAGGATACAATATCCCGAACATGATTCCTATTCCTAGTTATCCTGGATATCCTCCTCCTGGGGCTGGTCTCATGACCCAGAGTTTTAGGGATCCTAATTGGCAGTTACCGTTTATCGCAACTTTGGACTTACCTGACTTGTCGCGCTTAACAAACGATCCCATTAATTATCTTCTGTTTTGGCCGCCAATGCCGAATAAGTTGCCCAGTGACATTCCCAAGTTCGAAGGTAAATCAGGAGAGGACTCGTCGAATCATGTGATGACTTACCACCTCTGGTGTGCGTCTAGCTCCATCACAGATGATTCGATCCGTCTTAGACTTTTCCAGCGCACTCTAATTGGTCTCGCGACCAAGTGGTACATTGAGTTATCGCGAGACACTTTTTATAATTTTAGTCAGTTAGCTACCTCGTTTTTAACTCATTTTCAGTTTCCAGTCCGATATGACAATGGCACGGAATTGTTAACTTCGCTAAAACAATCGACATCCACGTACATTTCAGATCATATTCACGAGTGGAGACGTCGACGCCGTTTAGTGAAGGTATTTATTCCGGATCAAATCTTGGCTGAGTGGTTTGTAAAATCTTTGTTGCCAAAGATCACTGAAGATGTTGCTAAAGCCAGAGTTGTTACTGAGGAGCAAGTCAATGCTCAAGCAAAGTACCTTGACTTGGTCTATACTCAGTCAGGTACGTTACATGAAAAAATCCCCGATCTTCCCAAGTCAAATCAAATCGCTGCAGCTCCTTCAGGATCTCATGCCACCGATGGTATGATCGGTACAAGAAGTCTTCCAAGAATTCTTCCCCTATCATAACCTTGCCTGATTCCCCAACAGGAGATTCCTCTGCAGAGATTTCCGCCGATATTCACGTTGTAGAGTCATCTACAGCCAAATCAAAATCCGGTGGGAAGAAGAAAGGAAAGAAGAAGAATAAAACGGACAAAAATTCAAAGGAGAAACCTGAAAAGGCGGAATCCAATGACAAAAAGCGCAAACCTCGTTATACTTGTCTCATTTGTGACGATGAACATTTTACAAGAGACTGCCCTCATCATGCAGAGGTTGCGAAGATTGTCAAGGGTTCCCAAACTCCTGCTGTTTTGAAGGATCCTTTTCCGGCTCAAGACAGCAAGATGATAGGTTCATCGTCGAGTGCCAATGAAGAACCTATACTGATGATGTCCCATGTTAGGATTGCGACTCGATCGCAAGATTATGGTAGTAAGAGTCCTGTTGATGGTAAAGAAGCAGAATCTTCTCATTCTAATCCATCAACCTCAGCTCCCGGTTCCGATCCACTACAGATCGAGAAACCTAATCCAAACTTAGTAATCAAACCGCCCGCCAAGGGTATACTTCGAAAGTCAGCTTTCAATCCACATGCGAGAGCGGCTTAGAATTATAACATTGTTGAGGATTTAGCTGTTTCACCCTTAGCAATGTCGGCTTTGGAAGTGCTGCAATCATGCCCAGCACAACGTAAATTAATTTTGTTGGCTATAGGAGTTGTTGATATTCAGGACCCGAACCTAATAATTTTCGATCTAGAAAATAGTACACCACGTTTGCCTCATCAAATGGCTTTCCAGATACCAGTGATAGTAAAAAACAGGCCTATTCATCGGACTGTAATTGATGAGGGAGCCTCAACGTGTATTATGTCGATACAGTGTTGGAGATCGTTTGGTTCTCCTTCACTAAATCAATCCCCGACGATTCTAAAGGCCTTTGATGGCCATGGGTTTCATCCTTTTGGCATTCTACAGGATTTGCCTATAGGGGTTGAAGGAAAAACCGTTAGTCTAGATGTGGAGGTGGTTGATGCCCCTCTAGACTACAACCTTCTCTTGGGTCGAAGTTGGTCTTACGCTGTGACAGTGGTCGTTTCATCGGTCTTTCGAGTAATAAAATTTCCACACAATGGAAAGATCGTAACAATAGACCAGTTGGCTTACTTTTCATCCGACCCAGCCTCTTCGGAGAGCATTCAGCATGTTGGTAAAATGACTATCCCATATAAGGATGTTGGAGTAGGATTAGTTAAAGATGCCGGTTTACTGGGAACTTTTCCTTTTCCCCCAATCAACGCATCATCTTCATTTATAACCATTCATATGATTACATCAGATACCATTGTTTATGATGATCCTTGGATCATTCCTTCTGAATCTGAGATAGACTCATTTGGTAATTCCATGCCTTTGAGTCCATATGAAATTGCCTATGAAGCTGTGCAGTCATTTGCTGACTCGTTTTCAACCAAAAATGACTTAATGAATGTGGTCCATGAGGAATCACTCTTCACATCAACCTTGGATTTAAATACGTTTTCTGAACTTGTTCACTCTGATGAGCAAATTCGTGAAACTCTGTGTGTAGATGATTTACCATGGGAAGATCTCCATCACAGATCTTCGTTTTTACCTAAGGATGATCATTTTGAAAATGATTTCTCATCAATTTTTACAACTGAATACGTCAAGGAACCTCAGAATCTAATGAAACATACCGATTCAGAGTTAAATTTGGGGAACATCTCTCGAACTATTCCTATTGACATTTTGGTTAAGCCCGGAATTGTTGAAAACATTCATATAGGTGCCTCGTGTACAGATGACGAAATTCAATTATATAAGGCCCTATTTCAAGAATTCCGTGACGTGCTTGCCTGGTCCTATGAGGAAATGCCAGGAATTGATCCCATGATTGTTGTTCATGAGATCAAGACTTACCCGGACGCTAAACCCGTCCGGCAACGTTTGCGTCAAATTCACCCACGAAAAGCTGCTGCAATTAAAGCAGAAGTTGAAAAACTATTGAAAGCAGGTTTCATTTATCCGATCCCTTTAACATATTGGGTATCGAATATTGTTCCGGTTAACAAAAAGTAGGGAACAATAAGAATATGCATCGACTATAGGGACATTAATCAAGCCTGTCCAAAGGACAATTACCCAACTCCCTATATCGATCAAATCATTGATGATTGTTCTGGCAGCGAATTATTTTCCTTCATGGATGGTTTTTCCAGATACAATCAAATCAATATTCTACTTGCCGATCAACCAAAAACGGCTCTCATTTGTCCATGGGGGACATTTTCTTATTGCAAATTACCTTTTGGGCTTAAGAATGTCGGAGCAACTTTTCAAAGGGCGATGTCTTATGCGTTTCATGACATCAAGCACATTGTGCAACCCTATCTCGATGACTTGCCTGCTCATTCATTACATCGAGCTAACCACCTCGTCCATTTACGAGCAATCTTTATGAGGTGTAGGCATTATTAGATTCGGTTGAACCCACACAAATGTGTCTTCTGTATAGAAACGGGTCGATTGCTGGGGTTTGTAGTTTCGAAAGCCGGCATTCGCGTTGATCCCTCGAAGGTCGAAGCTATCATCAAATTGCCTCCTCCTTCGAGTCTTCGCCAACTCCAAAGTTTGCAGGGGAAAGAAAACTTTTTACGACGATTCATTCCTAACTACGCCGAGGTTACAGAGGGTTTTACCCGGTTGTTGAAGCAAAACATTCAATTCTATTGGGATGAGATAGCTCAGAAATCTTTTGATGCACTCAAACACGCGTTGACCCATGCACCATTGTTGCATCCTCCCAACTACAACCAGGATTACTTCTTGTATCTCGCCGCCTCTCATTCCACCATTGGAATGGTCTTAGTTCAGGAAGATGAATCAGGAACGGAACATGTGATATATTACCTCAGTCGCACACTAAATCCAACTGAGCTAAAATACTCGCATGTGGAGAAATTGGCATTGGCAACTGTGCAAGCTGTCCAACGTTTCCGTCACTACATTCTACTACGTAAAACTACGGTGATTTTGGATTGCAACCCTATGATCTACATTTTGACCAAGCAATTGCTAGGGGGCAAGTACTCTAAATGGATTGTTATCCTGCAAGAGTTCGACTTGGAGTTTGAGAAATCTAAGTCTAAGAAATCTTTAGTTTTTGCGGAGTTAATGTGTGACTTCCCGCGTGCTGACACAGAAACTGTGGCGGAGGAGCCCATTGCAGATGAATCCTTGTTTCTAATCAGCACTTTAGATCCGTGGTATGGGTATATCATTGTTTATCTCCAGACCCAATCCTTTCGGCCAGAAATTTCAAGGTCAGAATGTCGGAAAATTCGATTCCAGTCCCAACAATTCAAGATTATCAGAGATACTCTTTATCGTCGTGGGGCAGACTCTATTTTTCGACGTTGCTTAACTCACGAGGAAGCTGAAAGGGTTCTAAATGACTGTCACTCTGGAGCGTGTGGCGGTCATATGTCTAGGTTTGCCACAACCCAAAAGATATTGTGCGCTAGCTACTTCTAGCCGTCTTTATTTAAAGATTGTATTACGGCGGTCCGAAAATGCCACAACTGCCAGATTTTTTATCGTAAGACGCGCGCTCCACCTGCTTCTCTCCACCCTATAATTGTCGTTGGTCCTTTTGCCAAATGGGGTATCGATTTTGTTACATGTAACCCTCACTCGGCCGAGGGGCATGCGTATATCATCCTTGCGGTAGATTATTTTACTAAGTGGGTCAAGGCAATGCCTACATTTGAGGCAGACGGCAAGACAGCTGCAATTTTCGTGTTCAATCATATAATTGCTAGGTTTGGTGTCCTGCAAGCAATAATCATTGATCATGGGCGTCATTTTCGAAACGTTATGATGACCGAACTTACAGGCCAGCTTGGTTTACGTCACGATAGTTCAACCCCTTATTATCCACAAGCGAATGGTCTGGTTGAATCCATCAACAATTTTTTAGTTATCATGATCCGACGAATCATTGGGATTCATCGGTCGAATTGGCACAACATGCTATTTTCAACGCTTTTGGCGTACCGAACTTCAGTAAAAACATCAACAGGGTTCACTCCTTTCCAACTAGTCTATGGTTTGGAAGCCGTGTTACCCATTGAATGCGAAATCCCGTCACTACAAATGGCCATCGAATTACTTCTAGCCACTTCCGAAGAGGAAAAGCGTTTGTTATACTTGGCTCAATTAGATGAGAATCGACGTGATGCTGCATTGGCGATTGAGACTCACGCAAAACGAATGAAAGCTCAGTATGATCGAAATGTGACCCCTCGAAATTTTTCAAAAGGAGATCTAGTCTTAGTTTATGATCAAGCTAATGATAAGTTAGGCGCTAGAAAATTTGTTCCTATGTGGCATGGTCCCTATGTTGTCAAGTGAAAGCTAGCCAAAGGGGCTTATGAATTGGTATACTTTGATGGGGACTCTTTGGGTAAACCCAGAATTGGCCTTTACTTAAAGAGGTATTATGCTTAAAAGAATGGGTTTGGAGATTTTTTAGTTAGGATAGTTTTTCTTTCTAGCTGGTGTGTTTTAGTTTAAACAGTGTGCTTAGCTTAGAGAGTGTTTTTCGTCATTATTCCTGCTTATCTTGGTTTTACTCTTGATATTTCAGATGTCGATGCCTCTCCAAACATACATTGGTTTCGCTGATGGTGCTTGTCGTAATACACGGAACATCTCTTCCGCAGCTTGGGTTATCTATTTGCCCTCTGACGAGTTAGTATCTATGCATGGGGTAAGCCTCGGTCAAACAACGAACAACATTGTCGAGTACAGTGCAGTGAGTTATTGTCTGAATCTATTTCATTTGGGATTCGGAGTTTGATAGTGAGGTTAGATTCTGAACTCGTTGTATTACAGCTTAATAGAGTGTATGCCATTAGAAATCCAGTGTTATTAAGATTATTTTTGAGAGTGCGTCTCTTGGAACGTGAGTTTGATTACATTGAATATTGGCATATTCCAAGGTCTTTAAATACATTAGCAGATGCAATTGCTTCTCGAATGTTAAATAGACATTTGCAATAACCATACATGTAAATTTAAAATCATTCCATAACATGATTAACAAGATAAAGCCGGTAATAGTGATATATATATATATATATATATATATATATATATATATATATATATATATAGATATATATATATATATATATATATATATATATATATATATATATATATATATATATATATATAGGAGTGTGTCAAAAAATACATCGTCTTCGATCATAGGTTGAAAAACACCTTATGATCGGCAAAAATGATAAGTACAAAAAACAAAAATGTCACATGTGCCCACAATAGGCGATCATCCTATCACTGGTGATGATCTCTATAAGAAACCACTGCACGGGCCACCTTGCAAAGGAACCTCCTAAAAGGTCTCGGGACTCCAATCACATAGCGCTGAAGTCAACGAGGAATGTCGTCTATAGTGGTCTCAGGAATATCTCCTGTCAAGCGCTCGAGATGACCCTCCAACTCGGCCAAAACCTCTGCTGACTCGTCCTGTGGGGCTGGCGCGGGTGCAACTGGTTGTTTCCTCTCAAAAGGCCAGAGAGTGGCTGGTCGATGTGGACCCACATCTGCATTTTAAAATTTTTACTATCAGTTTTGAGACGATGGAAAAATAAAAAAATATAAAATAGGAAAATGTTGGAAAGGATTTTACCTGACTCGTCCCACTGCTCTCCTGGTGGAAGAGCCATGTCTGGGTCACCACGAAAATCTATCCCAGCATAAGGGAAGTCCTGAATGGAAAATACCTGGTTTTCCAACCATTGGAAATACTCAGGTTTGAAGCGAGCAGCCTCTATCCTCTCGTCCGGGTGACGGGCCATGACTGCGACCCATCGCATCAGTTTGGGCTCTCGAGGAAGCCCAGCTCCAACAGTAAGGTGCTGTGGGATCAGCATAGGAACTCTCTCCAGGCCAAAACTCATGACCAAAGCCCCATAACAAAAGGTCTTTAGTCGTCCGTTCTTGGCCCTGGTCAGTTGGCCTTTCACATTGGCCAACACGGCATCGCACCAGTTGAAGATGGTGCCTCGAAAGCAATCAACTGCCATACGCATCTGGGATCCGGTGGCAATATGTAATGCGGCAGCTCCGCAAAGTCTGGTGACAGTAAACAAAATCACCATGAGTTCAGGATGGGATATCGTCTTTATGTCTATCCCTTTGTCTCTAGCCTGGCTGTTGAGTACTCTAGCCGGAGGTTATCGACAGACTGGCCACCTGGCCTAGTCCCGTGCAGAGTCAAGTCTTCGCCTCTCTTGGGCAAACCAGTCAAGAAATATATGTCCGCCGGCTCGATTTCGAGCTGGTGGCTGCCAATGAAGAAACACTGGTCCTGTATGCTCCATCTGTCAACCAGCCACTGTAAGAAATCCACCTGAGCCCTCATGCCAGGAATGGACCAGAATTTGTACAGTCCGCATGCCCTCAAAGCATCAGGTGAAGGCTGATGATTCCATGTGGTAGCATCCATGTCCTCATGCTCTCGTTCACGCCAATCTAGCATGACGTGCTCTCTGCATCAAGCATAAAGATTAATTAAATTGCTAGAAAATATTTTGGTTTGTCCATTTTTTAGAATTTTTGGGTTCAAAACCCTTTCGGCGGGGTACGCACCCTCCGGGTTAGACACAATGCGTGGGACCGCACTTTGTCTACACAGAAGGTGCGGACCCCGAGCTTTTTCCCAATGGAGAAAAATTTGGGGTCCGCAGGCCCGCAATGGTAAACCTGCGGGCCCCCCCGCGCGGGTTTTGCGCCTAAAAAACCCTCCCAAAAAATGAAATGAAGGACTAAAACAAAAAACTAAATGGTTGAAAATGAAGAGTAGGGTGATGTGGATTACCTGGAGAAGACGGCGCTCGATTCTAACGGTTGGATTTTCCGAAATCTTCACGGGAAGTTTTCTAAGCAAAAGCACTATTTTCTCACCCAAATTCAAATGGTAAAAATGAATTAGCAAAGACCCTTTTTATAAGTTTTTTGAGTAAATAAATCGCAAGTTTGTTTATGTTTCACTTTGAAAAGGTATTTTGCGACGTTTTTATCCATTTCAAACAGGTATGAGTAATGTTTGTGTTTTTGTACAGAATAAAGGATTATTCAGGCGAAATCTACCATTTTCAACAGAAAAACATGTAGAGTCATATTTAAGCTCTTTTCTGACTCCTAAAAACATGAAAAGATTACAGAGTGTTTCTTTTAAACTCGTTAAAACGGAATTAAAAGACGGTCCACTTACAGCTCTTTTCTGACCGTAAAAACATGAAAAGATTGTCGGGTTTTTGTCGTTTCAAATTCGATATTGGTTATAAAACGACGTGTCATTGATCGCTTTTTTACTTTTTCGGGTCAAAGGCACTAATGACGAAAAGTACTCCTTGGTCGTAAAAGATCAAGCGGTTCTCTCAAGTATTATTTTATACTTTTTCGGGCTTGGGAGACACAAATGTACGAAAAAGGTTAACCCTGGAGTCTTCTTAAGTTTTATAGACTCTCTAAAATTGAAAAATGTCGAGTTTCTCCTATACTGGACTCATTAAAATTTCACAGTAAAGGACCTGTTCAATTACAAACAGGAACGAACCACTCCTTCTTAGGGTTTGAATTTAAACTAAGTTGGACTCATCCGAAGGATGAGCTTATAATCAAGCAAATGTTATCCTCCTCAAGCTTGTCAAAAATAAAGAGGTACTTGCCAGAAATGGTGGGGGAAAAGAGAGAGAAATGAGCCTGTTTGTCATACTTTGTAACCACTCTTGAACACGACACTTTTATTCACCTGGGTTGGGAAATCCTTTGCCTAACAGTTGATCAAACCACATTGAAAGTCTTCAGCCAGTTTCTGGGTATTAACTTTGGGTCAATTGTCACCAAACCATCTATCGTGTCGTTATGTGTTCAAGAGGTCACTACCAATAAGCCATTCATCTGCAAAATATCTGTCATCCATCTTGACCATCCGTGAGTCAGTGTTTGCAACTAAATTTCTTCAACTTGATCTATGATTTCGTGTTGTGGGCTTGCCTACGACGGATCGCTTTCTATCGACATCAGTTCATCATTTAGAAAGATGATCTAGGAATCGTCAGTACCTTGAGATCTGCATGAATCAATGGCAGGTTTCTCGCCTTTGACGATAGTTTACATCATTGACTTTCGATCAAAGGATTCCGTGACATGCTCGACATCAACACATCTATTCACACCTCATGGACTGTACTAGGTACTTTGAGAGCCATTGACATTACTGGTGGTTTCTCTCACACTTGTTAACAGTTTACATCATCGACTGGTAATCAAGTGGTTTCTACCATGTTTGACATCAACACATTCATTCGCATGGATAGAATTGTACTGTTTCGGGAAGTAGAAATGAAGACCCTGGATCTAGTTTGCACAATCCAGGCTGCAAGGAATTTTGTATTCATTATATAATGGACTATTCATAAACAGATAGCTGCGTCCATACTGTGTCCACATGAGTCTATACTTGTGATGTTTTACAAGATCATTCCTGTATCAGAACAGTAGTTAGTTTCTAGTCAGTTTTTATCTGAGTATGGGAATGCCTACCTCAGCGATGATATGATCTCATATATATATCTTGCATTGAATGTTTTTACAGGTTCCAACCTGGTTCTCCACAAGATGATCCTCGAAATGATAAAGTACTTCACTCTTCCTAAATGATAAGAAATCCTCATCTACTACAGACTTTGCACTTTAGGGGGCAATCTGTTACACAAAAATATCGTCATCATGATTATTTGCAGTCAGTATGGGTCTATCATCACTTGTACTGTCCTCCTAAGTAAGTCTCAGACCTCAGCTCTCCAAATCAAGCTTTGGAAATGAGAGAAAGACATTAAAAATCAATGTACTCTGGTTCCGCACTTTCTCTCATGGTCACCTGTGGTCCCGCACCTTCTGTGTACAAAAACTGCGGGCCTGCCCGCTCTGTCCCTAACAGTGTAGGTGCGAACCCCTATGAAAGTCAAAAGGCACAAGTTTTATCTTAAAAAACTCACTTTGGGTTAATTCTAGAGGTTTCTAGAAGGAATTTTGACGTGGATTGTTCACTCTGAGGTGGTTCATGCATCCCAAAAGAGAAGGAGCTAATCCCTTGATGAGAGGAGCTATCCCTTTGAAGGAGGGCTTTATCCCTTTGAAGGAGGACCTAGTAACCTCCCTCCATTGCACTATAAATACAGGCATTGGGCTGGTTGCTAGCGAGGTTAGAAGCTAAACATTTTTGAGGGTAAATGCTGGTGAAATCAAGACTTCCTAGTTAAGCCTAAAGAGGAGAGATCACATACCTTATTTGGTTTCATTGGGGAGTGAGTGAAACTTGTCAAAGTAGAGGAGACTTCTTGCTGGACCCTGGGAAGAGCTTGTACAATGTCAAGGCAAAGGTTGTAAGGTTCTTCTTCTTTTGAATTAATACAATCAAACTCATTTTTCTCAACAAGTATCTTATGTTATTTGTTTCATGGACTCCTTGACTTTCATGTTAAATATGTTTTATGCAATTGGCTTTTCAGGTGCTATTTAATTTGTTTGCCTTGTTTGTGTTTGTAGATTCACGAAAAGGAGCTCATTTGGATCGAAGGAGCGAGGGCATCCACAAGCTAGCATTGGACCTAAGGTAGGCCCTAAAAACACTTGTTTGCTATTGTCTATCAAAGCATATTTAGAGAAATATAGTGTCTGGTTGGTTTGCTTGTCATTAGGTCTTCTTTAGATTCTAGGAAGGTCAATCTTGTCCGCAAGATCGACTTATTCCGTGTGACAAGGGGAGCATGGGAGCTACCAGAACAATTCCTGAGATTGTTCCACCTGATGTGACCACCAATATACCATAGGAGCCACCACTAGTTTGGGTTCCTGCACTAGCTGTGGGTCCAGACATGGTGATGATATGCAGTGAAGGAGGCTCGAAATCAGATGAGGAATTAGAAGGACCAGGAGAAGAGTCAGTATGGGGACTCGGAGGGCTATGAACTCAAACCCGATGGGGAGGGGTAATATGCCCAAGCAGAAACTAGGGGTGAAGGCCTAATAGTCTCCATGACACACGCCTTCATGAAGGGAGATCAACAATATATCTTCTATCTATGATGCGGTGAGATAAATTTATTATGCTAAGTCTTGGCTTAGCAGTGTAAACCAAGTGCCCTTCACTTAAGGTGTGCTTGTGTGTGCAAGTGTATTAATTGATTAAGTCCAAATCGTGTTTGTAAAAAAGAAAAAATCTTGTTGCAAATAAACTGAAATAAATAACAGAAAATAAACAACAAAACAATTAACTAAACCCCACCCAAACCAGGTTTGCAAACAGTGTACTGCTTGGTGTCTAAACCAATGGAAATCACGCTGAAACCGTCAAGTGATCTAAATGTCGGTATGACTGGGATCAAGTGACTCTATGCTGCTAGAAAGTGGTGCAGCAACAACAAAAAAACCAGAGGGGACGATCGCTGCAAAAAGATAGGGAGTTGGGTGAAACACCCAGGGTAACTGATGGGACCCTAAGGGAATGACCAAACAAGTTTAAATGTGAAACTATGGATGGTAGCAACCTATCTTATTAGATCTGAAATCAAAGGTTAAAGATCTGGAAAATGTGGCTGAAGACACTACAGAAACTCATACTTCTCACTCAGCTAAACTCCTTCTCAAAAGGTGGAAATGTAGTAGAAGCCCTAGGGGAGGCTAAATTTGACTTCGACGAGTAAAACATAGTGGATCATAGCCTAAGCGAGATGACACAGAGGTCAGACACCCAACAGATGGCTCTCAACAAAACCTAAAACCAGATCTGAGAAAAAACCTAAACCCAGAAATCGTAGGTTCTTACCTATTTTTTTATGAAATTGCACCTTTTGGGCTGAAAGCTATGTTTTGAAGCCCAGATCGCACCTTTTGGGCTGAAAGCTGCGATTTATGTTCTGAGACTCTCGATCTGCAAATTTCAGAAAAAGGTGTCACCTTTGTCTCGGTTGGTTCTTGTGACCTGCAGAAACGACTATAAAGTGTGCGAAAGCCAGAAATTTATCAGATCTAGGGTTAAAACACTAGGAAACATTAATAGAATTGAAAAAAGAAGAAACCCTAATCTGAAAACCAAAGGTCACTTAGGTTTTTGGATCTGAAGTATAAAACCTAGTGGAGTCGCCAATTTGTTATAGTGTTTTCTTCTCAATGATGTACGAAAAGAACCCAATTAAGATTGTGGATGACAAACAATCTCAATAATAGAAATGGTTGCTAAACATTTTAGATCTACAACAACTGATAGAAACAAAACCTACCAAAGTCTGGATCTTTGCCACAATCATAGTTAAACAGAAAAAAGGAAGGGTAATAACTCCAATCATCTAATGGAAACCAGATATGTAAAGAATAATTTTATTATAACATATGTGAATAGAACAAATAAATGTTACCAGTCCCCCTCTATGGGATGGGTTCTTGGCCATCATCAAACATTTTCAACTTTTGTAGAGTCTCTCTCCTCTATAATGCATAAACCTAGCAAAAATATGGTGCGCGACAATGAAAATAATCAGAATTATAACAGTGAGTGCAACAATGAAAATAATCAAAAGAAAATAATGAATGGAAAAACCTTCTATTTATAAAAAAATATTGAGCTACCCTTGAATAATGAGCAATAATAAAATATTATTGATCCCATTTTTGGAATAACCACTTGGAATATTTTATTATATTTATTTAGGAGGGAAAAAGTATTTAAACTTTTATTTAGAAATGATAAATAAATAAACTATTTATTTACCATCTCAATGAATTAGTTAAGGAATAATAAACAAATAAGGATTTATTTAATTATTCCTAAGGGATTTAGTCAAATTTAACAAAGAATAATAATTAATTAGTGATTAATTAATTATTCTTAAAGAAAAATAAGATAAATAATGATTTATATGTTTGTTTTCCATGATTGAGTCAAATTTAATAAGGAATAATAATAAAACAATGGTTTAATGAATTATTCCTAGAAGAAAATCAAATAAATAATGATTTATTTAATTATTCTTCATGGGTTTAACTATAAATTACTTAATAAAGGTGGTTTATTAGGTTTTTTTCTCACAGTGAAAGTAATTTTACTATGGTAAAATTGGTTTTACATGGTGTATTTCGATCCATCTAGTGAATTAGGCTAGATGATCAATTTTTTGGTGATAACACAGAGGCTGCCCAGTTTACCTCCCTTTGGGCTACAAAAGATGTCACACGGGTCACAGATACCAAAGTTTTTTGGGTGTTGATGGAGGCGAGCTTTTGCATGGCCATCAACCAGAAGTCGTGGTTGTCCCCAATGGTGTTTGAGCAGCTAACAGAATATGCGGAGTTTAAGGTAGATTTCCTATGTGTCTATATCAGGGCGCGGAAGGATCGGCAGCAGAAATGGTTCGACCTGCCTTACTTGGCTACAAATGATGTTATTCAGGAGGTTATCAAGCGATGGTTAGAAAATTGGCATTCTCCTTCTGATATAGTCGCAGGAAATAGCAAAGGCGTGGGGAGTTCTGCCAGAAGAAAAAGGAGGCAGCAAAACAGGTGGTCCAACAGTTGGCCAAGAAGCAAAGGAAAGATGTCGTGGAGAAGGCCCAACTAGAAAAGGAGCACACTGTGAAGTAGCAGGGCGAACATGAAGAGCATGACTCTGAGCAGAGCGGTAAGTCCCCTTCACCCTAGACAGAGGAAGAGGAGTAATCATAGCAGGGTAGAGGTGGTCAAAAGGAACAAAGAAATCCCTTCTGGATAAAAAGGTATAGGTATCAGTAGATGGTCACGGTGGCATAAGAATGCATGAAAGTGCCGGAGTTGCACATACCTAAGGAAGCACCGTTGGAGGCCAAGATGATAAAACTTGTTGCGGACATGCGCGATGCCAAAGCAGAGGTGGCCAGAGTTCAATTTGAGTTGAACATGAAAATCACTAAACTGGAGCTAAAGTCACAACCTTCATCCCCACCAGAGGTTAGGTAACAACGTGAAGCCATTGTTAAGGATGGAATTGCTATGGTGGATGCTGTAGTTTTGGACTACACTAAGCCGTTTGAGCAAGCCATGGAAGTAGCGATGACGCTAGAGGAATATCCCACCCTGTAGGTATTAAATACAGAGGTTTGTGAGCTCCAGCAGCAATACAACGAAGTAAGGGCGACCATGCACATCGTTGCTACAGCACAGTGCCTCGCTAAGCTATAGGAGGCTAAGTAGCTCCTTACATAGGTGGAAGCAGCGCAAAAGAAAGAGGCAGTCTTTAAGGCCAGGTTAGGGCCTTGGTTGGATGAATCCTACATAGTCTCAACCAACGTACAGGAAAAGTTGGCGAACTTTCAGAGTACGCGGAAATAGATCAAGCGATCCAACGAAGGACCAGCCACAAAGCAGCTAGTTTAACAAATCAAGCAGGCATCCATGCAGAGCACGACTGAAGTAGTGGTTGCACAAGTAGAGTTCGGGGATCTTCGCAGCAAGATCTTCGCACTAGCCGAGCGACTCGAGGGCGAGGCACGATCTTTGTGTTGGGGGCCTATTGGGATGGGGTCCCAAGATCAATTTTGGGGAAAAAGCCTAATTTTTGGGGAAAAAGCCCAAGTTTTGTTGTAAAAAGATGTAAAGTCTCCACAAGTTGTGGTAGTAGAGTGCGTAGCTAGTTAAGAGTCAAAAAGGGTTTTACCCTTCTTTTATGTAAGTTGAGTTGCCGTTTGAAGATCTATCCATGGTCCGTGGACCATGTGATTCTATAAATAGGTGTGTCTTAGAGAGTCTAAGGCATGAAGAAGAAAAGAAGTTGTCTATGGGTATGACAAAAGGAGTCTAAGTTAGTGTAGAAGGTAGAAGAAAGGTTCTGTAGCTGAGTGCACAAAGGCCAAGAGTAGAGTTTGCAGCTGAGTGTGCGGACCCCTGCAGCTAAGTGTGCAGGGAAGTCTTGAGTTTGTAAGCTTAACTAAATATCAATAAAAGAAACTTATTCTAGAAATTCCTGTGTTTTATCTCTTTACTTCTGTTACTAATGAATGAGCTTTATGTTGTGATAAATGATGGGTTTGTGAAATAATGATGTATTGATGCACAACTTTACTGGATCTATATTGTTATCTGAACGCAATTGATGTTAAGTGCTTATGCCAAGATTATATCGTTGTATGTTAAAAATATTGAACACTTAAGTAGATCTGAGTAAATACTGGGTTAGGAGTAATCTATGATGCGCGTAAGTAGCTAATTCACCTTGTTGCACTAAAAATTGTCACCATGACATTCTGCAATCTGTGTGAGTCTATCATCACTCATACTTTCCTCCTTTGGAAGTCTTAAACCTCAGTTCTTCATGTCAAGCCTTGAAAATAAGAGAAAGCCCTTAAAAGTATCTAAAACTCTGGTTCCGCACTTTCTCTTAGCATTACATGTGGTCCCACACCTAATGGTCATGTCCCCTGTGCACCTGACCACTCTGTCTTTGTGTAATGGGTGCGGACCCCTGTAAAAGTCAAAAAGGTGCAAGTACATTCTTAAAAACTCACTTTGAGTCATTTCTTGAAGCTTCTCGAAGGAATCTTGAGGTGGCAAGTTAGCTCCTTTAGAGTTCATGCATCCCATACCTTAAGGAGCTAACCCCTTGATGTGAGGAGCCTATCCCTTTGAAGGAGGACTCTATCCCTTCATAGGTGGCCCTGTAACCTCCTTCCTTTACACTATAAAATAAAGCATTGGGCTGGTTACTTGGGAGGTGGAAAGCTGAATATTTTTGAGGTGACATGCTACTAGAACTTAGTCTTCCTAATTGAGCTTTTAAGAGGAGAGATTACATACCTTTTTGATCTCACTGGGAAGAGTGTGAGGCTTTTCAAAGTAGAGGAGATTCCTGTTTCGGACCCTGGGAAGAGATTGTACAACATCAAGGCACCAAAGGTTGTAAAGTTCTTCTATTTCAAAGTTAATACAATCAAGTTTATTTTTCTCAATAAGCTGTGTTTTATGGTTTATTTTATGGATTCCTTGATCACCATGATAAACATGATTTATTATATTAGGTATGCAGGTGTTATTTGATGTGTGCTTGTTTGTGATTGCAGGTTCTCAAAAGGAAACTCTTTCGAACGGTTGAACGATGGCTGCTGCAAACTAGCATTAGACTTAAGGTAGGGTCTAAACACCTCTATAGTTTTTATTAATGAATCGCAATATGTTTAGAGAAAGGTAGATTTTCTTGTCCTGTTTGTTGCTAGATATCTTTTGATACTAGGGAGATTGGCCTTGTCCGTAAGATCGATTTATCTGGCCAACAAATTGGCGACTCCACTGGGGAATTGAATTTGGTTTTTGGTTTTCCTTTTTCTTTGACTTGAGAAACTTGTTCTTGTTTCTGGTTTTTGCTTGATGTGTGTGGGATTGGGTAGTTTTTAGGATCTGGATTATTTTTTGTTTTTCCGAAGTTTTCAGGGGACCGCACTTTCTATTTACAGACAGTGCGGGCATCTCCGCACTTTTCCTTTAGTACACAGAGCGGTACCGCGCCTGTTTCTTCTGGAAGCCTGCGGACCCTGTCAAACTTTTGAAAAACCTAAAATGTTTTCTTCCAATTAAGTTTAGGTTTTATTTACAACTTTTAGTATCTACCCAAATTTGCATGTGTTCTGTCAAAAATCTCTTGCAAGTAAGCTCCGTTGGTATTTTTGTTTTAGATGATTTTCTAGAAGTTTTGCATGCCTTGATTGGTTTTCACTTGGTGTATGTAGTGACTCAAAGATTAGAAGCCTAAGAAACCTTAAATTACCCTGGTGTCTTTTTGTCTTCTTGATGAGTCTGACCTGTTTTTGAAATTTGTCCTTTGTGAGAAGTAGCTTTACTTTTCTCTTTGCAAATCTTTGAACGAACTTGGTTATAAGTTTTGAATTTCATTTTTATAAAAGAAAACACATTTGGATGCTTTTTGATTGATTTGTTATTCTCAACGAATTAATCCTTAGTTTACTGAATAACTAAGTAAAACATCCTCAAGATTTGAATCTTTTATACATTAGGTTTTTCAAGTTTTTAGATCTCAAGATTAGTTTTTGTAGTTTTGAGTGTTTTCTAAAAATTATAGAATATATTTTGAAGGAAATTGTTTTTGTAGTTTTGAATTTTGAGAAAGAGAAAGGGATTTTTGTTATAGACATTTTTGTGCCTTACAGCATTGAGCATGAAATGTCCATAATCCAAGGGATCCAAAGTCCCTAAAAGTGTTGTTCCTACCCCTAAAGGAACAAGGTCAACCAATGACAGCTTCTCCCAGAAGTTCTCCACCAAAAACCGCTCAAAACTAGTCAAATCAGGATCAATTCAGAGGCTCCACTAGCTGCCTGCGTTGCAAAGCACCCAAATACACTGGCTAGGTGCGTTGCAACGCAGGTGAATGCACTACCAGGGTGCGTTGAGCAGGAAATGACAAATGGCAAGCTCATTCAACGAGGTGGAAAGACAATGGAAGCTTCCAGAATCTTCTCCAATGACACTTGCCTCACTGAATTCGACTAATGATGAGTAAGAGGCTCTCAGTCTCCAAGTGGAAGCAAGAACTGACAGAGAGAAGCCACAAGTCAAAACATAAGCTGACTCATCCTCTCTGCTTACATCTATATATGGATCCCTCATCCCAAAGATCCAGAGGCTGGAATTTTGTACTTTGCAGAGAATTGCTGTTGGTTTGAGATTGAGATTAGTGCATTGGGTGATTTATGCTTTGTTGGAGGAGAGGAAGGGATTCCTTTGCTGGGAGGTAGATGTTGGATCGGGACTCACTTGGTTGTATCTCCTCTTGGACTTTCTTATCATATCAATAAAACTATTTGAGTTTCTCCTATATGCTTGTATATCAATGATGTTTTGTTGTATTTGCATGTTTAGCTTAATCTTATCCTAAGCTATTTATGAATGTAAATCTATGTCTTTTGTGTAGTTTCCTCTTCTGTGATCTTGCAGGAACTTGGTGAAGCTGGGCCAGTAAGGGAGCAGGTAGCAGGAAGCAAACAAAGAGGAGAGCAATTGGATCAATAAACTAGCGAAAGACACAGGTTAGTTACATCCTTCCTCTTCGTTTACATTTCATAAAGAAGAATACGAAAATAGTTTTCCTTGTTTGTTGCTAACGCACTGTCACACCTTAGAGTGGGATAGGGGCGTTCTGAATAGATACTTTTCCCAACAACAATTTTTTGTGAGCTTTAATTAGTAGTCTTGTTTTGAGTTCTTATTGAAAAAGGCAAATGATTTTCTTTTCATTTGCTTGTTGAAAGAAAGATTTGTTTATCAAAGAATTGCATTCTCAAACTCTTTCTTTTAGCTAGAAATTCATTGAAAGAAAACGAATTGTTTATCATTTTAGGTGCATTTTTAGTGTTTTTGGAGTCGAGTCTTCACACCATCAAAGTTTCATTTCCATACCTATTGACTTAAGAAAAAACCCATAAAAGTAACGCTTAATTAAAATTGATCTAGCAATCTTTTTATTTCTAGGGCTCTTATCACCAATATAGCTTAGGCTAGTATCTTGGAGTAGGGAGTAACTAACTCTCCAAGATAGTTAAAACAAACAAGTAGCTATATCTTGTGGTAGGAAATAAATCCAATTGTAATTGTTATAATCTGGGAAGCTCCTCTTAAAGGAGTCAATCACAAGATCATGTCCGAACCTTTGAGACAATCAAGTCTGTTTCATTGGGAAAGATAGAAGATTTGCGCGTATTAAAAACGGTAAACCTCAGATTAATCATTGTCAAGGAGCCTGGGGTCACTTGTTGGTAAACCTCAGATTGATCATGTCAAGGAGTCTTCAAGGGGATTGAGCTTTTTTACTCTGACCTTGCACGTAGATCGGATCGTAGACTGTTCCCCTAGTTGTATTTGTTGTTGTTGGTAACCTTAGTGTCCATATACTTAAGATTATTTCCTAAGGTGACGTTGAAGGACGGGTCTCACTGTACTTGGAGCAGTCATCAACTAAACTCACTTGGACTCTCTGGGGGGTTCTCTTCACTCAAGATGGTTTTGTGAAGAAACTTGTGCCAGTTTGTTTCATTAAGCAGGTTGTCGGGGTAACTGTTCCAACCGCCATTTCTATATTAAATTATACGACATTGGATTTCATCACCAACTAGTGTTTTTAGTACGGGAAGTTACTGTTTGTGTGTGGTTTGAACTCTTATATTTTTTAGGCGTGTGATTCACTTGTTTGTTTCTTTAGAGACTTTAGGTGCTTTTATTGAAATTTTCTTTGTTTGCGTGTGATTATTTTCATCCTACACCTAGAGATTATTATCCGTGATCAATCATGTCAAGACAGTCATCCATATTTTCCCACCAGAAACATTTTTATATGGCGGTCCTACTATTCCTTTGGGGTACCAGTCACTTTCTAGTACTTTTTCAAGAGCAACTCCTCAACCAATTGAACATTAGTTGTCACCTGGTAATAATGGAGCTAAAATGTTAAACGTAGAATAGATCTTTATGATGTCTGGTAGTATTCCAAATCCTCAACCTCAAGGTAGTCAGTTACCGCCTGGGGGGCAAGGTAGTCAGTTACCACCTGGGGGGCAAGGTAGTCAGTTACCGCCTGGGGGGCAACCTCAAGGTAGTTAGTTATCACCTAGGGGGCAACCCCAATGTAGTCATTTTCCGCTTGGAGGGCTACCTCAAGGTTTTCAACCTTCAGGACAGTACATACCCCAAGGTCAACCCCATATTCCTTAGGATGCTTATCAACCCTAGAATCAGTACGTGCCTCAGGGTTATCAACCTCAAGGTCAGTACCCAACTCAAGGTTTCCAACCGCCTTCTGGTCAGTCATTTTTACAAGGAACTGGAAATGTACCTCCTAATTTTCAACCCTACGTTCAACCCGATTATGGTTCTCCATACGTACAACCTTTTATGGGTCCCGGAATGAATATGGTGTGGGATCCATCTCAAACTCAACAGACTTTGCAACCTAATGTGTAGTTATCTAATCAACCTGGACAACCTTTGGTTTCTGGTCCAACCCAGCAACCTGTCCAACCTGTTGAAAATGTAACAAGATGATGGAGCTTAGTGGAAAGGAGTCGCCTTCACTAAGTAGGCCCGCAGGCTATTTTTGGCGCAAAGTCTATTTTTAGACTATGTCTAGTTTTAGACATATGGATCATGTTCTATGAGTTGCAGGATGTTATTTGTGGATGATTGGTCATGTTGGTAAAAATAGATGGACTTCTATTTTTAGACATATGGGCGGAGTCTATTTTTAGACTACCAGGCTAAAAATAGAAAAGTTGAATATTATTAGCTCTTAATAATATTTGGACTATAAACATTATCTTATCCTCTTGGAGCACTTCAGTTCGAGCTACGGATGTGGCACATGCAGCTGTCAGAAGGAAATACGCTTTTCTTATGGGTCAGTTGAGCTATTGCATGATGGACTTCAGTTGGAACTCAAGTGATTGAGTTTGGTGGAGTTGATTGAGGAGTTGATGGAGTTGTGTTCAGTTTGACTTAGTTGAACTAGTTGTATTTAGTCTAACTGCAAAATACATTAGTGATGAGTGATGTGAATTAATTATTAATTAATTCACTAATTATTAACTCATAAAGCAACTAAAGAATACATCAGTTGACTCAGTGCATGGACAGTTCAGTGGAGACAAGTGTTAGAGGTGAGTGAAAGGGCAAAACATCTATCAGTTGTGACTATAGTTGTGCATGAGATTTGCACAATCAATGGATTGAATATTGCCAATGAGGATTGCGTGGTTTGGCCAAGGGAAATGTGACTTTGGATCAGCCATTCTCATCCATTCTCATGCAGGATTGCATAGTGGAGGCAGGCAAGCAGCGGAGGAGATTTGAACTTGTGATTGATTAAGATCTGAGCTAGTTTGTGTGTAATAGGTGGAGATAGTACTGAGTACTTGTGAGGAGTATTGTACTATGTATTGTTACATGTTCTCAATCAATATAATATACAGATAGTTGGAGGTTTTCAGTTGTATGATTTCCCCGTGATATACTGTGTTGATATGTGTGATTGATGCTTCAATGTGCGCATGTGATTGTTTCTGAATACTGCAAATTGATGATCAATAGTAGAGGAGGTTATGTATTATGCATGCATTCCGCAAATAGTGTATAATCAGGATAATCTCTGTGAATAAGTGTTATATTATTCAAAATTTATACATGGTATTAGAGCAGAGTTGATCATCAGATCTATTATTCAGAAAGTGTTTACATTTTATTTCTTCAGGCAGAGTCTGTAATCAAGCCAGGTAGCCTCTGGATTCATCCTTCTTTTGGAAGCTGAGATATCCGGTGAATGCCCATATAGTCAATCTCTGTATGAGAAATACTTTGTTCTCACAAATTTTAGATCAGAAGCGGTTGAGTTTTGAGCTGGTGGAATTCAAATTTGCAACAGTGTTTTCTTGGTGTCAAAGTTGAAATGTCTTTCAACGGATTGCGATTGGAGTATGCCCTTGAGGGTAGCTCGAATTATATTGCATGGAAAGACAGGATGGAGGCGGTGTTAGATGACAATGGGTTGAAGGAGTTGATAGAGGCTGAGGTCCCAAAGCCTACTGATACTACTCACGTTGAGGTTTGGCAAAAGAAGACAACAAAGTGTCGAAGGATTCTGTTGGAGGGCATGAAGGATCACATTGTATCCAGCCTGCATGGAAAGGCTTCTCCATACTTGATGTGGAAAGCGTTGACAGATTTATTCCAAAGCAAGAGCGACCAGAGGAAGTTGGTGCTCAAGGATAAACTCAAAAACATTAAGTGTGAGAATGGAGACAGTATGCCCAAGTATCTCACGAAGTTCACCCAATGCCGAGATGAGCTGGGAAGTGTAGGGGTGACTATCGATGATGAGGACTTGGTGAGCTTGGCTCTTCTTCGTCTTCCAAAGAGTTGGCATTCCTATCAGGACTCTGTCAATGGTTAGGAGAAACTGCCAGAATGGGAGAGACTTTGGTCGGATCTTGTGCAAGAGGAGATCAAGTGGAATACCAGGGACAGATCTTCATCAAAGGCATCTGATGAAGAAAATTGCGCTTTGGCTACCAAAGCAAAGAAGGGGAAGGAGAAGGGTTCTCTTTCCAAATCCAGTTTTTCCAATGATGGGAAGAAGGTTGACAAATCAAAAGTGCGATGCTTTCATTGTCATGAGGTGGGCCATTATGCTGCAAATTGTCCACGGAGGAAATCCAAGAAGGGATCCGGGGAAGGATCTGAAGGTGAGGCACTTGCTTCACAATTTGAGTTGGATTTCACACTCTTTGCATGCATGGTTTCATCCATGGTGGGAAGTGGTTGGTTTCTTGACAGTGGAGCTTCTTTCCACATGACCTATGACAAGAGTTTGTTCAGTACCTTGGAGGAGAAAGATCTGTAGATACTCATGGAGATGGGTAATGATGAGAAGTATAGTGTCTCAGGTGTAGGCACGGTTATTTTTCAGAGGGAACATGGAGCTCGCCTTACCTTGACCGATGTCAAGTATGTACCAGGGCTGAAGAGAAACTTGGCGTCGATCGCGATGTTGGAAGACAGAGGCTATGATGTAGTCTTAAGTGAGGGAAAGGTTTTCCTTAGACACATCATCACTAGACAGGTGAAGCAGATTGGTTCATGGGTCAAGAACCTGTATGCTCTTGAGGTTCAAGATGCATGCAAAGCCTTGAGCAACGAGGCAACTAATGGAGACTTGGTGGTTGAGAGGGAGCATATATTATCTCTCAACATGCAGAGCCAGAAGAAGTCTCAAATGATTATGGAGGAGCCACGATTGGTGCAGCAGCTTCAGGAGGTTGTGGAGTAGACATAACAAGGGAAGCTCAGAGGATATCGAGTAGAGACATCTACTCATGCAGAGACCTCCAGTAGGGGGAAACTTTGAGCCAGGTGGGCTGAGGGATCACCTGTAGCCATACCTCCAGGTAGGAGGTGGGGGGATATAGAGTGATCGTCCCAAGGAGGAGGGGCAGGATCCTTGAGGTACAAAACCTCTTGGATGAGACCTTGCTACGGGAGCCCCGATGTGGAGTAGCAGGAACTGGCTGATTGGGTAGAGACAGATGTGGATGGAGCGGAAAAGAGAGCGACAGTGCATCGCTAGCAGGTTGCAGCAATGCGAGAGGCACAAGTGTTTTGCACAGTGCTAGGTGGCACAGAGAAGTGTGCAATGGTGCGAGATGCATGGAGATGTTGCAGTAGTGCAGATGTCAAAGAGGGAGCACTTGTCAGCATCAGATAGAGCTTTAGCATCAAAGTATGTTCCTAGCCCAACAAAGTGGTCAGTTGGGAGTGTTTTTGTTCCAAGTGTTGTTGGAGCAAGTGGACGGGGCAAATGTGTTGCATGCAGAACATTCCAGAGTTACAGGATAGGGGTTGCAGATAATCCATATCTTGTTGAGAGGGAGTGTTGAAAATGCAACAAGATGATGGAGCTTAGTGGAAAGGAGTTGCCTTCACTAACTAGGCCCACAAGCTATTTTTGGCGCAAAGTCTATTTTTAGACTATGTCTATTTTTAGACATATGGATCATGGTCTATGAGTTGCAGGATGCTATTTGTGGATGATTGGTCATGTTGGTAAAAATAGATGGACTTCTATTTTTAGATATATGGGCGGAGTCTATTTTTAGACTGCCAGGCTAAAATAGAAAAGTCAAATATTATTAGCTCTTAATAATATTTGGACTATAAACATTATCTTATCCTCTTGGAGCACTTCAGTTCAAGCTACGGATGTGGCACATGCAGCTATCAGAAGGAAATACGCTTTTCTTATGGGTCGATTGAGCTATTGCATGATGGACTTCAATTAGAACTCAAGTGATTGAGTTTGGTGGAGTTGATTGAGGAGTTGATGGAGTTGTGTTCAGTTTGACTTAGTTGAACTAGTTGTATTTAGTCTAACTACAGAGTACACTAGTGATGAGTGATGTGAATTAATTATTAATTAATTCACTAATTATTAAATCATAAAGCAACTAAAAAATACATCAATTAACTTAGTGCATGGACAGTTCAGTGGAGACAGGTGTTAGAGGTGAGTGAAAGGGCAAGGCAGCTGTCAGTTGTGACTATAGTTGTGCATGATATTTTCACAATCAATGGAATGAGTATTGCTAATGAGGATTGTGTGGTTTAGCCAAGGGAAGTACGAGTTTGGATCAGCCATTCTCATCCATTCTCATGCAGATTGCGCAGTGGAGGCAGGCAAGCAGCGGAGGAGATTTGAACCTGTGATTGATTAAGATCTGAGCTAGTTTGTGTGTAGCAGGTGGAGATAGTACTGAGTACTTGTGAGGAGTATTGTACTATGTATTGTTACATGTTCTCAATCAATATAATATACAGATAGTTGGGGGTTTTCAGCTGTATGATTTCCCCATGATATGTTGTGTTGATATGTGTGATTGATGCTTCAATGTGCGCATGTGATTGTTTCTAAATACTGCAAATTGATGATCAATAGTAGAGGAGGTTATGTATTATGCATGCATTCCGAAAATAGTGTATAATCAGGATAATCTCTATGAATAAGTGTTATATTATTCAAAATTTCTACACAACCTACGGTTCAAACTTTTGCACGTGGTTTAGTTCAGTAGCCTGGGCCTAGCTCACCTCAGACTCTGCCTCGAACTGTTGCTACAACTGCTGCATTTTCTGTTCAATCTACCACACCTATTTCTAGAGTATCTGTAGCTTTGGTTTCTACTATTCCTGCATCAGTGTCAACTCCTCAAGTCTCTGTGCCCCAATCAAGACCTACGTTTCAGACTTCGGTCTAGATCCCTATAGGACAAGCTGGTCCAAGTACAATTACCACGAGTCAACCGTACCAGGGATAGTATTAATCCGGTCCTATTGTACTAAATCTAGTTTATCAATATCAACCGTACCCTGGCTATACTTATCAACAACCTCAATAACTCCAGTTTGGTCCAGTTAATCCTAGTTTTCCGGGAGGTTATAACATTCCTAATGCAAATCCGATTCCAAGTTATCCTGGATATCCTCCTCCTGGAACTGGTCTCATTACACAAGGTTTTCACGAACCTAACCGTCAGTTACCATTTATTACAACTTTGGACTTACCTGATTTGTCACACCTTACAAACGATCCGATTTACTATCTTCCGTACTGGCCGCCAATGCCTAATAAGTTGCCCAGTGATATCCCGAAATTTGAGGGTAAGTTAGGTGAGGATCCGTCAAATCATGTGATGACTTATCACCTCTGGTGTGCATCTAATTCCATCGTTGATGATTCAATTCGATTGCGTCTTTTTCAAGGAACTCTTATTGGTCTTCCTGCCAAATGGTACATTGAGTTACCACGAGGCTCTTTTTATAATTTCAGTCAGTTAGCTACTTCTTTCTTAACTCATTTTCAATTGCTTGTCAGATACGACAATGGCACAGAATTGTTAATTTCACTAAAGCAATCCACGTCCACATATATTTCTGATCATATTCATGAATGGCGACGTAGAAGGCGTTTAGTGAAAGTTTTCATTACGGATCAAATTTTAGCAGAATGGTTCGTTAAATCATTGTTACCTAAAATCACTGAAGATGTAGCTAAGGTAGGAGTTGTCATTAAAGAGCAGGTCATTGCTCAGGCTTAGTACCTTGACCTCGTTTATACGCAGTTAGGTACTTTACACAAAAAAATCCCTAATCTTCCCAAAACTACAACTCCTTCAGGGTCTCATGCCGCTGATGGTATGATTGGTTCAGTTAGTATTAAAATTAAGAAGAAATCTTCAAAGAATTCTTCTCCTACAATAACTTTACCTGATTCCCCGAAAGGAGATTCTTCCGCTGAAGTGTCTGCCCGCGTCCATGTCGTAGATTCATCTACGACCAAATCTGGTAGTAAAGAGAAGGGGAAGAATAAAAACAATCAAAATTCAAAAGATAAAACAAATAAAAATGAATCTATTGATGAAAAACAAAAACCTCGCTATCCTTGTTTCATCTGCGATGAGGATCATTTCACTAAAGAATGCCCATATCGAGCAGATTTTTTCGAAATTCATTAAAGGTTCTCAAACACCTACTGGATTGAAGGATCCTTCTCCTACTCAAGATAGTAAAGCGGTTGCTTCTTCCTCGAATGCCTCAGAAGAACCCATTATGATGATGTCTCATGTCAGGATTGCGATACGATCGCAAGATTATGGTAGTAAAAATCATGTTGATGGTAAAGAAGCAAAATCTTCTAATTCAAACCCATCAACTACACCTCCTCCTGGGTCTGCTCCACTACAGAATGAGAAATCCAACCCAGAATTAGTAACCAAACCGCTTGCTAAAGGTATATTTTTGAAATCATCTTTCAATCCATATGCGAGAGCTTCTCAGAATTATAACATTTTTGAAGACTTAGCTATTGCCCCTTCAGCAATGTCAGTTTTGGAAGTGCTGCAATCATGCCCAACACAACGTAAATTACTATTGTCTACTATAGGAGCATATTTAGGATTCGAACCTAATAATCTTTGATTTAGAGGATAGTACACCCCATCTCCCTCATCAAATGGCTTTCCAAATTCCAGTGTTAGTCAAAAACAGACCTTGCTTTCAGACTGTGATTGATGAGGGAGCTTCTACGTGTATTATGTCGATCCAGTGTTGGAAATTGCTTGGTTCTCCTACACTCAATCAGTCCCCGATGATTCTAAAGGCTTTTGATGGCTGAGGGTTCCATCCTTTTGGTATATTGGAAGATTTACCTATAGGGGTCGAAGGCAAAAAAGTGGTTGATGCCCCTCTAGATTATAACCTTCTCCTGGGTCGCAGTTGGTGTTATACTATGACTGCTATTATTTCATTAGTCTTTCAGCTTGTTAAGTTTCCTCATAATGGAAAGATCGTTACGATAGACCAGCTGAGTTATTTCTCATCTGACCCAGCCTCTACTGATAGTGTTCAACATGTCGGTAAAACAATTATCCCTTACAAGGATGTTGGGGTAAGTTTGATTAAAGATTCTGGTTCACTAGGAACTTTTTCCTTCCCTCCTCCTAACGTATCACCTTCTATTGCAACTATTCATATGATTTCATCGAACACTATTACTTTTGATGATCCTTGGATCGTACCTTCTGATTCCGAGGTGGATTCATTTGATGGCGCGATGCCTTTGAATCCCTTTGAAATTGCACATCAGGCGGTACAGTCATTTTCTGATTCCTGACCTATCACGAGGATAGTTTCTTCCTGTCTCAACCTCATTAAAAAATGAAACAAGGAGTGGCGAGGATAGTTTGCTCCCGTGTCAACCTCATTAAAAAATGAAACTAGATGTCGCGAGGATAGTTTCTTCCTGTCTCAACCTCGTTAAAAAATGAAATTGGATGTCTTGAGGATAGTTCTTTTTTTTTCCTGTGTCAACCTCGTTAACAAATGAAACTGGACGTCTCGAGCATAGTTCCTGGTCTTGTGTCAAGCTCATTAACAAATGAAACAAGGAGTTATGACCATAGTTCCTTGCCTTGTGTCAAGCTCGTTAAAAAAAGAAACAAGGGTTTTGAGGATAGTTCTTTTCCTGTGTCAACCTCATTAAAAAATGAAACAACTCCCTTTCCATGTCGAGTCTTTACTAGATCTCGAAAGTGAACCTTCATTCCATCCACCCGGTTGAATGCAATGAAGCTTGGGGGGCATGTACCTCAATTTGCATCATTATGCTAGGGGCATGCAAACTTATAACAAGCATAGTTTTTCATTTCAAGCTTGCGTAAACATGAAACCAAATCCAATCAAAGTTCTCTATGGTTCAAGCTTGTGTAAAAATGAACCTATACCCGATTTACATCTCGTGATTTCCGTTTTTATCCGCTAAATTCTATTAGATGAGCCTTGGTTGTTTTCATTCCATCGCCACCATCTCTTTGGCTGATCATATGCTTTCACTTGGTTTTTTACCCTTCTTGAGGGACCGCAGCGATGAGTGGTTTTATTAGCCAGCCTCTTAACCATTACATGTTTTGAGCAGTTCCACCATTGCCAGAACCAGTTGCTACCCTTTATACCACTCATTCCTCTAGGACGAGTCTTCTTTAAGCTCTTTTCTGACTTGTAAAATATGAAAAGATTACCGTGTTTTTTCTTTTTAAACTCATTAAAATGGAATTAAAAGGGCAGTCCACTTACAGCTCTTTTCTGACCGTATAAACATGAAAATATTGTCGGAATTTTGTCGTTTCAAGTTAGATATTGGTTATAAAACGACGTGTCTTCGATCACCTTTTTACTTTTTCAGATTGGAGCCACTAATTATGAAAAGTACTCCTTGATCGTAATAGTCAAGCAGTTCTCTCAAGTATTATTTTATACTTTTTTGGGCTTGGAAGACACAAATTTACGAAAAAGGACATCTATGGAGTTTTCTTAAGTTTTTCTTCTGACTCCCTAAAATTGAAAAAACACTGAGTTTCTCCTATACTGGACTCATTAAAATTTAACAGTAAAGGACCTATTCAATTTTAAACAGGAATGGACCACTCCTTCTTAGGGTTAAAATTTTAAACTAAGTTGGACTCATCTGAAGGATGAGATTATAACCAAGCAAATGTTATCCTCCTCAAGCTTGTCAAAAATAAAGAGGTACTTGCCAGAAATGGTGGGGAAAAAGAGAGAAAAATGAACCTGTTTGTTACACTTTGTGTTTTAGAAAAGCAGTCAACCACTCTTGAACACGACACTTTTTGTTCACTTGGGTTGGGAAATCCTTTGCCTAGCAGTTAATCAAACTATATTGAAAGTCTTCAGCTGGTTTCTGAGTATTAGCTTTGGGTCAATTGTCACCAAACCATCTGCAGTGTCCTTATGTGTTCAAGAGGTCAATTCAAATAAACCATTCATCTGCAAAATATCTGTCATCAATTTTGACCATCCCTGAGTTAATCCTTGCCAAATATATTTCTTCAAACTTGATCTATGATTTCGTGTTGTGGGCTTGCCTACGATGGATCGCTTTCTATCGAATTCAGCTCATTATCTAGAAAGATGATCCAGAAATCGTCAGTACCTTGGGATCTACATGCCCTAATGGCAAGTTTCTCGCCTTCGATAACAGGTTGCATCATTGACCTTCGATCAAAGGATTCTGTGACATGTTCGACATCAACTCATTTATTCGCATTTCATGGATTGTACTAAGTACTTTGAGGGCCATTGACATTACTCGTGGTTTCTCTCACACTTGTTAACAGTTCACATCATTGACTGGTGATCAAGTTGTTTCTACCATGTTCGACTTCGAGACATTCATTCACATGGATAGAATCATACTAGTTCGGGAAGTAGAAATCAAGACCCTAGATCTAGTTTCCACCATCCAGGCTGTGAGGAATTTTATTATCCATTATACAGTGGAATATTCATAAAAAGATGGTTGCGCCCATACTGTGTCTACATATGTCTATACTTGTGATGTATTACAAAATCATTCCTGTATTAGAGCAGTTTAGTTAGTTTTCTAGTTAATTTTGATCTGAGTATGGGAATGCCTACCTCAGCGATGATATGTTCACATATATATATTTTGCATTGAATGTTTTTACAGGTTCCGACTAGTGTGTCCATAGGATGATCCTTGAAATGATAAAGTACTTCACTCTTCATACATGAAAGACTTCATTTTCATCTATTACAAACTTCGCACTTAAGGGGGAAATTTGTTGCACTAAAAATTGTCACCATGACATTCTGCAATCTGTGTGAGTCTATCATCACTCATACTTTCCTCCTTTGCAAGTCTTAAACCTCATTTCTTCATGTCAAGCCTTGAAAATAAGAGAAAGCCCTTAAAAGTATCTAAAACTCTGGTTCCGCACTTTCTCTTAGCATTACCTGTGGTCCCGCACCTAATGGTCATGTCCCCTGCGCACCTAACTGCTCTATCTCTTTGTAATGGGTGTGGACCCCTGTAAAATTCAAAAAGGTGCAAGTACATTCTTAAAAACTCACTTTGAGTCATTTCTTGAAGTTTCTAGAATGAATCTTGAGGTGGCAAGTTCGCTCCTTTAGGGTTCATGCATCCCATACATTAAGGAGCTAACCCCTTGATGTGAGGAGCTTATCCCTTTGAAGGAGGACTCTATCCCTTCATAGGTGGACCTGTAACCTCCTTCCTTTGCACTATAAAATGAAGCATTGGGCTGGTTACTTGGGAGATGGAAAGCTGAATATTTTTGAGGTGAAATGCTGCTGGAACTTAGTCTTCCTAATTGAGCTTTTGAGAGGAGAGATTACATACCTTTCTTATCTCATTGGGAAGAGTGTGAGGCTTGTCAAAGTAGAGGAGATTCTTGTTTCAGACCCTGGGAAGAGCTTGTACAACATCAAGGCACCAAAGGTTGTAAAGTTCTTCTATTTCAAAGTTAATATAATCAAGTTTATTTTTCTCAATAAGTTGTGTTTTATGGTTTATTTTATGGATTCCTTGATCACCATGATGAACATGATTTATTATATTAGCTATGCATGTGCTATTTGATGTGTGCTTATTTGTGATTGCAAGTTCTCAAAAGGAAACTCTTTCGGATGGTTGAAAGATGGCTGCTGCAAACTAGCGTTGGACATAAGGTAGGGTCTAAACACCTTTATAGTTTTTATTAATGAATCACAATATGTTTAGAGAAAGGTAGATTTGCTTTTCCTGTTTGTTGCTGGATATCTTTTGATACTAGGGAGATCAGCCTTGTCCGCAAGATCGATTTATCCAGCCAACACGCCTGTTAGGGGTCCACGAAAGCCAATTGTAGACCTTCACAGAGGTCTAGAGGCTGATTAAAGGAAGCTACATTGATAAGCCATAAGGGCTCATCGATATCTGCAAAGGCAGATCTAGGGCACACAACGACATCACACTGATCTCTAGGTGTGGAAACTTGGTTCCAACATCCCCCCATACTGCTTCGGGTGAGACTTCAATCCGCACTCCACGGATTGATGCCAAAAGGGCTAGTAGTGTAGGGATTTTTTTGGCACAACTAACTCTGAACCTGAGTTAGGACCCACTAATCCAATATGAGCCCTCGATGGCTGGGATAGAGACCGATCTAATGATGGTTTTGTGATGTCCAACCGTGAGGTGGAGTCACTATTTGATGGGTTGAGGTGGATGGGCTCTGGAAGACCTGGATGGTTTTTTATTGATGTGTTCTATTAAATCCCACATTCATGCTTGGAATAGGGCACGGGGGTGAATGGCTGAAGAGATATTTGGCTCAACCATTCTACGGTTGGGTGGAACGTGGAAGTCCCATCCCAAGTTTGGATTTTGCATCATTAATGAAAGGTTATTTCTCCTTGTATTTCTATGAGAATTTTGATGGATTGTATGTGGTCTATATGGTTGTACTTTCATGAGTATTTTTGTCCCTATTATTTTGGTTATGTATGCGTTTTATGATAGCATCCATGTATGACTTTCCTCATGTTTTTACTTGTAATTGAATGATCAATGTATCTATGACCTAATGGATGGAATGAAAATTGATGTGTTGAGGCATCAATGGTTCTTAATGATTCTCAACTAAGTATGAGACCCTTATGCTCAGAACTATTAATTACACCTGTAGATTACACATTTGGAATATATTTGATGAAACTCCTGCCATGGCTAGTAGGGGTCTAGTCAACGTCTCGAAAAAGTATTTTCTTTAGTGTTGTAATTTTCATGTTATTTTATTGATCTGAAGAGATGGTTCAATTATGGGTTGTAACCTAGGCTCTAGGCCTAAAAAAGTGGCTCAAATCCTAGAGTCCCTAGCATATCACTAATACTTTTGGTCTCTATTCACTGGTAGGAAAGCCTATGAGAGCAACTTTGACCTATTGGTCACACTCATGCCTATAGCATGGGAGCGACTAAGCCTTAAATTGTCCAAAAGTTTAGTGGGACCCCAAGGCAAGCTATCTAAAGTATTGGATTGGTTCTTGAGGGTCCTGTAGCTGATGATTAATGTATGTATGGTGTGTTTCCATCAGTTCCACTTCCTTAACATGACTTAGGAGGTAAAATCATATCATAGTGCCCTCTCGTCACATGTTTACCCTGGAGGGCCAGTTCCTTGGGTAGATGTGGTAGGAAGGTGTTACTTAGTGGTATCAGAGCATGGTTCATCACTCGGACTAGATGGTCTATGTGTTGGTCATGCATGAATGTCAGTTACATGTGTGTCTCTCACCCTTACATTACATGTGGTTGTTGTATTTGCATGATGTTTTTCATGATTGCAGTGATGTCGTCATGTGAAATTTTAGGTGTTATTCTAGAATGCATTGTTGTGTGTATGACTAGTTACATGTCAATTTATGTTGCTTACACGTATTGTTGTAGTATGATTGGTTACATTCTTGCATGTTTTGTTACATTCTTGTATGCTTGGTTGCATGTATCATTCTTTGATGCAGGAGCATTCAACCCAAGAGAAAATCATTGTAATTAAGTAGACATAGGAGGTCATGTAGCTCTAGAGAAGTAGTTTCCTAAGTCTCAAGTTAATGCAATACTCAGGCCTTTAAGTGATTTAATTAGATAATGGAGCAAGTTGTAAATGCTCTCAAATAAATGAGAACATGAGTGGTGAATAAATGAAAAGAGTCAAAAGTCAATTAGGAATCTTAGAACAGTTCATGATTCGGGGGACGAGAGAGAGCTTTTAGGAATTAAATAAAGATTGGAAGTGGACATAGAGGACATAGAGGATTTAGGAGTCAGTTCAATAGAATTAGGAGTCAATCCAGGATGAGTTCAACAGGACTCCCTGGCATATATGTAAACCTATGGGCAGAGCTCAAAGGAGGCCACTGATAGCAGAAGATCAGGTCACGAGACAGAAAATATCATTATGTAATCAACTATATTTATATGTTTATATACAGAGGAATTCGATTCTGAGTGTGGAAATGTGTTAATCGTGTGTCTATTGATTGATTACTGTGTGAACTCGTAAGTTCTGTAATAGAGGTTGCAGGCAGAGTCGAGGCGGAGTACAGAGGAGAAGAACGAGCCAAGTGGTTCATGATGGATCTTTGAATCCATTGAGAGATTAAATAGAGTGCATAATCAGTGATAAAAATCACAGAAATCAAGCTCAGGAGGGAGTCGCATCAGAAACTGTGAAGGAATCAAAACCCTTGAAGAGGAGCTAAATCATGGAAGAACTAAAGACTTAGCATAAAAACTAAGTAAAAATAAGGAGTGAGAAGTGAAGCATCGACACTCAGCAGCCGTTGGATCTATAAGATCAACGGTCCAGATGATGTTGTTGAGGAGCAGGCGAAATATCGCATCGGTGAACTTTAAATGAAGGAAGGCAGTTTTGTAATAGTGAAAGTGGATTTCGGGAGGCTTCAAAACCGTAAGCGGTTTTGAAGGACGAGCGCTGATTCCACTCATCAAACGATGTGTGTTAGTAGAGGACGAGAGGAAACCACTTTATTGGGTGGTTAAACCTTGCGCTTGTTATCTACTCGATATCAACAACAGCCATCAATTTATTGGGTGCAGATCGATGGTGGAGAATAAGCGTGCAAGTTAAACAGTCGGGAGAAATCTCAACCATTGGAACGGGGGATATAATGGATGGTCAAGATTTGATCGGAGGCTACACTGATCAGCGATCAGAGATTAGGCTTATCAGAGTTTGGAGAAGAAGCGCTATGGAGTGACTACAGGTGTGGACCCGATGAAGTTATAGATACGATTGGAAAGTATTTGAGATCCACTTATATGTGTTGGAGCAGGATTTCAATGTATTTCCATGTATTGGTGATAGACATGTTGCGGAGCCTTTTTAAGGATAAAACATATATTAATGATTCTCATAGTCGCATATCAGAATCGGAGGGGTGATGAGGCTTGTATATATGACCTGTGGAGGAGCTAATAGCTGATTTCAATAAAGGCAATTCTCGGCAAGTGCATAGAGTCCGTACCAAAGCAAAAAAAGGTATGATTTGTGTATGTTTTCCTTTGTAAATGGTTTATAAGGAAAATAGTAGCGATAGAAGATTTATGTGTTGAACACATATGTAACCAAAGTTTAAAGAGGGAAAGGTTTATATATATGAGACCTTAAGGGTTAATGAAGGTTACGAAGGGTTTTAAAGCCCTAATAAGGAAGAATTAATGGAAGGTTTGTACTAAAGGGATAATGAAGGCTATGAGGAGATAAATAGTCCTAATAGGTGGTTTAAGCGGGGTGATTGAGTTCTAATATAAAGGAACTGAAAAAGAGGGCCTTAACCATTTATGGTTGAATATTTGACTCCTTGTGAGTTAAATACTTGGGACAGAAGATCTTATGCATTTTATGCATATTGTGGGTGTAAGCGGGGTAACCCTACACCATAGTGGTATCAGAGCAGAATTGAAGTTGAAACAATTGGTTAAAACAGAACAAAGAAATTCTATAAGAAAGAATTGAGAACAGAGTTCTCTGTTAAGGTGTTTATGCAGGCAAGAGGAAGGATCAGATTCTAATCTGACAAAAGAAGGAACACAAAGGTGATGTGTAGCAGAACTTACAGATGCAAGAAACAGAGGACAATCCATCCAAGGCACAGGTGGAATGGTGAAACAAGATCATGCTGAGATCTTGAAGGTGAGGTAATATGTTATGTTTTAAATTGAGAATGCGTGTTTTTACACTAATGCACAAGTGACAGCAAGAGAAGCTGTGAGAGGAGAACCAGATGTGTTCTTGAAGACAGAGTAACGAAAACACTCTGAAGGAAAATTGGTAGTGAACCTGAAAAATCCAACAAGATATTGGACAGAGAGGACAATTGAAGTGTTCTCAAGAGATAGTGAGAGATTGCAAAAGCCTAGAAGGAGCAAAGGTGTCGCTCAAGAGGAGGTTCCAAACAGAGGAACCGTGCTTACCAAAAGACTGAGTGAGGAGAGCTTAGTGAGGTAAGATTGTAGCCAGGAGGATTAGCTGTTGCAAAGGCTTGTTGTAGATGAGTGAGGAGCTCATGAAGGAAGAGAAGAAGAAGATGACTATTGATAGTCATAGCAGAGGTTCAGAGAGAAGCCACAACAGAAGATATGAGAAGAACAATGCCAAGGAAAATGGCAAGAGGATGAATCAAGAAGAGGTTGACAAAGAGATTGCAAAGTTAAAAGAACAACTCGATGCATTAAGGAGGATACTTCAAGAAGACCAGAGACTAGGTTGGGTCTTGAGGAAGAAGCCAGTAAGGTGGAATGAGATGCAGAGAAGGCTACAACAGAGGCACGTAAGGTGGCTGATGGAAAAACTCAAAGAAGATGAGTTGGAAATGGAAATGGAAGAGTCCATTTGTGAACCAGAACAGGGAGAAATTCTGGGAGAAAGTGAAGATGAAGACTTGAAGACTGAAACTTCAAGTAAGGCCAAAGGGTCACATGGTTTAAAATTTGACAATTTGTGTATATTTGCAGGTGAAACATGTAAATAAGGACAATTTTCTGATATTGTCATAAAGGAGGAAGAAGACAACCAGAATCTAAATTCTATTCTGGAAGGAGATGAGATAGATAGGTCTCATATGCAGTTGGGGAAAGATATCAAGCAACCAAGTGAAGGGCTTGAAGAGATTGAAGAGGAGACCATCGAAGAATTTCTGAGTCATAAAGAGAACTTGGAACAACAAGGAGATATGATGGCTGAATCATCCAGTATGACCACAGGGTCTTATGTTTTTAAAATTGATAGTTTGTTTATGATGGCAGGTATTGCAGGAGAAAAGCAACCTTTTGAAGATATCTTCAAAGGAGATGAAGATCTAGAAATAAAAGGTGACAAAGAAAACTTTTTAGAAGAGGAGGAATTTGACTGCATACAGAAGAAAAAGTCTATGGATGAGTCTATAGAAGTTGTCATAGAGATGAGGAATCAAGATCTTATTTTGATGAAGAATGAAGAAATACTGTCTCAGAAAGGTAATCAAATGAGTTTGATTAATGTTATTGATGGAAAACAAATACAAGAGAATGTTAATGTAGATGGTGAGATAATGGTAGCTCTTCGAGAAGATAAACAACAAGAAACTGAAGGAAAACTTGAAGAAGAGATTATGTTAGCTAAAAACATAGTAAAGGATCATCAATTCACCATGATGATAGACACAGTGGAAATAGCCATGGAAGCTGTTGAGACAGTTAGTAAGAAAGAAGGACATCTACTGAAAGATGTTAAGGAAGAAGAAGTCTATGAAAAAGACTTAGCAAATGGAAAAAGACATCTAATGATTTATCAGTAACAAAAGAAGGTATGGAGAATTGTGTGAAATTTCCAAAATCTGCTCCAATTGAAATTATTGAGTTATATAGAAAATTAGATTTTCAAAGAAGGGAGTTCGAAAGAAAGAGAATAGATGTTCAAGATAGATTGTTGAAAAGGGAAGACAAAAGAATTGTCATGAATGACAGTCATAAGAAAAAGGAGATGATAATGAGAATTCAGAAGATTGACACTGCAAAGGAAGGAGTTCACTATAGTGGACAAGAGCAGGAAGACATCATTAGAGCAGATGATGTGGAAGAGAGACTAGTTGACAGTCTCATGAGTTCTTTTGAGAATTCAAATCAGCGTACTGATGTGTTGACAGAGGAGAAAGAAACAGAGCAGCAAACTGAATTGTTGCCAAAGGAAGATAAGGCACAGAAGCCTTATGTTTTTTATTTTAACAAGTGTTTTGTGAGTGCAAGTTTTGTTGCAAATGCTGGAGGAAATTTGGCATAGATGAGCAGCCAAATAAAGATGAGAGAAGAAAATTTTGTGGATGAATTCAATCCATGGAACAGAGATGCTAAATTTCTGGAAGGAATGTTGGACAGTCATGATTCAGTGCAGACAAAAACAATCATGAAAGAGGGTAAGGATGATAGGGAGGCAGTCAAAGTTAGCATAAGGTTCAGCATAGAAGTCAACAAAGGAGTCAAAACAAAAGTTGGAGTAAGAAAAGCCAAAGTTGGAACAAGAGCAAAAGAAGAAGAAAAAGTAAACCAGTAGCTATAAAGAGAAAGTAACCAGTAGTAGTTTAAAGAATTAGTGGACAGAAGCAACAACCTGAAACAAAGAAGTGGTAGAGTATAGACCAGTCCAAGAATATGCTGGAGACAGAGATTGAAGAAATGTGGAAACTAATGATGAAGCAGACCAAATGGAGGAAAATGGTAGCAGCAGGAAGTATGATCAATTAGAGTTTGAATCTGATTGACAAGAAGAAGAAAATGGAGCAAAAGACAGTAGAAGTGCAGCAGCAGCAAAGGTACAAGACATTTGGGCAGTTACAGAACAAAGTATGGGATCCAGGAAGACCAAGATCAAAGACACATAATCAGGAGATCATGAATATTTTCTACTTTGGAAGTCTGATGCAGGAGCATTCAACCCAAGAGAAAATCATTGTAATTAAGTAGACATAGGGGGTCATGTAGCTTTAGCGAAGTAGTTTCCTAAGTCTCAAGTTAATGCAATACTTAGGCCTTTAAGTGATTTAATTAGATAATGGAGGAAGTTCTAAATGTTTCAAATAAATGAGAACATGAGTGGTGAATAAATGGCAAGAGTCAAAAGTCAATTGGGACTCTTAGAACATTTCATGATTCGAGGGATGAGAGAGAGCTTTTAGGAATTATATAGAGATTGGAAGTGGACATAGAGGACATAGAGGATTTAGGACTCAGTTCAATAGAATTAGGAGTCGAACGAGGATGAGTTCAACAGAAGTTCCTGGCATATATGTAAGCCTACGGGCAAAGCTCAAAGGAGGCCATCGATAGTAGAAGATTAGGTCACGAGACAGAGAATCTTGTTATGTAATCAACTATTTATATGTTTATATACAGAGGAATTCGATTTTGAGTGTGGAAATGTGTTAATCGTGTGTCTATTGGTTGATTACTGTGTGAACTCGTAGGTTCTGTAATAGAGGTTGCAGGCAGAGTCGAGGCGGAGTACAGAGGATAAGAATGAGCCAAGCGGTTTGTGATGGATCTTTTAATCCATTGAGAGATTAAATAGAGTCCATAGTCAGTGATAAAAATCATAGAAATCAAGCTCAAGAGGGAGTCACAGCGGAAATAGTGAAGGAATCGAAACCTTTGAAGAGGAGCTAAATCATGGAAGAACTGAAGACTTAGCATAAAAACTAAGTAAAAAGAAGGAGCGAGAAGTGAAGCATCGACGCTCAACAGTTGTTGGATTTGGAAGATCAACAATCCAGATGATGTCGCTGAGGAGCAGGAGGAATATCACATCGGTGAACTTTAAATGAAGGAAGGCAGTTTTGTAACAGTGAAAGTGGATTTCAAGCGGCTTCAAAACCATAAGAGGTATTGAAGGATGAGCGCCAATTCCACTCATCAAACGACGCGTGGCAGCAGAGGACGAGAGGAAACCACTTTATCGGGTGCTTAAACTTTGCGCTTGATATCTACCCGAAATCAACGACAGTCGTCGGATCTGTTGGGTGTAGATCGACGATGGAGAATAGGCGCACAAGTTAAATAGTCAGGAGCAATCTAAACCGTTGGATCGGGGGATACAATGGACGGTCAAGATTTGATTAGAGGCTACACTAATCGGCAATTGGAGATCGGGCTTATCGAAGTTCGGAGAAGCAGCGCTGTGGAGCGATTATAGGTGTGGACCTGATGAAGTTATAGATGCGGTTGGAAAGTATTTGAGATCCACTTATATGTGTTCGAAGCGGGATTTCAATGTATTTCCATGTATTGGCAATAGATGTGTTGCGGAGTCTTTTTAAGGCTAAAACATATATTAATGATTCCAATAGTCGCATATCGGAATTGGAGGGGTGATGAGGCTTGTATATATGACCCGTGGAGGAGCCGATAGCCGATTGCGATAAGGGAAATCCTCAGGAAGTGTGCAGAGTCTGTACCAAATAATAAAAAGGTATGATTTGTGTATGTTTTCCTTTGTAAATTGTTTATAAGGAAAATAGTACCGATAGAAGATTTATGTGTTAAACACATATGTAACCAAATTTTAAAGAGGGAAAGGGTTATATATATGCAGCCTTAAGGGTTAACGAAGGTTACAAAGGGTTTTAAAGCCCCGATAAGGAAGAATTAATGGAAGGGTTATACTAAAGGGATAATGAAGGTTATGAGGAGATAAATAGTCCCGATAGGTGGTTTAAGCGGGGTGATTGTGTTCCAATATAAAGGAACTGAAAAAGAGGGCCTTAATCATTTATGGTTGAAGATTTGACTCCTTGTGAGTTAAATACCTAGGACAGAAGATCTTATGCATTTTATGCATATTGTGGGTGTAAGCGGGGTAACCCTGCGTCATTCTTGCAAGTTCGATTTCAAGTATTTTTCATTCATGCTTGATCATACATGTTTATGAATATGTGTGGATGGTTATGCATCACATATGCATGTTCATGTTTGCATGTGGTCAAGTATATAGTGACGTAATGATGGTGGTTGTCATGCATGAGGTCATGGTGTGTGTTGTTGTTGACATCATGCATTGATGACTAGATACTAGCTAGAATGACAGTTGCATGGTCGTATTCTTATGTTTTATGTTTCTATATGGTGTTATGATTATGTTATAAATCTATCACGTTGATTTGTTGATCTTGCAAGGTATCATCCCCGAGCTATACTAAGGTATGTTGGTTTATTTTGATTTCGTTTAGCTAACAAGATATACATTATAGGAAGAGATATCAAATGGCTAGTAAGATGGTAGACTACAAAGACTCTCCCTATGAATCCAAAGAGTGGTATGGTGTTGGGAACTCTTCTGACTTGGCAGTGACACTGAGAAGCTTAAAGGAAGAGATAAGGAGTTGTGAGGCAGATAATGGCATAATCATACAAGCATAAAAAACGTTAACAGAGGTAAATGCAGTCATACTTTAGAGCTTGTCAGATTTGCAAAGACAGAGACCGCTTTTGATTAGCCATGAGCAGGAGGATAGAACTAATGGGGCATATGGTAGTATATCACATGGTGGTCACATATTAGATAGATATGACACAATCAGAGATCGCAGATTTTTGGAAACTCTGGATAGGAGAAGGGATAGACACAGGTATGACTCTAGTTCTGATTTAGATAACAACTATGATCGTCATTGGTATCATCCTTACAGGAGGAGTGATAAGGGGTATTTTTTAGATGAGTTTAAGAAATAAAAGCCACCTACTTTTGATGGAGAGTATTGTAACTTTTTGACACCTTGCAAGTTACAAACTTTTTAAAAAATTATTTGTCACATTCCTTCAATTTTATCCTTACCATGACAAATACCTTCCTTTAAATATCATTCCATCTAACCCTTTCCATTGCTAAATCATGAAGTGTATAAAGTTTTTATAAATGTCTCTAAGTTATTTTTAATAGTTTTTATTTTAAATAAAATTCAATTTTATAAAAAATATATAATTATATTTTTTATAAAATTATGTATTTAAAATATTAAAACTTAGCTTAAAAATAACAAACCCAACCTCTAAATTATAGAAACCATATTTAAAAACCTTATTATATACGTCAGCCAAGTCAAAAACTCAAAATAGGCCTATGTCCCACCAGACACTTCAAACATTAAACCACCGTAATTTAAATTCGTGTGTGCAATGTCAAATCAATAGCAAATCTAATCTATGGTTTTTGGAGAGGGGGTTTCATATTCGACTTATTAGCCTACCCCCATAAGGGAAATTTCATATATTTATGAAATGAGTTTACAGATGGGAGGTTGAGTAAAATGTGACTAAGGTGAAAGGATTTTTATAGGTTATGAAATGAATTTACAGGTCCAAGAAAATGATGTTACAGGAGAGTGAGTACAAATGAAAATTTGACAGAGAAGAAAGAAATGTTTTTGCTATGGTATAAAGAGGAGAAATGCACGATTTTTACAGGTCATATATTTATGAAATGAATTTACAAGTGCAATTAAATGAAAATGATGTTACAGGTGAAAGCAAAAGAAGAATGAGTAAAAACGAAAATTTGACAGAGAAGAAAGAAATGTTTTTTATATGGTATAAAGAGGAAGAATTCATGGTTGTTTTTGCTATGGTATAAAGAGGAGAAATGCATGATTTTTACAGGTCATATATTTATGAAATGAATTTATAAGTGCAATTAAATGAAAATTATGTTACAGGTGAAAGCAAAAGAAGAATGAGTAAAAACGAAAATTTGACAGAGAAGAAAGAAATGTTTTTTATATGGTATAAAGAGGAAGAATTCATGGTAAATGAAATTTGGATAAATACTTATCCAAAAAAATTTACAAGAGTAAAAGAGGAAAGTAAAAATACTTTACCAACCATGGGAAAACAAGACATGGTTTTTAAAATCCATGGGAAGGAGAAACAAGACATAGATTTCAAAACAAGACATGGATTTCAAACAATAGACAGATTTACAGGATGCAATTATTTGAGGAGATATTTTGAGAATTTCATTTATGATATATATATATATATATATATATATATATATATATATATATATATATATATATATATATATATATATAGGTTTAAGCAAAATATTTGGAAGCACTTTAAAAAGTGACATAAAATCATTGGTCAATTCAAGCATTGATTATTCAAAGGACACCTAGCAAAAAAATCCTTCAACTAAATTATAGACGTGATTTCAGCATTTGAAGAAGGAGGAAGATCAACAATCATTCTTATTCAAATTTAGAGGTAGTGATATCAGCATTCAAAGGACACCTAGCAGCAGAAGATCAACAAACTGGGATCAAAGTGAAGTTTTTTCAGTAGACAGTTTAGGTAGCTCAAGGGTTCAAGGAAGAAGAGTTGCAAACAACTCCAAATTTCCTACAATTTTTCAAAGATTCTTTTTATTTTTGTTTTGTTGTTCAGACTTTTATTCCAAAGAGCTATACACAGTCATCTTAATGTAATGTTCTATATATTTTTTTAATTTTAATGTAAAGGGTTTGACTTTTGATGCAAAAACCATATCAGTTTGTAAAAATTTTATTACAAAATTCCTAATTGAAGTATTATAGCTCTGACAAAAATTGTGTTCCTTATATGCTTTTCGAGTGCTTTCATACCTTATTTTCTACACATGTTCAAAGAAACATAGTAGATCTGGGTAAGAATAGATTAAGTGTCAATCTCTCTTAAATCCCCTGCAAAGTTATAATCATTTAAAGAGATCAATTAACTAGACTATTTGTCTTGGTAAATTCCTCTACATTTGTTAATCGTTGCCTTTTGTCATCTTTTGAATGTGTTTTTTTTGGATGTAGAATCTTCTAGAAGATTCCATTCTATCTTGTTGATTAATTATTTAGTATGATCACTTAATTACCATGAATTCCCTTATATTCTTCTATCAAATTCGTTAAAAATCATGTTAACTTGTCAAATTGGATACTGACACTTTGACCAAGGACTCTGCAAGAGAGGGATTTATTCATGGATAGAGATTCTGTAATCATCAACAACCACCAACAATAAATTATAAATTTGGCCATTGTGCTTCATAGTTTGTTGTCCAGTGATAGTTAACAACGTTAAACAAAGCCTCGTAACAATTGAGGGCGCCCCCTCTATTTCAAGGACCAGCTTGAACCTAAAGACTAGTTGAGTTGGTTTCTTGGCATAGTTTTTGCAGCCAAGAATTGCTTACGAGAAACAAGTACAACAGAGAGGTAAATAAATCGCAAGATGCAGAGGCATGGTTGCTAGGCATGAAGAAGTTATTCGGATTGCATGACTACTCAGATAACATGAAAGCTAGAGTGGCTACATTCAGTCTCAAAGGAAAAGAAGACATTTGGTGGGAAGACATGAAGAGTGTCAAAGGTATAAATGAGGAAGATTTGACTTAGAGTGAGTTTGAGCGACTATTCAAAAAGAAGTATTTTTCAGAAAGATACTTTGATGATAAGGAGAAAGACTTCTATGAGAAAAAGATGGGATCCATGATAGATGATGAGTACACTAGCAGATTCTTGGATTTTTTGAGCTATGTGCCTTACCTCAAAGAGGAGAAGGCTAAGATTTACGGATTTGTTAGTAGGTTACTGGTTGCATTCAAAGATAGGATTGAATTCAATGATCATAGATAATTGGAGGAGGTCATCTAAAAAATGAAGCATTGCTTTGAACAATTGAAGCATCGAACTAAGACGAAGATAGATTGGAGAGGTAATGCAAAAGAACAAAGGAAAATGGAACAAGAAGTAAGACCACATGATTCAGGTAACAAAGAAAATGTTGCACCACTTAAAAGGTTCAATGTATCAGATAGAGGACAGGGACATAGATTTGAGGAGTAGAATAAGGAGCCCTTACAATGTTGGACTTATGGAGGAGATCATCGTGGGAGGGATTCTCCACAGTACAAGAGTTGTAGGTCTAAGACATACAGTGTGCAGGAGGCATAGACTATTGGATATGTTGGTTAGAGTATTCCACATATCTATGTAGCCTTGGATAAAAAAAATGCAGAGCATTAGGCATCTATCATTGAGATGGATGGTACTCTTTGCGATCAAGTTATTTCTATTTTGATTGACCATGGATCTAATTATAGCTATGTTAGTCCTAAATTGGTGGATAAGTGTGGTTTGAGAAAGGAATTTCATGTAGAGTCTTGGTTAGTGCAGTTGGCTACACGTACGAGGAAACGAGTTCATCATTGGGTACAAGAGTCGTAGGTCTAAGATATACAGTGGCAGGAGGCACAAACTGTTGGAGATGTTGTTCAGAGTATTCCACGTATCTATGCAGCCTTGGATAACAAAAATGCAGAGCATCAGGCATCTATCATTGAGATGGGTGGTAAGCTTTGCGATCAAGTTATTTCTATATTGATTGACTGTGGATCTAATTATAGATATGTTAGTCCTAAATTGGTGGATAAGTGTGGTTTGAGTAAGGAATTTCATGCAGAGTCTTGGTTAGTGCAGTTGGCTACAAGTACGAGGAAACAAGTTCATCATTGGGTAAGATCTTGTAAATTTGACTTGAATGGTATGCCTACCACAACACATTTTAATGTATTACCATTGGGTTCATACATTATGTTGTTGGGCATGGACTGGTTGTATCTTCATTGAACCAAGGTAGAATGTTTTGACAAAGCCATTGATTGTGGTGATGAAAATGGAGAACCAAGAGGCTTATGGGGAAAGAAGAAAGCCACATCAGTTAGGATGGTGACAGTTATGCAAGAAAAGTGTAGTTGCGGGAAAGGGTGTAAGTTATTTACAGCGCACATATATAGTGATAAGGGTAAGGAAGTTGAGGATATGGATGTGTTGAGAAGATACTTAGTTTTACAACAGTTCAAGGATGTATTTCCTGAGGACATTACAAAGTTTCCACCTCACAAGGAGGTAGAATTTTCTATTGAGTTAGTTCCAAGGGTAGCTCCAGCATCAAAATCACCTTATAGGATGAGAAAACCTGAGTTGGTCGAGTTAAAGTTGCAACTAAAGGAAATGTTGGACAAGGGGTACATTAGGCCAAGTGTATCACCATGGGATGCACCCGGTATTGTTTGTGAAGAAGAAAGATTTTACTCTCAGATTATGCATTGATTACAGGCAGTTGAACAAAGTGACAATCAAGAATAGGTACCCTTTGCTGAGGATTGATGAATTATTTGATCAACTGAAGGGAGAATTAGTGTTCTCGAAGATTGATCTGAGATCCAAATACCATCAGGTATGCATCAAAGAAGAATACATTTACAAGGCTATGTTCTGGACTAGGTATGGGCATAATGAGTTCATTGCTATTCCATTTGGCTTAACTAATGCTCCAACTGCATTTATGGGTTTGATGAATAGCGAGTTGCATCCATATTTGGATAAGTTTATTATTTTTTTCATTGATGATATACTGGTATATTCCAAAAATGAGGAAGAGCATGTCAAACATTTAGCAGCAGTGTTGAGGTTGTTGAGAGAGCTTCAGTTGTAAGCTAAGCTCAACAAGTGTAGTTTCTTTCAGACTGAGCTACATTACTTGGGGCAGGTTTCCTCTAAGGAAGGAATTGTAGTAGATCTAGAGAAGATAAGGGACATCATGGAGTGGGTAGCTCCTAAGAGTGTGGATGAGGTGAGATATTTCATGGGTTTGGCAGGCTACTATAGGAGGTTCATCAGGAACTTCTCATAGATTTCTTATCCTATCACATCATTGCAAAATAAAGGTAAGAAGTTCAAATGGAGTGAGGAGTGTGAGGCCAACTTTGAAAAGATTGAGTACTTTTTGACCCATGCACCAGTACTACAGATTGTAGATCTAGATAAAGAGTTTGGGGTATGCATAGATGCTTATAAGAGAGGTCTTGGTGGAGTCCTCATGCAAGATGGACAGGTGGTATGTTATGAGTCCCAAAAACTAAAGGAGCATGAGCATAACTACTAGACACGTGATTTGGAGTTAGCAGTGATCATACATGAAATGAAGATGTGGAGACATTATCTTCTTAGCAAGAGGTTTTTACTTAGGAGTGATCAGATTGGGTTGAGATATTTGTTTGATCAGCCAAATCTGAATGCTTGATAGGCTAGATGGTTGGTCATGATCAGCAAATTTGCTTTCAAGATCAAGTACATCAAAGGCACAGGTACAGGTGGCAGTATAGTTATAGGTACAGGTATAGGGGCAGGTGCACAGGGTATGGATTATTGTCTTATAGCAGACAGGTTGGTCAGGTTCCAAGATAGGATATATGTACCAGATAACAGTGAGCTCAAGATGGTGATCTTGAGGGAGTTTCATGTGAAACCTTATTTAGGTCACCCTGTTTATTAGAAGACATTAATTGTAGTGAAGATATTTTATTATTTGCTGAATTTGAGGAGAGATGTGAAAAAATTCATGTCTAGATGTTTTGATTGTCAGCGAGTGAAAGCAAAATCCAAGCATCCAGGTGGACTACTACAGTCGATCACGATTCCAAAGTTGAAATGGGAGGTCATTTCCATGGACTTCATCATAGGGTTGCCAAAGAAAGTGAGACAACATGATTCCATTATGGTCATTGTGGACAGGTTGACAAAGGTTTCACACTTCATTCCGATTAAGTCTACATTCTCAGCGAGCGATGTAGCATAGGTATTCATCATAGTTGTCATCAGATTGCATGGTTTTTCAAAGAATATTATGTCAGACAGGGATGAAAAGTTCACTTCCAAGCTTTGGAAGGAGTTATTTGTAGGTTTGGGCACAGAGTCAGCCTTCAGCATAGGTTATCATTAATAGATAGATGGATAGACAGAGAGAGTCAACATGATATTGGAGTACATGTTGAGGATGTATGTGATGCATCAATAGTGGAAGTGGAAAGAGTATCTCCATTTGGTATAGTTTACATACAACAATGGTTATTATTAGTCCTTAAGGATGAGTCCTTTTGAGGCATTGTATGGGCGGAGTTTTAACACTCCCATTAGTTGGAGTGATTCGGTTAACAGGGTGTTGATTGGACCAGATATGTTAGCAAACATAGAATAGGAAATGCAGTTAATAAAGAATAATCTAAAGGTAGCACAAGATAGGTAGAAGATTTATGCATATAGGAACAAGTTGTTCAAGGAGTTCTAGGTTGGGGAACAGGTCTAATTGCACATCAGACTGAAGAAGAGCTCCTTGCGGATTGGATCTTGTGCCAAGCTGGTACCATGGTTTTGTGGACCCTTCAACATTGTTGAGGGGATATGGTCACTAGCCTATCGACTTGCACTGCCTCCAACAGTGAATGTCCATGATGTTCTCCATGTATCATTACTTAAGAAGTATGTTAAGGATGTTGATCACGTGATTTACTAGTTTATATTGCAGGTGGAACCAGATGGAGAATTCCAATCGGAGTGTCAGTGTATATTGCAGAAAAAGATGCTCATGCTCTGGAACCGAGCAATCGAGAAAGTTAAGGTGCAATGGAATCACTTTGGTCTTGATGAAGCTACATGGGAGCTGGAAGATCAGATGTGGGCTATATATCCTTCCTTGTTGCAGACTGAGGAAAAGAAGCTCCGATATGGTGGTTTGGTATATGTCGTATGGTGGTTTGATTTGTGATTTATGATGGTTTGGTATATACTATATGATGTTTTGATATATGCTTAGATATTGTGTTTATTATATGTTTTGATATATTCTTTGATATATGATTTGGTATATATTTTGGGATATATTTTTGGTAATGTTTCTATATGTACACATGTATATGGATGTAAATACTTCCATGAACTATGATATAAAGCTCCACTATGTGGTATGGGTGTCATGTTATTATGATTATGTTGTCATGTTACTATTCTATCATGTCGTTATGTTATAATGATGTTATGATGTCATGTGGATTTCACTCAATAGGATGATCATTGTAAATACCGCAATGAGTTGTGTTATAAAGTTCCACTATGCGGTGTGTTGTTATGTTGGTTACTTCTCAGTAAGTTGATCATTGTAAATATTGCATTGATTTGTGTTATAAAGCTCCATGAGAAGTATGTCTTCTTTCAGTAGGTTTCTGAGCTATATGTGTGATTGAACATCGAGGATGGTGTCCCCCAAGGGGGAGGGTTCTGTAACAGCCCTGGTGAAAATTCCATGTAATAAAAGTAAATAAATGAAAAATAATTACCACTATTTATGGGACACTTATTCCAAGCTTAATTTTGGGAAAAATCCTAGTGATGTGGATCACTTTTGATTGTTTATGGCTAAGGAAATTGTAAAAGGCAATCGCTAAGGCTTTGGAAAGGAAAAATGACATTTTTGGCACATGTATTTATGAAAATAATGGAAATTAGGAGGAAAGGGAGGTGAAAGGTCACAGGTTGCATGCGAGGAGGAAATTGAAGGAAAATAATGGGAAATGAAGAAAGCTGAGGCCTCATTCATAAAAAGGCTTCTGAGGATCAATTGTTAACCTTTTTGCAATCCAGCATTGGATCTATCTTCTATTCTCTCCCTCTCATACTCTTGGAGACATAGAATTTTCTTGGAGAACTCTTGGTGGGTGTGGCATACTTGGATTTTTGGAACAAGAAGGAAAAGGAAGAGTAGGAAAGCACAAGAAGGCATTGGGATCAACAGCTACATCATATTTGTTTGTAGGTACCAAGTTGCATGCATGTTTCCTTCACTAGTTTTTGTCATGCATGGCATATGCATGTGGGTTGTTCGTTATGATCTGTAATTGGCATGGCTCATGGTCGGGATTGACAGTGGATTGCCTAGCCTTGTCATTTCCTGGATAGTCATGGTGATTGTGGTTTTATTTCCTTTTTGTGTTTTTGTTTGGTTCTTATGTTTCCTTAGCTTGGGTTGAGTTACTATTCTTTTATCCTTGGTTGGATAAACGCTTTGGAGCCCTGGAACAACTTGGGTTGAATTACTAGTCTTGTAGCCTGGGTTGGAAAAACACTGTGGAGCCCTTAGTGTGTTGAGTTACTAGTCTCGTAGCCTTGGTTGGATAAGCCCTCTAGAGCCTGGTCAAAGTTGTGGGTTGAGTTACAAGTCTTGTAGCTAGGTTGAACAAATGCACTGGAACCCTGGATGGCTGGGATAGAAACCGATCTGATGATGGTTTTGTGATGTCCAACTGTGAGGTGGAATCACTGTTTGATGGGTTAAGGTGGATGGTCTATAGAAGCCCTAGATGGTTTTTGATTGATGTCATCTATGAGATCCCACATTCATGCTTGGAATATGGCATGGGGGTGAATGAATTAAGACATATTTGGCTCAACCATTCTACAGTCGGGTGGAATGTGGAAGTCCCATCTCGAGTTTGGATTTGGAATCATTAATGAAAGGTTATTTCTCCTTGTATTTATATGAGAATTTTGATGGATTGTATGTGGTCTATATGGTTGTACTTTCATGAGTATTTTTGTCCCTATTATGCTGGTTATATATGCGTTTTATGACAGTAGCCATGCATGTATTTCCTCATGTTTTTTACATGTAATTGAATGATCAATGTATCTATGACCTAATGGATGGAATGACAATTGATGTGTTAAGGAATCAATGGTTCTTAGTGATTCTCAGCTAAATATGAGACCCCTATGCGCAAAACGGTTTATTGCACCTATAGATTACACATTTGCAATATGTTTGATGAAATGTCTATCATGGCTAGTAGGGGTCCATTCAAGGTCTTGAACAAGTCTTTTCTTTAGTACTATCATTTCCATGTTATTTTATTGATCTGAAGAGAAGGTTCAATTCTGGACAATGACTTGGGCTCTAGGCCTGAAAAAGTGGCTCAAATCCCAGAGTTGTTGCCATAGCACTGACAGTTTTTGTCTCTAGTCACTGGTAGGAAAACTTGTGAGAGCGATTTTGAGTTGCTAGTCATACTTATTCCTATAGCATGGGAGTGACTAAGCCTTAAATCTTCCAAACATTCAGTGGGACCCCAAGGCAAGTTGTCCGAAGTATTGGATCGGCTCCTGAGGGTCATGTAGCTGATGATTAATGTTTGTATGGTGTGTTTCCATCGGTTCCACTTCCTTAACGTGACTTACAAGGTTGAATCATATCATAGTGGACTCTCGCTGCATGTTTACCCTGGTTGGCCAATCACTTGCATAGGTGTGGGAGGAGGGTGTTACAGAATGTGATATCATTAATGTAGCTATTTATGTTATTCCTATGCCAGAGATACGTATGTAGCATAAATGGATGCTTCTATATCTTAGTGTGATGGTCCTATTATTCTTGATTCACATTTATTTCAGGAAAAAGTTAACGCAATTGATGATAGTAAGAGTTATTTTAGGGAATTGAATGGAATCTTTCTAATAATATTCCTATTGAACCTATTGAGATGTAATGTCATGATATTGATCTATCTTTTCATTTATGCTTGTACCCCTATATATGGAATTATTGCTGGAATATGTTAGGATGTTTCCATTATGAATGTGACTAAATGTAATTTTGGGATGCCACAAAGAAAAGGTCATATTATTTAGCAAAGGGTTCATATTCGCAAAGGTTCTATTAAATAACAAACTTGAACGTCATTTTTGGCTATGTAAATGTAAATGCATTAGCACCTGTATATTAAAACTTCTAGGAACCAAGCTTGCAAAAGAGTCATTACAGTGATCAAAGTTGCAAAGGACAAAATAGGTTTGAGATTGATTATATATCATGTGCTATTGATTTGATTGTTGTAGTGCTTGTATTCTATGCCATGTCATGGATTATATTTTAGACCTGGATTTGTATTGCTACTATTGTGATGAATAGAGCATTGTTGAGGCTTTTATATATATTTCTAATGGTTTTTCATGGGCATTTGATATTGTACTTATGTTGCTCTTATCGTTGTTGAGCGTAATATAATCAAGATCCTTGTTAAGACATCTATTTGTGAGCAGATAATATTAGCTATGGGTATGTGGTTGGAAAAAGTGATGTTGAGGCCTGTTTCTAGGGTTTGACAATGAAATCCATTTGTTGATTAAAGAAGAATTGGAGTGTTGTTGAGTGTGTTGAGTCAACAGACAATTTTGTATCTTATGTTATTATTGAGAAGAGTTTGAGCAAAGGTGGATCCCATCTAAAAATATATGAAACATGGTCCATTGTGGTGATTTAAAGGCCAAAGCCTTTAGCGAAAGTGGTGGCTTGCTGAGCAAGGTAGTAGGGTGGTGTAAAGTGGAGATTAGAGTCTCCTTCAGGTTGGATCTTGAGAACACTCAAAGGTAACAATGTGGTGCTAGTGTAGCAGATTGATGATGAAGGGTGTTGGAGCATCCTTTGAGTTGGAGCTGATAAAACCAAGGTGTTGGAGCATCCTTCCAATTGAAGTTGGTAAAACTAGGGTGTTGTGACATCCTTTCAAGTGGATCTAATAAACCATGGGGTTGGAGCCTCCTTCTAGTTGTTCTTGGAGAATCTTGGAAGTTATAGCTTCCTGTTGATGTAATCTTTAAGACATATATTAAAATGCATTTGGTGGTTTATCTCCTCGAAGTGTTTCCACTTTAAAATATCTTATGTACTATCTATGATGTTATGAATTATTGAATGGTATTGCTAACTATTTATTGTTTTCAATGTATGATTAAAATTGTCAAAAAGTGCCAAATATTGATTCACCCCCACTCTCAGTAATGATAAATACTCCAACAATTGGAAGAGTGTGTTCCTTCAATCAAAGCCTAAAATCTAGAGGGAAGATCTCAGGAGAACAAATATGGGAAATTTAAGGAAGCACACATCCAAACGATCAAAGGAAATCTTTGGTATTGCACCAGTTTTATGAACTATTATAGTTAAAGAACAGAAATAGGTTGTTCCAGTTCCTTTGTTCAATGAATCATGCTTTCAATTTTAGATAGGTAGAATAGAAGCCTATTTGTCAGCTCTTGGATATAATTTATGGTGGCATTCACTTATTTCTAGAAACATGTCTTCCGATGAATCATGATGGTATAATGAAAAAGCAAAGAATTCCATTTTAAGTGCTCTACTAGATTTTGTGAAAACAAAAGTGGGTCAATGCTCATAAGCCAAAAGGCTTTAGGAAAGGATTCAAATTTTTTACTTTAAGAAGAATGCAGACCAAGATGAAGGTTATGCTGATGAACATCAATTAAAATATAGTAGATACTCAGATCAAAGAATTTGATGACGAAAAAGAAGAAGAAGAAGAAGTGGACTTAAAGAGAGAATTGCTCAATGCCTTAAGTGATCTAGAGAAAACAAGAAAGAAAAATAAAATACTTGAAGCTGAATTTATTCAAAAGAAAAAGGAACTTGATGTAGCTCTAGCTAAAATAAATAGGAGTAGAAAATAAAATGAACAACAGAAGGATCAAATGTAGGGATTTGAAAGGAGTCATGAATTTAACAAAGAAACAAAAGAAGTTGTCCTCCTAATACATCAAGTTGAGGAAGCATAAAATAGAGACAAAATATTGACAAGTTTGCTAAAGGAAATTGTACAAAGTACGAGGAATAAGTTACTCAAAAGAAGAAAGAGATTATTTTGAAATTGCAAAATGGTAAAAAGAAGAGCCATGTTATTAATGAAAAGGATAAAGAAATTTCTCGCTTAAGGATGAAGGTAAAAGAAGAAGGTAAAGTTCCATGCAATGAAGGCACAAAAACGAAGCCCCTTTCGAGCAAGGTTGAAGAGAGGCCTGAAAGAAAAACACTTCAAAGGAAAAATATAGTTGAAGCACAAAAGAATATTGAAACTGTTGCTTCTCCAAGAAGAAATGTTAAGGTAATTAAGGGACAATAAAGGATTGATCCTCCTCCAAGAAAAATTGTCTTTAGAATACCATCAGCATAAGACATGTCATCTAGGTAGACTCATATATTTCATGGGTGTTGTTTTTCATGATCTAACTTTGGGCATAAGGGTAGGGATTGCAAATCCTATGACGTATTTGATTATCAAGGATATTATCAAAATCCTAGCAACAAGTTTGCAAGAACACAAGATATGTGTCTGAATATCCCCATCAACAGAAAGTATATGTCATTTAGGTATCATGTAGAATGCTTCAAATGCTATAACTATGGGAATATAGCTTGTGATTATACATACATGATGGAATATTCCATCAAGGAGAACTCTAATGTTAGGTACAATAAGGTAAGTGGCATGCCGTTTGAGGCACATAATGAGTGGGGGAGAGAAAAAAAAAATCAAAGGAAGAAAGGAAAATAGAAGGAAGATAGATCAAGATATTTCATCAGGGGGAGTTATCCTTTTCCATTGATGTCAAAGGGGGAGAGAAATCATGATAGGAAGACCATAAGCATGGAGACAGGGGGAGTAGTAATCGTAAGGGGAGTATGTGTTTTTCCATCAATGAAAAAGGGGTATATTGTTGAATGGTGTTTTTATTAATGCCAACATCAGTATTTGAATTTTATTAACATATGTATATGGATTGCATAAATTGGAAGCTCCAATGGACTTGAATGCCTAGAAGGAAGAGAAGGAAGTGTAGCCCTTGCAGTGTGGTCCTGATGCCCTGCATTTGATGAGAAATTTGAATGGGAAGATCAATGAAATTGCAATAAATACCATCATAGAAAGCTCATTATGCCATTTCTAATATTGGTTGGATTTCCACATAAATCCTCATGATTGAGGAGATATGCCTTCTAAAAGATGAAGCCCTGAAGGTGTGGTCATGGTGCAAAAAATGGATAATAAAAGGAAGCTTTATGATTGGTTAATTTTTGGCATTGATAATTCAAGGAGATATTGATTAACTCTTGTTGGTATTGAGTGACCATGTAGCCATTAAAACATTATGTATATTTTTGCAAGGGAATTCGACTACTCAAGAAATGTCAAATTTATTGGAGATCAGATGAGCTTATTCAAATATTAAAATTTAAAAATTTAAATTTGAAGGTTTACTAAAGTTAGCTCCTTACTTTAGGGGAAAGTTGGACCCATTCTATAGCCCCCCTCCTTCCACTATATATAGAGGGCTCAATTCTCCTCTTAGAAGCATCATTGTCACACTCATAATTATCAAAATTTGTGTGATCTTTGTAAGGCCTCTATACTCACACAAAACATAAGGAGAAAGGTTGAGTTTCTAAAGAAAATTTGGGTGTAAGTTTTATATTTTTGTATGGGAGTTTTTTCTGCTAGGACAGAGACAAATATTGGGATTTATTTGTATCACTTTTGAACCTTGTGAGTCTCATTCAAAGGTTTATTTTGCATTGATCTTGAGATTGCTCTATGGCACTTTTGGCCCTCCTGATGCCCATATATAGGTTTATTTCATACTTATCCTGGGACTATCCTAAGGCTACTTTTGGCCCTCCTATGGCTCATTTAACAGTTTATTTCACACCTACTCCTGAGGCCCTTTTTTGAGATTGATCTTGAGTTGTTCTGAGTCTTATGGTCCCTTTTATTAGGTACTTTTCAACCTTTCTAAGGCTATATTCTGAGGCTTCTCAAGGACGAATTTGAGGTGGGATTAAGAGGAAATATTCAATTAAAATTAGAACTTTGCTTGAAGCATTAAGACTAAATTCAGATTTTTTTTTGGCTCAATTGTTTATCTCTCATGATTATTCATTCTATGACAAAGTATTGACTTATGTTATGGCCTTTGAGAATAATTTCAATTTGACCTAGAGAAATAGGACTAAGCTTGGGAGGAAACATTTGAGCATGTATTAGGGCTATTCTTTCTATAGAATAAGTTTGCAATAGGGTCGCATTAGCCCTTTCATCAAAGGTTGAATGAGGCATGAACAAGTCCATAGAAACAATATAATGCAAGTCAGAAATACATTTGAGCATTGGGCAAGTCGTGGCTGGAATAAAACTCATCAAATGTGTGTTTGAGAAGTTGATACACCTAAATGATTGAGGCATATATGCATTAGACCTTTGTATAGAGAATGTGTAAGAAGTGAAATCATAACTAGTGCATGTGGAGTTGTCAAGATATTGGATGAAGTGAAATTAGATACTAATATACTCACCACTCATCAAATGAGATAAGTGGATCAAATAAGGAATTTGATGTCAATATTGTAGTTGTCTATATTATTCTTGCTCCAAAGATACTTCTGTAGCATATGTGGATGCTTCCATATTTGAGTATGCAAGTCCTATTATTGCTAATGCAAATTTGTGTTGGGACATAGTTAGCGTAGTTGATTATAGTAGGAGGTGTCTCAAAGAATTCACTGGCATCTTTCTAATCATATTTCTATTGAACCTATTTTAATGTATTGTCTTGATATTACTCTATGTTTCAATTGATTCTTGTATTGTTGCTGAAGACATTATTGCTCAAAGTTTCTAGGAGGTTGCAAGTCTGAATGTGACTAAATATATTTGTTAGATGCCATAATGATAGGGTCAGATTATTTAGCAAAGGGTTTGTATTCCCAGAGCTTATTTTAAAGATCATACTTGAAGGTCAAGTCTAGTTGTGGCAGTGAAAATGTATTAGCACCAATATATTAAACTTTCCAGAAGGAAAGTTTGTGAAAGAGTTATTACAGTGACCAAAGTTGCAGAGGAAAAAATAGGGCTGAGGCTACTTATATATCATGTGCTATTGATTTGATCATTACAATTCTTGAGCTCTATGTTATTCCATGCATTATAGTCTAGACGTGGATTTTTAATTCTACTACTGAAAAGAATAGAGATTTGTTGTGGTTGCTATATATTACTAATGTTTTGTTCATGAGCATTTGATATTGTACTTTTTCTAGTCTTATCGTTGTTAAATGTAATATAGTGAGGATCCTTGTCAAGAAATCTATTTGTGAGAAGAGAATATTGGGTATGGGTATGTGGCTGGACAAAGTGATGTTGAGGCTTGTTGCTAAGGTTTGATAATGACATTCATTTATTGAGAAAAGAAGATTTGGAGTGTTGTTGAGTGTGTTGAGTCAACATCAATTTTTGTATCTTGTTTTTATTGTTGAGAAGAGTTTGAGTAGAGGTGGATCATGTTTGAAAATATATGAAACATGTTCCACTGTGGTGAATTGAAGTTCTGATCCTTCAAGGAATTTGGTGGTTAGTTGAGCGCGGTGGTAGGGTGATTCAAGGAAAATATTGGAGTCTCCTTCAAGTTGGAGCCTAAGAACACTTCAGGATGGCGAGGTAGTGCTAGGGTAGTAGATTGATGTTGTAGGGTGTTGGAACATCCTATTAGTTAGATCTCATAAAACTAGGGTGTTGGAGCATCCTTCTAGTTGGAGCTGGTACAACTAGGGTGTTGGGGCATCCTTTTAGTTTGACATGGGAGAAAAGTGTGGTTGGAGCCTCATTCCAATTATTGTTGGAGAATCTTGGAAGTTGGAGCTTCCTTTTGATGTAATCTTTAAGACATATATTAAAAAGTGTTCCATGGTTTTTCTCCTAAAAGGGTTTCAACCTTAAAATGTCTTGTGTACTAACTATGATGTTATGCATTCTTTAATGGTGTTGCCAATTATTTATTGTTTACGTGATATGATTAAAATTATCAAAAATTTCCCAATGTTGATTCACCCCCCTTCTCAGTATTGGTAAATATTCTAATACCCCTACCCCCAATAAATTAATCATATTCAAAGATTCCTCGGAAACATCCAAAATATGATTTTTTGGTTTCAAGGTCTAACTTGTGTTGTCTAACATGGTAAATGATATATAAAAATCTCTCTAAGTAGCCCTCTAAACTTTCCTCTTCTCATTATACTATCCTAGAAATGTATTCATTGACTTCTCTAGCTTTACAATAATCTAGATATTTTTTAAGAATTTTTTCCGTATCCACTCCTAGGTTGTGATATTTTTTTCTATAAATATGATAAAACAACGTAGCAAAGTGTCTTTAAGAGTAGAAGGGAATAATTTAAGTTTTTGTGCATCAGTTAAATAATCCATTCTATGACATAAAACATCAAATTAAAAGAAAAAAAGTATCATAATTTTTACTCACGAGTCCATGGAAACATGGTAGTATTGAGGGAGAGATATTCTTCAAATGAGCATTTGTAGTATTATTAGAAAAATAAAAACCAAAAGTTAACTCCTCTTTCTCTCCCTTTTTTCCTCCATGATTTGTTTCACCTTCTTCTTCCCCCACATTTTGGCCCCCGAACAAACTAAATTCATTCTCTAGTAGTGGAAGGTCAAATTTGGTAGCTGGTTTGTTTTGAAATTCTAATCCTTCCTCTCACCAAAAAAGAATTTGTACCTATGGATTAGTTGAAGTAGTGGAAGCATCTATAACTACGCTAATTACTCATTCTGGTCTCTCGGAATTTCCTTCCTCAAAATTTTCTTAAACTTCTAGTGCTCTGCCTCATTTCCCTTTGCCTTAAGTATTACCTACTAGAGAGTTAGTAGTGAGGATTTTTTTTTTTATTGCATTGACCAGAGTACTAAAGTCTCCTTCATCCCTACCCCTTTTTCCTTTTCCTCAACTTATATAGTACTAACATCATCTAAACCCATTAAGACAGAGAAACCACTAAATTGGACACTTACATTAATACATCTCATCTTACCATTTCTATCTCTCTGTGTATTAGGATGCTTATCACTGTAGAGAATGAGTTTACAAAGAAACTAGACAATTAATAAACCAATCAAGACCTAGTTCTTTGACACCTCCCTATCAACGATGCCAAAAAGGTTGGGAAATTTAATTTCTTAAATTATTGTTGATTAAATTATCGACCGAGGCTCATAAGATGATGAGGTATTGGCAACACATATCAAGAAATAATCCTAACTAGCTTGAAAAAAAAGGCACCACAACAATATTCTACAAGAATACTCTTCAACAATTTGATTGAAAATGGATTCACCTCTTACATTCCCTACAAACATAGGTACGAATAATAAATTAAATGATCAACACATTTTTCAACATCCTAAATATGTTCAGCAGGTTCAATAATCCTTGTAGCTATATAAAAAGATCACATAGTGTCGAAAGAACGCAAGCTTGCAGAACAGAGGAAAACCATTAAAGAGTTATCAATTCAAGTCTTGTAGTATTTTGACTGCTTGTGGATTCATAAGGTTAATATATCTCCATGCCAAGGGCCCTCACACAATTCCACAAAAAATATCACGACATGAAAATTATAGTAATAGAGCCGGAAATGACTCAATATGTTCTATGTATATAAACATAAATAAAATAAATTGCATAACAGTAAATCCTAATAACCTTGTAAGTGCATCCTAGGAAAGGGGGCCCTTCCTAGTTGGGCGCACTGCTAGAATATTAAATTAAATAAATAATTGATCAATAATGGAGAATTTTCATTTATTCTCAGAAAAATTATAGAGTACAAAGCTTTCTTTTACAATTTAAATATGGTTGCTACATGAGTTACATACTTATGGAGTCTAATATATCAATGATAGCTTACATTGATATATAGAAACTCAATCCTTAATATCTTGGACCACGATATTCAAATTTGGGGATCTCAAACCCATACATTACCAAAATAACCTAGTGTTACAACAATTATACAAAATAAGAACATTGATAAAAAATTCTTGGTAGGCTTGTTACACTAAAACCATATCCCCAAGATATAAAAAGATTTGTCCTCGAATAAATATTAGATCCATAATTGTGTTGATCCAAGTAGTTAAACCAATCGCTAGGTAGGGAATTCAAAACTCGACATAACTATTGATTTCCTATAACATCTTCTAGTAGTTCAATTGCTTTCAATAGTTCATCTTTGTTCACATGATTTGTGCACTTCTAGTAGATCAGTTAGTAGCTAATAGTCTTATAACACATATAAAGGATTCGACACACAAGGTTAATCAATAAAGGAAAATACACCCAAAAATTAGACTAATCCATCAAGAAATGTGTTACATTGTGAATAATCACCTTATTTAACTTTTAATTGTTGATACTGCAAAATCGACAGAAATGAGGAAAAAATATGGAAAAATGAGGAATGAAACAAGGTATGAAGGGAAAAAAGGTGGTCCAATATATGCAAAAGATGGGACATAGCTGAGACAAATTAGGAGTATAACAATTTCTCTTTATTTTCTAGATCTTGCAGGTGAATCGACTTCAAAACATTCATTTCTACATGTCAAGTTGCACTCTTGTACCTTGACACTCATTTACATTATTGGTGAGATGTGTCACATTCGTTAATGATTTTCATCAATGGTTAATAATCTAATGATTTTTTTCTATGTTCAACTTCAAAAAAATCCATTCACATAGATTGAGTTGTACCAATTGAGGTTATATGTGAAGACTATATGGTTTATGGTATCAATGAAATCATTTAGCAATTTTCTTGTTTCAAATTTTCTTTCAACAAGATATTGTTCCAATAAAAATTGTTATTATCTATCAACATGATGGTAGCTACTACAACTCCTCTTCATTAATTTCATTTTCCAACAAATCAATAACTTTAGATCTATCTTTAGTTAGCATACATCATGTTTCATGGTTTCCACTTCAGCACACAATACCAGTCCAAGACTTCATGGAGTAGAAAGTAATCAAAGACTCATATTGAGGCTACCCTTAGTTCATCAAGAAGAATGCAATAGTTTCTATAGCTACGAAAAGTTGGTGTAGCCGCGTATTTGATGGATGTAGCAGCTTGCCTCATAGGCTCTTTTTGCACAAAGATTGTAAACAAATGAGGCCGAATTAAGATACTCAGAAACTTGGGATTGTTTTAGAATATGATAATTTTATTATTACATGTGAGAAATGGAAAAAAAAAAAATAGCATGATAAGGGATTCAATGACAAGCTTTTAAGGCTGATTTAGTATTTTTTTTTCAAATGTCACAATTATTTTTCTGTAGTGGATTTGTAGTTTTTAATGGTTGTGTGCATCCCAAGGTTAGACCTTGACTTGGATATGGTTTTGAATCATGATTGTATGGACACAAACCTATAACCCAAGATTCTAAACCCACCTCATCTACATAAGAGAAAGGTCATTGTGTTGGTCAGTGCATAATGTAGTTGCAGAGTACCCAAGCTAAATCAACAACAAATCAACCATGAAATCATGTTCTCTTCTCCATTATTCTTATTTTAGCATATAGTATAATTCTAAGATATTTTGAACGTAAAATTGAGGTAAAACCAATTTTGAAACTTTTTAATTTGTTAAAAGTTTAGGAAATTATGATGGGAAACCACTGTAACCTCAAAATTCCTATCATGTATTCTCTATCACGATTTCACTTAATCACCTCTTTGTTATGTTTCACCCTTCATTTTAAAACCTCTTATCACCATTTTACCACATCATCATACACTCTCCTTTTTCCGTGGTCTTAGTCTAAGGAGTGTAAGATAGAATTGTTGCCACTATATCATTAAAGTGTGAAAAAATTAGCATTAAAAGGAACCTACAACAATTTTGTCCCTTGATTTCTAGCCCATATTTTGCGATAGTATTTAGTAAAAAAATTTGTTGGGTTTTATTCACTATCATCAAATATGGATTGAAGAAGGTATACTTTAGCAACTGATACTAATATCACCCCTTCAAATCAACCAACAATCAAGACACTATTAAAACATGTTTTCAATGGCAAACATCCTCTAAATGTATCACTAAACTATGGTAATTTTCTTAGTTATTTATTATTTTTTTGAAAAAGTATTCTCAGCAGAATTTTCCCTTGATATATAATAGAGTATACAATGTTCCCCTTGGAATTTTTCAGATATAAGTATGCATATGCAAAGGTGCATCATATAAATTTTATATGTGTTTTAAAGCAATGCTAAAGAGGATGAAAACTCAATTTTCTAAACATATGTCTCTCCCACATTAATCTATTCACCCTAATTTTCTCACACATTTTATTACCACACATAATATACTTAGTCCATTACGCATTGTTGGAAATGAGGTGAAAAAAACATGTCTTGATATTTCAATCATAAGTGAGTACATTTTAGCGATATGAGCCATGATCTAAGGAGTGGTTTTGAAGATAAATTTAAGAACATCATTTGGAATTCATCCTTTTAAATTCTTGTTTGAGTGCTTGAATGGATTTTTTGTTATTACATGTGGGAACTCTCATGATAGCTTGAAGTTTCTCTGCATTTTGAGGTTATTGATGGGCTTTTATACTTCACCCAGTTGGGATGTTAGTACATAGCTTAGTGTTACTTACATGACACAACTTCTTGTCCAATCGTATGGAGGAATCTATGAAGTCTATTGTTTGGTTTAAGGGTTGGCTTATGGACAATAATTCATTTCTTGAATCTTATATAGATCAGATCATGTTTAGCACTTTAGGAAGGTTCAATCATTCATAATAGACTAGTCCACCAAGTAAATGTAGTTCTCTGATTTGGAAGATTTAAATGGTAGAAACAAAGTTTGAACATTCTCATTCTATTGGATAGATATGCAAGGACTAAACATGATGTCTTAAGGGGACAACACATTCTAGCTATGAAAAAACAATACAAAATTATCCTCTTAGAATCAACAAATGTTCAACATTACTAAGAAATGGTATAAAAAAACTAACACATTCAATCTATACAATAAAATAATTTTCCAATCAAAGTAGGATACATTCTAAACTAAATACGTTGATATCTCTCTCTGAGATCTTAATGTATAAATTTTGTTAGCTTCCTTACTTCATTTGCAAGAGGACATGAAAATATATTGGTGTGGGGGAGATGTTGGGTCACTGATTCATCACCATTATAGCATCATTTACAGTAATCCATTTAACTATTTGTGTCATTCCTTCACCCATTGATCACCCCATTTGCCATATTTCCTCATAAAAACACCACGCCATATCTCTAATTATCAAGTGGTTTATTTAATATATTTTGTTTGCTTTTGATGAATTAAATTGGATTATGCTTGGTTTTACTAATGACGATTTACTAGTTGTAGTTGAAGCTAGTTTTAGTTGGCACCTTCGTGATCAAGATATAAACATAGTTTTAGAAGAAATTAGGTCACATGGCATTTGTTACTAGGAATCAAAATATGGATTTATGTTTTCGCAAAACTCACGCAGTGGTAAATTTTCAAATTGTTCTATGTTTTATCAATTACATTAACCCAATTCAATAGTTCAATTAAGAATCTTTCCACATACAAGTAGTCTTCTCATTCATCAATAGTAATTGAAGACAGAAAAATAAATGCAATGAAATAGGAGACAATCAACACATAAAAAAGAGACACCAAATTTGGTCAACGACCAGGGAAAACCCCCACTAGGGGGAAAACCCTTTGAAAAATCTTATTTTATTTTATTGTTATAAAATGTTAAGAAAAGAGTAAAATGAGCCCAATACAATATCATCTAGAAAAAAAACCCAACAATATTCATAAATATGTTTCCAACATCAAAATATATCAAAGACAATGTTTCCGATCTTTGGTCAAATGTGGTCAACTTCAGTCCTCGGTCAAATTTGAATCAAACTTCTCGGTCGCATGGATGAGGGGTTGTTCATGGAATTGAAGGTTTCCAGTCACTCCCATGAGCCTTTGATGTCTGTGGAAGTGGTTTAATTTTTCCTGTGGCAAGATAGTGATTGTAGCCCAAAACCCTAAAACAAATGTGAGCCTCAATCCCTGTAATTTCGGACCTTTGTCACCCCTAACTCAAACCTGTGTGAGCCAATCAATGAAGAAGAGAAGAAGAATATGTTTTGTGATGATAAAATGAGCTTGAGGTCACTTGTATTTATAGGCTTCCATGGGTGTCCAATTTGCTTTAGGGTTAACCTTGTCCAAATGTGCATATGTGGGTTTCCATCATAAGTACACTTTACCTTATCTGATTTCAGTGATATTTAGGTTGATTTTGGTCCTCTCAAAAAGAGAAATTTAATGAAATCATAATATCCATCAAATAAACTATAAAAATTGGAAATTTACCGTAATTTAATAATTTAACACTCTCTCTCAATTAGGAAGAATTCCACTTGTCAATATCTGATTGTCGAACATCCTTCCATGTATATCCTATCTTCATATCATGTCCCATATCTGATCAACTCTAGCATCTGAAACATTCTTGAATCTAAAGAATAAGAATCAATAGGTAGGTAAAGCCACCACCCTCTACATTGTCAGAAAGCACATCTCAATCGGAAACCACATCATGGAGTACATCTCAACCTAGAATCTCATGGGGGAGCTAAATCTCTCTAACCCCATTTCTAGAAATACGTGATATAGGGGAGATACTTCTCAACCCATCCTATTTCCTACTAATATTACCAACAATGAACCTCGAGAGTCTTTTCATAGAACACCTGCATCATAATCCAATCTTGGGCGAGATACCCAACTTACTAGAAGGTAAGGTTCACATGCCCCCAAGCCTCCTCAATCGGTTGGCCAAATGGGGAGGGACAATCCCAACAAGTCCAGCTTGTGGTTATGATACCAGCTAGGGTATACTTTTTAATGACCAAGATAGGGGACCTACTACTCAATCCTATGGGTAACAGATAGGACTCATACCCTATTGTCCAAAGATACCTCAGCCCCAGGAGCCCTTTATCTCAATTCCACACCTTGGGAGCTCAAACATGGGGGAAGGGTTGGCTCAGTGTCCTTGACCAGTGATGCCTCTTATCAAGAGGGTTCACATTCATTAGTCCAAGCTACTCTCTGAAGACCAAGAACTTCCCTTTTGGTAAAGCCTTGGTGAGAATATTTGCAATCGGCTAATTTGTTGATATGTGATGGAATTGAATGACTCCTCTCTGAACCATGTATCGAATGAAGTTATATTGAATCTCTATGTGCTTGGACTTGTCATGAAATACAAGATTCTCTGCTAGACAAATCCCACTCTTGTTATCACAATATATCACTATAGTATATAGGTCCTACTCAAATATATCTCCAAAGAGCTTCCTCAACCAAATTTCTTCACAACTAGCCATGATAGTGGAAATATACTCTTCCTAGGAGGTACCCAATGCTAGGGACTTATGCTTCCTTCTCATCCATGATATCATGGCAAATCCAAGGTTGAGACAACATCCAGACATAGTCTTCCTGTTGACAATGTTTCTGGCCCAGTCAACATCGATGTATCTATGAGGTTGAACATCTCTGGTAGAATATCTCAGACCAATTGTGATATTCCCATGCAAATATCTCAAAATGTGCTTGGCAACGATCCAGTGTGCATGGAGAGGTTCATTAGTGAATTGACTCAATGTATTCACTGTGTAGCATATGTTTGGACAGTTTTCACTAGGAACATTAGAGCCCCAATCAACTTTCTATACTTGAATGGATTCGCCAAATCGGGTCCTACAGCTTCTTCACATATATTCTTGAAGTTCATTTCCATTGGTGTGGGTAGGGACTTGCATTCTCTCATTACAAATCTTTCCAACAACTTAACAACATATTTTTCTTTTAAAGGAAAATATGTCTAGGCCTTTGCCACACCTCAAGGCCTAGAAAGTAGTGCATGATTCCAAGGTCCTTTATCTCGAATTCATAGGCTAGCTCCCTCTTACACTTGATCATCAAAGCCTCACTATATGTCAAGAATATATCGTCAACATATAAAAACAAAAGCAACGACATACCTTGGACTACCTTGAAGTAGAGGTTTGGATCAAATTTTCTTCTTGTGAATCTTGGTTTCACCAAATAACTGTCTATGTGGATGTACCATGCTCTGGGGGCTTGCTTCAAACCATACAATGCCTTCTTAACCTATAAACATGTGTCTATCGATAATCTACTTCAAATCCTTGTGGCTACTCAACGTACACTTCTTCATGTAACATGCCATGGAGGAATACAATATTCACGTCCATCTGATGAAGGGTCCATAATTGACTTGCGACAAGGGAAACTATCGAATGAATGCTTGTATATCAAGCCACAACTGCAAATATATCATCATAGTCTTCTCCCTGATTCTGGGAGAATCCTCGAGCCACGAACCTAGGATTGTATACTACCATCAACTCCATGCATGATCTTGAATAGTCACTTTGAAGTTACCACATATTTCCCTTTCAGTCTCATACAATATCCCGTACATCATTCTTCATAATCGATTCATATTCTTCGTCCATGGAATCTTTCCAAACTTGTTCTTTTATGACTTATTTGAATGTGGGAGGTTCAACTTGAATCGCAGTGCTCATGGATGCAACATATCCCCAGTACCTGCATGGCTTCTTCCTTTCTCTAAATGATCTTCGAATGGGAGCTCATCTCTCATCATCCTATTGTTGGGTCAAGAAAAAGGTATGTTTTCTCCTTGGTAATCACTTTATTTCGCACTCATCCTCACATGATTATCTTTGTTTATGAATAAAAGTATAGGAAATAATAGCTAAAGTCGAGTAAAAGTAATCAGTAGCAACTTAGACCAATTTAAGTAGAAAAAACTGATTTTTACTATCTTCATGTGCAAAAGTCATGAACTGAGTAATGGCTGCCCAATCAATAGAACGACAACATCTCACAATGAAAAGCAATAGCATCATAGGCAAGGCAGGAAAGTGGAAGACCGGGCAAACCAATGGCTATTTTATGACAGAATCAGATCAAGTATAGAGAAATCCTCAGAATCTCCTGATCCTGAGGATTTGCTTTTATCTATTTATTTTCTAAATGTAATATATAAAGCCGAAAGGAAAAACTACATGGAGTTTAGAATTACACAGTTTGTAACTATTCTTTTTGGCATGATATTGTTATTTTGAATGTTGTAATTTGGTGACTTAAATTAATGAAGAAAGGTTGCATTTAATTCGTCTTTATATTCTGAGTACCTCTTAGCGGAGACTTCTGGCGACTTTGGGCCCAGTCATGAGAAGATCTACTGCTTCACCTGTGTCATTATCTTTTCTATTTCATTCTTGATTGCTTGTTAATGTTAAGATAATATTACTTCTGATTATTGTAAATATTGATGATTCAGTTTGCATTTGTTGTTCATTTGAGATTTAGATTGATCTGTGTGTTATATGCGAGTAATACTTTCGATTGAATTAGTCATGATAGTTCTAGGTTAGATTGCAATTCCTTTCAAATAATATTATTTTAGAGATAGAATTAATCATTTTATGCTTCTACAATCATTTGCTATTAGATAATGTTTGATATTCCTGTATCGTTTGCTGTTCAATTAAGAATTGTTGCTTGATTCTAAATTTTTGTTCAATTCAGATTTGTTGTTCAATCCAAAATTGTTGTCCAATTCGAAATTGTTGTTCAAGTCAGAATTGTTGTTCAATCCGGGATTTCATTTCAATTCGGAATTGTTATTCAATTCAGAATTGTTGTTTAATTCGGAATTGCTGCTTAATTAGGATTTGTTTTTTATTTAGGATTTGTTGTTCAAATACCAATACTATTAATTATTACAGTTCTCTTTCATGAATAAGCAAGTTAGCTTCAATTTTAGTTAAAACTTCCCAGTGTGATTCTTTACAAATTGTATTTAGATTTGTTTGCTTCCATGATAAGTTAAGTAGGATTCCAGAGTGCATTATGAATTTCTTTTAGAATTACTTCTTTCAGAATTGATTGGATTGAGTTTGAATAATATAGTCATGAACAGTTGCAATGATTTGTATTAGTTAACCTTTGAATTCACTGCATATATAGTGCTGACACTGTTGAAATAAAAAGACTTGCCTTAGGTTGACAATTAATGTAGGAATAAAGATTTTTTGTAAAAAGACATCTTGGTGCACCAACATTTTGGCGTCATTGCCAGGGAGAGTGTTCCAAAGTGATTTCATTTTTTTGTATTGCTGCAAAAGAATTGGGTTTTAAAAATTGGAGGTAAGAACCTGCGTACCTAGTAAGTGCTTGCTTACCAGTGCACTTTTCAGCAAGAGCTTAGATGCTAAATAGGAATTGGTTTTTATGAATGATTAGGAATAGAAAAATAGAAAAAGAACCAAAACCCCCCTCCAAAATCCACAAAACCCAAGGGATCGGTGAACCTTGGTAGAACACCCTTTATACCCAAGAGATCAATGAACCTTGGGAGAATGACCTTTATAAATGAAATTGTGAGAAAAGCAAAGTCTCAAGCATTAGTAGGATTCCAAGATGTAACTCGAGAAAATCCTACTATAATCCCTCAAGCAACAAGCTCACCATATGTAGCTCGTGCCGATATTCAAAGCCAAATTGGATGATCTGAACAGAGTCTTCAAGCTACAATAAGCCTACATTCTGATCCTCTACAAGAGGGAAATTCCTGTAACTTAAGAGAAGGAGAAGAAGGAACCAGTGGAACTGCTAAGGCAGGACCTCAACTGTCTGAACATGGATCTCCTATGATCCCATATATAGGCAATGCTACAAAGCCATCTCGTGTTGTTAACCCCCCGCTTACTTGAAAGACACCCCTTGAAATTCTTGAAGAGTATCGCTTACTCGAAAAACACCCCCTGAAATTCCTTAAGAGTACTAGCACATCTTTGACCAAATGGAAAACCAACCACATCAAGGTCAAATCTCAACCTTGGAATACCCCATAGTCACCCAAGTGGCCAATGCCCCCATGAAGGTTATTCCTCTGCAAAGCATCCCAACTTTTCATGGGATGATCAGAGAGGATCCCAATGCATTCCTATTTAAATTTGACATCCTCTGCAGAGGGTATGACTACACCACTTACCCCCAAAAGCTAAAGCTATTTCCTTCTACCCTGAAAGGAGCAGCTTTAAGATGGTTCATTGGTTTAGGTGGGCGTACTATTAATTCTTGGGACGATATGAAAACTGCCTTCCTCACCAGATACCAGGACTTTTGCAAGACTAGGGAGCTAAAGGATGAAATATTTAAGATGGCTGCAAAAGATAATGAATCTCTAGAAGATTACGTCGAACAGTTTCATTATAACTTGTAGAGATCTCCACACACCACCCTACCAAAAGAAGTCCTAAGAGCTATCTTGATCAAAGGAATGAAAGAGCAATGGTTAGAAACTTTAAATTTAATGGGAAAAGGGGTTATTTCTCAAGAAGATTATGATGAAATCATTCACTTGTGTATCAGGTGTTCACGAGGAATCTCACACGTAGGAGTAGAAAATCGAGATCTCATGAGTAGGGAAAGCAAACCACATAGTGGAGGAGTAACATGAATGGAGATCGACAACCTCCTAGAAGATTTCAAAATGGACATCCTGGGCACCCTCACGACGCAACTGGACGTCCTATAGGCTAAAAAAAACAAGCTTTAGCAAAATAAAACTTGGACGTTTTCTGTCAACGCTGTCGGAAGAAGCACAACCAATGGGAGTGTCCACTAGACATGGTTCAGACATGCATTATTTTTACCAAGGATCACGCCATTGAACAGTGTCCATCACTCCCAGGGTTGAAAGTAGTGTTCAAGGAAGCAGAAGAAGAGATAGAGCCAGTATATCTAATGAACCAGTGTCGACAGTGGCAGGCCAAACCTCTCGGTATGTCACAAAATGCATCCCAGTTCATTCCTTCTTCACAATTTAATCAGCAGGAGAACCCTGGGGCAGCATGGCAAGGCCAATCACCCTACTCAAATTAGCAACCTCAGCCATTCCCTATGACACCATGGTCAACTTAATCCTTTCCGAGAAATGGCTAGCCAAATTCTCCTTTTACTCCTGTTTGGCAAGGCAATCCCTCTCAATCCCAGTGGTCTGCGTCCACTTCTCAACACCCGAATTGGTCTACAAATTGGCAGTGACCTTTGGGAATATCCAACACTCCTATGGGGACAAGTCCCCAACCTCAACCCACATTGTCAGCTCCTTATCCATTACAACAAAATCCTCAGCCTCTTCTACGCCCTCAATTACCAGCCCAACCAAATCCAAATCCCAATAACGGACGGGTCCAACTGGTGCAAATTTTAGAAAGCTTAGACTATGAGATTGAGAAAAAATAATGTAATGAAATTAGATTGAGGTTGGGATGTATCATTTCCCCCAAGGAAAATAGGGATTAGCCATCAATTGAGATTGAAACACCAGTTGTACATATACCAACACCTGTAATTGATACTGAAATGAAACGAGGAGAAGAGACAGATCAACAAAAAGATCAAAGGAACTCATAGTAACTTCTCCTCCATTCCTTGAAAGGTTACCGATACCTGAACTGATTGTGTACCTAGATTTTGATCTTGTAGGGGAACTAAAAAATCTTTGCATAAAAATTCCACTCCTCCAGGCTATTTAGGACATTCCCATCTCTGCTAAAACAATTAAAGAGTCATGTATAAAGAAGCTTGTGAGGAAAGCAAAAACTTCACCCACCATTCATGTTGTAGGAACTTTATCTAATTTACTCTTGGGAGAGGAAACTCCAGTAAAGTATGAAGATCCTGGAAATTGCATAGTGACAGTTTAGATATATGGCGGCTCTTTTCCCAATACACTAGTTGATATGGGTTCAACCATTAATATTTTAACAGCAGAAACTTGTCAAGCACTTGGGATTACAGCCTTGGAACTAACCACCACCTTACTAGAACTTGCTAATTGTTCAGTGGTAAGGCTAGAAGGAACTCTACAAGATATCACAACCTCTGTTGACTCATGGGAATATCCAGTAGATTTTCTTGTTATAAACCTGAAGAGTTGATTGGATGGGCACCCTCTAATACTGTGCCGACCTTGGCTACCTACAGTTGATGCATATATAAGCTACTGGAGGGGCAGCATGACTATTTAAAAGGGGGATGCTGTAAAAAATTCTTGTTCTATATCCCCCTGTTTGACCAAGTCTGCCCATTTTAAAAATATGTAAACAACCACCAGCATACCTGGAAGAAATCATCCATTCACACTCACAATAGCAGAGGCACTAGAATTCAAATATCAGACTAAAGATGACGTTATCAACAATTTTATCAATCAACCAGCTAATGTAAGCAATGTAAAGTGTCAAATGATAAAAGCAATCCTTGATAATGAAGCATCAGAAGATCCCTTGAAGGAAACTAGTGATCAGCACATCCAGACGACTGATGTTCATAACAGCGAGTCAGTGGAAATTGAACCAGGCAAAGCTTTGAACATTAATGATAGCTTGGACAATGATTAGTATAAAATTCTCATTTAGATCCTACAAAAATATAAATGGGCTTTTTCCTGGGATTATCCCAATATGAAGCGTATAGACCCACAACTTTGTACTCATCACATCTATACCGAGAAGGATGCTCGACCTATCCAGAAGCCTTAGCAGAGATTGAATCTGCACCTTAAGGATATTGTGAAAGAAGAATTATAGAAGCTGTTGGATGTGAATTTCATTTATCCTATTTCGAATAGTAAATGGGTCTCTCCATTGGTGGTTGTCCCCAAGAAAAATGGGAAATGACGTATTTGTGTAAATTACAAGGAACTAAACAAGGCAACACAGAAATATCATTTCCCTCTCCCATTTATCGATCAAGTCCTAGATACCTTGGCAAGGAAGAAATTATTTTCCTTCCTAGATGGCTTCAATATCTACAATCAGATTCAGATCGCCCCTGAAGACCAAGATAAAACAACCTTCACCTATCCTTGGGGTACTTTCACTTACAGAGTATTACCATTTGACCTATGAAATGCCCCAGCCACGTTTCAAAGAGCTATACTTAGCATTTTTGTTGACTTGATAAATGAAGGACTTGAGGTATATATGGATGACTTTACTCCATACGGGGATGAATTTGATCAAGCACTACAAACACTAGAAAAGGTTTTAGAACAATGCATTGCAACCAGGTTATTTTTAAGTAATTTCAAGTATCACATGATGATGACTGAAGGTGTAATCTTGGGACATTATATTTCTGCAGCAGTAATATAGGTAGATCCAAAAAAGAATCAGGTAATTCTTTTACTGCCTACTCCCTGTACTCAAAAAGAGGTACGTAGCTTCCTGGGATATGCATTAACTGGAAATGTTGATTTCAAATGGTTTGAGAAATGTGACACAACTTTTACAGGTTTAAAGATGCTAGTATCAACGGCACCAGTGTTACGTGGACCAAACTGGGAGCTGCCTTTTCACATATCCACAGATGCATTAGATGCAGCTATATGCAATGTCCTCAGTCAGGAAGAGGACAAGAAGCCTTATGCTATATATTATATTAGCAAAAATCTCACTCCTGTAGAATTTAATTCTACAATAACAGAAAAAGAATTCTTAGCCGTTATTTATGCAATAAATAAATTTAGACATTATTGGCTACCAATTTTTTCTGTATATTAATCACTCGGCCATTTGGTATTTAGCTAATAAACCTATCACAAATGGTCAAGTGTCTCATTGGCTATTGCTTCTGTAGAAATTTGAAATCACTATTAAGGATCGTCCGGGGAAGGAAAACCCAGTTGCTGATTTTTTGTCTCGAATCACAAAGGTAAATGATCCACTGGCAGTGGACGACCAATTCCCAGATGAAAATTTGTTTGCCGTGATAGTCAAGACGCCATGGTATGCAGATGTGGCAAATTATCTGGCAGTAGGGAAGTTGCCCAGTCATTTGACAGCGAGGGAGAGGAAACAAATTGTTCAGTGTAGCGACTGATTCTCTTGGATTGGCGGATATCTTTTTCACAAAGGGTCTGACATGTGTATACGAAGATGCATTTGTGAGGATGAAATTTATGACATCCTGAAATCTTGCCATGACGAACCATGTGGAGGTCACTTTGTAAATCGAAGGATAGGGTATAAAGTACTACATATGGGTTATTATTGGTCCACTATTTTTAAAGATGCTAAGAAATATGCCCATTCTTGTGATAGCTGCCAAAGGTTGGGCTGACCTGGCCAATTTGATGAAATGCCACTGCAACCCCAACTAGTCATAGAACCCTTCGAACGATGGGCGTTGGACTTTGTTGGCCCATTCCATCCACCATTGAATCAGAAAGCCTACATATTAGTTACCACAGTTTATGTGACAAAATGGGTGGAAACAGTAGATTTACCAAGAGCCATAGAGGAAGTTGTGATTAACTTCCTCTTTGGGCTATTCGTGTGGTATGGTTCACCGCAGGAAGTGATAACAGATGGGGGAGGGAAATTCGTGGGACACAAGATTACTACCACTCTCAGAAACCATCACATTACACATAGGATCACCTCCCCGTATCACCTGCAGGCGAACAGGAAGGTTGAAAGCACCAATAAGGTCATTAAAGCGATTCTGACCAAAAAAGTCTCAACACATGGGCAAGACTGGGCTGCTAGACTACCAGAGGCCTTGTGGGTCTATCACACGACCTGGAGGAATACTACTGGATACTCTTTGTACCATCTCGTGTTCGGAAAAGAACCTATTTTTCCGATTGAATTCAAAATAAAGGCTCTAAGAACAGCTCACAAAGTGGGGCTGGACTTAACAAAAGCCCAAACCAAGCGACTGCAACAAATCAACGAGCTAGATGAAGCTCAATTGCTAGCTTTGCAACAAACAACAATTATTCAGAAATAAAGGGCAAAGTGGAACGAAATCCTCATAAAAAAGAAGACATTTCAGAAAGGGTATTGGGCACTACTTTACAACTCCAGATTCCAGGACTTTCCGGGCAAGTTGAAAACAAGATGGCTCAGCCCTTATGAGATTCAAGAAGTACGTAACAATGGCACTCTTACTTTGACTACCATTGACAAGTCTGGCCATTCTTTTAAGCTGAGTGGGCATCAAGTGCGTCTCTACCACAAACCACTCGCCAAGGATTCTTTCTTCCAGTAGGTATGCGAGGACCCCTCCATGCAAATCTTAGCTACAGAGAGTGATGACCCTGCGACTATTCTTTCAAAAAATTGAGATTTTTTAAAAAATTGTAAATAATGTATATATTCTTTTTGATTAATTGTAATTCAGTTAGGTATCACCATGTAAATATGATAATTTTTCCTGTTTTTAGTGCTTGGTAAGTGTTATTCAATTGATTGAATGATTGTCGTTCAATCAATTGAACAACACTTATGTTTATGTGTGTGTCATTGTTTAGTCAGTTGAAAAAACGTTGTTCAAACAATTGAACAACACTTACTTTTATGTGTGGAAATTGTTGTTCAAACAATTGAACAACATTTTTGTGTTTTGATTTTGCTGTTCAAACAACATTTTTGTGTTTTGAGTTGCTGTTCAAATGATTGCACAACATTTTTGAGTCTTTCAATTTTTTTTGTTCAAACGATTAAATGATTTTTGTTCAATCGCTTGAACAACACTGTTTGTGTCTTTGAATTTTCGTTTTTCAAACGACTGAACGATTGTTGTTCAATCGATTGAACAACATTTTTTCACATTTTCATTGTTCAAATGATTGAACGATTATTGTTCAATCGATTGAACAACACTTTTTGGTGTCTTTTAGTTTTTTCTATTCAAATGATTGAAAGATTGTTGTTCAATAGATTGAACAACACTTTTGTGCTTGTTATTTTTCATTTTTTGATGTTCATATGATTGAATGATTGTTGTTCAATCGATTGAACATCACTTTTGCTTTTTTTCTTTATACTTGTCGTTCAAACGATTGAACGACAAAATATGAGAAAAATAAAATTAACGAAATATGCAAAAGCAATAAAATACTATCTTAAAGAGGATAGGGGGTCTCACCATGAGCCAACCTACCATGATCATAAAGATGTAACAAGTGACATTCCATTTTTTACCACCAAACCAAGGTAATGACCTTCTTGATGATTACAAACTGTTAGAAGGACAGGGGGTCTCATTACGAGCCAACCTAATCATTTTGTTATATCTTGGTGAATGGCACTATGATCATTTGGTCACCATGCCAGCATAGTGGTCTCTTTATGGCAGAAAAAGAAGAATCAACTACATATTAAAAGGAGGACTCTGGCTCATTTGTGGGGTTAAAAAGAAACCCTGTCGAGGCTATGAATTTCTGCTAGCAGTAGTGGCTCTGCTTATGGTATTGGAGTATTATCTTACATTGCCAAATGCTCTCTATTCTATTGCCACCTATGGATTCATTTCTAAGTTGGTTTCCCATTTGAACAACACTCTTACAAGCCAATATGCATGGTAACTTATGTCACATATTCATTATATTATATATTTTTCCAACCAATCCATGACAGTCATTACTTCTTACCACCAATTATGCATCCATTACTAATACCACTTGCAGTGAACATATTTTCACATAATAATGTAGATATCTGTTGTTATCTTTTTGACCATTTTTACCATGGATACGTGTCTTGATTTAATTGTTTTGTCATAAATTGCATTGCTTTTCTGGATTGATTGTCTGCATTTATGAGTCCTCAATTCATGTGCTTTCTTTCCACATGCTCAGCAGACGTAGACATCCTTTTTCCCATTGGAGGGGGGATGATCTGTATGTGAATAGTGTGTGAAACAGTTATGGATAATTGAATGCTAATTATTAAATGGATTTTCAGGTGAAGGTTGCATGATGATTGGATATGCGTAATAATTAGCAAGGTATTTCCGATTGGAGAAACGACATTGACCATTATGGATGGCATGCAAGTTAATTATGGGCATGTGTCAAAAATGCTTGATGAGACAAATGACTTGACTGTATATGTTGTTAATTCCCAAATGAATGTCATTTTTCTTGTTAATTGCTTTAACGATCTTTGTTGTTGTTCTAATTTTTTAAAGAACAGGAGAACCAGTCACGAGAACATAGTAGCCATGGAAGGTAGAGCTATTCAAAATGAGCCCTCAGTACTCAAGGTATCAGACCAGACTCAGGCAATTCTCGAGCGTGCAGGATGGCTACAATATCTGAATAAATTGCATGGATTTCACGAAGAAATGACACTCAAATTCTTGCAGAAATTGCAGAATGGCAGCACCACAGTAAAAGGTAGAGATATAACAGTCTTTGAAGAGGTAATAGCCAAAGTCACTGGAATTCTGGCCGAGGGAACCAAATGGACAAAATGTCACGTCCTTCTGCACAATGCGGTTGCAATGTTCTAGGACCTGGATGAGCAATTAGCTCGAACAAGGAAAGGGACTCACCCTTCAGTGTTAAGACAACCTCGGAAGGAATTGGCAGTCATCGTGCAATGATATATCACATGCGATGGTCACTAGGATGTGGTAAAGCCCCGTCAACTCAAATTTTTAGCCATCCTAAAACAGAAAATTTTAGTTATTTTGTTGTTTTATTTGAATTCTCTATTGCATGATGTCACTTGACGAGTTAGGAAAGCTAAGGACCCACGCACTGTCATCAGTCATCATGGACTGATTAAATTTCTTATCATACCTGGACTGGCCGAGCAATAGTTAACCTGAGACAATATTGTAAATCCTACTTTGGCCCCACCTCTAGAAAAGCTAGTAGTAGAACAACAGGTGCCTAGAACCCCAAGTCCGAGAAGGACGCGGAAGAGGAAAAATTCCTTTGTTCCTTTGAACCCAGCAAAATGCAGACGCTCTACGTGGGTGAAGTCCCAATGGCATACCCCAATTCAGGAAAATGAGTTTGGTCCATCACTCACACCACCTCCAAGTCCGCAAAATACCCCTTTGTGAGACTATGAAGAAGAGGTGGCCAGGGTATTGGAAAACATGGGAATGTTTGGCAGGGGAAAAGAAAAATATGAGAATATTGAAGGACAAAATTGTACCCCCAACCTGTCTACCTCTGTTGATAGCCCTGTTTATGATCAAACCCTAACATTTACTGATTTCTTGGAAGAACAGAGGGAACCAACCCCTTCTGTGAAAAAACCCCTTGAAGATGAGATGCATGAAGAGGAAGCTACTAGAGAAGAAAACTAGGCAACAGATATCAGTCCAGTGGACCCCCCAGCTAAAGAAAATCCTGCAGTTGAGACCCTGGGAGATGAAAATCAACCACGAAACACTATTTTCTAAGTCCCCTAAGGATGAGGCCTACCCAGGAGAATGATAATTGCTCAGGAGACACCATTGCATTGGAGTCTTTTGAGAGGAAAATTCATGATGAAAAGGAATTAGAAGGTGAAGCTCCATCAAGATATACAGTTCTAGTTGAAATGCTCCCTGAAGCTGACAAAATGCCACCCGAGTAGGAACCTGCAGAAAATGTAGCTGCACCACCGCCCGTTGGAAGTCCCGTAATAAAGAAGTCCTACAAGGATAGACTTAGAAAAATGTTAAAGAAATATAGAAAATAGAAGTGAATAATTGGGCAGCTATGGCAGTGGTTAGAGTAGGAAGGGTTCATGGAAGTCATTGACAAGGCCTGGTTTACCATGGTCACCGGGTCACCCAGTTACATTTGGGAACAAAAAATAAAAGCAACCAAAGCAGCTTTGAAAGAGTGGGTCAAAACGCCTCCCAACACCCACACCACACACAAAAAAGAAATTGTCCAACAGTTAGCAGATCTACAGTTGGAGATGGAGGATAAAGACATAACCACACATGAACTAGAGAAAGAACAAGTAGCCCAACTTGCCTCTTTCAGCTCTTTCAGAAAAGAAGAAGAATTCTGGAGGCTAAAGTCCAGAAGCCTATGGGTGAAAGTAGGTGACTGAAACACAACCTTCTTCCACAGGCAGTTCAGAGCAAGACTCTCCTGGAATCACATCTTAGAAATCATCACAACAAATGGGACAGTTAAAAAAACTACTAAAATTCACTTTCAGCGGTTATACTCAGAGGATGGAACAAGAGATGAGGCGATTTCCAATGACTTCCTCTCCTAGATCTCTTCCTTGGTAAACGAGGAGAATAATTCAAATCTTATGAAACCCTTCACTGAGAAAGAAATTAGTAATGTAATTTGGCACATGGAGCTTGACAAAGCCTCGGGCCCAGATGGTTTCTCAGCACACTTCTAGAGAGCATGCTAGACAATCATCAAAGCTAACCTACTAAGAATGGCAAAGGCTTTTCAGAAAATGGCTAAGGTGGGAGGCAGTACCAAATCCACCTTTCTTGCCCTAACACCAAAAGAAGTGAATCCAGCTACCTTTGACAGATTTAGACCCATTTCTCTTTGTAATGTCTCTTACAAAATTCTTGCTAAATCACTTGTAAACAGAATAAAACCTTTGCTATCTAAGCTCATTTCTCCCAATCAAGGAGGATTTGTAGCAGGAAGACATATCTTATATAATGTGATATTTGTTTAAGAAACCAAGCACTCAAGTCATTAGAGGAAGGAGCAAGGGATGTTGATCAAGTTGGATATGACCAACACATTTGATCGGGTAAAACTTTCATTCCTCTACAAAGTTCTTCTTACCTTCAGATTCAACCCAACTTTTGTGAATCTAATCAAGGCTTGCACTAACAAACCATGGATTTCCCCACTGGTCAACGACTAACCTACCTCATATTTCCAAGCTTCAAGAGGGATAAGGCAAGGATGCCCGCTATCTCCCTTTTTGTACATAATAATGGCAGACACCCTGAGTAGGAAACTGAAAGCAGAAAGAAACAAAGGTACCCTCTCGGGCATCTGACCGACGATTGGACTAGAACCAATCAACCATGCCTTGTTTGCAGATGATTCTCTTCTCTTGGGAGGAGCTTCCACTAGAATAGCAAAGGAATTCAATGGGACCTTGCAGAGCTTTTGCACCATTTCAGGAGCGCTCATCAATAAAAGAAAAAGTGCAGTGTACAGCTGGAACACAGAGCGGAAAACCACACTTTGAATTGCTAGAATCATAGACTTTCTGGGATATGCCTCCTGGGTCAAAATCCAATACCTGGGACTGCCTTTAACTCTGGGGGCAAACCGAGTCTCACTGTGGAATGAAGCCATCAGCAAGATTAAAACTAAGATAGCTACTTGGGGAGGGCAATGACTTAACTATGCTGGAAAGTTAACCCTTATAAAGTCTGTCCTTTTCTCTCTCCCTATCTATCAGGCCTCCTTCCTCTTGGCACTATTGGAGAGGTAAATCCCCTCTATAGATAGAGGCGATCCCTACTAGCCCAGAACGGGTCTAGCAACAATCAATCAATGCTACTGTGCAAGTTCCTAATTGCAAATAAAAGAGAGGCAATGAACACCTACTTGGATTCCAACGCTATTGTTTGATGAAGAGATGCCGCTCTCGCTCCTTCGCTCTGGCCGGTCACGATCCTCCACGATCTCCGTGAATAGATACCTGCACACACGAAGGAAAAGACAAACGCAAGCGTGAAATCTAATAAAAGCAATTATACATCAGTCAGAAAGGATGTAATTCACATTAACCATTGCAAAGACAAATGAGAATGGAACCATAATAGTAGTCATCTATTATTAATCAATAACAGAGAAGAGTACAACCAGATGTTCTGACGTCGATATCCTTCTCAAGAGGGTCCAGCCAGCGAGTCTCTCAAGCATTCACCCTTGGAGGTAGATTCTCCCAAAACAAAGCTCTCTCTCACACAAGCAACACTCACAACCTTCTTTAAGCTTCCTCTAGCAAATCCACACTTGTCACACCAACTACCTACTAGCAGCAGCAGTCTAAGCACTATGAATTCCACACTATCCAAAAACTAGCTGCTCATGACAATGGTAGAGGTTTAAATAGGAGAAGGAGTCTCCTTGAATGGTGGAAGGATGAGCTTATCTTCAAGGGAGATGGTTTCAAATCACGAACAGACATGCCATAGAAGGGAGGCGATACTCACAAGGCCAACAACCAAGCCTGTAGTTATCTGGAAGGCTGGCTGTTGGAACAAATTCGCCCAAACTGGATCAGCGCGGGTGCAAAACTGGTATGGCGCGCTGATATCGCAAGGTAATAATAGGCAGGGCCATGTCAGTGCGACTTAATACAAACAGAGGCTGCGATGGTCATGAAATCCGACCAGTGCGGGAAAGTCGTGTGCTTCCGCGCTGGTAGCGCATGCGGTCTGTTATGAAGCGCCAGTCAGCGCGGTTATTTTAATAACAGTCATGCTGATGATGAAAACTTTGGAAAATTGGGTTATTTGACCAGTTCAGAGGGCATGAACTTGATTATTGTGAATTCCTAACAGGGAGACAGTGAGAAATTACTGTGTAACAGATGCCCCCTAAAGCATGAAGACCGAGAGAGTGGGAGGGGTGAAATGCTTTACAAAACTCGCCGAAAAGGAACACCACCAGGAAGGACCGAATATCTCTGATAATCAAGTACATGTAGTCTAGGCATGGACGCAGCCATCCAAAAGACATGAAGAAGGTCTATGGAATGGACGCAGCCATCCAGCTGAAGAGACCATAGTAATGATAAGGTATGGTCGTAGCCATCCATGAAGACTCAGGTATGGGCGCAGCCATCCATCAATGAGTCATGTAATGATCATCCACAAAATCGCAGCCTGGATCATAACAGACAGAGATCCAGGGTCTTGCGCTCCGTCCTGACCCGAACAAAGTACAAGTCCAAGCATGTGAATACATGAGCTGAAGTCGAACATGCGTGAACATCGTCTGATTACCAGTCAATGATGAAAATTGTTAACAGACGCGAGAGGTACCACCAATAATGACAATGGTCCTCAAGGTACTATAGGTACAATCCGCGACGTGTGAATCAATGAGTTGGTGTCGAACACCTGCAGAATCATTCGATCGGAGGCCAATGATGAAAACCTTGCGTCGAACATGAAGAACCTGCCATTGAGGCATGCAGGCTCCAAGGCACCTGAAGGGAGTCTCTAAGTCACCTTCCTGGATAATGAGCTGAAGTCAACAAGAAGTGACCTTGATCGAAGGTGGGCCATAATGTTTCCCACATCATCGACGTGAGACAGAAGTAAAAATGATTTGTGTGAGACATCAGATGAGGTTGCACTGTTGCAGAGGTCAACTTCTCTTGAACATATCGGCGGCACGACAGTGGATTTGGCAGTATCTGACATCAAATGAGCAGAGGGTATGATGACGAGGCAATGAGCAAATGAGAGGTCAAATAGGATAACCCAAACCCACGGAGGCTAGTGTGAAACAAGATGATAAATCCCCACCCGACACGAACGGAGACCAGTGCCATGTTCAAGAGCGACATTCTGCCGACACGACAATTATTACAGTTCCATTTTCCCCACCATTTCTGGCAGGTACTCCGGTTATTTTTGGATGACAAGCTTGACGGGGATAGCATATGCTTGGAGAGTGTCATTTCGACAATGCCCGATGTCATCAAGTTTTAACAAGTCTGACAAAGGAAAAACTCGGTGTCTTTTCTTGTTTAGGGAGTCTGAAAAGACAGCGGAAAAGAAAACTCCATGGGGGTCCTTTTTCGTAAAGTTGTGTCTCTCGAGCCCGAAAAAGTATAAAACAATGCCCGAAAGAACCGCCCGACTAGTATGATCGAGGAGTACTTTTCGTAAATAGTGACTCCGACCCGAAAAAGTAAAAAAGCGGTCAGAAGTACGTCATTTTGGGGCCAATCGCGAGTGCGAAACGACAAACACCCGGCAATCTTTTTAAGTTAAACGGTCGAAAAAAGAGCTTTAAAAGTGACCGCCCCTCGTTCCTTTTAACGAGTCGAGAGGGAACCCGGCAATCTTTTCTTGATTTAGGTCAGAAAAGAGCATGAAGACGACATCGCGAGATCAAGTGTGAACAGGGCTATTATAACTCCACCGAGACGAAAATCTGCACAAGAACACTACCCACGTAAAACCTGTTCGACATGTTAAAAACATAGTAAAACATGTATAAAATCATAGTACACCGACATAAGCTTGAAATATATGGCAAAAATTGAACAAAAACCCACATTTATGAGCTACCATAGTCAAATATAGATTTTTTACCATAAATAGGGGGGTAAATGAACTATTTTTACCATTGTTACCATTTGAGCTGTGGAGAACGTTGAGGAGCTGCAAGGTTGACGGAGCAAATTCCATCCCGTTCGAGCACCGTTCATCCTGCAACTTGTTCCAGGTAGGTTCTCCTCCCCCTACGCTCCATTTTGAGTCCTTCTTTCAGCATTTTAACGGTGGGATTTGGCCATTTGGCTGAATTTTTGGAGCGTTGGTGTGCTCTCGGTCAACGCGGAAATCCCTATCGGGTCCGCGCTGATCGATAAAAATTTACACTGACCTCCTCTGGGTCAGCGCGGAAAACACGTGTGCTTCCACGCTGACCCAGCGGAAAAAACAAAGGGAAGCCATGGTCAGCGCGACTATTTTGAAAACAGCCGCGCTGATGCCGTAAACTTTTATTTTTGCAAATTTGAATGTATGAACTTTTGCAGGCAAGCTTCTAATGTTTTTTAATGGCCATGCAGGACAAAATGGCATTTGTGTGGCAAGAGAGAGCCCACGATAATGAGGATATTGCCGCGTATGCCGATGCTGGGAGCCGCAATGCCATGCGGGCATGCGGATTTCTCAAATTCTTCCTCACTCCACGTCTACGGGCGCAACCTGATCTTCTGGAGTTCCTGATCAGAGCTTGGAACCCAATCGATGGCAAGTTCACAATCCGAGGCCGTGACATCGAGTTCGATGCCACGGATATTTATTTCTTGACTGGATTATCCCGCCGGGGCGAGATGCCCATTCTGGAGGGGCAGCGACCCAGCGATGAGACCTTGGATCAACTGATGGCTCGGGTGTGCCCACGGGCATGCAAGACACGGAGTGGAAAGGTGTCCATTCCGTCAGTGGACGACATCATCCTGCGGAGCATACTGTTTATGGTGACCCGGGCAGCGGGCTCTTTGGCCAACCATGAGGCCTCAAAGACCCACCTACTTCTGGCTCTCGAGTGTCTGCAACCCACCATATTCAACTGGGCGGCAGCGGTAACCACTAGCATGAAGAGACAGTTGAGCAACTGCCGACGCGGGGAGTCGAAGCAGTTTGGTTACGGGTCCATTCTAGTCCCACTCATGATGGAGTGGGTGCCAGCGTTACAGCTACAGGATATGGCACTTGATCCACCCAGGGGTCCCCGAGAAACGAGGGCTAGCCGGTGGGGCCACATCATGCCGCGAGGAGGTGGCGGCTGCCCAGTGGCATGGGGGCATTATTTCCGAGAGTGGCTGGATCGCCAGGTGATCTTTGTAGAGGACTGGCCATATGCCGGGATTGATTTTAGAGGTGACCCGGACATGCCGCTGCCCGCGGGAGAGCAGTGGGATGATGGTGGTAAGCCACTTGATCTCTTTTTAATTTTTTATGTTTTTTAATGTTTTTTGATTTTTTCATGTACATGCCTTGATGATAAATGCTATGATATGCAGATGTAGGACCAGTGAGACCCCTTGGTTTGGCTCCAGAGGCGAGGAGAGAGGCACAGGGCGATGGAGTTTTGGCCCTGGCTCCTCCAGGAATCAACACGCCCGAGATTGTATTGCAGAACCTTGAGGGCTTACTGGAGGGAGTCCCAGATTACCAGGGGATCGAGGAGGTCCCCATAGCATCCCAAATTCACACAGTGGGAGTAGAGCCCAGGATGCACCGCCTTTTGAGGCAGGTGGCATGGGCGGTAGTATGCTATAGAGAGAATAACCTACCACAGTAGTCTCCTAGGTTTCATTTCCACTGCTGTTTTTGAGAGACTCGTGTCTCAGATGTACTGAGGATATCGGCCTTATTTTGACATATACACTTATTTTTGAGCGCCTTAGTGCGCCACACGATATATATATACATACTGATTTTGGATGGATCTTGTTACATGTGATGATGTTTCTTATATGTTATGCAAATGTTCAATACAAATGTGAACTAGTGTATCGGTTGCACAACACATGACCCAATTTTTTTTTTTTAAATGCAAGCTTAAAAGCACACACGTCACGCATGCAAACTATGTCTGGAAAAATATTTTATTTACATATGCTTTACTCTATGGTCTTATTATGCTTTCTATGTCTTCTTGTATGATGTTTATCTATTTCGCAAATGCCTGTCTAACACATGGTTTGCCAATGCATCAGTCAACGTGTTTAATCGTCTCGGAATATGTTGATATGTGATATAATCAAAATTTCTTTCTAACAATCTGACACGTAGATACAATCTTAGAATGCGTTGGTCCCTGATGGAATATCGCCCGTTGAGTTGATGGATGACGAGCTGAGAGTCCAGGTTTACCATCATTGCACGAATGCCGAGATCAACTGCTTCGGCTAGTAACTCAATTACGACACTGTATTCGGCAACATTATTAGTGGTACGACCGAGGCAGACTCCTTGGAGGTCTAGCAACTCTCCGTGAGGATCATAGATTGCCCATGCCGCAGAAGACAAATTGCAAGTACTACGGCAGGCGCCATCAGCGAAACCAACATAAGGTGCACTAGACATCTGCACAAGAAGCAGAGAACACAATAAGAGGCAAACACGTCTTCACACCAAAGCAAAACGTGAAATCATGCACACATAACACACTAAAACACGCGTATGTACAAGCTGGGTGCACGAAATCATGCATAATATTTCTTCAAATAAAGCCCATTGCGGGGCTTGTCGAGAGGGTTTCCTTCGTAATCAATCAACTCATATGCGCCCTTCTGTAAAACTCTCTTTACGATATAGGGGCCTAGCCACATGGATTCGAGTTTTCCTGCCCCCAGCTTATCCTTAGCTTGATCATAGAGCAATACTAGATCTCCCTCAACGAAGGAACGAGGTTGAATATTGTGGTCAAAGTGAGCCTTAACTCTCTTCTTTTGTGCTTCGATAGCTAGAGAAGCTAAACGACGGGTCTCGTCTAACCGTTCTAGGTAAAGAAGCCGTTCCTCCACTGGAGTGGTGTTGGGAAGCAACTCGACAGCTAATTTCAACGAAGGAATCTCACACTCAACAGGAAGGGTGGCCTCCAGTCCATAAACCAACTGAAAGGGAGTGAAACCGGTGGCGTCCTTCACAGAGGTCCGATAGGCCCACAAGGCGGGGAACAACATCAGATGCCAGTTAGACTTGTGCGTATTCACGGTGCGTTGGAGCATTGTGATCAAAACTTTGTTCACAGCTTCAACTTGGCCGTTGGATTGAGGGTAATACGGCGTCGAGCTATCTTGACGCAAGCCTAGCTGAGTCGTTAGTTCCGTCATCATGTGATTACGGAAATGTTTTCCATGATCCGTGACGATAGCCTGGGGGACTCCGAACCGAGTAATGACATGATTAAACAAAAACTGCGCCGCTGTGTAACCGTCTTCGTTCAATGTAGGCATCGCTTCGGCCCATTTGGTGAAATAATTGACGACAACGATGATATACCCATGCCCCCCGGACGAACGAGGGTTACAGGACGTATAATCGATGCCCCATTTGGCAAATGGACCTATGGTAACAACAGGGTGCAGTGGTGCAGGAGGTGCACGCATTTTCCGGTGGTAAACCTGGCATTCATGGCATGCACGGACGGCAAGGATGCAATCCTTGAAGATAGAAGGCCAGAAGTAACCAGCACGGAGAATTTTCTGGGCGGTAGCATATCCGGACATGTGGCTGCCACAAGCACCGGAGTGGCAGTCATTCAAAACCTGCTCAACCTCCTCAAGAGTCAAACATCGGCAGAGAACAAAGTCAACGCCGAGGCGGTACAGGGTATCGCCAAGAATGCGATAGAGTTGAGATTGGTGACGGATCCTCCGTCGAGCGTCTTTTGATACATTGGGACGGAAGGAAGACGTCTGCAAATATACTATAATGTCCCCATACCACGGATCGAGGGTGCTGATGAGAAACAATGTTTCATCCGGGATATGCTCCTCCGAACGAGATGGTGCAGAGGGGGATGGCAAAGAACAGAGCAATTATGCAAAGACCAGAGATTTCTTAGACTTGGCAGCAGTAAATTCCAAGTCAAACTCTTGTAGGATGACAATCCATTTCGAGTACTTGCCCCCCAGCAGCTGACGTGACAAGATGTAGGTCATAGGGTTGCAGTCGGAAATCATGGTCGTAGTGCGCAACAGGATATAGTGCCGGAATCGTTGGACGGCGCAGACAGCTGCCAATGCCAACTTTTCGACATAAGCATAGCGAGTTTCTGTATCCAAAAGATTGCGACTAAGGTAATAGATAACGTGCTCATTTCCATCATCATCATCCTGCACCAGAACCATGCCGATGGTGGTGTCAGCGGCAGCTAGATAGAGAGTATAATCACGGTGGTAGTTTGGAGGTCTTAAGAGTGGAGCCGAGACAAGGAGGTCCTTGAGTCGCTCGAAAGAATCCTGGGCGATGGCATCCCAACGAAAGGGTGTGTCTCATTTTAATAACCGTGTTAAACCCTTAGCCACCTCGGCATAATTCAGAATGAATCGTCTAAGAAAATTCGCTTTGCCCTGCAAGCTCTGCAATTGCTGCAAAGAGGCAGGGGGAGGAAGATTCAGAATGGCCTCAACTTTGAGGGGTTCCAGATGGATGCCCTCTCGGGAGACGATGAACCCGAGCAGTCGGCCTGATTCTACACAGAAGACACACTTATGAGGATTGAGCCTAATGCGGTAGTGTCGACAGCGGAGAAAAATCTCGCGAAGATGAGAGGGATGGTCCTGATGCTTAGCTGAATGAGCTGGGAGGTCATCCAGATAAGGCTGTACAATGTGACAAATATCATGAAAGGCATAAGACATTGCACGTTGAAATGTAGCGCCGGAATTCTTTAGACCGAAAGGAAGCTTCTTATAGGCGAAGGTGCCGCAAGGACAAATAAAAGCTGTTTTATGTTGGTCTGTGGGTGCAATGTTGATCTGGTTATAGCCAGAGAATCCGTCCATAAACGAGTAAATTTCACTTGCTGCGCACTCATCAATAAGCTGATCGATAAAGGGCGTAGGGAAGTTTTCTTTCGGACAGGCACGATTGATATCACAGTAGTCAGCACAGACCCGGATAGTGCCCTGCTTTTTATTCACAGGGACTATATTAGACACCCAATCCGTAAGGGGAATGGGGTAAATGAAACCAGCTTTAAGAAGCTTTTCGACTTCGGCCTTGATGGCTGCAGCCTTTCGGGGGTGCACAGGGCGTAAGCGCTGACGAACAGGCTTAGCACCTGGATATGTAGGTATTTCGTGCACCACTATACTAGGGTCGATGTCGGGCATTTCCTCATAGGACCATGCGAAGACATCACGAAATTCGCGAAATAGAGCAGTGTAGAGTTGAACTTCCTCTGGAGTGCAAGTGACTCCAATATGAATGTGCTCGACGATCCCTGGTTTGACAGAGATGTCGATCGGTTGGGTTTGCGTGATATTTCCCATATTGCCCTCTGAAGACACTTGATAAAGCTGAATGGGTGTTTGGAGGGGCGGGGATGGGACACATGAAGCAAACCGCTCGAGACATGCGGTCATTTCCGGATGGGGAGGGAGAAACGAAGAGCGATGGTGGTGATCTGACCAAGGGAGCTCTTCGAGAGACATGGTCTCTATGATGGCTTCGTCGGAAGGAAATATTTCCTTCAATGGATCCGAAGTAGCCTCATCTCCTAGCCAAGGGAAATGATCATATGAATCGGGAACACTGCTCAGGAGAGCAGGTTCATCAGGGGGAGCCGATGCAGCGACAATCTCGATGTAGTTGAGTTCGGCAGGACTCAACGGCATCATATCACCCCAAGAGTCTTCCTGATTAGCAGGAGGAAGAACCCACGGATCAGAGCGTACAGAGATCATATTGATAGGGGCGAGATTCGGAGGTGGGAGGGGAAAGACTCCCATTAAAGTGGGATCTGTGAAAAGTCCGACACCCACGCTCTCGAGTGACTTAGAGGTATGCTCCACGAATGGCACATTACCTTCAGAAGAAGAGGCGAAGAAGGAGAGCTGGTCCACCGTGACAATCTTCCCTTGGTGAGGGAAACGAATGACACGGAACAGGGAGGAAGCCACGGCTTGCATGGCATATGTCCAGCTCCGTCCGAGGAGGAGGTTGTAAGTGAGATTAGCGTCAACAACTTCGACCTCTACTTCTACGGTCTTCCCTTCCAAAGAGATGGGCAAGCGTTGGAGGATACCGTAAGGACGGGACTCCCTTCCATCGAAAGCTTCTAACGTCATAGTAGACTAACTCAAAGTAGGGGAACCAATCGCCTTCCAGCAAGCAATGGACATGATGCAGGTTGAGTCACCTTCATTGATAATCGTACGATGAATCGTTCTGCTATTGATGATGACCTGTATAAGGAAAGTGACTTGGTGAGGCAGTCTCTGTGTAAAACCCTCGAGATCGAAAGAAATCAAATCTGAATCTGCCAGGTCGATGCCACCAATTACTGATAGCAGGGACTTCCTCTGGGAGGGGCAGCTTTGGAGGACTTCTAACGCAGACATAGCAGAGGGAGCCTGAGCTAAGTCCTCAACAATGCTATAGTGCTGAGCAGCACGAGCATTAGGGTTGTAAGATGACTTCTTGAGTACACCTTTTGGAGGGGGTCGGGGGATCGTCTCAGTGCTGGGCCTTTCGATGTGGAGAGGACCAGAACTAGACGGAGGAGCACTGGAGGGAACCTCCGGCTCTTTCCCGGCATGAGATGGATAATCTTTCGCTCGAGTTGAAACATGGATGGGAATCGTTCCAGCCATGAACACTTGAGAACCGAACGAGGAAGAGGGTTGAGACGGGTCTGCCACCATTTGAGTCTGCTGGGAAGGGAAAGGCTCTTTAAGCACGGCAGGAGTCCCAGGAGCACCTTTCAATAACCAACTAACTTCGGATCGCCTTGGGCAGTCCTTAGTGTAGTGATCCTCATCACAGATGAGACAAGGATACTTAGGTTTTCGTTTAGCTCCTTCCTCGGGTGGAGGTTTAGGGGAATCTTGCTTGGGCTGTCCAGATTTATCTTTAGCTTTCCCTTTCTTTTTCCCTTTTGAGGATTTATCCGCCGCGGTGGACTGAACGGCGTTTACCTCGGAGGTACTCCTAGAATTAGATTGGCCCTGAGAAGCATTTTCATTAGAAGCGTTCTGTTTTTGCTTCCCAGGGTTCGCGGCCGATTTCTTCGATGTCGAGTTTACAGAGCCAATGACTCCATCAACAGATGGTTTTGGCGGAGCCTTGGTCTGTCCAGGCCTCAGGGCGTCTGGCAAATAATCATATAAAGTACCCAACTGAGAGTATACTAATTCGAGGTACTGAGCACGCGCGATCGCTTGCTCTTCAGTTACACAAGCTCCCATGGCGATGTCTTTCGCAATTTTAGGGACAAAGGAAGTCGTGAACCAATCGGTCAGGAGTTGATTAGGAATCCAGAATTTGATCAAGCGGCGACGCCTTCTCCATTCGTGTATATGATCAGATATGTGCGTAGCCGTGTCCTGTTTGAGAGACGTGAGGAGATTTGTCCCTGTCTCGTACCGAATGGGTAACTGAAAATGAGTTAAGAACGCCATAGCCAGCGAGTTGAAATCTTGAAACATGCCGCGATTCAGCTCAATATACCACTTAGCGGCTGAACCGGTGAGGGTTCTCTGAAAGAGGCGGAGCCGGATAGAGTCATCAAGCCATGAGTTCGATGAACACCAAAGGTGATAGGTCATGACATGGGCTTGAGGATCTTCACCAGCTTTGCCATCAAATTTTGGACAATCACCGGGTATTTTAGTTGGAACTGGTGGCCAATACGGATTATGCAGAATGGGGTCATTTGTCAATTTGGACACATCCGGAAGTTCCAACGTCGCTAAGAAAGGCAACTGAGGGTTAAAGGACATTTGTGGCTGCGGATTCGAGGCAGTATTAGGGTTCCAACCAGATGGTGGTTGCCCCCACGGACTCTGTCCAGATGGACCCGGCCCAAAAGGACCTGGTGCATAGGGACCTTGCCCATAGGAGTTCTGTCCATACGGATTCTGGCCATATGCTGATAGTTGTCCCTGGTTCTGCCCCCCAGCACCCCATGTATTAGCAACTTGTCCTATAGGTGCAGCATACTGATAATTTTGGTAAGGGGTAACCTGCATCTGTTGATAATTTTGATAAGGGGTAAACTGAGTTTGCCCCCGGGGTTGCTGGTAGCCATACATTTGCTGAGCCCCATACTGAGCCTGATAAGGAGGTTGCGTCTGGTAAGAAGGTTGGGGCTGTGGCCCGCCTTGCATTTGATAACCCGTTTGAGTTTGGGGCCCAGAATAATGTCCTTGAACCTGTTGGGCTTGGATCATCTGGCCGGAGGGTTGACCTGGTTGGGTTTGGGATGGACCTGCTTGCCTAGAAGGACGTACTTGCTGGGTGCCAGGTTGCCCGTGAACCACCAAGGGTTGTCCTTGCGGAACAGATGTCTGAGCCGGCTGGATGGCTGGTTGACCTTGAGGTTGGCCAGCCTGTCCAGATGGAAGATTAGGGTGGACAGTGGGTTGGCCTTGCTGCATAGAAGGTTGGCCCATCTGACCGGAAGGGTGCACTGGCTGAGCAGTGGGTTGGCCTTGCTGTATAGAAGGCTGGCCCATTTGCCCAGAAGGGTGCACAGGCTGAGCAGTGGGTTGGCCCTGCTGTACGTAGGGTTGCCCCCCTTGCCCAAAAGGGTGCATGGATTGAGCAGTGGGTTGACCCTGCTGTACGTGGGGTTGGCCCCCTTGCCCAGAAAGATGACCAGACTGAGCAGTGGGTTGGCCCTACTGTACGTAGGGTTGCCCCCCCCTGCCCAAGAGGATACCCCTGTTGGACTGCTGGTTGACCTTGAGGATTATAATTTTGCCCAGCTTGTCCAGTGGGATAACCCTACTGGGGACCAGGTTGGCCTTGTTGGATGTAAGGCTGCCCTGGTTGCCCAGTCGGGTAACCTTGCTGGGTACCAGGTTGCCCTGGGTAACCAGAAGGTTGACTCTGATAGGAAAACGACGGACCACCAACGGCCGAAGGTTGTCCCGGATAGGGTTGTCCTTTCGGGCCCCCAGATTGTCCTGGGTAAGGTGGGCCATAAAGTGGTTGCCCCTGCGGGGTTTGCACATAAGGTGGCTGGCCTTGATTTGGCGGTCCTTGAGGCTGCCCAGGGATTGCCTGGCCCCCATGAAAAGAATGAGTACTGGCATCCCAAGTAATGGATAACGGTACCGAGACTTCAACGAAATGTTGAAGAGGCACGGACTGAGCGAACTGGAGGTACTGACCAGTAGAATCATAATAAAAGAGGGGACCTTGGTAATTCGGGTCCACAATGGGTTGCCCCTGGGCATCATAGGGCCCCCCTCCTGGAACAGGACCAGAAGAGGGTTGAGCACTCTGTGCAGGATCGATGACTCCAGATGAAAGTCCCGGCTGACCATTACTCACTTGACCGTGAGAGGGACTAGCCCCAGGGTTCGTAGATGAAGACGCTGTCACGGCACTAATGACCGGGGTCGAGTACGCTACACAAACGGTTGGATTGGTGGGAACCGAAGTAACAGGTGTATTAGGGGGTTGTGAAAGAAAAGGTTCCGTGGTGGCAATGAGACTAGGGTCCCATATAGTCATAGAAGGCATTCTGGCAGTTATTCTATCCCTCATCGACTGATACTGTGGAGGGAGGGGAGAGGTAGCTGGAATGGGAGATTCAACATTTGACACCACGGGCGTCTCACCTGTGCTGGGAGATGTCTCGTCCATGTGGGAAGTGGACATCGGAGATGACATACCGGGAGGGGTAACAGGAATATCGTCCTCGTCAGGCTCCCAGATAGGGTTCCAATCTTCTTCGTAATCCTCGTCACCCGGGGCATATACGTTGATAGGCTGGATACTCGGGATAACAAGAAGAGTATCGCTTACAACTAGTACCTCAAGAGCAACAGAAGATGGAGAACCTTGATCACTTGGACTGGGAGTTGACGGGTCAGCCAGGATGATAAACCCCACACAAAACCCTAAAGGAAAACTAACGATAAAGACCCTACTCAAACTAACGCACACAAAATCTAACCAGGTAATGTTATCGTGGCCGAATAAATTTTTAAGACACAGGAACTGAACTTGACCTTTTCATGTTTCAAGAGTTGAGAAAAGGACGAAAAGATGACTCCAGTCTCCTTCGAATGTTTAATGAGCACGAAGTGACAAGACGCTCACTGGCACCTTTTCTTTTAGAGAGTCCGAAAAGGATCAAAAGTGACTGCTCTGGAGACTCTAGGTAAAGGGTTTACCAAGAAATCCGTAAAACTGCTTATACACCTTGGCAATCATATGAGAACCAAGGACTTTCCGTACTGCAGTCAATCTTCCCGAATGCTGTGTTCGGTGCATTACGATTCACAAGGCGGCAGACTCGGCTTCCTATGGATCAAGGATAAAAGCCTAGTGGGGTCTCCCTATATACACGACGGTACATGGGAGCACAGTCCGTGTTAGACCACTATCGAGTCACAGAAGGAGGAATCACCCAACCGTAATGTGAAACAATAGTGACTATGTTTAAAGACGCCAGAACACGTCTCTAACCTAGACCTCTAGATGTTTGCGTTAAGTTCCAATGCGTTTTTAGGTTTATTCAGTTTATTTTATGGTTGATCTTGAATTTAAGTTTCGATTTCAGGCCTTATCGTGTGATCTCTCACAATTACCTAGATGCAAGCTATATGCCAAAGAACACCATTTCGTTCGATGAATTCTAACTATGAGAGGGTTAAGAGTTTTCAATCAAACAAAACGAACTCAAACAATCAAACAATCTAATGCAGCTAATGACAAAGAAATGAGACTTTTCTTTTGAGAATGAAAATCAATAAAATGTTGTTCTTTTCATTAACTATTGAATGCAAAAGACACTAGTTTGATTTCTTTTTTCAATGGCACTGTGCACTTTAAAATGAACTTTGAGAGACAGCAACACCGAGTAAGAGAAACAAAATCACTCAATGAAAAACACAACAAGCGTGAAAAGAGCCGGTTGAACCCAAGCAATTGTAATCTATGTCTGGGTGGCGAAAAGTAAACGAAACAACCGAAGGACTGGTTCGAAGACAACCACCTAAACAACCAAGCAAAGAAAGCAAAAAAGGAAGGTTTTCGCAAAAGCAAAGGCAAGTAGCAACGGATCTTCGTGAACAAGCGATAAAGCAAAATCAATCTAGCGAAAACGGGATGACAAGACTAGGTCACCGGACACAAAACCAAAATCCGCCCGACAAGACTTCGCAAGCAAGTGTCTCACAGTTCAAACAATGAAAAACAAGCCATAAACCAAGTGGAAAGAGTAAGGGGCAGCCAAACCAACAGGCTCAGGAAGCAAATTTGAAAGAAATTGAATTCTACAGGATCAGCGCGGGAAGAACTCAGCAACAATGCGCTGACCAGAGTTCACGCGTAGCAACAATGCGCTGTCAGCGCGGAAGGACACGGGTTATCCGCGCTGGTTCGATTTCAGAACCGTCGCGACTGTTCAATGAGAAAGCGCGATGACCGCGAGACTCAAGAAACAGGCAAGTGATGTCAGCGCGACTGTTTCAATTAAAAACGCGCTGAGGCTAAAAAACAAGCAGAATCAAACAAAAAACTCCCAAACCAAGGCAAGGGTTCTTCAGATAATTAAAGCACTTCCCAGATTGAACCAAGAAATCCAAAAGTAAAGAACTAACCCCTAATCTTCAAAGAGAGAGCAATCAAGCAAGCTCAAAACAAGAATGAATGAAAAGGGACAGAGGCCAGCTCCCCAGTGGAGTCGCCAAATTGTTGGAGAGGTAAATCCCCTCTACGGATAGAGGCGATCCCTACTAGCCCAGAACGGGTCTAGCAACAATCAATCAATGCTACTGTGCAAGTTCCTAATTGCAAATAAAAGAGAGGCAATGAACACCTACTTGGATTCCAACGCTATTGTTTGATGAAGAGATGCCGCTCTCGCTCCTTCGCTCTGGCCAGTCACGATCCTCCACGATCTCCATGAATAGATACCTGCACACACAAAGGGAAAGACAAACGCAAGCGTGAAATCTAATAAAAGAAATTATACATCAGTCAGAAAGGATGTAATTCACATTAACCATTGCAAAGACAAATGAGAATGGAACCATAATAGTAGTCATCTATTATTAATCAATAACAGAGAAGAGTACAACCAAATGTTCTGACGTCGATATCCTTCTCAAGAGGGTCCAACCAGCGAGTCTCTCAAGCATTCACCCTTGGAGGTAGATTCTCCCAAAACAAAGCTCTCTCTCACACAAGCAACACTCACAACCTTCTTTAAGCTTCCTCTAGCAAATCCACACTTGTCACACCAACTACCTACTAGCAGCAGCAGTCTAAGCACTATGAATTCCATACTATCCAAAAACTAGCTGCTCATGACAATGGTAGAGGTTTAAATAGGAGAAGGAGTCTCCTTGAATGGTGGAAGGATGAGCTTATCTTCAAGGGAGGTGGTTTCAAATGACGAACAGACATGCCATAGAAGGGAGGCGATACTCACAAGGCCAACAACCAAGCCTGTAGTTATCTGGAAGGCTGGCTGTTGGAACAAATTCGCCCAAACTGGATCAGTGCGGGTGCAAAACTGGTATGGCGCGCTGATATCGCAAGGTAATAATAGGCAGGGCCATGTCAGCGCGACTTAATACAAACAGAGGCTGCGATGGTCATGAAATCCGACCAGCGCGGGAAAGTCGTGTGCTTCCGCGCTGGTAGCGCATGCGGTCTGTTATGAAGCGCCAGTCAGCGCGGTTATTTTAATAACAGTCGCGCTGATGATGAAAACTTTGGAAAAGTGGGTTATTTGACCAATTCAGAGGGCATGAACTTGATTATTGTGAATTCCTGACAGGGAGACAGTGAGAAATTACTGTGTAACAGACACCAAAGACAATCACAGATCATATATCACAGCTTCTCAGAAACTTCCTATGGCAGGGATGCAAAGGAAATGAAAAGAAATTTCACTTAGTAAGTTGGGACAAAGTGGAAAGGACAAAGCTGGAAGGTGGTCTCCAGATTAGAGATCCTAGACTGGTTAACATCGCTTTAGGTGGCAAAATCCTTTGGTAGCTCTACTCCAATAAACATCACCCAATCAGTCAACTCCTTCAAAATAAATATCTCAAAGGAGTCTCATTGCGAAATCTCCAAGCAGATAAAGTTCCCAAAGGCACACGCTCTGGAACCTTTGCAGAAAAGGGCTTGCCACCTTCCAAAACCAGCTCTACAGGGTGCCTGGAAATGGAGCAAATATCATGATGTGGCAAGATAAAATCATGGGCAATCCCCCCCTTGAACACACAATGGAGTTAGCTGGTCTCTGTGACTAGCTCTCTCAACATGGATTTCATGGTCTAGCCACCATTTCTATTTGGGATAGTCAAGGGAACTAGGAAGATTGGGTCTTCCAAGATCTGTCAGCACATTTACTACAACAAAAGCACCTTCTCTTGGATAAGTTGAAGGGCTCGGCACCAATTAACCTTCATACACCAGATCTTTGGAGATGGGGGAAGACAGGGGTCTATGCCCCTATGCTTGGCTTTGCTACCTTGCAACCCTCGCAAAATCAAGTCCTCAACCCCTCCATCTGGCAATGCACATGGGACACTTATGGGATACCCAAGGTGAACTTCTTCACTTGGTTACTTATTCACGTGAAAGTGCTGACTGGCGAAAATCTTGCCCATAGAGGTATTATAGGGCCGCACTGGTGCATTCTGTGCAGATCGGCTTCCGAAAACATAAATCATCTCTTCATAAGCTGCGCCTTTGCACAACGGTATGGGCCCTTGTCCTTCAAGGTCTAAATGCACCTGCCCCTATCTAGTGCACTGTAGTGGAACTTTTCTCCACTTGGACTGAAAGGTATCCTAGGGCCCTTAGAGAAAACTCTCTGTGGAATCGGATCTGGCACTCCATTCCCAAGTTCATTTGCTGGAAGCTCTGGTTAGCCAAAAATAATTGGATATTTAACAATGTATCGTCCTCTCCCTTGTCTTTGGTAGCCAAAGCTAAGGCAGCCCTGATGGAGGCTCTAGGGAACTACCACAGTAAGTTAGATGACACTCTCATAACTGAAGAGCGAAGCTGGCTGGGTACCCTTCTTGCTAGGGTCAGCAAAGAAGTTCCTACTCGGCCCACATTTAATCCTACTTGGTGCATCAGAACACAAGATACAGAGTTTCAATCCTGGTGGAGGAAGCAGGGAAAGGTAACCGTTTTCTTCGATGGTGCCTCCAAAGGTAACCCAGGGATCTCTGGTGCTGGTGGTGTGGTCTACTCTCAAGATTGCTCCTGGATAGATAGCTACAACTGGGGACTAGGAAAGAGCACCAACAACCAGGCTGAAATTCTAGGGCTCCTTAAAGGCTACCAGATTGCCCAGGAACATGGTCGCACTGCTCTCCAGGTCTTCGGAGATTCAAAACTCTTGATAAAGGAAATAAACTCAGATGAGCATCTAAGCAATCTGGCACTCAACAACGCTCTCCAGAGGCTACAAGGCTTGCTAAGTTTCTATACCTCCTCCTCTTTCTATCACATTCTCCGCACATCAAATAAAGAGGTAGACATCAAAGCCAATGAGGGATGCTATTTGACTCAAGGATTTATCAAAAGAAATTTAGACGAACCAGTGTGGACTGCTTTTACATAGCTTAATAACGATGAACCAAGAAAAACATACTGTGAGCAATTATTGGATCTCAGCAATCAAAGGATTAGATTCAACATCAACTGAACTAATTAGAACTACTAGATCAGATCATTGGAGCAGATCAAGGGTCACCGCACGCGAAAGAGCGTAGAAGGAAAAGCAGCAAAAGGGTGGTTTTCTAGCCAAGAGTGGGTTTTCAGGTGGCATTAGAAGTAGTAAGAGGTATTGTGAGCTTGGCTCCAATGCTAATAAACGAAGGACACGAAGCAGCAGCGAATGGTGGGGAAACCACCTTATCAAGCAGTTAACCCACGGGTGTGTTATCAACTCGAAACACATGGGAACTGTCAGATCTAACCAAAATAGATCAACGGTGGAGATACAACATGCAAGTTGGCAATTCAGAGTTCAGAGTTTGGAAATGACAAGAGATTCAGTGATGGGCCGATGGGTGCAGACCCGACATGGTGATGAGCCCCAATTTTGGTACAATTTGGGCTCATTTTGGCCTATTCTACTTGCTCAAACCATTCATTTTTATTGCTTATGCATGCATTTCTTAGTTTATTCATGTTGTTTGTAGGAAGAAGGGTAGGCACTTTATCTACGTGACTAATGCATTATGATTCCAGGTTTTGGCATTAAAAGGGAGCAAGAGACAACGAAAAAGGAGATAAAGAGACAATGAGGTGGCACTGCTGGTTTTTAGGAGAGGATGTCCACGGTCTTGGGACATTCCTCGTGATTCCCACCAAGAACTCCGAGCTCCAATCCATCTCCCCTCCGAGCTTAAGAAGCAGCCAGCTGTTCTACAGGAACAGCAGTTATAAACTGCTCTACAGGAACAGTAGTTATGACCGTCCTACAGGATCAGCAGTTAAACTCTAGTTGGACAGCCGAGCTCCTAAAATCAAGGACACTTGTTGGATCATCATTTTTGTATAAGTATAGAGGCCTTAGCCTTGGATAGGTTGTTGAAACTCTCGTATTGCTATTGTAATTTTGGAGCACAGTTCAGTTTTCGTTCCTTTTTGTAAGCCAATTTGGCATAACATCAGATTATGAATAAAGAAGGCAGTTTGTGATCTAGTTCTGAGTTTCTTAAGGAGACTATAGCTCTCAGGTTAGGGCCCAACCTGAGAGCCATAGATCCCCTCTGCTGTAGTGTTGTTTCCATTTCATTTCAGCACTTTGAGCTTTTTATTTGCACATGCAATTCGAATTACAGGTTGTTAAGTTGGTCTTTTTCACGAGTTAGATAGGATTTGCTTATGGTGAGTTTGTTCACAGTTGTTTAGTGTAGCAGAGGATAGATATAGTCCATTGGAGCTCCAACAAAAAGGGTTGTTAAGGCTCACTGCCGTCTCATTTGGGATTGGGGTGCAGTCCATGACTAACCACCAAAAACACGCATTCCTTTATCTCATGATTACTGCAAACACAGTCACGTTACGTTAGATGCTTCCTTGTCATTCACACCTGCACCACGCTCCTTTACCACAGCTTCATGCACATTCTCCTTCGCGTTTTGGATTGTTGTTCATTGAATTTACAAGCACAGGTAGTTTAGGTTAATGCATTTTCGGTTTGGTAACAGTCATAAGCATTCGTTTCACTTGCACTGCCCTCTCTCGTCCATTACTTCATTCTCCATCTTGATCACGCATGCATCACATCTCCTCGACCTTTACCCCGCTCTGTTATCTCCCAAAGCCTTCCACTCCTCACGTAACTTCATTTCCTAGCCTTTTGTTGACCTAGCCCTCTATCTTCCAACCTACCCCCTACACTCATTTCTCATCTCATTCCTCCACTTCTAGAGCCATCACCAGCCTCATTCCCACCTTGCACATCTCCCCCTACCATTCCATCACTCCTCCATCTCTTCAAACACTCACGGTAGGTCATCCTGTAGCAGTTTATAGACATCCTGTAGAAACCTCTAAGTATCCTGTAGGATCCCCTGCAGACATCCTGTAGGAGGCCACTCACTCGGTTGCTAAGCTTCTGAATGTGAGGAACCTCTGTGGATGGATGCTAAGGATCCCTAGGGACCTCTCCTAGCCTTCCCAACCTGTCCCACGTTCTCCTTCCTTCTCCATTCCATCTGCACAACCAAACCCTAATTAGCACACAATCACAATCATTCCACACACTTAAAGGAAAAATACAAAAACATGTCTTTTATGATGCAAGCAGCTTAGATCCATGCATTTTCACTTATTAGAGGTAACAGCGGCATTGGTAGAAGTTTCCTTCACATTCTTTGCATTATAGAGGTTAGACTAGTTAAATTAGGGTTTCCTAGGTTTACATGCTTTGATTTGCTTGCAGTTCATTTTTGTCAAGTAGATTAGTCTCCTTTGAGCTAGCTTTCGTCCATCATTGATAAAGCTTCTTCTGTGAGCCTATAGAAGTTGGCTTGAGCCCTAGCGGACTTGTGCCAGCTGACCAAGTGACAGCTGCGACAAGAGCTAGTACTTGTGCATACAGCACCGTCGCTTCCAAGTTTGTACGAACTACCGGGTTGATAAAATGAGAGACAGGAAGCCCCAGGAGTTGTAGCATTATTGCTACAATACTGGAGCTCACCATCTTTTTGGCGCCGTTGCCGGGGAAGCGTCAGAGTATTAGTAATTGTTGCTTTTCTTCTACTTTCGTACTCTTACTTCTGCTCAGTAGTTTATTTCATTTCCATTCTGCAAAAGTAGCTTAGCATTTCCTGCTTTCATAGATTAGCATTTCCTGCTTTCATAGCTTAGTATTTCTTGCTTTCATAGCCTAGTATTTCTCGCTTTCATAGATTAGCATTTCCTGCTTTCATAGCTTAGTATTTCCTGCTTTCATAGCCTAGTATTTCTCGCTTTCATAGATTAGCATTTCCTGCTTTCATAGACTAGTATTTCTCGCTTTCCTAGATTAGCTTTCTAATTCTGCAATTTCATTTGAGCAATATAGTTAGTTGTAGATCACTTTGTTTCAGTTTTGCAGGTACCAAAGAAAAAGCAAAAGCACTCGAAAAAGAAAAGTCCTTTCCATTTCATGCCTCGTAGGAACCGAGATAGATCAGGCAAATTCCTACCTAACACCCCCACCATATCACTTAGTCACCCTTCACTCTTCGGTGGCGACAGTGATCCAGAGGAAACTATAGCTGAACATCCTGAGATATACCAAGACCCTATAGAAGAAGAAGAGTTAGAGACCACTCCATCCAAAGCTATGGCTGACAATAGAGAAGATGAGAGAATAGAAGGAGCTTTCCCCATCCGAGAGACCAATGGAGAGATGAAAATGAAAAACATTAGCCCCTCTGCTTTGCCTCACTTCCATGGACTGACCACTGAGGATCCTGATACCTTCCTATTTGAGTTTGCTGTCCTCTGTAGAACCTATGACTATACTGAAGATGAACAAAAGCTAAAACTTTTCCCTTCCACTCTCAAGGATGCAGCATTACGCTGGTTCATGGGTTTGCCTGGGAATAGTATCACCACATGGGCCCAGATGCAGCAAGCCTTCAACACCAAGTACCGGGATTATTGTAGGTCCAAGGAAACGAAAGGGGAAATCTTTCGGATGACCATGGGAAACGATGAGTCTTTAGAGGATTATGAGGAAAGGTTCCAACTTAGTTACAAGCGGGCCAGGTGCACACTTGACCCTGAATCCCTTAAGTTGGTTCTGCTCCGAGGAGTACCTGAAGAACTCATAGATACCCTTCACATGTTAGCTGGGGGGGACATTTACCAACTGCCTTATGAGGACATCAAAACTGTGTTTAGAAATCATTCTAGGGCAGCTAGGAAACGGGGTAGAGGAAATCTCCTCTCCACTGGTGTCCCTTTCTCCAAACATGAGTTTACAAACCAATTAGAAGATCTTAAGAGTGAGGTGAGACAGACCATTGCCATGCAGCTGGACACATTCAGGATCCAGCAGAAGAAAGAAGAAGCTGAGAGAGCCCTGGCTGTCTTCTGCCCTAGGTGCACAAGAAGACATCCTAAGAACGAATGCCCATTGCATTCGGTTGAAGTGTGTTTTGTTTGTGAGGAAGACCATCCTACCAATCAGTGTCCCACCTTACCTGGGTTTAAAGCCATGTACCAAGGGACTGAAGCCCCCACTGAACCTCTCTACTTTATCAACCAAAGGAGACCACAAGGATCTAGACCCTATCAGCAGGGAATGCAAGGGGCACCACAAGCCTATTACAACCCCAACCAATCGACTCCTATGCCTTCCTGGGGTCCCCCTGCTCATCCTTCTTGGTCCATGCCTCCTCCATGGTCTTATCCACCTCAGTATCCTACTCAACCCACTACTCACTCATATCACTCACATGCCCAGTCACAGCCTCAATGGAGTGCACCTCAGTCGGGGTGGAGGCCCCAGTACAACACTCCTCCCGCCATTCTGCCTCCACCTCCAGTTCAGCCACAACCATTACCTCCTGCTCCTCCAAGGCAACCTCAAATGCCTGCTCAACCGAACCCGAACCCCAACAATAGACAGGCTCAGCAGGTATATACTGGGGAGACCTCATGCCCTACCTATGCTGTGGAGATCCAGGAGATCAATCTTAGATCTGGAAAGACTCTTCCAGATCGCCAACCTCCTCCCCCAGAGGATGAGGAAGACCATCAGGAAAGTGAACCAAAGCCTATTCCACCCTTTCCTGAGAGACTTACAGCCACCACACAACCCAACCCGGAAGAAGATGAGCTTCTGGGAGAGCTCAAGCAGTTGTGTGTGAAGATACCCCTTCTCCAGGCCATCAAGGATGTGCCAATCTATAACAAGCTGGTTAAGGAGAAGTGTTTCAAGCATCCAGGCAGACGGAAGAAAGATGCTTCAACTATCAATGTCATAGGACAACTGTCTGACCTTATGCTAGGACAAGTCATCTGCCCAAAGTACTTAGATCCTGGAAGTCCTGTAGTAGATGTCCACATCAATGGCACCATCATACCCCACATCCTGATTGATCTGGGGGCTGCCATTAATGTAATGACCAGGGATACCATGCTCAAGCTCAATCTTCAAGGTTCCTTGAGGAAGACCTCGACAGTACTGCAATTAGCAGATCGCTCCACTGTGACTCCCGAGGGGATTGTGGAGGATGTCTTGGTCTCTATTGACTCTTGGGAGTATCCTGCAGACTTCCTGGTCCTGCAACCAAAGGCAAAGCTTACTAGATATCCCCTCATTTTGGGAAGGCCTTGGTTAGCCACTGCAGATGCCTATATCAGTTGTCGTGCCGGAAATATGACCATCAAAAATGGTCCTATGTCCAAGCAACTTGTCCTATACCCTCCTGCCCAACCCTCTTTGGAGCATGACTTACCACTCTGGTTGGAAGAAGGAGAAGAAGACGAGGTGTATTCAGCACCTCTGTGTACCATAGAAACCAATAGAAGAAATCCCCCAACCGAGGATGATTTGATCGAGAACTTGATCCAAAACCCACCTACCAGTGCACTACCTTTAGAAAAATTGGTGGAGGATGCCCAAGCTAGCACCTTAGTGGATCTTTGTACAACCAACCCTGTCACTCCCAGAGTTAAGAGTGTGGAGTTCGGCCCTGAGAGAGCATTGAAAATCAGCTCCTCCCTATCTCCTTCTCAGGAAAAGGAGCTGTGCAACCTGTTGGCCAGCCACCTAGATGCTTTTGCTTGGAGCTATAAGGAGATGAAAGGAGTCCATCCCTCGGTCTGTACTCATCATATATACATCAAAGAGGACTGTAAACCGGTTAGGCAACCTCAGAGGAGAATGAATCCAGCCCTTAAAGACATTGTCAAGGAAGAATTGCAAAAACTGTTGGATGCCGGATTCATCTACCCCATCTCAGATAGTGAATGGGTGTCCCCTCTAATGTTGGTTCCCAAGAAGAATGGGAAGTGGAGAATCTGTGTAGATTACCGTGAGCTGAACAAAGCTACCAAAAAAGACCATTTCCCTCTACCTTTCATAGATCAAGTGTTGGATGGACTGGCAGGAAAGAAATTCTTCTCTTTCCTGGATGGGTTTAGCGGGTACAATCAAATCCAAATCAGCCCAGAAGACCAAGATAAGACCACCTTCACTTGCCCTTGGGGTACCTTTGCCTACCGAGTCCTTCCCTTTGGGCTATGCAATGCTCCTGCTACTTTCCAGAGAGCTGTCTTAAGCATCTTCTCGGAGCTGGTCCATGATGCAGTGGAAATCTATATGGATGACTTTACTCCTTATGGGGCCAACTTCCAGGAAGCATTGTCCAATCTGAGGAAAGTCCTAACCAAATGCATTGAGATGAACCTGTCCCTCAGTCCCGAAAAATGTGAATTCCTGATGACTGAAGGGACCGTGCTAGGCCATACCATCTCTAGCCAAGGATTACAGGTGGATCCTAACAAAATTGCTCTCATCAAGAGGGTTCCACCTCCTCAAAAAGTAAGGGATGTCCGGAGTTTCTTGGGATTAGCAGGATACTACCGGAGGTTCATTAAGGACTTCAGCAAGTTAGCCTCACCATTGTTTGGTCTGTTGGCAAAAGATGTGGAGTTTAAGTGGACTGACGATTGTCAGAGGAGTTTGAATGAGTTAAAGGACAAGTTGGTGTCAGCACCAATCTTGAGAGGTCCAAACTGGGCCCTACCTTTCCACATCCACACTGATGCCTCGAACAAAGCCATAGGTGCAGCCTTAGGACAAGTTGAGCAAAAACTTCCATATGCCATTTACTTCGTTAGCAAAAACTTGTCCAAAGCAGAGCTGAATTACACTGTAACCGAGAAGGAGTTCTTAGCTGTGGTCCATGCACTGAACAAGTTCCGACATTATATTACTGGTTACCAGACTTTTGTACATACTGACCATGCTGCTATTAGATATTTGATGAATAAACCCGATGTGAATGCTCGTATTATTAGATGGTTACTTTTATTGCAGCAGTTTGATCTAACCATTGTTGATAAACCAGGTAGAGAGAATGTTGTTGCTGACTTTTTATCTAGATTGGATTTGTCTGCAGGTGAAGATGGGACGGTGGATGACCAGATGCCTGATGAGCATCTGTTTGCTATCTCAGTACTCTCTCCATGGTTTGCTGATATAGCGAACTACCTTGTTTCAGCTCAGTTCCCTCCGCACCTCTCTTCAAAAGAGAAGAGCAAAATCATCAGAAAAAGTGCCTCATTCACTTGGATCGGGGGCAACCTGTTCAAGCTTGGCCCTGATCAGATCTTAAGGCGTTGTGTAAGGGAAGAGGAAGTCTTTGACATCCTCCTCACCTGTCATGATGGGCCTTGTGGGGGACATTTTGCAGCAAAGAGAACTGCCTTCAAGATCCTGCAGGCAGGCTACTATTGGCCCACACTTCATCAAGATGTCAGAAGATATGTCAGCCAGTGTGACCAATGCCAAAGGATGGGGAAACCAACCCAAAGGGATGAGATGCCTCTCCAACCTTAAGTGACTCTTGAGCCATTTGAGAAGTGGGGCATGGACTTTGTGGGTCCCATCAATCCCTCTTCGAGGCAGAGGTCCTACATCATTGTGTGTACTGACTACTTGACAAAGTGGGCAGAGACTAAAGCAATCAAAGCAGCAACAGAAGAGAAGGTGGTCGAGTTCTTAAGAGAGAACATCTTCTACAAGTTTGGCTACCCAAGAGAGCTGGTGACCGATCAGGGGAGCCAGTTCACATCCAACTTGATTGAAGATCTTCTAGCTCATCACAAGATCAAGCACAGGACTTCCACCCCCTATCACCCTCAAGCAAATGGGCAGGTGGAAGTCACCAATAGAGCATTAGAAGGGATCTTGAACAAAGTGGTGAGCAGCAGCAGAAAGGAATGGGCAGATCGCCTGGTTGAGGCCACATGGGCTTACAACACCACCTGGAAGACCACCACCGGCTTCACACCTTATGAGCTGGTCTATGGGAAGAAAGCTTTGCTGTCCATTGAGTTTGAGTATAACACTTTGAGGATGGCAGCTCAGCTGGACCTAGATCTCAGCCATGCACAGCAAGAAAGGTTATTGCAGCTGAATGGACTGGATGAGCACCGCATGCAGGCCCTCCTTCACTCAGAAGTGGTTCAACTTCAGAGAAAGGTGTGGCATGATCAACATCTCCATGACAAGCAGTTCCAGCCGGGAGATTGGGCTTTGTTGTATGACTCCAGATTCAAAGATTTCAAGGGGAAGTTGAGAACCAGATGGCTAGGACCATATGTAGTGGAACAGTGCCATGACAATGGATCTGTCCTCATTCGAACCATTGATGAGGAAGCCATTCCCATGCTTGTCAATGGGCACCGATTGAAGATCTACAGAAGACCTCTCTCAAGACAAGAGTTTATCAGCACTATGGAGAAATCTGTTTTGGTCATAGAGAAGGGTTCTGCCTCCACTTTGGGCATACCCTGAAGAGAAAAAGAAAAAAAAAAAAAAAAAAGAGAAAAAGGGAGAAAAAATAAAGATCCTTGGGTGAAAACCTCTCTGAGGCGCCCAAGGCAGGCAGTAGGGGTGAAAACCTCATTGAGGCGCTCCTATTGTCTTTCAAAAAAAAAAAAGAAGAAAGTTAAAAAAAAAAAAAAAAGGATCCTTGAGTGAAAACCTCTTTGAGGCGCTCAGGGCAGGTAGCAAGGGTGAAAACCTCTTTGGGGCGCCCCTGCTATCTTTTCAAAAAAAAAAAGAGAAAAAAAAAAAACAATAAGCACAATAAAAGTTTTGCATGCAGATGTTCTATGGAGGAGAAGAAGCCTCTCCACTCCAAGCCAGGGACCTTCATCATGCTATCAAAGGATGTCATCAACACCTCCTCCAAGAATAACAATGCTTTTCAAGGTATGTACAATTTTTATCATGATTTGGATCTTCTACAGGAAGATACAGTTTTCTACAGGAACAGACAGTCTTCCTACAGGAAGACACGGATCTTCTATAGGAAAGTGCAAAATTTCTACAGGAAGCTCTGTGTTCTACAGGAAACTTCCTGTAGAAGGTTGCGACGGCCGAAATGTGTTTCAAGTGAAGATCTAGTGACTGAGGAGTGGATTGAACGCATGCATGCCACTGATGGCACCCTTGAACATTGCTATTATCTTGCTCCACCATCCTCGTCGCCATGCAACCAAGATCCCTGCAGCAGCACAACAAAGCAATGAGTTCTCGTAAAAAAACATCTGTCAAAGAAAAACCAAGCACCGAGAGCCATACCACATCCACGTTATGCATCAGAAGCGCTGGGATCGTGATCAAGAAGCCAGAACCTCCAGCATGCAGCATGTACCCAAGGATAAAGGACTGTGACAAGACCCCTCGCGGGGATCCTGTAACAGTTCAACCTGCTCGAGTGAATACCGTCCACAGCACCGCCATCTGAGATAAAACACGGGCGCATGAACGCGAAACCATCCACTCCAGTGTCAGCAACCGGTAGCCATGTGCCTCCGGGTCTGTGTAAGCCGCGTGCAGCAGGTAAATCCATCGTCCACAAACTGGAAATCATGTGCAGCTGCGCGCAGGTAAGTGTTCTAATCCTTCTCTCCGTCAAATCGCATGGATATTACTTTGATTTGTTTTGCATGGCATAAAGGTGAATGTTTGAGCGGCCGTAAGGCTAGTTGACTGGCCACATCGGCTAGTGAAAGGATAGTCAGATGATGAGGTGGCAGCCACGACAAAAGACACACGTAGCATGCACGTGAAGATTAGTCTCGTCAACCGTGAAACGAGTTTAACCGAAAAGGGCGGTGGCAGATCTGTGGGAATGAATGCGGCAGCAAGCGAATGTGCAGGCGGACGATGGGTGACGTCACCCAACGGTCCGGCGGGGACAGCTCACCCCCCGCGCCACGAGCTGCGCCGATTCAAAATCTAATCGGCTCGATTAAGCGTGTATATCCATCAACCTCACTTCAAAACTCGAGTAGCTCCTCTGATTACCTCTGCATGTTGATACGCCAAGCTCTCGGCTACCTGAACGCTGGTAAGGCACCTCTCGACCGCTGTCCAACTATAGCTCCCCCCGAAGTCTGCGCACTGCTCCTACAGGAACAGTTTCTACAGGAACATAGTCCTACAGGAAGCAGTATCTACAAAAAGCAGTCTCTACAGGAAGGTGAAGTCTTCACGTAAAAAAGGTGGCGGAAAAGAGGTAACCCTGAAACTCCTTCCGCAATTGGTTTTCAAAGGTGAAAAGGTCATTATTCACAGTCTGGTCATAAAAGATATTGGATTGCCGTGCCCATACTATCGCTTCTACGGGATAGAGGTATAATTAGACTGTGGTTCTGAGAATTCATTGCATGCTCTGTCTATAAGACCGAATTTCCTTTGTATCTACCGCCTTTGGTCAAAACCACTGTGTTCATCATGCCTGGTGGGTTTATCAGGCGAGAGCCCACTGATTCAAATACACTAAGAAGAAATCCGGCAGTGGTTGAGCTCTTCACTAGAGCACAATGGATGCCTTTTTGTGATAAACTACAGGGCTACGATGAGGAAGTGGCCGAGGAATTCTTGCAGGCCCTGAGGCCAAAATCCAAGGTGCTGGCCACAGTCAATTTCAGAGGCCTAAGCCTCAAGATAACCCCGCAGTCCATCAGTAGAATCACTGAGCTTCCTATGGGTCTCCCGTGGGATAAAGAAGAACGAAAACAGAGCCAGCAAGCGAAGAAGGAATTCTTTCCACCTGAGGAAGAATTCTCTGAAGATAAGAATGGAGTACGAAAGAATAGTTTGACACCACCTTGGAACGAGGTCAGCTTGCAGATTATGAAATATATTACATGTGAGGGGCGCTATAGCATCGTCTACGGGTACCATTTCCGATTGCTGAACGAGTTAAGGCACCGAAGTGAGCTTCCTGTAGAAAAGAAATTAAGCATTCCTTATTTCCTGTTGCAATCTTTAATGGAATGTGCTAAGAAGCTGAAGGGTGGCGTCCCAGATCAGGTGGCACACCATGGGCTGATCAAGTTGCTTGTACAGGATGCACTGCACTCCTATAAAGTTCCCCTCTCCTGGGAGTCATTTAGAAATCTAACACGAGATGGGGACATCAAAATGTTGGTCGAAGATAGTGGCCCCTCCAGCAGTGAAGACAAAGAGGCAGTGGCCAAAGAAAAGAGGGAACCAGGTCAGAAGACCCCTGCCACGGTGCAGAGGAAGGAACAAAAGAGGAAGCAAGAAGAAAACGAAGACGAAGAGGAGGGTGACACACCTGTTTTGACAGCAAGAGAACAGAGGATGAAGAGCAGAATGGACAAAGCGGAGGTGGTCCCTGTCAGCCCAAGCACCTCGTCAGCTCCTGCAGTCAAAGCCAAAAGCAAAATCCATGCAGCCAAGCAAGAAAAGGTGGTGACCGTTGCATCTACAGGGAAACAAACGCAGGCTTCTACAGGAAGCCCCAGAACAACGCCTACAGGAAAGCAGACGAAGGCTTCTACAGGAGGCTCAAAAACAGAGAAGGGATCTTCTACAAGAAACCCACAGAGCGTAAAGAAAGAGCCTTCTACAGGAGGGCCGAAAGTGGACAAAGTAGGGTCTTCTACAGGAAGCCCGAAAATCACTAAGGAACAGACTTCTACAGGAAGTCTGGAAACAAAGACAAAGGCTTCTACAGGAATCCCAAAAATTCAAGAAAAGGCTTCTACAGGAAGCCCAAAACTACTAAAGGAAAAAGCTTCTACAGGTAGCCCGAAAGAAAAAGGAAAAGCTCCTGCAGGAAGCCCAGACGTGCTAAAAGAAAAGGCTCCTACAGGAAGCCCAAGAGCTAAGGAAGATGCTCCTACTGGGAGCCCAAAACCAGTCAAGGAAGGGTCTTCTGCAGGAAGCCCGAAACCAAAGGAGGAGGGACCCTCTACAAGGAGCTCCGAGAGAGCAAAGCACAAGAAAGAGAAGGCTAGCATCCTCGAAAAGGAGGCGGCAGCGGTACTGGCTGCCCTCAGCACACCGGCAAAACCCAAAGAAAAGAGAGAGAGGGAGATCCCTCTACCTTCCAAAGCAAGGAGGAGTCAGAGAATGAAAACAGACAAGTCGCAGCCTCCACCCAGCAGCCAACCCACTTCAGGAGACATCCCTACTTCACCCAGTACAAGAACTCCCTCCAAAACACAGGCCACCCCTCAGAAGGGAAGCCCAAAAGTCACTTCCTGGACGCGAAAAATAGGCCAGTCGCCTTCTGAAGCCCAACTCAAGGAAATGAAAAAGGGGGAAGAAGCACCACCCTCGTCTCCACCTGAGGCAGAGAAAACGGAGGCCCCAAAAGTAGAGAAGAAGGAGCAAGTTCTGGGCCCCAGCTCTCGGCTAAGGACAAGGAGTCGGGGCAAAATTGCTCAAGGATGAGCAAATGGTTCAGCTGGGGGGTGATGATGAGCCCCAATTTTGGTACAATTTGGGCTCATTTTGGCCTATTCTACTTGCTCAAACCATTCATTTTTATTGCTTATGCATGCATTTCTTAGTTTATTCATGTTGTTTGTAGGAAGAAGGGTAAGCACTTTATCTATGTGACTAATGCATTATGATTCCAGGTTTTGGTATTAAAAGGGAGCAAGAGACAACGAAAAAGGAGATAAAGAGACAATGAGGTGGCACTGCTGGTTTTTAGGAGAGGATGTCCACGGTCTTGGGACATTCCTCGTGATTCCCACCAAGAACTCCGAGCTCCAATCCATCTCCCCTCCGAGCTTAAGAAGCAGCCAGCTGTTCTACAGGAACAGCAGTTATAAACTGCTCTATAGGAACAACAGTTATAAACTGCTCTACAGGAACAGCAGTTATGACCGTCCTACAGGATCAGCAGTTAAACTCTAGTTGGACAGCCGAGCTCCTAAAATCAAGGACACTTGTTGGATCATCGTTTTTGTATAAGTATAGAGGCCTTAGCCTTGGATAGGTTGTTGAAACTCTCGTATTGCTATTGTAATTTTGGATCACAGTTCAGTTTTCATTCCTTTTTGTAAGCCAATTTGGCATAACATCAGATTATGAATAAAGAAGGCAGTTTGTGATCTAGTTCTGAGTTTCTTAAGGAGACTATAGCTCTCAGGTTAGGGCCCAACCTGAGAGCCATAGATCCCCTCTGCTGTAGTGTTGTTTCCATTTCATTTCAGCACTTTGAGCTTTTTATTTGCACATGCAATTCGAATTACAGGTTGTTAAGTTGGTCTTTTTCACGAGTTAGATAGGATTTGCTTATGGTGAGTTTGTTCACAGTTGTTTAGTGTAGCAGAGGATAGATATAGTCCATTGGAGCTCCAACAAAAAGGGTTGTTAAGGCTCACTGCCGTCTCATTTGGGATTGGGGTGCAGTCCATGACTAACCACCAAAAACACGCATTCCTTTATCTCATGATTACTGCAAACACAGTCACGTTACGTTAGATGCTTCCTTGTCATTCACACCTGCACCACGCTCCTTTACCACAGCTTCATGCACATTCTCCTTCGCGTTTTGGATTGCTGTTCATTGAATTTACAAGCACAGGTAGTTTAGGTTAATGCATTTTCGGTTTGGTAACAGTCATAAGCATTCGTTTCACTTGCACTGCCCTCTCTCGTCCATTACTTCATTCTCCATCTTGATCACGCATGCATCACATCTCCTCGACCTTTACCCCGCTCTGTTATCTCCCAAAGCCTTCCACTCCTCACGTAACTTCATTTCCTAGCCTTTTGTTGACCTAGCCCTCTATCTTCCAACCTACCCCCTACACTCATTTCTCATCTCATTCCTCCACTTCTAGAGCCATCACCAGCCTCATTCCCACCTTGCACATCTCCCCCTACCATTCCATCACTCCTCCATCTCTTCAAACACTCACGGTAGGTCATCCTGTAGCAGTTTATAGACATCCTGTAGAAACCTCTAAGTATCCTGTAGGATCCCCTGCAGACATCCTGTAGGAGGCCACTCACTCGGTTGCTGAGCTTCTGAATGTGAGGAACCTCTGTGGATGGATGCTAAGGATCCCTAGGGACCTCTCCTAGCCTTCCCAACCTGTCCCACGTTCTCCTTCCTTCTCCATTCCATCTGCACAACCAAACCCTAATTAGCACACAATCACAATCATTCCACACACTTAAAGGAAAAATACAAAAACATGTCTTTTATGATGCAAGCAGCTTAGATCCATGCATTTTCACTTATTAGAGGTAACAGCGGCATTGGTAGAAGTTTCCTTCACATTCTTTGCATTATAGAGGTTAGACTAGTTAAATTAGGGTTTCCTAGGTTTACATGCTTTGATTTGCTTGCAGTTCATTTTTGTCAAGTAGATTAGTCTCCTTTGAGCTAGCTTTCGTCCATCATTGATAAAGCTTCTTGTGTGAGCCTATAGAAGTTGGCTTGAGCCCTAGCGGACTTGTGCCAGCTGACCAAGTGACAGCTGCGACAAGAGCTAGTACTTGTGCATACAGCACCGTCGCTTCCAAGTTTGTACGAACTACCGGGTTGATAAAATGAGAGACAGGAAGCCCCAGGAGTTGTAGCATTATTGCTACAATACTGGAGCTCACCACATGGTATTGTGCCAGAGCCTATAAAGCTTGAAGTCCGAAAAGGGAGAGAACTGTCAGATCTAATCAAAATAGATCAACGGCAGAAGTTCACTTCAAAATTTGACTGATCAGGATCGGGGAATGGTAAAGCCAAGAGCTTTATGAAGGTCCGATGGGCGCAGACCCAAAAAGGCTATGCGCAAGAGCCTAAATTTTTTTGAAGTTCATCAGTTTAAATCACATATCAGCCGCAGAGGTGGAGTGTTGCAAAGAGCTGAGGATTGTGCCTATCTCCGATACCGATAAAGGTGGACCCTCGATTAATGAGTCAAGATAGTAATATGGCAGAAAGGATTACTTTACGGAAATATTATAAGAATTCAACATTGATGGAGCCAAGAGATTTGCGAAGGGCCGATGGGCGCGGACCCAAAATGGTTATGCGTAGGTGCCTAAAAAATTTTAATTCCGCCAGTTTACATCACATATCAGCTGCAGAGGTAGAGTATTGCAAAGAGTGTCGAGGACGAGCCGATCCCCAATGCCGATAAAGGTGGAACCTCGATTATTGAGTCAAGGATATTCCATGGTGGAAACTAAGAATTAAACACTATCGAAAGGCTTAATGGGTGATTTATATATATTTTTATAAAAGGCTTGAGTATCAAAGGACTTTAACTTTCGGGGGCTTTCGCAGCTTTCCTCCGATGCGATTGCCTGGGGCTCGCTATTCGCTCCTTTTGTGTGCACCTCTTTGTATTCTTAAATTGCTGATGCGATCCACCTTTAAGTACTAAAGCATAAAAGGATTGTTAGGCATAGAAAGACACAAAGATCTGGAAAAATCCTTGTAATGTTGGTTGTTTAGGCCATGGCCCAGCCATTGATCTATAATATATTAACCATTATAGTTAAAAAAAAAAAAAAAATCCATTAGAGCTAGGAATTTGAAAGTAGAAAAAGAGACCACAGGCACATAGACAAAACATTGTTCTTGAAAGAATGCTGAAACCAAAACTGAGGATCTTTTGGTATGTCCAAAGGAAACTCAGACAGAGCCATACCCTGCAGAGGACACTAAAATGTAGACTGAAGACACCTGTGTTTGTATGTAGGACACCCAAACGAATTACCCTATTGTGAACATTGTTGTTCAGACTGATGCTGAAGGAAGCATCTGAATTGATTGTTGCATAACTCAAGAAACAGGTGAGGTTGCTGTCCAAACTAAGCCTATAGAGACAGAAGATAATGATGCCCAAATAGAGGAGACACCTGCTTATATTCCCCTAGTAAGGGAGGCATTTATTAGAAGACTGGGGAATGAATTACCGAAGGTTCAACAGGAATTATCATAGCACAAGGAGGAGGTAGTGCCCCTATGGATACATCAAGAGTTAAAGAAAAAGTTTTAGGCACTCACAGTGACTGAGGATGAGACCTTTGCTCAGTACAAGGCTGAACAGAAAAAGGTTGAGAAAGCACGGGACAAATTACAGAAGGCTAAAGAGCAGTTGGAAACTATCTGCTCACTTTATTGAGACACCCTGTCATGCAGAGCACCTACTACAAATTATGCCATATTACTCCTGGAGAGATATCTCCTACTGAAAGTCAAAGTTTTTAAGGCTGGGAAGTCTGTGGAAATCAAAACTACCTTGGACTTTGTTAAGTGATTCAAAGAACAGGACGAGAAGGTATAGCACCTCCTCTGTGAACTTTATATGCACAATTTCTTTCTAGAAGATGACAGAGAGAACAACCCTGGCCCCTTTATAGGGGATGTACAACTCCAACCATTTCTCTCTTTTTATATGAATCAACTCAAGTGGGCCAAGGCTCACAATACTTTTAGGAAGCGTGAAGAAGGAATTGACCTATGGGTGAGAGGGGAACCAACCAAACCCCTGCACCTCTCAGTCAAACACAAGCAATTCATGAAGCGAGATGGTGTTGTGGGCTAGCTGGGGCCATTTCACATGGATATTATACAATCTGGAAAGGATTACTTCCAAGAGATTAATGAGGACACCTTTCTGAAGCCAAACAAAAGTGGGAAGTCTCCAGCATTACTGTTAGAAATCGAGAACCCTTTGGATATCGGAACTTTAAAGTTGCCTCCTCTCGTTTCCAAAAGTATAGCAACATGGTCTTAACCATGGGGCCTGAATGGATAGGATGTCAATATAGGACTCCAATAATATGGGGCAAGAGCTAACCAGCCTGCCATAGGGCATTAAATGCCTCTACAGTGGCTGGTTACATGCATACTCGATATCCCGATTTGACTTAAAGGAAATGGCATGCCCATACTTCAATAGTGCATGGTATTGTGATCAAATAAAGAGTATGCATGTAATCAACCACCGTAGAGGCATTTAATTCCCTATGGCAGGCTGGTTAGCTCTTGCCATCATATGGTATCCTCTAGAGAAGTATCGATGTGACCAAACCTTGAAGGATCAAGACGTTATTTAGGCTTTTGCTATATTAAAGAAGAAAAATGGCTTCAAAAATTATAAGGAGGAGGTATATCCTACCTATTCCCTAACTCAATACACCTCAACTATTTAATTGCATGAGGACATGCAACAAGGTAAGCTAGGGAGTATGTTGGGTAAATAGAAAGGTATTTTTTCTACTTGGTAATCGCTTTATTTCGTAACTCATCCTCACATGATTATCTCTGTTTATGAATAAAGGTAGAGGAAATAATAGTTAAAGTCAAGTAAAAGTAATCAGTATCAAATTAGACCAATTTAAGCAGGAAAAACTGATTTTTACTATCTTCATGTGCATAAGTCATGAACTGAGCAATGGCTGCCCAATCAATAGAACGACAACATCTCACAATGGAAAGAACCAGCATCAGAGGCAAGGCAGGACAACGGAAGACCGGGCAAACTAATGGCTATTTTATGACAAAATCAAATCAAGTATAGCGAAATCCTCGGGATCTCTTGATCCTGAGGATTCACTTTTATCTATTTATTTTCTAAATGTAATATATAAATCTGAAAGGAAAAATTGCACAGAGTTAAGAATTACACCATTTGTAACTATTCTTTTTGACATATAATATTGTTATTTTGAATGTTGTAATTTGGTGACTTACATTAATGAAGAAAGGTTGTGTTTAATTTGTCTTTATATTACGAGTACCTCTTAGCAGAGACTTCTAGAGAGTTTGGGCCCAATCACAAGAAGATCTACTGCTTCACCTATGTCATTATCTTTTCTATTTCATTCATGATTTATTGTTAATGTTAAGATAATATTACTTTTGATTATTGTAAAGATTGACGATTCAATTTTCATTTGTTGTTCATTTGAGATTTATATTGATCTGTGTGTTATATGCGAGTAATAATTTCGATTGAATTGGTCATGATAGTTCTAGCTTAGATTGTTGTTCCTTTGAAATAATATTATTTCAGAGATAGAATCAGTCACTTTATGCTTCTATAGTCATTTGCTATTAGATAACGTTTGATATTGCTGTATCGTTTGTTGTTCAATTCAGAATTGTTGTTCGATTCTAAATTGTTGTTCAATTCAGATTTGTTGTTCAATCTGGAATTGTTGTCCAATTTAGAATTGTTGTTCGACTCGAAATTGTTGTTCAATCCGGGATTGCAATTCAATTCGGAATTGTTGTTCAATTCGGAATTGCTGCTTAATTAGGATTTGTTCTTTATTGAGGATTAGCTGTTCAAATACCACTACTATCAATTATTAAAGTTCTCTTTCATGAATAAGAAAGTTAACTTCAATTTTAGTTAAAACTTCCCAGTGTGATTCTTTACAAGTTGTATTTAGATTTGTTTTCTTCCATGATAGGTTAAGTAGGATTGCAGAGTGCGTTATGAATTTCTTTCAGAATTGATTAGATTGAGTTTGAAGAAGATAGTCATTAGTAGTTGCAATGATTTTTATTAGTTAACCTCTGAATTCATTGCATATATGGTGCTGACACTCTTGAAATAAAAAGACTTGCCTCGGGTTGACAATTAATGTAGGAATTAAGATTGTTTGTAAAAAGACATCTTAGTGCACGACACCTGTAGTGTGTCTCGAAGCCAAAGTGGCCTCTTCCTGGTGAGAGTATCATGTGGAGGAGGATCTAAGGGGTCCATGGGCTCGATGGGATCATCAACAATATTTGTATCAGATTTGGGCATAGTAGGTGGTGAACCCTAGTATTGAAAAAAAAGTGATGCAACTCCCAAGCGCTCATTAACTCTATTTATTAACCTGGGGTTCGTAAAAACTTTTAGGGGACAGTGTTATATACACAGTAGGTGGGGTTCTACTCATGCCACCCTCAACTAGGAAATTTGATCAATATTGCTCCAACACCATTCTTTCTACTGAATTAGAAGGAAATTAACTATTGAAGGTGGAATTCAGAAGCTAGCTCTAATGACAAAAAGGAAAATGCTTTTTAAACCTCAACTTGTAGATGTTATTAACTTGTAAATGTTGTTGAATCAATTCATGCAAAGATAAGAGCTACACTACTTGCAGAAATAGAACTAAACTACCTTGCAATAAACCATCTAGCTACAAAATCCACTTGCAGATAGGAAAATACCCTACCAGATCATAACTCAATATTTCATGCATCATCTATCTAGCTCACACTTGCATATAAATCAATTTTCTATTTGTACTAAATCTGTGATAAAGAAACTAATCTTATTCTATTTTACAGTGAAGGAAAAGGATGGTTGGAATGGCCTAGGTGCTTCTCTTGATCATGGAGTCACAGCTAAGGGTCAACCTACTTCTAAACTAAGTAAAATTTGCATCACATGTCAAAACAGATGGTGAAACAGGCTACTACAGGCATGTTATAGGAAGTTGCTACATGTGCCCTGATTACTACAGGAAGGCCTGTAATGCTACAGGGAGGTGGTCGAGAAGATTTAGTAGGTAGGAATGGTGAGTTCAATGGATGGTAAGGTGGATGGAGGTTTTGGTAGATGGATAAATGCTAGCCAACATGCCTAGCTAATCTCAATGCCTTAGGAAGGCATGTTTTGAACTAGAAAAGATGCTCACGGTGACCTCAGGGAATGAGCTCAAGAATGGAATTTTGGGATTCATCAAAGAAGGTGAAGAAGTCTAGGATGGAGACGGTGAAGGGCCCCTTTCTTTTAGATCCAAAAAAACATGCAACATCACATGCACATACTCTTTTATCATTGACAAAATAAAATGACTAATGGTGGAAAAGATGAGTTGAATTTAAATACCATCTAATCTATGCCAAAAACTTTGATCTAGTTAATAAATGCAAGACAGGTACATAGCACCACATGCACAACTCTTAAGGTTCAGTAAACATATGCAAACAAAGATGACTAGTATAGACCTTCTTCCAAGAAATCATAAACATAGCATTTTTCAGTTGTGATTGTAGAATCTTCCATTCATGCTCCCATGAGAGAGATGAGATAGAGGTTGCAATCACAATATTTTTTAGGGGTTATGTTCTAATGAAAAGTAGAAAACTAATAAGAATTATAAGCTAAGAAGAAATACCAATACATAAGAGGGGACCTAAGCCACTAGGGTTGGGATCAAACCGAGGAGCCTCGACCCTCTGGAAATAACTTAGTGATTGATGGACCCCCTTTGGGGTTTGAAATGTGAACAGAATGAACATGAAACTGTGGATAATCTGGATCATACCACTGCAAAAAGCTACCACAAAAGCTTAAAATCTAAGATAATAAACTTCTCATTATCATTACATCAATGTAAAATACATCACATAACGAGTAAAAAATAATAGTATCAAGTGCTTGAGCTCAATATCTTCCTAATTGAAAACAAAGTTCAAATCCTAATGATCTCTTTGGAATATTTACTTATACAATAGGGTAGCTACTAAAAAAATCCCTAGAAAATAGGAATGTTTATCTCCCAAAACTCGATAATGGTGGATCTTGAGCTTCTTTAACTACACTTACTTGGCTTCCAATGACCTCGAGTTGATGAGAGAGAGTGTTTTGATTTTGGCTAATTGAGGGAGTTGAGGAGGTGGACAACCTCCTAGAATCTCTCCATGTTTTCTAGTTTGAGCTCATGCATTAAAATTTGTTGGCTTTATGGGGCCTGACCCAAGTTTAAAGTTAGCTACGCCAACCAACAAAACCCTAAACTGTTGGCCCTTCCAAAAAAAACCCATGTACTGCAGGTTGCAGTCTCACCCGAAGCAGTATTGGGGGATGACAGAACTAGGTTTCTGCATCCAGAGGCCTATGTGATAGGTTCCTGCATCTCCTAGGGCTTAGCTTTGTCTTTGCGAACCCTAACCCTTTTGGAATAGATAATTATAGTATTTTACTTAAACAGCCTCTATACCTTCACGAAGGTCATGCAACATTCATAACATGTATAACTTGTACTGATCTACCACTTCTGTGCATAAGATAAGCATTCATTCATGAAATATAGAGTGAAAATACAAAAAACTACAAAAGTAAAAAAAAGATACACAGATGCACAATTATTGGATAAAAAATGTCTTTATTATATGTATTCATTCAAGTCCACTCTTTTTCCCTATGCACTTAGCAGCAAGGGCCCACGCACTCATCTTGCAGACTTACCAAGGTCTCCGCACACCTCAACTACAGGAGGCTTCCCCTTTTCCTAAGTACATTAAACATACCTCTCCTTCCTTAGCTTACCTGACCAACAATGATTTTTCTATCAAAGAGTTACCTTCTAGACTCGCTATGACTCTTCTATTTATAGCCTTTGCTTTTAAAATACCATGGTTCACAGACCAGGGTGGGTCTTAAGAACTTCTTATCACCTAAGCACCTAAGGGACTAAAGCCCCTTTTACTCTTGTTATCTTCACGGTCCACCTCCAGAAATCTCGGAGATTTTACATCTTTACAAAAAGGACTTACAAAATTTGACAAAATTTAACTCGAGGGACCCCATCCCAACAGACCCCCAACACAATTTGGTGACTCATCCTCGAGTCACTCAGGTGGCGCTTCAATCTCTACTTGGAGTTTGCAGAAATCCAACTTCAAAACCTGTAGATTAGCTATTCCTTGCATAGTTTACTGCTGCACTTCCTCGACTAAATTATCTGTAGTGGGTCCTTCCACTGCAAGGCCCATTGTACTTTGTGTCTATTTTATGCCTTTGATCTTGCTTTGTACTGACAGATTGAGCTGGCTGGCTTCCTCTGTCCAAGGTTGTGTCCTAGCCCTAAGAATGGCCTCTTTTTCGTGCCTCTCTTCAGTTTCAGTCTGAAGATTCTTTCCTTGTTGTAATCACGTGAACCACTGTCCTGGCACCAAAGTGCATGTAATCGACCTTATCTCATCAAATTGATGGTTTTTTCTCTAAGGTCAGTGCCAATCTTCTACAAAGTGGGGTCCTCCCGTAGAGATGTCCATAGCTCCATGGCCTTCTCAAAAAATTATGTTCAGTCCTTGACTATTGCATCTAGTGTGGTCATTCCCTCTTTTATAGCATCTTCGCGTTGCTCTCGAACCTCCGGCGGAGTCGTCGGCTGCAACTTCAATTGCAGCTCTGAAATTTGCAACTGTAGCTCAAATCGAACTCGCCCATCAGGGACCAGGGTGAGTAATTTCCTAACACATACAATGTTAATGATTCTACGGATGAAGTTCAGCACCCAGAGCATGTTCATAAGGCCCACTTTCTCAACTCCCATGACCCACTTCATAGGTTCTAAGCGCGTAACCCCGGTTTCCTCATAATGTATTTTTTCCAAATATTTGTTTGGTGAAAGCTGAGGGAACTTCTCATGATCCCCCAAATCCTAATCCTCTATCTTGAGTGACATAATATGACCCAACAACGTGCCCTCAAACACAACCTTCTCTCAGTAGAAGTGGTGTAGAGATCATGAATTTGGCATTATCCGGGTCTTTAAGCACCTTGGTTGTGCCCTTGCGTGGTGGGATGTGTTAACACTCAGATTTTCCTTGAAGTTGTCAGAAGAAGGAAAGGGGTCCGAGGTAACCACAAACCAACTTTTAAGTACAGAATCTAGCCAATCTATACTCAGATAGGGCTCTCTCTTTGAAATTTATCTTTGTTTTATGGGATATTAGGCTAGTTATAAAAGCTTGGGGGTTTTGATTGTGTTTGGTGGTGGAATTCAAGAGCAGATGGATAGAACAGAGTATTTCAGGCCATTGGGCTATGGAGTCAACTGAGGATGGCTTAACTGGATTAGGCTGATTCAACAAAGGAGGGATTCACAAGGCAAGATAGCTAAACAAGGAACAAATGGTAACTTGAAAGAATGAAATGGTTTTGAAAGGGAGGAAGGGAAGTTAAGAATCCTTCAACAAATTTCAAAAGGAGGGAAAGTGGGGGTCATTAACAAAAAGCAATTAAGAATTTCTTATTAAATGACCACAATGATAAACTAAGAAGCAGGGGGCAATTAAGAATTCCCTACCTATGATAGTTTAGAAGAAAACATTTAGAATATAAATGATTTTCAAGACAGATTGCAGTAACGCATTTTCTGAAATATACTTTTTCATTTATTATTCAGATATGAAACACAAGTGAAATATTAAGCCAAAAAATAGTAAAACACATAAGATATAGAAAACTTATTTGTCCAATGTTTGACACATGAATCCTGTAAAAGTCCTTTACTTTATTTCTTCATCCAGCCAGCCATACAATAGTTGTTCAATAGCTCTTCTATTCCAAAATAATGAATCTATAGAAATGTCTAAGAATCCCCCCTAAGTACTTCGAATGAGGAAGTACTTATACAAAAATTTACAATAGAATATCTCTTAACTGAGAGAGATATATTCTAGGAAAATTAAATATATTTTACATAAAAGTAGAGACATATGGTCTCGAAGATAGAAATCGAAAGTGAACTGCTGGCTTGCTATCCTTGTTTTTGTGAATGAGCTGGAGGTAGGCCCTATGATTGAGCAACTTTCTATCCTGCTCGTAATTCACCTTCTTTTACCAAAATTGACCATGGTAAATTATTCAATTTACTTTTTAACAATTTAAATCATAAAATGTCTGTCATATATCTCCACCAATCATCCCTTGGTATCCTGGTCCTTTTTAGCTTCCTGAAGATTTCATCAGCCTCTGTGTATTTTACAAAATTTGGCTATACAGGAAATAAGTGTTTCAATTCATGTTCAACATAAAAGAGGTTCTCCAAACTATCATAGAGAACTCTGCCTATAGGTAATGCCTTGGGTGCAGATGAACTAGCAGAGGAACTGGCTTGGTTGTTTTCATACTGATACAATTTGTCCACATAATCCTCATGCCTCATTAACTTATCATTGATCACTAAGGGATTTGGAGGTCCTTTATTCTGTAAAATGCCAAATTTTTCCATAAATTCATCTATATCCTCCTTCATATACTGACATTTTCTTTCCAGGTTCTACATTAGAGTTCTTTTTGTCAATACTTTCTTGACTTCTTGGATAGTTCCAGTTCTATCCTCAATATTCAGATGTTCCAATTGGTACCTATTCCTGCTGTTCAAAAAGTTTATTAGCCTAATAGCTTCCTCAAGCTTCCTTCCTAGATCTTCCTTGGTTTTGGCAATTTCTTGAAGAGCAACCTTGACTAGGTCAATCTGTTCAAAAATGATTTGTATGGATGACCAAACATCATTTATTGATTGAGTGATGTTGGTCCATAAAATTTTCCTAATATCTGTTAAAGGCTTTTCAAAGGTGAGATCCTTTTCCAATGTTTTTACTTGTTGAGCCAAGCCTTTGTTCTTCCTTACTTCTTCAGCAAAATTGATCTTTGACACATGATACTTCTGCTCTAACGTGACAAATTTGTCCTTTACCTTTTGGAGTTCAGAAACTTGGAATTTCATTTCCTCCATGGACTTGATTAATTCTTCAGTACTCTGACTTGAAGTTCCCACCTGTGTTGTACCTATGCTTAACTGTACTTGTGATAGTTTCTGCTGTGGCCAAAGGGACATTTGGTGCAAGAGCTGTTGCAAGTGTAGAAGGGACTGCCGTGGAGACTACTGGTACTACATTTTGAGGCTGAGAGGTCAACTCACTCTGCCTGCTTTTTAGTGATTTCTCTAATTCCTGCTTAGTCTCCTTTAATTGTTCATTTAGCTTGAGGACTAGGTCCATAAGCTCTTCTTTAGCCTTCTTTTCAATAACTTCAACAATCTGTGGATGCATCAGTGGTGGTAGTTTCAGTTGCTTTCTCAGGGAAACTATATCTTCATTTTTCTTCTTTATCAGGGCCTCTGCAACTTTTACATCTTTTGGGTTATGACCCAATTCAATAACCAACTCCTCCAATGATTTGATTCTATTGTCTTTTGCCTGTGAGGAGGCTCTTTCTAACTGTAGTTGGGCAGTGGTATTGTTCAATGAATTCTCTAATCTGTGTGCCATCATGGCCTTACTTGTCAATGTTGAATACACCATTTCGCCTGTCTACTTATGCAATTCAATTTGATCTAAGGGGTGAATGTCTTTGGCTAAGACCTCAAAATTAGTTTTGAGGTAGTCTACAAGGTTTTGGGGTTGTAGTACTTTAGGCTTTAAATAGCTCATTTGCATTTTTCCTTCCTTGATGTCATAAGCTGACATTAGTCTAGTTTGACTGGTAGGAGCCATCTTCAAATATTGATTGTAGACTTGGGCCTTTAACGGTTCATTTTTGGCCTTTATTTCATTCAATTTCTTTTTAATGTCTAAGGTCTTGTTAGATGAAGACCTGAAGGATGAAACTTCAACACTTTGCTGTCTTTCCAGCTCCTGTCTTTGTGAACTAGAAGGTGTCCCACCTACTAGGAAAGTATGCTGACTGTTTGCACCTTCTTTCCTCAAACTCCCTGTTGTTTCTTCAAAAAATTATTCTTCTGAATGTGGATTTAGCCTGTGCCTCTTAGCACCAGGCTGGTATAAAGGACCACTGGCAGGGGTAGCTACTTCCCTGTCTCTTTTTAAACTCTTTTCCTCATTCATAGGAGTATGCAAAATTGGGGGATCTCCCACATTAATCTGAGTTGGATGGGACTGTGGTGGGGCATGTTCTTCTGAGATTTCAGGCTACTTTGACATGTTTGATTGCCCTGATGTTGGAGTGCTGGTTCCTTGTTCTCTTCCCTATGATTTTTTTGCAAGGGGTGCACTTGTTTCCTGTGAGTTCCTTTGAGAAGTATCTACTGTTGAGGCACTAGTCCCTGGTGTTGGCTTATGAGAAGTTCCAACTGGTACTTGTTCAAAAGAGTCCAGGTCAAGTGTCTTTTCTAGTTCTTTCATTACATTTTCTACATTGACCTGATCACTAGCCATCTCTACAAGAGTTCCTTCCCTCCATTCATCCATATTAGCATATTGCTCTATTTCTAGGATTCTGTGATGAAAATAAGGTGACAACCTATTTTTCATTCTCCTATCACAGATGAAACTCTGGGGGTCATATTTCCAACCAAAGCTTTTGTCTAATCTCAAGTGGTGTTCTAGGATTCCTTCTGCTACTTTGCTTGCTTCTCTATTGTTGCAGAAAAATGGGCCTAGGTGATCCTTGATTCTCAACTGTGCTTTCTTCTTGGCCCTGGTAAAGTGAATCTGATCTGAGTTTATCATTTGTCTATAATACTCCAATGCAAACAACCTCATTGGAACATATTTTGGTAGTTTGAATGGAGGAAGCTCACAACCATATATCCTGATCTCTGTGTGATTCTGGTACAAGTACTAGTCACCTACCTTGTACTGTTTGGATAGCTGAAGGATTCTTTTGATTTCATCACTAATCCTAGGAGGAGAATTTCCTGTCAGCATGGTGGTCACTGGGTGGACAAACTAGTCAATGAATTCATTGTATGAATAGGTACAAGAAGAAGAATGGTGGAAGATAGAAGTCCAAAAAACGACTGATCTTGGATTACCCTTTGTATCAAGTTTATTCACAGAAAATGGGAACTTGTCAGACTGATAGTAGAGGATGAGGTGATATATGAATGTTGAGTACTTGAATACTTTCTCATTTTCCAGCCTCATGAACTGGTCATGGATTTTCTCAGCAATAAATGCAACATAGTTGTACTTGACAGCAGGGGGCTAACTAGGGGTAAAAATGGACATCAATACTAGGGTCAATTCATCCACAAATTCACTAGTGGTGAATCCCATGACTACAGCTATCATATCAACTATAATTTTACCTGTCTCTGTGAAGAAAGCTGATAAATAAGGAGGAGGATTTTTGGGTTGATGCTCCTTATCCATAAAAGTCTGACAAAGGGGACTGAGTTCAGATTGGGATAATTTAGATGATTTTTCAAGAAAATCTCCAAGGGAAATAGGGGTGAGGGCTTGACTAGGATGAAATTGAAGCATCTCATTGATTGAGTCTGCAGTAATTGTGAAGAGGACTGTTTGATTGGGAGACATCACTGCTTTGAGGTTGGGGTCATAATTTGCATGGCACTGATGGATTATGTCAGGGAAAATGTGCACAGAGGGGAGAAAGTACATTGGGAGATTGGATTCCCAAAGTCCTATGGTATCATAGCCATTCAAATGATTGTCTCAGCATTGGAAAAATACTTTCAGGTGGTCTTTATCAGTATTTAAGTCTTTTATTTGAAAATCCTTATCTGCCAGGGGTAGATAGTCCAAATCATGGTGAGGGGTAGTGATGGGTGCAATATTTAGGGCAACAAGGGTTTCCATTCTGGTTCTTGTGGATTCAGATAGGAAACTAGGGTTTTCTTTATAAAATTGGTGAAACAAAGGGTCTGGGGAACTTGAATTTAAAGTGTAGCAACTGAATTATGGTGAAATTTGTGGTTCTTTTTAATTAATTGCAAAGAAAGCAAGTATTCATAGGGTTTCTTGACGGGAAGCTGGTAAATACCTATTTTTAGTGAGGGCACTGGAATGCAGGTTCACTGGGTGTAATGGCAGACACTGAGCAATGTCGACTGCAAGTTTTGAAGGTGGTTGGTGGTTCAGTGCACGAGCTGGTTGATTTTCAACGTTCAGGTTGCTGCATGCATGCGTTCGTAGAATAGGACAACCAACTGATTTCTTTTGTTTTTTATACAAAGTCAAAACTTTGGTGGGTTCGGGATTTGGACAGGTGGCGTCAGCAGGCAAATGATTTGATGTTTTGTCATTAGCGGTGGGCGGTAAGAGGTTTTCATCACACCGCTAATGGTCTTTTCTTTAGATGGGGTTCATTTTCTTTCATTTTTTGACCATCTTTTATTCTTTTCACCCTTTGATTTTTCTTTTAGGGTATACCCTCTTTACATTTTTAAATTTTTTTGATTTTTTACAAATATGGAAAACCTTTGCAACAAGTAAAGGTATGAACATATTACAAAGATAAATCAAGTCAATCATGATATATGACACCTATTGGTATAGGGGCATAACAGGATGTACTTCGGGAGCTGAGTCATAGGTTCACCCTCTTCGGAATCCATCTCCTCGATGCCTCCATGAAGTCCTTCATCTAAATCAAGGGGCTCATGTGGCTACTACGCTTTGTTCATTTTCCCCTTCTTGCAGATCTCTATGGGAATTTTTCGCGGTGATTGCCTCACCGGAACTTGTTGTGGATTTTTCTACTTTTTATCAGCTACAAAGGGATTAGGTCTAGGAGACCTAGGCTCCATAGTATGAACTCTCGTAGAACAAAGGGAAGTTCTTCAGTGGAGGGCGCGACTTTGGTTGCAAGTGGAGTGGTAGTTATTCTCTGAAAGATGATCTCACGGTGTGACTCAGGTAAGTTGGCAAACTCAGGTCATGCTAGGATGTCCTCCAAAACCTTCTCAGACATACAACATTCATTCTGGCAGCAAAGATTAAGGCAAACTCATTGACAACAAAGTGTTCAAATGCTGGGCGGCCCGCCATATTTATAGGAAAATTTGAATTTGAATCCAACCATTCCCTCCAAATTTCTATCATTAATGCACCTTTGGCGACATATTTCCAAAGATTTTCCCCATAAATGTGCCCTCCCTACTCCTCCTAACGGAAATTTTTCCATCCAATCATCTAGAGTATGTTCAGTAGCTAATTTTTTACTAGGCTTCACAGTACCAACCTTTGTGGCGCAATCACCTTGGCGCAGCTACCCTCGGTGCCCTACTTTCTTCCACACACATCCCTCTTACTTCAGCTTCCTAATCTTTGGGCAGTGTAGTTTATAGTCTCGTACTTCCTGGAAGTGGACTAGAGTACTAAGACTATCCCACCATCATATAAGAATTGCACAGGGGCGAGATCACCCTTGTAAAACTTCAATCGACTACCATTGACTCTGCCTGGAAACAATTCTCCATTCAGCTTCACAAGTTGAACTGCACCACCATCTATAATTTCCTTTACCACATAGGGTCTAAGCCAATGCATTTGAAACTTTACAGGAAATTTCGTAATTTTTTTGTCATATAATCAAACCAAATCATTAACCTGGAATGTGTGTTGCTTTATATCTCGATCATGACATGCCTTTTCGTGCTCCTTTTCCACCTGTTAGTGAAATCCTACTAAAACTGATCCTCCTATAATTCCATTAGTTGCACGAGGCACTCGTCCATAGTCTCGTGATCAACCATATTGGTGAGTGATGCAATCACAACCTCTTTCCCATAGACCAACCTGAAAGGGGTTTGGCCTGTCATTTTTTTACAAGTGGTTATATATGCCCATAGGATTGTTGGTATGCACACATCCCATTCATTTCACTTTTTGTTGCAAACCTTCATTAAAGCACTCTCTAGGATTTTGTTGAAGGCTTCAACCATACCATTAGCTAGAGGGTGATAGGGCATACTTTTATGATGATAGACTTGGAATTCTTCAAACATCACAGCAATCATTTCGTTTAAGAAGTGTGTGCCCCTATCACTCATTAATATCTTAGGGCATCCAAATCAGGACAAGATAAATTTAAAAAGTAAACTTTTTAGTAGTAGTTGTGCTACAGTCCTTTATTGTTTGAGCCTCCACCCATTGCATCAAGTATTCAGTTGTTGTGATGATATATCGTGCTCCAGTCTTTTTCCCTAGTATCTATATTAGACCCACAAAATAAATCGCCGACTTATCAAACACCTGCAAAGTTACTAGTGGAATTAAGGGAAACTCATCCCTCCGTGATGGCTTCCCCATCCTTTGGCAATCATCGTATTCCCTACAATACTCTTTTGAATCCTTATGCATGTTGGCCACCAAAGTCCTATGCACAGGATCTTCTATGTGGTCGCTCTTCCTACATAGTGGCCTCCCGCTACTCCTCCATGTACTTATGCAAGGATGATTGTTCATTCAAATTCTGGGACATATCAACACAGTATCTCATCACATCCATTTTACACAAGTTTCCTGCTATAAGAGAACAATTAGTTGTGCGAACCACTAACTCCTTTTTCTGCTTTGTAGAATATCCCTCTAGGTTTGTGCCAGTTGTTAAGAATTGGATTATATCAACAAAGTGATCATCTGTGACACGAACAACAAAGAGATGTGCATCAGGCAACCCTTATTCCAAACTAGTAGGCTCATATCCGATAGAGATGATCAAGACCAACATTCAACCATCCGAGCTTCACAATCACCTCAAAATCGTACTCCTGAAAGATCAACAACCATCTGCAGATATTCCCCCCCAACATAGGCTTATTGACCAGGTATTTTGGAGCAGAATGGTATGTATACATCTTGAAGTGCACGCCTAATAGATAGTTCTAGAATTTATGTAGCATGTACACCATAACCAATCCTGCGTGCTTTGTAGTCAAGTAGTTCTTCTCCACCTTAGACAACTTCCTACTCACAAACACTATAGGATGATAAATATCGCCTTCACCTGGTTGGGTTAGCACTGCACCTTACATAATATAAGAAGTTTCCGCATGAACATGAAACTCATTTTTCCAATATGGAAATACCAGAATGGATGCGGTGACCATTTTTTTCTTCAGAATATCTAAATTTTTCTGGCACTCTCCATCCTAGCAGAATGTCACGTCTTTCTTCAACAGTTTCTCCATTGCCGCAGTGATTTGCGCATATGCCTTGATAAACTTTCTATAATACCTCGCATGGCCCAGTCTCACACGCAACTAGTTTAAATTATTGGGGGCCTCCAAATTGACAATAACAACTATCTTTGTGAGGTCTACCATCAATCCTTTCTTGCAAACCACATGACCCAACAATATTCCATAAGGGACATAGAAGATGCATTTTTTTAGATTTAGGATGATCTGATGTCTGCGACAAGTATCCAAAATGAGGCACATACTTACAATGTGGTGCTTTACCAAACCAAACATAGTCCAATCAGCAAAGTAGACTTCTAAGAACTTATGGATAAATTCCTTAAAAGCTGCAATTACCACTAGTGAGAAGATCACAGTTGCATTCTTCAATCCAAATGGAATTACCATGTATTGAAAACATCCCCATTCCATCACGAAGGTGGTCTTGTTGTGATCCTCTAGTGCAATCTTCATTTGATGGTACCCCTGAGAACCCATCAGTGAATGAATAGGCTTCCTACCCTCCAACATTCTCTAAGACCTCATCTATAAATTACATTGGGAATGGGTCACGGACGCATGAATCATTGAGATTCCTCATATCTACACATATTTGTATTTCATATTGTTTCTTCTTTTCCTAGACTACCATAGGGCTTACCCAGTCTGACTCCTCCACCAACTCAATGACCCCAACTTCTAGCATTTTGTCCAACTCCTTGCGCACCCTTTCCTTATATTTGGGATTCAAATGGTAAGTTTGTTGTTTTATAGGCTTTGCATCTAGCTTCAAGGTAATCTTCATCACTTCCAAGTTGCCTACTATTCCTTTCAGATCTGAGAACTTAGTGGGAAAAAAGTCCTGGTATTCGCGCAGCAGTTCTACGACCTTATCAATTATATCCTCATCCTAATAGTCACCTATTTTATCAAACTTCGAATGCGTGTCTGATCCAATGTTTACTTGTATAGGCTTCAAAGGTCTTGTTATGTCAAGGATTGCTACTTTGGGTCCTTCAACTTTGCGTTGTCCCTCAGACTCTGAAATGTCAATATTTCTGAGATCATCTTCTTCATCTTTTGCGGTCACATTATAGCATTCCAATGCATGGCATAGCCATGTATTCTAGTATGGTTGAACCCATTCTACCGGTTCCTCAGGCATTCGAAAGATTGCAGCCTTAATTTCTTGGAGCACTTCATCAATACATTCAAAGCCATTCTCAAAGCTAAAGGTCAATAGAAAACTTTCCTTAAGGATTTCCCACTTGATCGTCCCATCGTGCAACTCATTTTCTAGCTACCATTTCATCGGAATGGTATCCAAAGTATGACAAAAGTTGTGCAACCATTCAGGTTGAGGTTCCTCTCCCCAAGCTTTAGTCCACCTCACGAAATGCTCACGCGGATCATATTTTCCAATGTATTTCTCTATCATACAAGTATTGGCATACCCAAACCTCAACTTCATAATTTGTCGGTATTCCTTCCAATCAACGAAGTTGTCCTTATGCTGACCCCACTAGCGAGCAAGCGTAACGCGCAATGCCAGATATAATGCATGGAAACAATGTTCTTCTCGCACCTCCTTTTTTAACTTATCCAAAAACAAATTAACATCATCTAAACCATCATAGTGAGGTAGATTTCTTACCTCTATAGATACGCAACGAAGCAATTTTGTTAACATGTTGCAGCGTAGCGAGGAGACTTAATGTAATCTATTATGCCAATGCTCAAGCTCTTTGTCGGAATCTAAGGTGCGAGAGCTATCTTTATCCCATGTAATTCTTCCATCTGCTGTAGGATTGATCTAGTCCTAATCTCATGTAGTGATCTTATATATCTTATCGAGATCGTCCTCTTCTTCATAATCGCGAACTGGTTCTGTGTATCGCACACCTTCATTTGGATCCAACGGAACAATAACTCGGAGCACCTTTTTCTCAAATGTCATCCTGTGCTTCTTAATATTAATGATCACATCCATGTCAAAGGCCTAATCAATTCCCAATAACGCAGGGTAAGGATTACTATTGTCCACTATCTCGATTATTTCAATATCAGACAAGGCACTTACTCCTTCAATATCCACTGTAAACCCATACAGGCACCCCATAGGAATGATTTTCTGCTGATTGGCAATGCGAAGCTAGATAGGAGACCACTGAACTGCAGGTCTCCCAATTATTTCCCAAGTTTGCTTTGTTAGCACATTCACATTAGATCCTAGATCATGAATTACCTGATCCATTTCATATTCTCCAATCTACACAGTTAACCTCATTTCATGACCTGTTCATTTCTTGCTTTTGCCCACTTTTCGTATAGTGCGTTGTTCTAGAGGACTCTTGAACTTACCTGTACAATTATCAATCAACTCTTGGATCCCTTCTACCACCTTTCTATCCTGTAATAGCTTCATACAAGTCTTCAGAAAGGTAGCTAATAGTGAAGGATCTATGTCTTGTGCTTTTTTCATTTTGCTTGACTTCTCCTGACTTTTAGAGGTAGAGGCCTCAGCGAAGCTCTTTTTGGCTTCCATAAAGGTTTCAATAGCCTGGGTTAGATCAAATCCAAGTTACTTCTCAGTAGTCTTTCATACTCATCCATCAGTTTCCGGCTACTTTCCTTTATCTTCTCCTGTGGAAATACCACTTCGCGTTACGATATTAATACTAGGATCTTCTTCATGAAGCTCCACTCTCATCATATGAATATTCTGCGTAGGTGTTTGAGCCTTCTTCTCCTGCATCTTGGCTATTAGTACCAGGAAATATTCTATAACATGATCAAATTGTTGGCAATACTGAAAGGATGGATGCATTGAGTTCTGATAGTCACACGCAAAATGGTTGGCTTCTCCACAATTATAACAAATGATTTGTCCATGACCCCTTACAGCCCCTCCTCCTCATCCTCTTCCTCAGCCTTGGAATCCTCCACATGCTACACCCACATCATGATCCTGAGGCTTATTTTTCGTCTGCATTCTATACATATGGGTCCGCTCCATCATCAATTTGTAGCTCCGGAAATTACACTCATTAGGCCCAACTATCTTACAAATTGTACAAAATAACTACTGCAGTGTCTGCACAAACTTTTGTAGAAGATGACAGTTATCAATCATGTGATTCCCAACTATCTAACAGATACCACACCAAAAGGCTTCCCCCGCACTTGTTCCAATGATGTTTTCAGGTTTTAGAAGGACAGGACCCCCCCAGTGAGGTAGTTCTGATAAATAGGTTAGTGGTCCTTGTCATGACCCTAGCCTTTACACTTTAGGCACCAAACTTCTGCGTACCTCAGGCTGGACTTCCTTTCCCTTCTTCAGGCTCTGAAATTCCATATGCAAGCTTGCCAGTTGTGATTGAATTTGTTGTACCCCTATATTTGTATCCTGCACTGGTGAAGCTTCTAGTCTCATGGTGATCTCCACTACTTCTTCTTGGATTATTATTTTCTGTTGCGATAATGGTAATCTCACATGCGGTAGGAGTGAAGCAATGTACGAGTCTCTATGATAAGTATCTATAATGGTCATATTATCCTACTGAATCAGACATTTTAATCTTTGATCAAAATCCCACGTGGGCTCATTTACCCTCTGTTGGATTTCCTTGAGCTCTGTTATAGACTGGGCCTGAGATTTGCACTTCTTGAACTCACTATTCAGTGCTTTCTAGGTCTCTAACATAGTCGCATTGGGCTTATCTGTGCATAATTTTATGTACCAACTCAACGCTCTATCCTGCAATGTTGTGACTAGTTATGCTTTCTTCATATTGTCATCAGTGATCTGTTGTGCCATCCATACAGCATCCGTAACAAACCAAAATTGTTCAGGGTCTTCAGTTCCCACACCCTTAAACACAAGCATCTTCATTTTATTTGCCATATTAAATGATGGAAGGGGAGGTGGAGGCGGAGGCAGAGTTGTAGGTGTGTAAGGCGGAGGTGAAGGTGGAGGTAGAGTGGATGGATGAGGTATCCCTATGATACCCTGACTTACAATCTCTAGTGCACTTCACGGTGTTTTCATAATATTACCTTCATTGTCACTATTAGAGAATCCTAACAGTGTACTATGTTCAGATCTTGATTCTTCATTCCTCCTTAATGCTCTCCCACTTCGCATAATCCCAAACATCAATTTAAAGGCATAACCCTCTTTTTGCACAATAGCATTTTAATCCAAGTCTTCAGAGATTTCATGTACTTACCTCTTGGTCCTTTGAATAACCTATGTGCTGCTTCACTGTAGCTGGTGGACGTATCAATCACAAACTCAGTAATGAATCCTCCCAGAATACGATCGATCCAGTGGTCAACGAACCGCACAATGTTATTTTATGAAGCCTCCAAGAGCTTTATCAGTTCTAGGGTCCACACAATAGGTCCGTCAAGCTTCTAAGTACCTGGACTATCTACTAATTTGGACAACCACTCATGCAATTCACAGGGAAAAGAACAGAAGAATATTTGGTGTTCGTCTGTGAATAGGTATCTATTCTGCCACTCTTCCTTCAACAAGCTTAGATTTATATTCTCCTGAGATGCAAATGTGTGCAGCTTCCAATCAATCCACTTTTTTATCTCTTTCTTAGTGGGGAACCACTTATCACACATCCCTTAGCAAGATATTGGTCCTAGCAATAGAACCATTTGTTGTCTTGATAGGTCCTGACCTAGGTTCAAGTTAGTTACACCAACCAACAAAACCCTAAATTGTTGGCCCTTCCGACAACAAACCTTGTAGCACAGGCTGCAGTCTCACCCGAAGTAGTATTGGGGGATGACAGAACTAGGTTTCTACATCCAGAGGCCTGTGTGATAGGTTCCTGTGACTCCTAGGGCTTAGCTCTATCTTCGTGAACCCTAACCCTTTCAGAATAGATAATTACAATAATTTACTTAAACAGCCTCTATACCTTCACGAAGGTCATGCGACATTCATAACATGTATAAATTGTATTGATCTACCACTTCTATGCATAATATAAGCATTCATTCATGCAATATAGAGTGAAAATACATAAAACTGCAGAAGTAAAAATAGATGCACAATTATAGGATCAAAATTGTCTTTATTATATGTATTCGTTCAAGTACAGAATCTTTTTCCCTGCACACTGAGCTACAGGGGCCCATGTACTCAGCCTGTAGACTTACCAATATCTCCACACAGTCAGCTGCAGGAGCCTTCCCCTTTGCCTAAGTACAGGAAAAATACCTTTCTTGCCTTAGCTTACTTGCCCAACAATGATTTTTCTATCAAAGTGTTTCCTTATAGACTTTCTATGACTCTTCTATTTATAACTTTGCTTTTATAATACCATGGTATGCATACCATGGGTAGGTCTCAAAACCTTCTTATCTCCTAACCACCTAAGGGACTAAAGCCCCTTTGACTCTTTCTATCTTCACGCTCTGCTTCCACAAATCACGGAGACTTTACATCTTTACAAAAAGGACTTACAAAATTTGACAAAATTTAACCTTGGGACTCCATCCCAGCAAAATCATCTAAAAGCGCTCCATTTCCTACATTTAAACCATATTAGGCAACATGAAATAGAAAAACATCTTTTACCCCTCTCACTAAGCATAATATAACAAAAATTGTAAATAAATGTGAGAAAGAGATAGTTCTAAAGTTGGAGGATGGCATTATGACCCTTATGATGTACCTATTGATGAGCCTCAACATCACCCCCTACTGAAATTATTGCTCATCCTCTCAGAAATTTAGTCATCTATGTCCATGTCCTTCATGGCCCTCGTGGCCTTACTGATATCCCAAGGCTCCTCAAATGGTATGCCCTCTTGGCGATAGAAGCTTGCATTATTTTTTATCTATGTCCACTCCTTCTTCTCCTCTACTTCATTTCTTCCTTCATGTATGCCTAACAGTAGGGGTGGATTGAGCTTAAGTCAAATCCAATTGAATTTTAATATTTGCATGATTCTCTTGTATAGGGGTTTCCTCTCTAATGCATTCCTCAGCCTTTCAGGAGAGTGATAATCGCTGATCCGGAGATTGTGGGGTAAGGCATTCCATCTCCTCTAGCAGGCTTATTGGCTTTTTGTCCCTAACAACCTAAGTGCGTCTTAAAAATGTGATATGGCTTGTTCCTCGGTGGCAAGGTATTTGGGTGTTAGGTCAGTATCATTGGAGATGATTCTATGATTACTAATGACAGCCATTGGGCTTATTAGCTCCACCCTGATATATAGTGGTTCATTTTCTTCCTTTTACATCACTCTCTTTACTTCCTCATCTCTTGTCTCCTCATGAGTCATCCAAGATGTTAGGGCCATCAGTTATGTATCCCCCAATTTTGCATTGGGATCCCAAATATTCATATCAGTCAAGGTGAGGTTATGAATGTAGAACTTGACCAATTTTTCTCTATGTTCTATGCTAACTTGGTTGAAAAATTCAATGAATTATTTGTAATCTTGAAATGGCATAGACCCATGTTGTGCTAAGGTATTGATTTGGAATTTCATCCACTTCTCTTTGAGAAATAGTGCATAAGACTTGAATGCATGAAATAAATGTAAATTTTCCTTGTAAAATGTTGTAATTTCGTAGTCAATCTAAGTTGTTCATTAGGCAGATGATCTGACGGTAGAAGTTAGGTTTAATTTATGGTTCTTTTCCCTACAAGGCTACCCCTCTCTATATATGATGGAATTATATTGCGGTTGTGTATATGTGTATTATAAACGAGAAAGAGAGAGGATATTGTGTGAGAGTGAAGAGGAAATTAGAGTGGATCTGTTGTACGTTGCATCTCTTCCTTTTGCTAGATAATATAAAAGGAAGGACTAGTTGTTTGTCTGTGGAAGTAGCCCAAATTGGGTGAACCACGTATATGTGTGTCTCTCTTGTTTTATGCATTTTATGTGTTTGTGTTTCTACAATATTTTATGTGTTACATTTCTTTGTAATATATAATTTTCTAACAGATTGCACTGTAATTCCTCCATGGAGAGGCTTGCCATTGTGGCCAATTGAGTTTCCTTCTCCTGCAACTTCTCCCTCAACCATCTATTTTTTTCCTACAGTTTCTCGCTCATTGTGGACTCCCTCTCTCTTAGATCAATTAATTCTTTAACCACTTCAAGCACCTTTTCTTCCATGAGGCCCACATCTTCCACCTTTTTAGACTTAGCAATTTGCATCCATCTGTGAGTTCTTCCTCTGTCTTCTTCTAGGTCAAAGAAAATTGGGACTACAAATTTTTGGAGAATAATTCTCCCTCCTTCAATTTGTTTATAATAGAAGATTAGGCTAGGTTATGGACTTGGCTCCTAAAGCTCTGGGAAGTCCCTCTCAAATGTTTTTGGGGAAGTTGCTAACTTCTGTAGTTGTTGTGTTACATTTTGCCCCTCATGTTTCTCATTTTTCCCCTCCTGTAGCATCCTTTGTTCCTCCTGTAGCACACTATTTTTTTTGTAGCACACTCTATTTTTCTTGTAGTATGATTTACCCTTCCTGTAGCTTCCCCTTTTCTTCTTGTTGGAGGGTAGTAGGTGCCTTGGGTTGTTTGAAGGATGTTTATCTGGTGGTTGGCCTCCTTACATATGTTATAGGAGTCTTTGTTATGTCTTTTGGAGAGGTGACCTTTTCAATTTTTATTTCAGTAGGCCCCACCTCCTCTTTCTTACTTGGGGCCCTTCAATTGTGATAGGGGCATTTGTGGGAGATTTTTGCCTTCCTTTCTTGATCTTGGTGCTTTTCCTAGTCCTAAAGTATGGGGGGCTTGCCTTTGTCTCTTCCTTTTAGGTCTAACTGGGGTGCTCAAGGTAGCTAAAGTTGGAGCTACCTCTTTTTCAGTGGGTCCTCAAGACAAAATTGCTTGCTCTAGGAATATCTTTGTTTCTTTGGGCTCAATAGTTTTCTCAATACTTGATTTTTACTATTTCTCCCCCCTCTTCCTCTTCATCTTTCTCTTTTCCTACCTCTACCTCCCGTTCTTCATCTACTCTCTCTGCATCTATTTATCTTTACTCTTCTTCTAACCCTACTGCTTCTTCCTCTCCTACATTTTCCCCTTCTTCTTCCTCGAATTTCTCCTCTCTTCCTCCAACACTATAGGTTGGGGTCTCACCTAGTGTGAGGGTCTATTTGTCAATGAAGTCCTCTTTATCCATGTCTATGAATTTGGACCAAAGGACAGGGATTCTTAATTTGTTCAAGGCATCCACCACTATCAGTTTAATAAGGCCATGGTGGCCTAGGTGTTGGTGTTTTCCCTCTCTCACTTTTTTACTCATGTCCCTGATCGACTGTAGGAGGAAGTATGACACACCAAGTCTTTGAGCCAAAGGCAATTCTTCTTGAAATATGAGTTCATGAAGTATGTTAACACAATTCTAGGCTAAGTCATGAGTAGGTTTTAAAATTTTTATTTTTTAGGATTAATTTTTTAAATTTCAAAAAAAATTAAAACGCTACCGAATTTCCGGTAGCGCCCGATTTTCTCATTCAGAGAGTCTCCCCTATTTTTCGTTCTTGTTTTATTTCCTGTTTTTTATTTTTTATTTTTTTATTTTTTTCGATGCTACTTGAATTTCTGGTAGTGTCTCCTGTTTTAAAAAATAAATTTGAAAATGCAACCATTTTCGATTGTCCACGTGTCATAATGGCAAAATATCTAATCCAAATCATGAGATTTCATGATTGGATAGGTCACAAACTTTAAGTCAAGACAAGTGGTAGTGGTTAATCAATTTGGTTGATCGAATTAGCTAGGTGTCAGTCACAGCCATAGCCAATTGTTGCTTACTCCACTGATCTTAAATCAACCCATGTTTCCAAAGTTAAAACGTGTTTGCAGCATCAGTCTTAGCTATATGTTTAAATTCCGATGGGCGTTCTTTCTGTTCCAAGTAATTCCCTGCCGGAATTTCCAACTAGTCCGAATTAAAGCATAAAAATTGTCAGATTTGCAAAAAATCTTGTACAACCACCTGTAGCAAATTAGTTGGACTCTCCAAAGCAACTCAACTTCATCATTACTATTACATGTTGTCTATTATGAAATTAAATCTCATTTAATCATGAAGGATCATATGCATAGGAAATTGAACCAAAACTTTATCTCAAATATTCGAAAATGGAGGAAATTTCACCATTTCGAATTTTTGAAGTGCAGCAAAGGAGACAGTGATTGAGGTGGTTAAGAACACATCCCAATTTTTCAGGTAGCCTAATTCAAGCTAATTGCAACATCTATTGGGTAAGCTTCCATACTTTGACACCTATTCTTCATAACGAGCAAGCAGATATCCATGGAATCAAAGTCTAGGAAAGGTGGAAAGCTTAAGAGAATCAAACCTCAAGGAGCTGAACTAGTTGATGCTAATCCAAGTGTTAGAAGATTGTTTATTCAGGCAAGAGGGTATCGACTATGCACCAGGTTAGGAGGCTCACATCAAGGTGTAGCCCAAGATTTTGCTCAAACTTTCAATGGCCAGGAAGCTACCATCTTTGGTTTCAAATTGCAAGTTTCAGAACAGTCAATTTCAGAAGATTTTAACCTTCCCCAGGAAGGAGAAAATTGGTTTAAGGGACAACTCATTACAAGAGGAGACCTCAATACTTTTACTAGAGATGAATACAGATATCCTGACTAGGCCAAAGGAATTCCCAGCAATTATCTTAATAAGGAATGGGAAGAAACAGTTAAATTGGTTAAGGTTTTTCTCACTTGTGAGAGAAGGTATACAATATTATTTCTTTACCATATGAGGTTTCTTTTTCATTTTGCAGGTATGAGGACTCTTAATCTGCCCTATTTCATATTGAAGAGCCTAACCAAAATGGCAGCCAGAATTCAAGCACACCAGGAAGCATCAGAATACAGCTTGTATCATCAGGCAATTATCAAGGTTCTGGTTAAAGAAGAACTGAAAAAGAGAAACCAAACTTGGGAACATTTCTTGTTTTACAAGGCAGGCCAACTTGCACCAAAACCCCAAGAAATTGCTAAATATTCTTCAACACATGTTCAGACAGAAAGGACATCAACTACATCAACTAAAGGAAGTTTCAAAAGAAAGGCAAAGAAGGAAAGTGTAAGCAGAGGTACCAAAAGCAGCAAAGAGATGCCTTTAGCTGTTGAATCTGAAAAGAAAAAGGAGAAAGGTGAAAGCTCTTCTACCAAGAAAACAACAAGCATGAAAATGGTTCCTCCTGTTAGACCTTTTCCTAAGGTTTACACAAGAACTCGGAGAGGAAAACTTGCAGCTAAAGAGAAATCTAAATCACAGATGCTTCCTGAAATTTCCGAAGCACATAACAACAACAAGAAAACCAGCCTATTCATTCTGATGAGGAATTGTTGAAAGAAGCAGGGTATAAAGTGACCAGTAAAAACAAGAAAGAAGAAATAAAACCAGTTGTTGGAGCTAGGAAGAGACATACTAGGGAAAGAAACAAATACAGACTGAAATCAAAATCCCTAAATAATCCTAGTTTACTGACTGAAGTAATAGTCATAGAAGAACAACATGCAAAGTTGTAGACTGAGGATCCTTCAATTGCATAAATCAGAAGATCTTTGAGGAAGAAAAGAGGTAAAGCTCCCATGGACCAGCCATCAGAGCCTTCCAAAAGAAGAAAGGTCCAAAAAGAAGTAGAAAAGAAAGAGACCATCATCAAAGAAGAAACAACCAGAATCACAAGGTCAAAATCTGCTACCAAAAATAAAACAAACTTGGATAATCTTACAGAGGCTGAAGCTCACATGAAATGAAAGAGTAATTTTCCTTTAAAAATATGTTTTTGCATATTAAGTCAAAGTTTTGAATGTGAAGATTAAAGCTCAGAATATCCAAGCATATACAAGTGTTTCGAAGTATTTTCTGTTAAAATTTTGAAGTGAAAACGTTATCCTACCAGAAATTCCAGAAGCATTTCCAATTTTTTCATTATTATAGGTATTACCGAAATTTCCAGTAGCACCTGTTTTAACAGAAATATACAGTTGTCAGCAGAAACCTCTGGGCCAGTTTTGGAAAGACAACAACCCATAACAATATGGATAAGGAAGATGATGGATATGAGATAGTTATGAGGTTGTTGAAGGTTGTATTTAATGAAGCCATATGGTCATTTAATAGTCAAGTCCATAAAGAGAAAAATCAGCAACAAAAGGGGCAGCCAGTCAGTTTTTCCAGCAGCAAAGTGTCATTTTTCCTCTTCTTCTCATCTACACCTGTACTTTCTGTTGCATTTTGATGGGAGATGTTTTTAATATCTAAAAGACACCTATGTAACAAGGAAATAGTGGAACCACCAATTTAGGAGAGTTGGAGTTGGTTCCTCTCTCTCTACATATATCTTTTGTAAATATCATTTCAAGGGATGTTGGTTCACCTGAAGACTCAGCTTAATAAAATAGCTTTCTTTGCACTTCATGCTGGAGGATTTTGTGATTCAAGTTATATCTAATGTGTGGTTTGTCTATTTCCTTGTTTCAATTTTCTGAATTATAAATTTTTAGTAGCTAATATAGTATGAGTGAGAATCATTAAGAGGCTCTGATGATGACTTATCTACTATCCAGTTTTCTGTAAATTATAATATATGTTCAAGTAGAACTTTTTAGTGAAGGTTTCACAAAGGGTTTGTGGGATATTTTATACATTTTTTTACTTTCTAGTTGTTGTTTTCCTTGTTAAGCCTATTTTAATCTTTTAAATGATAAATTACAATAGCTAGTATAGTATGAGTGAGAAATCATTAAGAGGATCTAATGATGACTTATCTACTATCCAGTTTTCTGTAAATCATAATATCAGTTCAAGTAGAAATTGTTAGTGAAGGTTTCACAAAGTATTTGTGAAATACTTTATATGTTTTCTTACTTTCTAACTATTATTTTCCTTCCCAAAAAACAGAGTTTGTTACAAGGTTGTTTATGTAGTTGAAGTGATTGTCTTAAGATACTCAGTTTCTTAGGATATTTATCAGCTACTTGTTCTCTTTCCTCTACTCCCCTATATTACTCACTTAACCACACAATTTATGCTTTCCACAGCTTGCCAAATGCATGAAAGTTAAAGAGGAACACAATCATTTCAAAACTCCTTCAAAAGCCATCCCACCACTCAAAAAACCATTTTAAATTTTGAAATGAAATCATGATGTGTAAGGCTTACTCCTTTTGTAGTCTAGGAGTAACTCCTTACTCTAACAAAGGAATCTAAAGTGGTAGGCATAGAAGATACCGAGCCTTCCCACACAAGAGATGTATTTCAGGATATGGTAGGCCACCTCATCCCAAGGATAAGGTAGGTTTTCCGTCCTAACTTCATTCTTGTTCTCGACGGGCTTTTAATTGGAAGCGAAGAAGTTGTTTTTAGGAGTGGCACTAGTGGTTTTGTTTTATCTGCCCCATTTGATCCCTAGGGGTAGGGTTGTCATGCTGTTAATTAGCTCAGGGCTGAGTGAGATAGCTAATCTTCTCAACATAGTGGTGGCACTGTATTTTGTTTGTGAGTTCAAGGCCATGGAAAATTTTAAAGGAAATGTCATCATCATATCCTTTCAACAACACGAAGAATCCTAGCCACTGATGTCTTCTAAAAATGTCTACCACAGGAGGGTGTAGATGGATTCTTTTGGTATCTGAGGGCTCCCTTCTGTTAAATCCTCCCCCCATATCTTCTCTATGTTTTTAGCTAAGTGAAGGAGAGATACTTCCTTTAATAGCTTTGGTGTATAATTTAGTGGCATCATTGAGTTAAAATTCCTTTTGATGATAATTTCCTACATTCCTTCTACTCTACATCCCGAAAATATCTTTTAATTTTACAATTTGACTACTTCTACTTGTAGAATTTGAAGTGCACCTTACATACAATTTATGGATGGATGAAGGAGATGGTAGCAATTACATTTTATCAAGTGGTCTGGGATGAAGGTAATAATTGAGAGTCTAATTCAACCCTTTGTATCATTCCTTCACCCTTTCAATATTCTTGTGGCAATCTCTCGGCCTTCCTGTAGCAGTTGTAGGATTGCCTGTAGCTCCCTCTTGTAGCAATGGAAGAACAAGGTGTTGTACATGTTTCGCGTAGGTAGTCCTTGGCTACAAAAACTATGCTAGGAAACCAACTCAACCAGCCTTTAGGTTCAAGATGGCCCTTGAACCAGAGGGGGCTCCCTCAGTTCTTATGAGGCTTTGTTTAACATTGTTCACTTGTCACTGAATAGCGGCCTTTGAAGCACAATGGCCAGATTTATGGTTTTAATTCAGGGTGGTTGGCGATCAATGATAATCCCTACTCATGATTTAAAGGCTCTCTCACAGGGTTCCTTTTGAACGTGTCAGCTTCCAGCCTGACAGAACGACTTGATTTGTATAAGAATTTGGTAGAAGAATGTAAGGAGATTCCTAATAATTGAGTAGCCATACTAATTACTTGACCACTAGGAAGATTTGGATGTGTGTAGAAGATTTCTACAACCCAACAAAATAAATTTAAAGGGAAAGAGAATGGCCAGACTGAAACCAATTCTAAGAGGAGCTATTTCAGACAAATAGCCTAATAAGCTAATCTCTTTTAATGGTTGTTAGAAAGCACAAAACAAAAACTAGTTAAAGAGGAGTTATGATGAAAAAACAAACCAATAAACAAATCTCTTTCTAAAGATAATGATTTTGCAGACCTTCCTATAAACACTTTTATCATGTGTAAAAATAAGATATGAAAAACCGGAAAAACATACTTGAAGCACAAAATTCTGTCAAAACTAGAGCCATAAGGCTTTCATTAGAAAAAATAAAACAGAAGCTGTATTACAGAGTTAAGAGTTTTGGCATCAAAATCCCACCCCAATTACTTCAATTGATGAAGTATTTATACAAATTCTAAACTAAAATATCTTGAAAAAATATCAAGATTTATTTACAAATATATTAAATTGTTTTACACAAATAGAACTTAAATATAGGACATTTAAAAACTAATGTATCTACTTGGCACTATCATTATGCATTTATTTTTACAAAAAATAGAAATTTGAATTGTTGGGCAGCGGGTCCCCGTGTAACAGTTTTGGGGCTTAAAGCCCACAATTTTGGGGTAATGATATTGTAAAGGCTCCACAAAGTGCACGAAGCACGAATTGTAATAAGTCAAGTCAAAGGGTTATCTGCCCAAAAATAATGTAAGGTAATGGAAAGTGAGTTGGCCTAACCATGGTCTGCAGACCATGGGAATGTATAAATAGAGTGAGGCTCTAAGTGTAGAGTTCAGTTCTTGTTTAAGCTAGATCTTAAGTGATATGGGTTTTTGAATGCAATCTTCGCTCTAAGTCTATAAGTCTAAGTCTTGTGTCATGGTAGTAGATAGAGGCTCCGCAGTTGTGTGCGCGGAGGCCTAGTAGAGTCCGCAGCTGTGTGTGCGGACCCCTGCAACTATGTGCGCAGGGCAGGAAGTGGATTGTAACAGGAAAAGGCATTAATAAAGATAAGTTGGTTTTGGAATATTGCATCTCTGTCTTTAACTTTTCTGTTTAAGAATCTGTTTATATTTTATGATTGCACGCATGTCTATTTATGTTGAATGGTAAATGAAAGTACTAGTCCCACTTAATTTAATTCAAGATCTATACTACTAATAAGCGCAGTAAAGGGTAAAGAATATTTGTGATCTTCACTAAGCCACGTGAAGGCAGTGGCACTGGACGGACAAGCTGCGTGGAAGTAGCACAGCGTATAGATTAGGATCGGGAGCCTTCCAAGACACATCAAGACATCCCAAGGGTGCGGAAACCTGGTTCCAGAACCCTCCCATACTACCTCTGGTGAGACCTCAGTCTGCGCTCCACGGCCTATTGCCAAAAGGGCCGATAGTTTTAGGATTTGTTTGGCTAAAACACTTCTAAACCTGGGTCAGGCCCCAACAAGCCAACAAATGGTTCCATTGTTAGGACTGGGATCGGTCTAAGGGATGTCTGATGTCAAAACACTGGAACCCTATGAAGAAGGAAATTCAAGATTGGTTGGATCAGAAGCTTCATGAGTTCATAACACAAGAGAACAGAATTCCACAGATATCCAAGAAGAGGTGGCTAGATCACTATGTCAATACGGAAAGCCACGAGATCTTCTTCGCAACCTTCTCTTCGGAGTTGTATGATTGGATCGCGAGGTTAGCCGACAGCTAGGGAAGGTACAAGCTCGATCAACCAATAGTGTAGACTCCGGAGTTAGTGCACAGACTAGAGGCATTATAAGATAAGATCGCGCTGGCCATGGACCATTGGCTCGACCAGATAATAGGAGGGTTTATCACTGAGTTCACGATAGACACAACTGTGAGTTATAGCGAAGCAGAACGCCAGTTCCTCAAGGGGCCGCGAGGTAGGTACACCAAATCCCTGAATACCTGGATTAAGATGTTGTTATGTGAAAAGCTGGTTATGCGAATACATTAATGAGTGGAGCAACGTGGAGTGGAAAGATCTACAAAGGGATCGAAGGGTTAGGGAACAGTCTTTTAATTTCTCCGTCGCGAGAGAGTAAGGAAGAATGCACTCAGGTTTCTCCAAGAAGTGCAGTCGGTTTGATAAGGCAACGCATTCCACAATTATCACCTCCACTTATGCCATCACCCACCTCACCTAATTCACCTCCATCTTCAAACAATCCACCTCCACCAAACCTATAGTTCAGCATGGCGAGTGTGATCAAGCTACCCGTATTCAGAGGAGTAGGGAACGAGGACCCGGATCAGTTCTGGTTCGGGGGAAGAGCAGTGTGGGAAGCACATGGGGTCACGGATGACAACATTAAGAAGGCCATGGTAAGTGTGTTGCAAGATCATGTGCTGACATGGTACATCAAGCACTCAAATGATCATCCAAATGTAGGAATAGTGGAGATCCAGAACACACTGTACAGAGAATTTAGCTAGTCGAAATCAGAAACACAGTTGATCATCGGATTTAAAGAGATCGTGATTCTTCCAAGAGAGACCCCCTAGGATCTAGATCAGAGGCTGAAGAGTATGATCCATGAGGCTAATATGATGCTAATGGATGCGCAGCACCACACATGGTTTGTGGCTTCTTTAAAACCACACCTGAGGACGACGCTATCATAGTAGAAGCTCTCAACCCAGGCTGAAGCATTGGAAATGGCGATGAGGTTGCATAAAACACCGACACAAGATCCGGGGTTGGAGGTCCAACAAATCCACGTGCAACTATAGAGCCTATGCATGGAAATGCAGAGTTTGAAGCAGGATAGGGCACCCCGGCTAGAAGCGTGCGAAGAAGTGTGGTGCATAAAATGTAAAGGCTAGGGCCACGATAAGGATCACTGTCCTGTATTGGAAAACTATTTGGCAAGAGGGGGACCAATGCCATTGAGACTAGAGGCACAGGTAGGGACAAGTGCAGCACTCGTGCTCTAGTGCGCGATCTTTCAAGTGGGACAAAAGCATACAACAAACAACTGTCACCTATTGCAGAAGTATACACAGACTCCACAGTAGTTGTTCTATAATTTCTGTAGATCAGTGGGCCATGATGAGTGAAACTGTCGAAGCTATGAATTGTTGATGGATCGAACACCTGCCTATAGGATGCAGACTGAGGCTCGAGGTTAGGATCTAGCTACAGCAATAGCGCGAGGTGGATTCCAAGGACGTGGACAAGGACGAGGAGGAATGGGACCCAGAAGAGGGCGCGGACAATTAATATGCTATAATTTTGGAGGACCTGGGCACTATGCACGTGACTGTACGAATACAACCAAAACATGTTTTTTGTATTGTTATCAGTTTGATCATGAAGCGGTAGATTGTCTGATGTTGATCGCATAGATGCGCGAGAAAGGGGTACTACAGCCTACTCCAACTCAGAATTTCTCAATGATGAGGTCTAAACCACGTGAAGAAGACCCCAACATAAACATGGTGCTCAAAAGTGGCACAACCATAGGGGAAGATAAGGGAAAGAAACCCGAGGATGATACATGGGTTCACAAGGTCCCTACGAAGGAACCTGAGTTTGACTTGGAATGTGCAAGGGAAACGTTTATGGAAGCTAAGAAGAACTTCACGGAGGCCTCTACTTCAGATAGTAAGGATCGACCAGAGCTGGGAATGGATCCTTCTATGCTTACTAACTTTTTAGAGACATGCATGAAATTTTTGCACGATAATAAGGTGGTTAAAGGATTACAGGAGTTGATAACTAGGTGCACAAGGTTAGGGGAACCGCGTGTAGTTTGGAAGCTAGGAAAGCATGCCTTGCGCACCGGAAGGGAAATGCGGTTGACAGTGAAAATTGGCGAGTATGAGATGGATCAGGTAATCCTAGACCTAGGGTTGGACGCGAATGTGTTACCAAAGCAGACATGGGAACACATGGGCAGGCCCGCATTACAGTGATCTCCTATCCAATTACGGATGGCGAACCAACAGAAGATCTTTCCCATGGGAAGGCTGCAAGGGGTAATAGTGGATATCGAAGGTGCAAGCATGCAGACGGACTTTGAGGTAATAGAGATTATGGATGACAGTAACCCTTACTCATGTTGTTAGGAATAGACTAGGCCACAGATATGAATGGATTCATCAACCTGAAGAAGCGGAAGATGATTTTAGAGAAAAAGTCCCTACGCGTAGTAGTGCCACTAGATCCAGCCGAAGTAGCGCGCTACACTGAACCTGTGCACGAGGATAACAGTGATGATGAGCTGGATTGCATTTACCAGATAACGGCGCAAGACCAGGATCAGGTGAACCCGACTAAAGATGGGAGAATCTCATGGGAGTGCAATAGTTCCTGTACCTTGGATTCAGATGAAGAAATATAACGATGGCAGAATCGGTTGCACGAAGTGATGATGCTAAATTGCAACATGATGATTAGATCACTCTGGTGCGTGATGATCAAAGCAAGGGAATTGCCAACATATGATGGGGAGACAAGCGTGGATGAATTCTTAGAAGAATTCGAAAGGGCAGTGCCAAAACAGGAGCGGTACGGTGCGATGGAATGGGCATTGCGCGCAACACCTGCACAATGGTGGAATATGCACCAGAAGAATATTGGGATTTGGTGCGAATGCAGAAGACAAATGCACTTACGGTTTGGAAGTCCCCAGCAACAAATGCGAGCTGGGTAGCCAGGGCAAAGCAGTTTGCGTGCCCACCTGTATCGATGGGTGCAACCGTGTGCTATGCAAGCACATCTCAGGCTGAGGATCAAGAATCAGAACCTAGTGCGGCAGTAGGAAAAGCAACGCACACAAGTACCCCATGTTGGAACATCCTCAAATCTACGTGGAATCATGAGTAAAGTTTACTAGGCAAGACGAACGGATTTGGACCTGCACGTACCAACAGTTCGATGGGCCTATAGGACCATAAGCAAAAGTCGGAGCGTGGAATTGACCCCAACAATGACAAGAAGAGAGGAAACCAGGAGGACAGAGAAGAATCCCCAGAAAATAGCTCCCACAATTGGGACAGGACATGAGGACCTGGGAAAAGGAATTAGGCAGTTGCAAAAAGACATTCGGTGAGGGAGCATGAAACTCCATGAACTCGATGACAAGTGGGAACGGATAAGGAAGAGAAGTGTGATATTGGACGAAGAAATCAGCGAACTGGAAACCAAAGTACCACAAACAGGCCGTGAGAAACTAAGCATGATGGGATTAAGTCTATCGAGCCCTACTACTACATTAGAAATAGTTGCAACCCTGCTATCATGGCTGCAACCGCACCTTACTAAACAGGCGAGCGCGCCATACAAAGAAGAACACGATGCACTACCGAACGCAAGGGAATTTGAAGGGTGCCCGCAGTCCGGGCTACTAGGAAAATGGAAGCTTCACACCGAAGGTGCGACCACCTGACTATCTATAGGAAGCACAGTCTTAGTGCTCCAAGCAGTTGGATGAAGGCGCGGGACTATAAATGAGTCTATAGGAGAGCTGCGGGAAAAAGGTTTCTGCGTAGGGCTCGTATGTCAGAGGGATCGCGGTCACACCTAAGGTGTTGCGTTGTTGCGCGGACAAATTGGGAGGTGACCGTTGATGTCACTGTTCATGACAAGTGGCGTAACTTAAGGCAAAAAGGAGCGAGCAGCGGGCCATTAAGACAGGAATTAAGAGCTAGATTCGGGATGATCTACCACCAAGAAGTTATTAATGACTCAGAAGTGGAGGGAATGGGCAAATTCAAATTAAAAAGTTACTATAAAATCCCTTGGCAAAGCCTTGAAGAAAGACTTGGTTGTTGGAGATTTGAGCTGATACAGAGCATTGAGCACCAAGATACCTTACCACTCGTAAGTACGTGACCAAACAAATCTACTGTAGAAACAATGACGGCTACAAGAACCAGAGGGCGATTCGCAGAAGTAACCCGAAAGCTCTGATTAACCCAGGAGGAGCCTGGAGAGGCGAAAGTTGCACCAGTGGTTCCAAAGTCCCCATGCTCACTGCGACCACAAAAAGACAAGAAGACAATAGGGCCAGTCCGAGTATTGCCACGGAACCCACGAGTCAGTAAATTGTTAATGGTAGAGAAGGACAAAGCTGTCACCATCGAAACTGAGGAGGAGGAGGAGGAAGAATTGCAGGCCCTGATCGCTCAAATTGAAGCACAAGACGATGAGGCAGAAAATGTTTCCCAAGTACCTTCAGTGATAAAGTTACTCCCCTACATGGCCCCATGGAAAGAGACAGCCAAGATACTGAAGGACCTGGAGGCCACGAAGAGTGTGCTCCAGACCCTACTTCTTTCGGACGAAATAAGTTTTGACGGTCCGCCACTAAGACGAGTGCCTAATATAAATTTCAAACACTGGGACCTCGCAGATAGTGAGAAGTTCCCATAGCTGGCCGAGGAGCAACTATTGTAGCAGAAATGGTTACGCGGTGTGGAGAAGGTTGGGTTACTATATCAGCGGTGGATACCCCACTACCACCGCGCACCCATCACAATTTTTGTCAACCGACAGCTACTGTGTCTAGTTCACGGTGGGTATCTCTGGCTGGAGGAGCCAATTCCCATCATAGCCAACTTAATTCACTGAATTTCTCGACTTCCCATCAAAGGAAACAATCCCACAGTCGTAGCAGGAAAGAGCAGTGACTTGGGCCTCGCGGATGCTATGAAGGCCAAATATAAGCTGGAGAAGAGGAAGTGAGGGTATGTCATAGCAAGCATCAAGGACCGCAGGGTGTGCATTGCCACTCAGCTGCTGGCCAGAAAGCTCATGAGGAAGTGCCACACAGATGAGGTGCTAGCATCTGTAATCGTGTTGGTGGAGCAGTTTGCAGAGGGGGTCCAGTTCATTTGGGCGTAGTTTCTCTGCGATGAGTTTCTGACAAATTGTAGGGAGGCCCAGGAGTAGGGTAAGACCTTCCACTACGTGTGCTTCCTCTTATCCATCTTGTTGGTTGCAAGGGAGTTGCCAAAGGACAACCAGTTCCCCACCATTGAGAAGAACCTACCTAAAGCCGCAAGGTACACCTCGCTCTGGGCGACGAAAGTCACGACAAGGGTTCGCAAGATCAATGTATTTTGGGTGTTCATGGAGGCATGCATCCAAACATGGATCAATCATAGGCTGAAGTTTTCCCCAATAGTATACAACAGTTTGCAAAGCGTAGCTGAATTCAAGGTGAATATGCATAATCTGTATATCCGGGCGCAAAAGGATCCAACCTAAACATGGATGAGGCTTCCATTCATTGCAACAGACGATGCAATCTTTGATGTAATGGCGACATGGTCTTCGGAGTGGCATGCTCTGGACTTGGCAGAATTAAAAAAAATTGTAGCACAGCAATAGAAGAAGGAAGCCAAGCTGCGCATCGTGAAGTTGGTGGAATGGAAGTGCCAGGAATAGGAAGCGGCCATGCAGCGGAAGGAGGCTGAGGTAGTAGTGACTGCATGGATGACAGAAACCACAAATGCACCCAACAAAGAGACCAAGGAAGGTCTGGAAATGTCCATGGAACAGGACATACATGGGGAGGTTCAGGCAGAGGAACGCATAACACAATTGACCCATCTCAAGAGGCTGTGCGTCCAGGAGAAGCCAACCGCACAGAAGATTACGAAGACAATGAAGACGTATGACAGATTCCATCTTGACAGTAGCAAAACAGTTCACGATCTCACTAAGGATGCTCTTGAAGAGTTGATGACAAAGCAAACCACTGTGTTGGGGGTGCTCAGAGCATAGCTACAGGGATTACAGGTGTGACCTCCAGAAGTGATGACACCGCACCTTTCGGAAGGTGTAGCTGAAGCTAAGCAGATGGTGCGTGCACGCACAACAAACACTTTAGTGTTACCGGAAGGCGTCGTCTTAGCAGAAACCGAAGGTGACACAAAGGGTTGGGGGTTGAATTTGGCCGCCCTTCCTAGAGAAACCCTATACCAACTGTAGGATGGGGTAACGATTGAGCTTCATGCCAGAGAGGGTCGCGCTCTCCAAGTCTTGAGAAAGTAGAAGGTAAATTTAGAACAGCTCAGCCTACAGTACGACAACTTGTTCACCCAAAACCAGGGATTAGAATAGGTAGTGGAGGAGGCCTGTAGTAGCATTCCAGAGTTGGCCATGCCGATAGCACTCCCCATCGTGGAAAAGATTCACCAACTAGCAGCTGGAGTCTGTGGGACCCAGGAGGAGGCCGTGAAGGTTTAGTTGGAGCTGAAATTGTAGATCATAGAGCTACGGCTAAAGACGTATTCCTCTACACCCTCGGAAGCTAGAAAGCAGTGCCACTGCGCCATACAATCCATGTTAAAAGGGATAGAGCATGCTGTACAGGACTGCACGGGATTGTTGGACCAGTCCCTCATCATGCTCACTTCATTACAGGAGGACCCAACGCTACAACAGTTACAGACAGAAGCGCGGGAATTACAACAAGCCTATGACAATGTCTGGGGGACCACCCAGATGGTCGCCCTTACTCAGCGATTGACCAAGATGAGAGAGGCCCAGGCTTTGAAAGAACAGGTAGACACCACACGCCAGAAGGAAGCAAGGCTTAAAGCATGCATCCAACCTTGGCTCGAGGAAGTGTTCATGGTCACCACCACGATTGAGGGGAAGTTGGCCTAGATACAGGGCACATATTGGCAAAGGCAAGAGGGTGCCTTTGACAACGATGCATCAGAGAGTCGAGCACAATTGATTCAACAGACGGTAGAGGAATGTATGGTAGACGTCCGCGAAGCGCAGAAGTTGCTGGATGGACTCCGAGCAAATATCGCCACACCAGCGTGGTGACTCGAGGGTGAGTCACGATGTTTGTGTTGGGGGCCTGTTGGGTAGCGAATCCCCGTGTAACGGTTTTGGGGCTTAAAGCCCACACTTTCAGGATAATGATATTGTAAAGGCTCCATGAAGTGTGTGGAGTGTGAATTGTAATAAGTCAAGTCAAAGGGTTATCCACCCAAAAATAATGTAAGGTAATGGAAAGTGAGTCAGCCTACCCATGGTCTGCAGACCATGGGAATGTATAAATAGAGCGAGGCTCTAAGTGTAGAGGTCAGTTCTTGGTTAAGATAGATCTTAAGTGATATGGGTCTTTGAATATGATCTTCGCTCTTACTCTGTAAGTCTGATTCTTGGGTTGTGGTAGTAGATAGAGGCTCCACAGCTATGTGCATGAAGGCCTAGTAGAGTCCGTAGCTGTGTGTGCGGACCCCTATAGCTGTGTGCGTAGGGAAGGAAGTGGATTGTAACTAAAAAAGGCATTAATAAAGATAAGTTGGTTTTGGAATATTGCATCTCTGTCTCTAAGTTTTTTGTTTAAGCATCTGTTTACAGTTTATGATTGTGTGCATGTTTGTTAATGTTAAATGGTAAATGAAAGTACTGGGCCCACTTAATTTAATTCAAGATATATACTATTAATAAGCGCAATAAAGGGTAAAGAATATTCATGATCTCCACTAAGCCACGTGAAGGCAGTTGCACTGGACAGACAAGCTGTGCAGAAGTAGCACAACGTATAGATTAGGATTGCGAGCCTTCCAAGATGCATCAAGACATCCCAAGGGTGCAGAAACCTAGTTCCAGCACCCTCCCATACTACCTTGGGTGAGACCTCAATCTGCGCTCTACGGACTATTGCCGAAAGAGCTAGTAGTTTTAGGATTTGTTTGGCTAAAACACTTCTAAACCTGGTTCAAGCCCCAACAAGCCAACACAAATTGAATTGCAACTCTTAGTTGATGAGGTGGTCTAACCGTCTTTGAGCATTTTCCTCCCGAAATCCTGCAAAATAGGGTCCAGTCATGCCTTTTTATATCTCAATACGAGATAGTTAGGTAAAAGTTGAGAGAGGTTATTGTAGATGAATATGTTCTTGAGATAAACCTCTCTCAGTTTCCTAAAATTTGGCTCCAGTTGTTCACAATACTTTCTGAAACAAGATGTCTAAAAAGGAATTTACATAGTTCAAAAAATAGGTTGTGAAGATGTACTTGTATCTCTTATTATGTAATAGTTGTGTAAACTATGAAGTCGGTTATTGTACTCTAGCATATTAGGAACACAAACCTCCTTGATTTTCTCAAGAACCATCTTTTATTGGCCACAATATGTTCTACAAACATATGACTAAACAGGAAACATTCGGGAACATATGTCTTCAAAGTTTCTTTAAAATCTCCCAAACCATAAGATCTGTTACAAAACGGGGAGAGGTTTTTGTTAATAAGGATGTTGGAAGAAAACAACTCTTTCATTTTCATAAAATTCATTCTTATGGGTTCGGAAACCATGTTTTAAATCAATGCGGTGTATAGGAAAAAGCATAGTTTCAATTGACCATGAGACAGGCAATGGAATGGGAGTGTTGTGGTGCAACGGAAACTGAAATCATGAATTTTTATTGGATGAAGGGTAGTGGATGGATGATGTGGTAGATGAAGTGGAATGAATGCGACATGGTCAACAAAGGTTGACTGTTTGACTTATTGAAAACCACTGGTGGGATTTCAGGGGGTAGGCTGAATGGTTTATGGTTTCAGGTGGATGTGTCCCAAATAGCTAAAAGGTGGAGGTGGTGGTTTAATATGGCAGTTTGAAAAACCACTGACTTCAGGACCCCTTCTGTTGATAGCCTTTGGATGGGAAAGGAGGGCCGAGGAGGATCCTCCGTCGTTGATTTGGGTGGGATTGATCTGGGTCGTTACAATTTTTTGAAGAGTTATGTCATACCGATGTGACATCTTTCTCACCTTTAAACCTTAGGATAAAAAAAACATGAGTTGTCCAATTATTGCAAATTCCAAGCTATATAATAAAATTAAATCTCAATTAAAGAATTTAAACTTTGTCAAGCGATAACTTATCAAAACTAATCATGTTACAACATAGGCTCCAACTGGGGACTGCCTCCCCCTGTGGGATGCAAAGAACTAGTAGATCAGTTGCCTTAAGTGTTGGGCATGGAGTCATACCATAACATCATGTAATGTATAACCAATCCCCATCATCGACCTAGTGCATATTAAACCTGAAACTGTGAAATGCAACCATATTCTTACACCAATCCAGATACTCTTTCACACTAAAATCTGAAACTTGAAAACTGTTGAAGTGAAACAAATGACACTGTAACTGGAAATAAGCACAAGAGTGCCTAGTTCATGGGATATGGAGTTAATTAGATAATCCCTTGGAAGTCATTGCACTCAACCAAACCAAACTTAATACTACAATCTTGAAATATAACTTAAACAATTGTAGATCTATTGCACCCTGAATCTGAAAGTAGCTAATCAATCCCACACATCTATCTAACGGAAAAAATTTACACTATTAGGTGTAATCTGCTTTCCAATGTAACCAAGTGCAGAGTGGATTTATTGACAAATCACGTTGCCAACAGCTGAAAATCTGAAGAATATATACAATATGAACATAAAATCCAATGGAAAACCTATACTCACAAGTGTACTTTAAAAGCTACATCCTCTGTAGATATTTTAGATTTTTGATCAAGGCTGAGAGGAAGATACATATACTGCTTACTGCAAGTATCAACAAACCTCGCATAGTAGTAAAGGAAACTGAAATTTCAAAACCAGAGTGGGATCGGTAATCCAGTGAAATCGCCATTCGACAAAGTGGAGTCGCCAGGTGAAAACAATGCAACCAATACAAATGCCTATTCCTTGTTCACCAGCAAGAAATAGATCTAAACTTTATCGTTCCCTGAACAAATATTTTTACTTTTCTCCACGGAAATGATGTCAAATGTTGTATCTATTTTCGTTAGGCAGTCCTTGGCTGCAAAAGCTACGCCAGGAAACCAACTCAACCAACCTTTAAGTTCAAGTTGGCCCTTGAACCAGAGGGGGCTCCCTCAGTTCTTATGAGGCTTTGTTTAATTTTGTTCACCTGTCACTGAACAACAGCCTTTGAATCACAATGGCAAGATTTATGGTTTTAATTGGGGGTGGTTGGTGATCAATGATAATCCCTACTCATGATTTAAAGACTCTCTCACAGGGTTCCTTTTGAAAGTGTCAACTTCCAGCCTGACAGAATGACTTGATTTGTATAAGAATTTGGTAGAAGAATGTAAGGAGATTCCTAATAGTTGAGTAGCCAGGCTGATTACTTGACCACTAGGAAGATTTGGATGCGTGTAGAATATTTCTACAGCCCAACAAAACAGATTTAAAGGGAAACAGAATGGCCAGACTGAAACCAATTCTAAGAGGAGTTATTTCAGACAAATAGCCTAATAAGCTAATCTTTTTTAATGGTTTTCAGAAAGAACAAAACAAAAACTAGTTAAAGAGGAGTTATGATGAACAAACAGTCCAATAAAAAAATCTCTTTCTAAAGATAATGATTTTGCAGACCTTCCTATAAACACTTTTATCATGTGTAGAAATAAGATATGAAAAACTGGAAAAACATACTCGAAGCACAAAATTATGTCAAAACTAGAGCCATAAGGCTTTCATTAGAAAAAGTACAACAAAAGATTTATTACAGAGTTAAGAGTTTTGGCGTCAAAAGCCCACCCCAATTACCTCAATTGATGAAGTATTTATACAAATTCTAAACTAAAATATCTTGAAAAAATATCAAGATTTGTTTACACATATCTTAAACTGTTTTACACAAATAGAACTGAAATATAGGAAATTTAAAAACTAATGTATCTACTTGGCACTATCATTATGCCTTTCTGTTTACAAAAAATAGAAATTTGAATTGAATTGCAACTCTTAGTTGATGAGGTGGCCTAATTGTCTTTGAGCATTTTCCTCCCGAAATCCTGCAAAATAGCGTCCAACCATGCCTTTGTATATCTTAACCAGAGATAGTTCGATAAAACTTGAGGTAGGTTATTGTAGATGAATATGTTCGTGAGATAAACCTCTCTTAGTTTCCCAAAATTCGGTTCCAAATGTTCACAATACTTTCTGAAAAAAGCTGTCTAGAAAGGAATTTACACAGTTCGAAAAATAGGCTATGAAGATGTACTTGTATATCTAATTATATAATATCTGTGTAAAATATGAAGTAGGTTATTGTACTTTAGCATATTAGGAACACAAACCTCCCTCAGTTTCTCTAGAATCATCTTTTATTGGCCACAATATGTTCTGCAAAAATATGTCTAAACAAGAAAAATTCGGGAACATATGTCTTCAAAGTTTCTTTAATATCTCCCAAACCATAAGATATGTTACAAACTGGGGAGATATTTTTGTTAATAAGGATTTTGGCAGAAAAAACCTCTTTCGGTTTCCTAAAATTCATTCTTATGGGTTCAGAAACCATGTTTTAAATCAATGCGGTGTATAGGAAACAACATAGTTTCAATTGATCATGAGACATGCAATGGAACGGGAGCGTTGTGGCGCAACGGGAAACTGACATGGTGAATTTTTATTGGATGAAGGGAAGTAGATGGATGATGTGGTGGATAAGTGGAATGAATGCGGCGCGGCCAACAAAGTTTGACCGTTTGACTTATTGAAAACCGTTGGTGGGATTTCGGGGGGTAGGCTGAACGGTTTATGGTTTCAGGCAGATGTGTCCCAAATAGCTAAAAGGTGGAGGTGGTGGTTTAAGATGGCGGTTTGAAAAATTTTCGACTTTAGGACCCCTTTTGCTGATAGCCTTCATATGGCAAAGGAAGGCTGAGGAGGATCCTCCGTCATTGATCCGGGCGGGATTGATCTGGGTCGTTACAATCTATTGAAGAGTTATGTCACGTCGATGTGACATATTTGTTGCCTTTCAACCTTAGGATAAAAAAAACATGTGTTGTCCAATTATTGAAAATTCCAAACTATATAACAAAATTAAATCTTGATTAAAGAATTTAAACTTTGTCAGGCAATAACTTATCAAAACTAATCATGTTACAACACAAGGTTCAAAACTCCTCGATGGCACCCTGAGCTCGTCCTCTCCTTAATTTTTTTTTGAAATGACCATTTATGAAATATAATTTGAGCCCCATTACATAATATGCCATTTTTGTCTTAGGCTTGGAGCATTGTGATAACCTGGTAGTCACACAAGGTTTACTCTTTTGGACCATTCTCCCCACTCAGAGTAATTATTCCCTCATTCCTCATAATCACCACCCACTCTCTGTGATCCAAACTTGGCTGATGTGACACCTCCACGTTGTATGAGTGCTTACCATCACTTTTAGTTTACTAGCCGAGGATGGCCAAGTTAACTGGCCACCTCCAGCTTATTAAAACACCTCCTCTCGATTTTTTCACATTTTCATTATTTACACATAGGGAGGAGATGAGAGCTTTCCATACCCATGCCTAACTTATGATCGAACTGATGTAGGAATTTACATAATGGATCTATACCTCATTATTTTCATCAAGGGAATTGAATTGTTGTGTTTCTTTTTTGTGTATTTCTTCATTTCTCCTCATGATATTTGACTGTTGTGGTTGTTGTGTGTGCAAGTACCTTGTTGATGTCCAAGCTGCTAATGCTAGTGGAGCATCCTGCTAGGAGTGATATGACTTCTGCAGAGTGGCCTCATAATTCTTCATTACCCCCCCTAATGATGAGAAAAAAAAAGATTATTTCTTTTTGTTATGTGTGCACAGGCTGCTAGAGGAGGAGCTTCTCTTCCTATAATAGTCCTTTCCTTTTCCTCTGGGTCTTCAAGCTGCATGGGGGTAATGAGAGAGGATGGAAAAGGTCTTAAGGACAATGATAGGACTTTGAGGGATAAGATAGAGTGGAGGGATTTTAGTGATTTTTTTTTTTATGAAATGGGATGGATGAGTGATGGAAAGATAGTGGACCATGGTGGGGGAACCTTATTCATCATTTTCAAGGTCATGTTGAGTTGTCCTTTCCTTCATATCTCCCTCCTGTATATTTTCAGAACCCTCGAGTAGCACTACAGGACCTTCCTGTAGCAATTACAAGTCCTTCCTATAGCAATCTAGAGAGGGGGTGTAACTTAAATTTTGGGCTAATGGGATGGTGGAGAGGGGTGATCAAATGAATTTGGATGATGGATATGAAGTGGATGGAGGGAGGAGTGAATATAATATTAATAATTTTGGCCTTGTAGATATGGAATCTTCCACTGTCTTTAATCCTTCAAAATGACAAAAAAATTAGCAGACATGTTGTAGATTCATTTCCTTTCTTTTTTTTTGTTTTGGAGACACACAGGCTACCTCAAAGGAGGTTTTCAACCTATATGCCTTCCCTGGGTGCCTCAGGGATGTTTGCACCCAAGGATATTTATTGTTTCTCTTCTCTTTTTTGCTCCTGGGATACGTCAAAGAGGTTTTCAACCCAAGAGTTGGCCTCAGATGCCTCATAAATGTTTTCATCCAGGCCTTTTATTTTTATTTTTTATTTTTTTCTTTTTCCCTTTTTCAAAAAAAAATATCTAGAAATGCACTAGATTGGAAGCTAAGACACTTCCAATCACATTTTGAATTCTCTACTAATTGTACTAATGAATTCTTCTTTGGACTTAGGTTTTTTGTATACCTTCAACCTGTAGCCATTGACAAGCAAGTAAATCCCTTCCTCATCAATGGTCCTAATTTGAACGACTCCATTATCATGACATTTCTCTATCAGGAATGGGCCTAACCATCTTGTCATCAATTTTCCTTTGAAATCCTTGAACCTATAATCATATAATAATGCCCAATCCCCTTCTTGAAAATCCTTTTCCTTGATATCCCTATAATGAAAGACCTTCCTTTGTAATTATATAAATTTAATGTGTAGGAGGGCCTCCATTCTGAACTCATCTAAGACATTCAATTGGAGCAACCTCTCTTGTTGTACTTTGGTGACATCTAAGTCCAATTGGGCTTCCATTCTCGAAGTATTATACTCAAACTCAATAGAAATCAAATCTTTATTTCCATAAACCAAATCATATGGAGTGAACCTAGTAGTTGTCTTCCAAGTGGTGTTATAGACCCAAGTGGCCTCCATCAATCTATCTGCCCAATATCTCCTACTGCTACTCACAACCTTGGTGAGGATGCTCTCCAATTCCCTATATGTAACCTCTACTTGCCCATTTTCCTGAGGGTGATAGGCATTAGATGTTATGTGTTTGATATGATTCTTCCTTAAAAGATTCTCGATCAGATGTGATGTGAATTGAGCTCCCTAATAGGTGACTATCTCTCTGGGGTACCCAAACTTGTAGAATATATTTTCCCTTAAGAACTCAACCACCTTCTCCTATGTTGCTTCCTTGACAGCCTTTGGCTTAGCCCACTTTGTCAAGTAATTAGTGCACACAATAGTGTACTTTTTATGCCTTGATGATGGATCAATTGGCCCAATGAAATCCATTCCCTACTTGTTAAATGGCTCCAAGGCCACCTGAGGTTGTAGGGTCATTTCATCCCCGGGTGTGGGTTTCCCCACCCTCTGGTATTGATCACATCTGCTGGTATACCTTACCGCACCTTGGTGGAGAGTGGGCCAATAATAGCCAACTTGTAGAGCTTTGAAAGTTGTTCTCTTGGAAGCAGAATGACCTCCATAGAACCCATAATGATAGGCCGAGAGGATGTCAAAGATTTCCTCTTCCCTGACACATCTCCTTAATATTTGATATGGTCCCAACTTGAAGAGATTGCCCCCAATCCAAGTGAAAGGGGCACTTTTCCTTACAATTCTGCTCTTCTCCATAGATGACAGGTTTGGGGGAAATTTTGCAGAAACTAGTTAGTTGGCTATGTCATCAAACCATGGAGAGAGAACTGATATAGAAAATAGGTGCTCATTTGGAAGTTGATCATCGACCATCCCTTCATCACCTGCAAGCAAAGTAAGTCTAGACAAAAAATATGCAACTACATTTTCTTTTCCTAGCTTGTCAATGACTGTTAAATCAAACCATTGTAACAATAGAAACCATCTAATTATTCTAGCATTCACATCAGGCTTATTCATCAAATATTTAATAGATTCTTGTTTAGTATTCACAAAATTTTTGTATCCAGAGATGTAGTGTCTAAATTTGTTTAAGTGTACAACAGCTAGGAGTTCTTTCTCAGTTACAGTGTAGTTTAGTTCATACTTAAACAAATTTTTACTAATGAAATAAATGGCATAAGGTAACTTACCATCCATTTTTCCCAAGGCTTCCCCCACAACTTTGTCAAATACATCAAAATGGTTATGAAAAGGTAAAGCCCAATTTGGGCCCCTAAGTATGGATTCAGTGGTTAATTTCTCTTTCAAAATTTCAAGGGCCTCTTGGCAACTATTTGTCCAAATTCTAAGTCCTTGGCTAGCAATCCAAATAATGGTGAAGCCACTTTACTAAGGTCCTTTATAAGATTCCTATAATATCCATCTAAGCCCAAGAAGCTCCTAACATCCCTTTACGTTTGAGGAGTAAGGACACTTTTGATGATGGAATTCTTGTTTGGCTCCACTTGTATTCCCTCCTAAGATATTGAATGGCCAAGGACAGTTCATGCATTCATTAATAAATCACATTTCTTAGGACTAAGAGAGAGGTTCACTTCACTACATTTCCTCAGGTTTTTTTCCAGTTTAGAGAGAGCCTCAAGGAAGTCACACCCATAGGGAGTGAAATCATCCATGTAGATCTTTATATAGTCATGGACCATCTCAACAAATATGTTCATAACTGCCCTTTGAAAAGTGGCAGGGGAATTGCATATACCGAAAGGGATGACTCTACTATAGGGATTAATGCACGGGTGTTTGGTGATGTAGAAAACCCTCAAGGATCTTCCCAAGATCCTCGGTAAATAGTCAGATTAGCTGCAGCTATCACAAAGATACATGCATATCTATTTTTAACAAATGAATATCAAAGTGAGAAGGAAGTATTACCTCGAGTCTTAGTGTGGTGTTGCTTGAGAGCGCGATGCAGCTAGGCGGAAGACCCCTGAGTTGGCTCCAGATCAAAACCTGCACAAAGCAAAGACAAGCATAATATCACATCATAAAACCTTGATAAACAAATGCATTAACATATAAAAGATATCTAGTTGCATATAACTAAGCCACTCATGTTAGAAGATATTAGATCGACATATAAACAAGTTTATACTAACAACACCACGGAGTGGACAACACAAATACAGTTATATATTAATGTAGAAAGAGTGATTACAACCATCAATTGCATTATCCTTCCCTTACCCCTCTAGCTCCTCTCTCTATCTCCATTCTTAACCTCTTCTGATGCCTTAGTATAAGATTCTACTTGACAGTCAAATAGGCAATACTTTCAAATGTTTCAACCTCTTTCACAATGGCCCAAGCCTTGCATATATAGCATCTAGGTTTAGGGTTTCCAAGTACTTCATGAGTTCCATTAGGCAAAAGAAGTGATGTTTCTTGCTTTATTGCTCTTTCCTGTTTGCATACTCCATCAGAAATTAGTAACTCCCCCAAAAATGTCGAGTTCAGATGTTTCCCTGCTTTTATGAGCTGACATAGGAGAGAATATAGGGATATTTTCTCAGTCAATTTGCTCCTTTGCCCCATAGAACTTGATGTAGTTTCACTAATGATGTTCCCGTGGTAGAAAGTAGAGTTACCCTAGGCACTAACGCACCCTTAATCTTGCTGAGAAGCTTTATAAAACTGGTCGCTAGTGTCTAGACAGAGTTAGCTTGACAACTGGGCATGTAAACTTGGTCAATCCTTCAAACATCACGTCTTTGTCCTTTGAGTTGATGAGGAGGTCATTTTCCTATATAACAGATACCCCCTAAAGTGTGAGATCAGAGGCTGCAATGATGGCTGAAATACTTTATATTTAATTGTCCTTTTCATTGGAAAAAAGAGAGAGAGGATTAGAGCTTCGAGCGGTACGGGAAACCTAATACAACACATATATATAAAATAATTAAAATCATGTCCATAGTCGGGAATTCCCACACTCAGTAGCTATGTCAAAGTGATTTTCTCATAAAAGAGATATGGCGATGCTGGCTGCTGATAAGCAAAATGCAGAACTAGTGTCATAATAGGATCATTCTGATGAGTTGTCTCCAAAAAACAATAACTGAGCGTGGGAGAGGAAATAAGGCTGAGGGATGCAAGCCTCTACCCAAGGTCTTGATTTCCATTTCATCGAATAGCATAGATCGATACATGTGAATATATGCGTTGATGTCGAACATGCATGAAATCATCTGATTACCAGTCAATAATGGAGATTGTTAACAGATGCGAGGAAGGCCACCAATAATGGTGATGGTCTCCAAGATGCATAGTACAATCTAGCGAGTGTGAAAAATGTTTTTTTTGTCAAACACTCATAGAATCTTTTAACTAGGAGCAAATAATGAGAACCCCTGATCAAACACAAGGTGACTTGCCACTGATGTCTACAAGTACCAAGGCACTGAAGTGTTTTTGGGTCTCCTTCCTAGATAGAGTGTTGAAGTCGATAGGAAGAGAATTGTCGAAAGGTAGGAAATAAGGTGTCCTACATCAGTCGACACGAAATGGGACAAGGATGATTGTTATTTGAGGAATCTTTTGAACATTGGGTCAAAGCAACAGAGGGCATGATGGTAGGATATGCTTAATGGGTTGATGGAGGAAACATAAGAAAAAGGTTTTCCCTTGAACAATAGAAGGCACGACAACGGTTTTAACCATGCAGCACTAGACTCATGAACACCAAAGAGTGTTAGGATACAGAGATGTAAGAACATTGAGGTATATAGGCTAAACTCATAGGATGGTAAGTTTCATATCGAGAGGCCGTCAGAAGGAAGGTTTATCTGAAGGAGTGCTATGTTCAAGGGAACAACTACTGCCAAAAAACTCTTTCAAAATACGGAACATAACGGAGTTGTATTGTCCACTTTCCCCATCTGATTAGTTTAGTGAGTCCAGACGGGTAAACTCATCGACCTTTTAATGTTTTAAGATTCTGAAAAGGGCCACAAAAAGAGCCACTCTATGTCCTATCTGATTAGTGTAATGAGTCTAGACATGCAAACTCATCGATATTTTCATGTTTTAAGAGTCTAAAAAGGACCGCAAAAAGAGAGACTCTATACCTTGTCTGTGTAATTTAATGAGTCCAAACGAGACAACTCGGTGGTTTTTTCATATTTAGAGAGTCTGAAAAGATCGTAAAGAACGACTCTAGGGTGGTCCCTTTGTCATAGTTTTTAACCAAGTGCGACAAAAGTTTAATATTATACCCAGAACGGTTCCTTTTCCATGAGTTAATCTACTGAGTCCAGATAAATAGAAACCTATGATCAATAGATGTTGGCCTAATTTTGTTATGAGTACAAGGAGATGGAGTAAACTCGATTTTTGTCGTGAAATTTTAATGAGTCACGCGACGACAATCTCAATACCTTCATCAAATTTTAATGAGTCAAATGAAGAAAACTCAGGGTATCTTTTTTAGTTTAGTGAGCAAGGAAAAAAAGGTAAAAGAACTGCTCATTCCTTCTTCATAGATTTAACAAGCCTAAAGAAGGAAAAACTCAAGGATTTTTTGATTTAAGAGCAAGAAACAGTCCCAAAAAAGAAAGCGCTCATATCATCGTCGTAAATGTTTAACGAAACCAATGATGAAAACTCAGGGTCTTTTCAGTTTAGCGAGTGAGAAAAGTTCCTAAAAAAAATTCTCAAAGATTCTTCATAAGTGTTTAACGAGTTTGAAGAAGGAACTCAGGGTTTTTTCAGATATATGAGCGAGAAAATGTCCCAAAAAAGAACATGCTCATATCTTCTTTGTAGTAGTATAATGAGCCCAAAGAAAGAGACTCGAGGTTTTTCGGATTAATGAACAAGAAAAATACCATAAAAATAATGCTCACTCTTCTTCGTGGTAGTTTGACGAGCCTGAAGAAGGAGACTCGAGGTTTTTTCAGATTAGCATGCAAGAGAAACACCATCAAAAGAATGCTTGATCTTCTTCGTGGTAGTTTAACGAGCTCGAAGAAGGAGACTCGAAGTTTTTTCGGATTAACGAGCAAGAAAGATACCATAAAAAGAATGCTCGAAACTTCTTGATCTCATGCTTCACAATAGAAGGGTCTATGCCATGCATTTCCTCATGAGACCAAGGGAAAACATCACAGAAGTCCTTAAAAGGGTAGGTGAAGCTAGCGATTTCCTCAGGATTATAGTTGGCTTCAATCTGTATATTTTCCATGATGCCTATCTTGACAGAAATATTGACAAGAAATGTATTTGAAATGTTGCCCATGTTTCCTTCTGAGCCAAAATTTGGATAATCGTGTATAGTGAGGAAAGGATTTCAAGTGCGTCAAATGACAGGATTTGAAGAGGCATCATGTCTGAATCAGATATAGAAACACGATGGTGCGAGTCCTCCCAAGGTCTCTCTTCTAAATTCATCATCTCTCTAATAACTTTGTCCTTAGGTAGGACTTGATTGAGGGGATCGAAAGAAGGAGCAGTCATGGGAGGGGCAGTGGTACCATTGGCCATGACCAAAGTGACCAGAGACTCGGATGCAAATTGAATGGCCTAGTAGGGCAATTCAGCTGGTGACAGTGGCATTTGTTCTTCGTAAGTTTCAATGTCTAAAGGGGCCAGTAGGATCCAAGGATTGGTTGGTTCGTGAGGAATAGATGAAACCATATTAACCATATATGGAACCATGGGTGGCAGAAGAGGGAAACAACCCATCAGGGAAGAGCCCTTCAATAGACTGGTACTGATACTGATGTAAGAGTCAGGCACACCACCCGCTAAGGGTATAGAGCTGCTGGGTAATAGGGAATAATTAGGGGTGCACAAGGAAAGTTGGTCCACTGTGACTATATTTCCATCCAATGGAAATAGGATGATGTGGAAGACTGAAGACACAATGGCATTCATGGCGTAAGTCCAACTGAGGCCCAAAAGCAGATTATAGTCGAGTTTATGATCCATGACTTCGATATCCATTGTTACTATTTTCCCACTCAAGGTGATGGGGTAGCTAGCTAGGTAACCTTTTGGGATGAAAGTGTGGTTGTCGAAAGCTTTAAGGGAATTTGACGTCAAGGATAGGGTAGGAGAACCCAAAGCAAGCCAACATGAAGCCGACATTATGCATGTCGAAGAAACTTTGTCAATGATAGTTCTACGTATTCCTTTACCTTTCGAAAATATTTTCACATGAAATGCAAGTTGGTGAGAAAGGGGAGGTTTACATTTTTCCATGTCGAAAATTGCAAGCATGGAATCTTGAGGGTCGATACCACCAATAGCCAAAAACAGAGCTTTCAGTTGTGTTGGACAGGTTTGTAATACTTTGAGCGCCGACATAGCCGACGACGCTTGCACCACGTCTTCTACAATGTTGCAGTTTTTGGTGGCACGTGTAGATGTATTGTGTGTTGTGCATTGAAGTGCTCCTTTAGGGGGGTAAATCACAAGGTCAACAACTGGCCTTTCAATATGCATATCGTTAGGCGGCAGTGGGTTCTGACTTGAGGAGGGTTCCTCTGCATGAGCGACAGGAGCTCCATAAGATTTGTCTCTAGTTTGTAGATCTACCATTTCAAAGGTGTAAATGGTAGAGGGTCCTTCACCAGTTGAAGGATGTTGCGAACCACCATTGCCCCCGTACGGGTGTTTGGGTTGGTTTGCAATAAGGTGTTGTTATTGCTGAGTGGGGAAAGGATTATTCGGGGGTCCCGCCAGTGTCCTTTTTAGCAATGAACTTTGTGCATTCCTAAAGACGCGGACAACGATAGGTCAAATGGTCTTCGGCACAGATTTTGCAAGGGAATTTGCTGGGTTTATCCTTTACATCATCAGAGGGTGCAACCGCCTTCTACTTTGGGTTTTTTTGCTTTGTTTACTGCTCTTCAGAAGGAGCGATCTTTTTCTTATTCTTCTCGTTCTTACCACCAGTTTTTTTTTGTAGACTGCACAGAGTTGATCACAGTGGTAGGAAGAGCAGTCGATTTGGTAGAGGGTGTTAGGGTCCTATAATAATAGGATTCATAATTTTGAATTGACTATGGTTAGTATTGTAATATTGTACATACCTTTTCTTTTTGCAAATGTATTCCCAAATTAAAAAATGTAAAGAGGGTATGTCCTAAAAGAACAATCAAAGGACAAAAAGAAACAAAGATCAAAAAAGTGAAAAATATGAACCCCACAAAAAGAGATAAAAATAGATCATGAAAGTGTGCAAATTCAAATGGCACTACTATTTTACTTTTTCTACAAATAATGATTATGTGTAGCTTGTTTTAAATACCATAATCCATGATAAGTCAAACAGCTTAATCTTTACTTTTCATGCTTTAAATTTAGTGTTAATAGATAGAGAATAAAGATCTATCCAAGCAGTTTAATCTTGGCAGATCAATAGCTAAAATAGAGAATGATAGGGAGCTCAAAAGTTTAACTTGAGCTCTTGGATGAAATAAGTTTTTAATTAGTTAGTTTCCTGTTTCAAATAAAAATGAATAAGGGTTTTCAAGCTCAAATGCACCCATCTAAATAAGGAATAAAATGTTAAAATAGCAGATGGGTAGGTACAAGAAATTTTTACAATCACGGATAAAAATCATTTGGCATATTACTAATTTCCCTCCCCACAATGTGCTCCAATACTAAAATACTTCATTCATAATGGCTCAAAGCATTTCTCTGACTTTTGGTGGGACTGGACCCTCGACTTAATGACTCATGGACATCAAGTATTAGATTCCACCTTATTGAAACCCTTTTCATTCATGAAAACACCCTTTTCCCATTACATCACTCATTTTACCCTACAAAATCCCCTTTTCCTAAGTTTAAAACACATTTTACCTAGGAAAGGTAGAACCCCCTTAACTAATTCCCCTCTCATTCAAAATACTCAAAAACCCACAAAAAATGCTTTTATCCTAAGTATAAGTGTTAAATGTTGATATTGGGCCACCACAGTGAAGAAATTCAAGCTAAACATCATATTTTACATTATGCTTACTATATTTTACATTCTGCGCATTCATTTCATATTAACGTACTAACCTAATGTATTAGCTCCCCGATATACCTTTTTCCTGTATTAAATAACTCCTTCATATATAATATCCAAACCCCGATTTAATTATAAACTATAGTTTCATCCCCCGCATTGTTTAAATTAACTCCCCTCTTCATATTTCCCCAACATAAACCTATTAACCCACCAACCCTTAGTGCCATTAAAGAAAACCCCACAAATTTTCACCCTGATTTCCCTCTGTGCAGCTTCATTGCACGACAACCGTTAGATGTCTCACCCCCAGATCTGACGACACGCATCCATATCACACTCACTCCCTCTCTGACCTTTATCAGACCGAGAGCACACGAGATTTGCGGTTTTTGCTCGAGCCCAATTTTGCTACGTGTTAGCCTTCGACATAGATCGCGTTCCCTCGAGGAAATACCGCCCGCCTGTCAAAAGCGGTGAGATGGCCTTCAAAACTGCCTACCCGCCCAACGTGAAAACCATCCACTGTTCATAAAATACTTTCCCCACCAAAATATAACCATTTCCCTTTAAAAAGCTGAGAATCCCCATTTCATCATTTTTTGCTCGTTCTTTCTATAAGACCTCAACAATACGTTTGCAACACCCTAAGCCTCTGTGACCAAAATTCACAGCCATCTACCACCCAAAGAAGCTCTGGACACCTAATTTGAGAATCCAGTTCGCGTCTGTAGCCACCATACCCTCTGTAATCACCATTCAAACCAATTTGCAAGCCAATTCACCAATTTCCAGGTATTTTGAGAAAAAACCACAACGGCCCTCTCATTTGAAAATGTACCGTAAAAGTCAAAAGGTTACAGTGAAAGTCAAAAAATCATAGTAAAAGGAAAAGGATAAATCAGCTAGATGAAAGAGTATCAGTAAAAGTGTATCAGATTGAAAAATCAAAATGAATAAAAGCAACCAGGCATAAGACAAACAACATGGAAGATAGTTATAAAGCATACAGATAAAATAAATTCATGTCAAAATGAAGATAGATAAAAAAAAACAGAGAAATCAAGGTAAATAATAAAAGTAAACATGGAGGCAGTAAGGGTTAAACAGAGATGAAGACACTTTCACCAGCGACAATGAAGTTTATCCAAAGTAAAGGTAAAATAGTTAAAATAAAATTAAGGTTAAAAGATGAAATCAGAGCAGGAATGGTACATTTTCCAGAAATTTCCTATTTAAGTCATAATTTGTCAGAAATTATTGTGGCGAATCCAAGATGCATTTTGCAAAACTGGAGGAGGTTTCTGTTCCTAAAAGGAAAATCTACATAAATTTATCTCACTTTTTACACAGTTATTACAAAAATGGAGACAAATGAATATCTTCACAGCCTATTTTTCAGATTGTGCAAAGACCTATTTTTTACAGCATTTTGCAGAGAATATTGTGAACATATGGAGTTGAATTTTGGGATACTGAAAGAGGTTTATCTCAATAACATACTTATCTACAACAACCTCTTTCACGTTTTACATATCTATCTCGGATTGAGATATACAAAGGTATCAGTAGACCCTAAGTTTTCATAATTTCTGGGGTAGAATGCACAAAGGAAGGAGGTAGTTAGTGACTTGGAAGCCTCATCATCAATCAAGAGTTACTATCAAATTCGAATTTATCTTCTTTTTCACCATAAATCCATAAATATAGTGCCAAATAGATTCATTATTTTTGAGTGTCCTTTATTTAAGTTCTATTAATGTAAAACAATTTGAGATATTTGTAAAACCAATCTTGATATTTTTCAAGATATTTCAGTTTAGAATTTATATAAATACTTCTTCATTTGAAGTATTTTGTGGTGGATTGCTATACATTTATAGAGTTATTTTGATCTTGAACCTAAGGGTGATTGTACCATTTTCAAGTCAATAGACTGGAGCAAGTAATAAAAGCATTGAACTGGAGGATTCATGAGATGAGCTATTTGCAGTGAAGTATCTTCTTTATGTGATTTTGTTACCTTTCTTATGATTTTCAAAAACTTAACTATTTTCTAAATTCGAAAGTATTAAGTGGAAATATCACTCATAATTTGTTTAAGTACACTCTTTTTTTCACCGTTAGTCATTTACATGCTTTCCTCTGATACTTGGATCTGAAAATCCTTAATTTCTCTCCCATCTCGGTTGACCTATTTCATTCCTTCCATAATCTGTCCTAGGGAACCCTTAATTTCTCCCTGGATTCGATTAGAAGCTACTTCACCATCCATCCCTTGAGATCTACAAAAACTCACCTATCTTGCCCTGCAGACACTGTCTTTTAGAACCTTGATCCAGTCTTGTTTGTCTGACCTATGACTCCATAGCCAAAGCGAAAAGTAAACCTATGTTCATCTATGTAAGTGATCCCACCACCCAAATTCAAAACAAAACCCAAGTGCAACCATAACTAGCCTAAAATTTATTAACTAAAAAAAGTTAAACTATAAAGAGAGAGCCCTCTCTGAGCATCAGGAAGGGTAGGTCCTAATCTCCAAAAGTGGTTTGTGGTTACCTCTGTTATTTCCTTTTTTAAAACTTTCAAAGGGAACTTTGGAGTGATAACATCATTGGCGACCATACTGGGGATGACTAACATTTTCTTCAGAAATATTTACAGGTTCAGATCTGATCTATGATGGTGGATAGTGATCAGACACACAAAGGTTAAAATCATCCACCTGGCTGCTCCAAATCAATTTCATAATCAAAACTCCACTGGAGGAATGAACCTGAAAGAACAATATGGGAAGATCCGGTTTATAACTTGGATTGTTATCCAAGACATCTTGTTTTTTCTCATCAAGAAGGTTTTTCAATGTATATTGTATATTAGAGAAGATCTTAGATTATTTTTTAGTTATTTTCCTTTGAAAATTGTAAATATAATATCTCCTTACACATTTTAGAAACATTCTTCTTAATTGTATGATGATCATTTTCCAATCAAGAAATCTCAAATAATCAAGAATGATCTTACAATCCCTGTACATATTCTTGTACCTTGGAAAGTTCCTGATAGGTATAAGCCACTCATTTTAGCTCCTACACTCCATGTTTTCCCTAACAATTACTACAAGTATCTCCCTAGGTTTGATGGAGAAGATGGTAAAATCATTTCCCAAAAACATACTCAAGGTTTTAAGAATTATCTGGACTTATTTGAGATTGATGAATATGATGTTAGAATCAGACTTTTTGCTCTCTCTTTGCAAAATAGAGTAAAGAGTTGGTTCAAGAATCTACCTATTGCAAGCATCTCAAATTTCCAACAGTTTGTCAAATTTTTCCTTGATAGATGGATAATCAAATTCAATCTTTTTGTGATCATAGAAGAATATAATCAATTAAAAATACAGCCAAATGAAACAATACAACAATTTTCTGACAGATTTAATCAAATCTATTATTCAATTCCATCAAATATAAGACCTCCTCCTAATTCAGCTCTCTTGCATTATCCAAAAGCATTTGATCTAGAGATAGAATTTTAACTAAGATAAAGAAACCCCTCAACACTGGAATAGATGCAAAACATTGCAGTAGATGTAGAAGTTAATCTGCAAATTAGAAGAGAAAATTTGAAAGAAGGAGTGGAGAAGAACAACATTGCAAAGGTAAAACTCGACATTTTGGTATGAAAAATAGAGGAAAGGATACAAAAGATCATCATGAAAGATAAAAAAAAATTTCAAAATCACCATGACAAATTTATTTCACAAAAAAAAGAGGTTGATAGCCATGAACAAATTCCTACTAATTCCAACTACCCTAGATTAGAAAATAGATTTATAGAGCAATATGTGGAGAAGCAATTTGTTGATCTAATGTGTATGTTTGATGACATTACTTCTTTTAATGATTTGCCTAAATATGATCATTATGGTGATAATTATGTTCTTCAAATCCAAACTAACATTACAGAGCAATCAGAAACTAGTTTTGGAAATAAAGAAATTCAGTTTTAGCAGCTTGAAAACAGTGATCATCTTATTCATATCAGCTATGAAAGTGAGGAAGAAAGTGCAGAAAATTTGGAAATAAGTGAAGTTTCTTTGCCTCTTTGTTTTCCTTCATTTTAGTTCATCAAACAAAACTTTAAAGCAATCAAAAATCAACACTCTTTAGGTATTGATATTGACAACAAAGAAGACAATGAAAATCTTAATCAGGATTCTTCAGTTTCACAAGTGCAGCGATCAAATTCTATTGAGACGTCTGATCATATGACACATGAAAGTTATATACCACTATGTTTTGAATCATTTCAGTTTTTAAAGGAAATATGGTATAATATCTCCAAAGAAAAGGATGAACAGCGTGCAGAAATCCATGAAGTCCCATTAAAACCCATATATAATAGGTTGCAGCAATCCTTCCACATCTTTTATGATCCAATAGCTGATTTGTTAGATGATGGATGCAATCAGAAATTTTCTCCATTAACTAACTATGATATTCAAAATCAAGATGATAAAGGTTTCACCAAAAAGACATTTTAATCAGTAGAAATATCATCACAAAGCTTATCTGAAAATCTGCAGGGTGATAAAGATGAAAATGACATTTCACTTTCATGGCATGTAGGCCATCCAGAACAATTGTAAAGTTGCTTAGATCAGTTAAACATTAGTGTATATATCTTGGAAGATCCTTTTGTATAGTTTCTAGAGTCAACAAAGGAAATCAAGTATTTCCTTATCTTCTCATTTATTGATAATGGAACATAAGTACTATTCCACTCATCAGGCAAAGTACATTCACAAAAGCCAATCTGTAGTGGAGCAGTATTTCCAGGGCCAACAATTACTTCTTCTTTCAAAGCTCTGTCTTTCAACATAGGATTGAGTGCAGGCATAGAAGTAGAGACAAACTGTAGGCAAATAGATGCATGCAGCTGAGAAATTTGAGATTGGGGAGCAACATCAAAACCATAAAACTGTATATAAGCATTAAGGAATTCATTAATATATGAGTCAGTTAAAGAAACTTGATAACGAGGAATGACAGAAGACCAAACAGGGCCATTATTGAGAGGGCTCTAGAATCCTCCTAACAAAACATCATGAAAGTTATTCATCCTGGTATCTAATACACAAGTCAGACATGAAGTATTCAAACCAGGTCGAACTAGAGGATTGATGCCGAACTGAATCATTCCTATATGAACATATTTATAACCATTCTCTAACCCCCATTCTATGTCATCTTTCTTGATCAAAGGAATCTGGTAAACTGACTGACCAGTAGAAATAGGAATATTTACAGAAGTAAATCTAAAAAGCTGAGCAGCGCGAAATTGGAAAACAGGAATCTTATAAAGCTTATCAACTTCTATTTCTGGCAGTGTCCAATTAGGCTGAGGTTCAAATTCTTGTATCAATACTTTTTCATCATAAAGGATTTCATCATTATGAGATCTATTCAGGAATTTATTGAGAAAAGACCATCTATTCTTATTAGCTATCTTTCTGTCTTTGGGTTTCTGAAGAGTAAACTCATTCATATAACCAGCCATTGAAATTAAGTATAAGTAAGCACCTGAACGGAGGAGAAACAAAGTCTTTGTGCACCAGGAAACCAAACACGGTAGTCCTTTTCCTTCACAGCTCTCTACCAACACCTTACTGCTAACTTCGACTCATAGACAGTAGCTCAGACAAATACAACTCATAGGGAAAACCAGACAATATCAAATAGCTTGGACAAAGAACCAAATGGCTCTAATACCATTTCTAAATATTGAACTCAATGACTCCGTGATGCAAACAGATCAAGAATAAATCTCGCAGATGTAGAGCAGGGAGATATAGAACTCAATACCAAAACTAGAAAATAAGAATGAAACTCAGATAACAACACATAACACTTGGCCAGACCAATTCTCCATTAATTTTCAGATGATGTTTAAAATGCAAGGCTCAGCAATATATAGCCTTAGAACCGGTTATCCGGTCATAACTTTTACTGGAAAATGGAAACTAAAAGAATCTCCTTTCGGCTAGATTATCATGCAAGATATCATATTCCGAATGTAGGAGTACAATAATGAGATGTACATGAAGCAAGAACTGACTAAAGAAATGTACTAAAAGTAAAGATTCGGTCAAGTGGGGACAACCACTTGTTATCTCGTCCCTTAGAGGCTAGGCCATATGGGGACCAAATCTTGACATACATAAAACAAATCCTATCAACAGAATGGCTGGAATCTAAGACATCAGCTCTTTTTACAAAAGTATTTACATAGTGGACATTTTTAACTGGACCAAATCCCACGGAAACCAAAAGCAATTATTCCATTTCAATAGAGGTGATTTGAAAAGATTTCATTAGAGTGATCTTTTGCAATGAGTCACTGTTTGCTCTTTCTTCATGATAATGTTGATGATGAGGATCCCTTTCTTGATAATAATCTACTAAGCCATTTAACTCAGGGGCAAAAACTTCATTAGGAATGTATAACCATGGGGGATCTTGTTCTCTAAAACAACAATAAAATGGGAATGAATACAGATTTTGAGGCCTGTATTGTTCTTCGATAGAAATCCTACCTTGGAAACTTACAAAGACACTAAAATATTGGTCTCTTTCATTTGTAACTACCATTTAATCCTGATGAACTAATGTGAATTCTATGACATAATCATTCTGAGCAGCTATATGCAATTCCCACATTAGAGTACTAAGTGTACACTTAGTATCATGTTCTAACATCCAATTGACTCTTGGCATATACTTGACCAAAAATATTTTGAACCAAGGACTCCACCAATTGACAACACTATCTATATTTATAGCAAAAAATATGACTCTGACAGACCCATGTATCCCGGCTTTCTGATGAATGGTAAAGTAGTCATGCCATGTCCAGTCAGTGTTCTGGATGAATGCAAGATATGAAGGCTCTGCTTCTCTAGACAAGGTATAATAAACTCTCCAAGGTCTCTCTCTATATGGTAACTCTCTAGCATATGACCACATGCTATCCTCAGACTCAAACCATTTTTGCAGAAATAGTTCTCTAAGACTTAACGGTAAAGACTCAAACTTGTTTACAAAACAATCCCAACAAAAATGGTAATGACACTGACTACAAACTATTACTTGACTGACTCTTCTAGACTGGAATGAACTTGAAGCTTCATCTTGTTGTAATGGCCTGAACATTTTGATTTATTTTATTTCTTGTGATCCTTCTCTTGTGAGCATATCAGCAAGATAATTTTCAGCACCAGATTTATAGACTATATCAAAATCAAAACCATCAAGCCATAATGCCCATCTCAATAGCCTGGTACTTCCTTTCTCAAGCAATATTTTGTTTGCCAAAATGCTCTTCATATGTTTCAAATCCGTCCTGACTAAGAATCTGACACATTTTAGGAACAAATGAAACCGTTTTATTCCTCTTTTAACAGCTAGTATCTCTTTATGTGAAGAAGGATACTTTCTTTCAGTATCATCAAATGTACCTGAGGAATAGGCACATACCAGTTCTTTTCTTCCATGCTTCTGCAACAATAATGTAGCCCAAGTATGATCCGAAGCATCTGTCTCAAGAATAAATGGAAGATTATTATCTGGCAGCTTAAGCTTTGGCAAATCTGTGATTTTACTTTTAATGCTTCTGACTGCATTGGTCATCTCTTTTGTCCATCCTGCTGCTTGCTTCTTTAATATTTTCTGAAGGACTTTTGTATCATCTGCTTGTTTCTCATAAAATTGTCTTATATAATTCAAGCAACCAAGAAATCTCTGTAATGTTTTAATATCTGGAATGACGTCAGGAAATTTCAACAAATGGGTTAGAACATGAGGTTGCAGATTTACATGTCCTTGTTATATATGCAATCCCAAATAATCTATTCTGACTTTAATAATCTGAAATTTTTCTTCTGAATCTGAAAGAACGAGACCATGCTTATAAACCAGCTCATAAAACTTCTCTAAATGCATCTTGTGACTATTTACATCTCTGCTAAAAACAAACAAATCATCTATGTAGACTATTATGTACTCCTCCCCACTAAAAATGTCTTCCATCCTTTTCTAGAATTCTGATGGAGCATTTTTCAAACCAAAAGGCATTACTGTCCATTGATATTGGCCATGGGGGACTGTAAAGCAGTCTTGTATCTGTCGTCAAGAAGAATGCCTATTTTCCAAAAACCACTTTTTAAGTCAAATTTGTTGAAAACATTGGCATTAGCAATTTTGGCAAGTAATAGTTCTTTTTGGGAAAAGGATACCGGATTGGCAACAAGGCATCATTCAAAGCTTTGTAGTTGATGACTAGCCGCTTCTTACCTCTTTTCTGCTCACTGTGTTTATTCACATAAAATGCAGGACAGGCCCAAGGGTTTTTACAAGGCTCTATCAGTTTTTGTTCTAATAATTGTGCTATCTCTTGTCGACATAAATCTTGCTTTGAGGGGCTCATATGATTAGCACTGGATTTTTGTGGCTTTGGAACGTAATTTTCTTTATAAGGAAGGGCCACAAAATACTTTTCGCGGGTCCAAAATGCATCAGGCCTAGAGGCAGTGCAATCTTTCCAAAGCTTGTCTGATATTTTCTCCAAATTTTTTGGACCATGAAGTTCTGCATTCTTGACAATCCTGTTAATCTTGGTTAGATCTTGGAGGTTGTGGTAGACTAAATCTTGGTTTGTCGGCTGCACTTTTATTCGATAATCACTAGATGAGGGCAAGATAACTAGACCTTCAGAGGTGTTGAAGGTGACTGTGCCTTTACCAAAAGTGACAGGCAATAGATCATTCAAAAAATATTGTCCTAAAAGGAAGTAACTTTCACCTGGACATCATTCAAATAAATTGGAAAACCAGGAGCTATGTGATTGATTTCCATCACATCTTTTGTAATAGCTCTAAATTGCAATTTATTCGGCTGCCAATAATAGGAAGGAATTGCACCATACTTGCAGCAACTACTCATGGCTCCAGAACCAATTTGAGCATCTAGAGCGTAATATTTTATTTTTGGCAATTTTATTTTTATAGGGATTACCACTATATCTCCAATTCCCATTACTTTGACTACTTCTATACTGGTATCTTTCTGAGGGAATTCTTCTGAAACATTCTTAAGAAACAAACTGGATAATTTGGAATTACAATCATCATAATCTGAGATAAGCATTTGGAGTTTGGATGATAACTAAATCATCTCTGATCTAGTATGAAGAATTGAGGATTCTAATTGTTCTATCTTGTTCTTTAAAGAACTGATTTTATCCATACCTGAATCTGATGATGAACTTTCTTTTATCTAGAGTGGCTTGAATAGGGAATCAAATTATTTTTCTATGAACTCTTCATCTGTGAATTTTTCTGTATTCCTCTTCCCAGAAGGTAGCTATTTTTCTAGACTTTCAAGTTTTTTTGCCAATCTTCTTCTTGTAGTGAACTGGACTGGATCAAGCTGAACCAATTCAGCTTTGACTGTTGCAATCTTCATCTGTAAATTGTCAGAATAACTGTAAAACATTTTTACGTCAGGAATAAAAGTTTCTTCTGAATCAGAGGAGCTATCATCCAGATCTATTCTTCTTATATCAAGAATATCTTCTTCAGTATCAGATGAAGAGAAACTAGAAACCTCAAAATATTCACCTTCAGAATGAGAGATAATATCCCATTCTTTCGGATCATGAATTGTAGAGAAAATATCCATAATTTTCATTTGTTTCTTATCTTTCTTCTCTCTACAATTATTTGCATAGTGACCTACTTTCCCACAAATAAAGCAAGTAACTTTCTTTGAAGGTCCTGATCTTTTCCTAAATACTACTCTTCTTTTGCTGAAAGTTTTTCTGGAAGGATAATGTTTCTTTTTCTTAGGAAAATACCTCTCAAGCTTACATGAACAAGTAGCCTTAGATTTCTTCAATGCTTTGTTCTTGGATTTTGAATGGCAACCAAAATTATATGTTTCAGGAAAAGTATTGCATAACTTGGTGCTAAAATGCATCTACTTCTTGAAATTATTTTTAGCCTTTTCCGCAACACACTCTCTTTGAAGTATAGAGACTATCATCTGATGGATGGTTGCAAAAGATGAATTTTCAATATTGACCTTATTAGTCTCGATGTACTGATTTATCAGATCTGGGATTTTTCCTGGCATAGAGGCTATATAATATCTCAGATATGAAACATTATGAGAGTCATGAGCTTGATAAAGCAATTTTTGCATAGTGCAAAAATATTCTTGTAGATAATCAATATCACATAATTTCTGAGACAGGAACAACTGGGCATGATGAGATGAGTCTTCTGGCACCCATCCCACAAACTCATGTTTTAAAGCACCAAACAAGGCTTTCAAGGGATCATTTTCATTTTCAACAATCTATGTCATATCTCTATCAGACAATGTATCCCACCACATTTTTTCAATACCAGTAAAAGACCAAACAATTTGGGTAACAATATCAGACCAACTTGCCTTAGTTTCTACTTTCCTTTGTAATGCCCAAGCATGAATATTATGTGGGACATTAATCACTTCTTCATTACTTAAGCAATCAATATTCACTAGCAAAGTATTACCATATCCCTTTCCTGAGGGATTATCTAAGTTTGTGGAGGTGGTCTGTAATATTTCTGAATATCTACCAAAAGGACTAGAAGGAGAAGCTTCATGAGCAGTAGTGTCCTCTTGGTCTTTCCTTCCTTCGTGTGAAAAGAAATAAGGCTCATGTCTATCTCTCTTCAAACTTGACTCACCTTGGTTAGCAGTTACTCCAAACATGGCTAATATTTCTTTTGGAGTAGATGGTTGACCATTTTCAATCAAACTTTTGAGACTAACATACTGTTTTGATAGTCTCATACTATCAAGAGAAGGAAATATGTTTAGCTTATTTCTCATTAATTTTGTTTTCTCCTTGGCTAAATCTATTCCTTTCTGAATTCTTTCAATCTGAAGTTTACCAATATTCTCTACCCCCTTAAAAAGAATACTTTTATTGGAGGACTCAGGTCCAGAAGAAGTAAATGTTAATTTGGAACTTGAGAGGTCTACTTCTCTGTAATGTGGAGGAGAAGTAGGCGCCGGAAGAGAATCTTTTAGATGACCAAGAGATTTGGAAATAATACCCATATTAGAATTAATATCATTCAATTGTTGGGTATGTTCATTCTGTGTGCCCAAAATTTCATTGTAGCCAGAATGCAATTTTTTAATATGCTCTTTGACTTCTAAAACATCTCTGGCTATATCATCAATATTTTTCAACATACAAACAATTTGATAGTTTGTATAGTTGTGTAACTTTGCTGATTCTATCTGATCTGGATCAGACATATCTTTCATAGATAACCATTGTAGGTCTGCTTTCTTTGTTCCACTGCTGAATGTTCTTCTAGTATTTCCAGGTTCTAAATGCCTCTCATTTATTTTTCTAGATATCTCAGATTGAGCTCTTGGGAGAGAGAAGCTTTTAATATCAGGAATAAAGATTTGAGAATCATTTTTAGGAGAATGAGGTTCTTCAGTCTGACAGGAAGTAGATGGAACACAAAACTGGAAATCAGCAGATTATGAGATTGGGACCTTTGGGTCATCCTTCTTGAGATAGCTGGCATGTGTCAAATGCACCCATGTAAATAAGGAATAAAACGTTAAAATAGCAGATGGGTAGGTACAAGCAATTTTTACAATCATGGATAAACATCATTTGGCATATTACTAATTTCCCTCCCCACAATGTGCTCTAGTACTAAAATACTTTAGTCATAAAGGCTCAGAGCATTTCTCTGACTTTTGGTGGGACCGGACCCTCGGCTTAATGACTCATGGACATCAAGTATTGGATTCCACCTTATTGAAACCCTTCTCATTCATAAAAACATCCTTTTCCCTTTACATCACTCATTTTACCCTACAAAATCCCCTTTTCCTAAGTTTAAAACACATTTTACTTGGGAAAGATAGAACCCCCTTAACTAATTCCCCTCTCATTCAAAATACTCAAAAAGCCATAAAAAATGCTTTTGTCCTAAGTATAAGTGTTAAATGTTGACATTGGGCCACCACAGTGAAGAAATTCAAGCCATACATCATATTTTACATTCTACGCATTCATTTCATATTAACGTACTAACGTAATGTATTATCTCTCTGATATACCTTTTTCCCCTATTAAATAACTCCTTCATATATAATATCCAAACCCTGATTTAATTATAAACTATAGTTTCATCCCCAGCATTGTTTAAATTAACTCCTTGCTTCATATTTCCCCAACATAAACCTATTAACCCACCAACCCTTGGTTCCATTAAAGAAAACCCCACAAATCTTCACCCTGATTTCCCTCCGTGTAGCTTCACCGCACGACAGCCGTTAGATCTCTCACCCCTAGATCTGACAATGCGCATCCATATTGCGCTCACTCCCTCTCGGACCTTTATCAGCCCGAGAGCATGCGAGATTCACAGTTTTTCTCAGGCACAATTTTGCTACGTGTTAGCCTCCAACATAGATCGTGTTCCCTCAAGGAAACACTGCTCGTCTGCCAAAAGCAGTGTGATGGCCTTCAAAACCACCTCCCCGCCCAACGCGAAAACCATCCGTTGTTCATAAAATACTTTTCTCGCCAAAATATAATCGTTGTCCTTTAAAAGGCCGAAAAGCCCCATTTCATTCTTTTTTGCTCGTTTTTTCTATAAGACCTCAGCAATACGTTTGCGACACCCTGAGCCTCTGCGACCAAAATTCACTGTCGTCTACCACCCAAAGAAGCTCTGGACACCCAATTTTAGCATCCAGTTCATGTCTATAGCCATCGTACCCTCTGCAATCACCATTCAAACCAATTTACAAGCCAATTCACTAATTTCCAAGTATTTTGAGAAAAAACCAGAACGGACCTCTCATTTGAAAATGTACAGTAAAAGTCAAAAGGTTAGAGTGAAAGTCAAAAAATCACAATAAAAGGAAAAAGATAAATCAACTAGATGAAAGAGTATCAGTAAAAGTGTATCAGATTGAAAAATCAAAGTGAATAAAAGAAGCCAACGGGAAGACAAATAGCATGGAAGATAGTTACAAAGCATACAGATAAAATAAATTCATGTCAAAGTGAAGATAGATAAAAAAACAGAGCAATCAAGGTAAACAATAAAAGTAAACATGGAGGCAGTAAGGGTTAAATAGGGATGAAGAAAATTCCACCCGCAACAATGAAGTTTATCCAAAGTAAAGGTAAAAACAGTTAAAAGAAAATTAAGGTTAAAAGATGAAATCAGAGCAGTAATGGTACAGTTTCCATAAATTTCCTGTTCAAGTCATAATTTTGCAGAACTTATTGTGGCCAATACAAGATTCATTTTGAGAAACTAGAGGAGGTTTGTGTTTCTAAAATTCCAATATACAAACACCTATCTCACGTTTTACACAGGTATTACAAAAAGGGAGATAAATGCATATCTTCAGAGCTTATTTTTTGGACTGTGGAAAGTGTTGTTTTTGACATCTGTTTGCAGAGAATATTGTGAACAGCTGGAGCTAAATTTTGGGACACTAAAAGAGGGTTATCTCAATAACATAATTATATACAATAACCTCTTTCACTTTTTACATATCTATCCCGGATTGAGATATACAAAGGTATCACTAGACCCTAATTTTGTAGAATTTTTGGGGCAGAATGCACAAAGGAAGGAGGTAGTTAGTGACTTGGAAGCCTCATCATCAATTAAGAGTTGTTATCAAATTTGAATTTATCTTATTTGTCACCATCAATCCATATATATAGTGCCAAATATATTCATTAGTTTTGAGTGTCATTTATTTAAGTTTTATTAATGTAAAACAATTTGAGATATTTGAAAAACCAATCTTGATATTTTTTCAAGATATTTCAATTTAGAATTTGTATAAATACTTCTTCATTTGAAGTATTTTGTGGTGGATTGCTATACATTTGTAGAGTTATTTTGATCTTGAACCTAAGGGTGATTATACCATTTTCCAGTCAACAGACTGGAGCAAGTAATAAAAGCATTGAACTGGAGGATTCATGAGATGAGCTATCTACAGTGAAGTATCTTCTTTATGTGATTTTGTTACCTTTCTTATGTTTTTCACAAACTTAAATGTTTTCTAAATTTTAATGTATTAATTGGAATTATCACTCAAAATTTGTTTAAGTACACTCTGTTTTGCACAGTTAGTCATTTACATGTTTTCCTTTGATACCTAGATCTAAGAATCCGTAATTGCTCTCCCATCCTAGTTGACCTCTTTCATTCCTTCCATAATCTGACCTAGGGAACCCTTAATTGCTCCCTGGATCTGATTAGAAGCCACTTCACCATCCAACCCTTGAGATCTGCAAAAATTCACCTATCTTTCCCTGCAGACACTGTGTTTTAGAACCTTGATCCAGTATTGTTTGTCTAACCTATGACTCCATAGCCCAATGGAAAAAGCAAACCTCTGTTCATCTAAGTAAGTGATCCCACCACCCAAATTCAAAATAAAACCCAAGTGCAACCATAACTAGCCTAAAATTTATTAACTAAAACAAAGTTAAATTATAAAGAGAGAGCCCTCTCTGAGCATCAGGAAGGCTAGGTCCTGATCTCCAAAAGTGGTTTGTCGTTACCTCTATTATTTACTTCTTTAAAACTTTCAAGGGGAATTTTGGAGTGATAACATCATTAGCGACCATACCGGGGACGGCTAACATTTTCTTCAGAAATATTTTACAGGTTCAAATCTGATCTATGATGGTGGACAGTGATCAGACACACAAAGGTTAAAATCATCCACTTGGTGACTCCAAATCAATTTCAACTCCACTGGAGGAATGAACCTGAAAGAAAAATATGGGAAGATCAGGTTTCTAACTTGGATTGTTATCCAAGACATCATGTTTTTCCTCCTCAAGAAGATTTTTCAATGTATATTGTATTTTAGAAAAGATCTTAGATTAGTTTTTAATTATTTTCCTTTGAATATTGTAAACATAAAATCTCTTTACACATTTGAGCAGCATTCTTCTGAATCTTATGATGATCATTTTCCAATCAAGAAATCTCAAATAATCAAGAATGATCTTACAATCCCTGTACATATTCCTGTACCTTGGAAAGTTCCTGATAGGTATAAGCCACTCATCTTACCTCCTACACTCCATGTTTTCCCTAACAATTATTACAAATATCTCCCTAGGTTTGATGGAGAAGATGGTAAAATCACTACCCAAAAACATATTCAAGGTTTTGAGAATTATCTGGACTTATTTGAGAGTGATGAAGATGATGTTAGAATTGAACATTTTTCTCTCTCTTTGCAAAGTAGAGTAAAGAGTTGGTTCAAGAATCTACCTATTGCAAGCATCTCAAATTTCCAACAGTTTGTCAAATTTTTCCTTGATAGATGGATAATCAAAGTCAATCTTTTTGTGATCATAGAAGAAGACAATCAATTAAAAAGACATCCAAATGAAGCAATACAACAATTTTCGAACAGATTTAAAAATCTATTATTCAATTCCATCAAATATAAGACCTCCTCCTGATTCAACTCTCTTGCATTATCCAAAAGCATTTGATATATAGATAGAATTTCAGCTAAGAGAAAGGAATCCCTCAACACTGGAACAGATGTAGAACATTACAGTAGATGTAGAAGTTAATCTACAAATTAGAAGAGAAAAGTTGAAAGCAGAAGTGGAGAAGAACAAGATTGCAGAGGTAAAACTCGACATATTGGTAAGAAAAATAGAGGAAAGGATACAGAAGATCATCATGAAAGATAAATTTTTTGTTCAAAGTCACCATGACACATTTATTTCAAAAAAAGAAGAGGTTGATAGCCATGAACAATTTCCTGCTAATTCCGACTGCCATAGATTAGAAGATAGATTTATAGAGCAATATGTGGAGAAGTAATCTGTTGATCTAATGTGTATGTTTGATGACATTACTTCTTTTAATGATTTTCCTAAATATGATCAGTATGATGATAATTATGTTCTTCAAATCCAAACTAAACTTACATAGCAATCAGAAACTAGTATGGGAAATAAAGAAATTTAGTTTCAGCAGCTTGAAAACAGTGATCATCTTATTCATATCAGCTATGAAAGTGAGGAAGAAAGTGTAGAAAATTTGGAAATAAGTGAAGCTTCTTTGCCTCTTTGTTTTGCTTCATTTCAGTTCATCAGAGAAAACTTTAAAGCAATCAAAAATCAACAGTCTTTAGGTATTGATATTGACAACAAAGAAGACAATGAAAATCTTAATCAAGATTCTTCAGTTTCACAAGTGCAGTTATCAAATTATATTGAGACATCTGATCAGACGACACAGGAAAGTTCTATACCAATATGTTTTGAATCATTTTAGTTTTTAAAGGAAATATGGTATAATATCTCCAAAGAAAAGGATGAACAACATGCATAAATCCATGAAGTCCCATTAAAACCCATATGTAATAGGTTGCAGCAATCCTTCCACGTATTTTATGATCCAATAGCTGATATGTTAGATGATGAATGCAATCAGAATTTTTCTCCATTAACTAACTATGAGATTCAAAATCAAGATGATAAAGGTTTCACCAAACAGACATTTCAATCAGTAGAAATATCATCACAAAGCTTATCTGAAAATCTGCAGGGTGATAAAGATGAAAATGACATTTCACTTTCATGGCATGGAGGCCATCCAGAACAATTGTACAGTTGCTTAGATCAGTTAAACATTAGTGTATATATCTTGGAAGATCCTTTTGTACAGTTTCTAGAGTCAACAAAGGAAATCAAGTATTTCCTTCTCTTCTCATTTGTTGACAAGGTTATTATTGGTTTTAAAATCTCAGTTTTGATCACAAAAAAGCAAATGCAGCAAAATACATCAAATTACATAATGCTTGAATGGTTGCATTCGCTGTTTCATTTTACCTAACCAGCAGTTGAACAGCTGAATAGAGTAAGCAAGTAGGAATTCAATTTATTTTATTTTTTAGTTTTCAGCAAGTTATGAAATAATTCATTAGAAGTTGAAGCCTGGAAAGAAGGTCCTAAAGATATTGATGATCTATTAGTTTGGTTTGAGAATTGTAGTACCTCTTTTCAGTTTCAAATCAAATTTCAGTTTGCAGAAAAGGGTGTATTTTCAGTTCAAGAGTTTCAATCACAGAGATTATACAACAAAGCATATACATGTTTGGGATTGGCCCAATGGATCATGCTACTAGTCAAGGGTGTTCTTGACATCTCACAAGGAGATGTCATCTCCATGTGGAGCCACTGTTAGGGTCCTATAATAATAGGATTCATAATTTTGAATTGACTATGGTCAGTATTGTAATATTGTACATATCTTTTCTTTCTGCAAATGCATTCCCAAATTAAGAAATGTAAAGAGGTTATGTCCTAAAAGAACAATCAAAGGACAAAAAGAAACAAAGATCAAAAAAGTGAAAAATATGAACCCCGCAAAAAGAGATAAAAATAGATCATGAAAGTGTGCAAATTCAAATGCCACTACTATTTTACTTTTTCTACAAATAATGATTATGTGTAGCTTATTTAAAATACCATAATCCATGATAAGTCAAATAGCTTAATCTTGAATTTTCATGCTTTAAATTAATGTTGATAGATAGAGAATAAAAATCTAGCCAAACAGTTTAATCTTGGCAGATCAATAGTTAAAATAGAGAATGATAGGGAGCTTAAAAGTTTAACCTGAGCTCTTGGATGAAATAAGGTGCGAATTAGTTAGTTTCTTTTTTCAAAGAAAAATGAATAAGGGTTTGCAAGCTCAAATGCACTCATGTAAATAAGGAATAAAATGTTAAAATAGCAGATGGGTAGGTACGAGCAATTTTTACAATCATGGATAAACATCATTTGGCATATTACTAATTTCCCTCCCCACAATGTGCTCCAATACTAAAATACTTCAGTCATAAAGGCTCAGATCATTTCTCTTACTTTTGGTGGGACCAGACCCTCAATTTAATGACTGATGGACATCAATTATTAGATTCCACCTTATTGAAACCCTTCTCATTCATGAAAACACCCTTTTCCCTTTACATCACTCATTTTACCCTACAAAATCCCCTTTTCCTAAGTTTAAAAAACATTTTACCTAGGAAAGGTAAAACCCCCTTAACTAATTACCCTCTCATTCAAAATACTCAAAAACCCACAAAAAATGCTTTTATCCTAAGTATAAGTGATAAATGTTGATATTGGGCCGCCACAACGAAGAAATTCAAGCCAAACACCATATTTTACACTCTACTTACTATATTTTACATTCCGCATTCATTTCATATTAACATACTAACCTAATGTATTATCTCCCCGATATACCTTTTTCCTGTATTAAATAACTCCTTCATATATAATATCCAAACCCCGATTTAATTATAAACTATAGTTTCATCCCCTACGTTGTTTAAATTAACTTGCCGCTTCATATTTCCCCAACATAAACCTATTAACACACCAACCCTTGTTGCCATTAAAGAAAACCCCACAAATCTTCACCCTGATTTCCCTCCGTGCAGCTTCACCGCACGACAGCCATTAGATCTCTCACCCCCAAATCTGACGATGTGCATCCATATCATGCTCACTCCCTCTCTGACCTTTATCAGCCTGAGATCACACGAGATTCGTGGTTTTGCTTGAGCCTGATTTCGCTACGTGTCAGTGTTTGGCATAGATCGCGTTCCCTCGGGGAAATACCTCCCGCCTACCAAAATTAGTGCAATGGCCTCCAAAACCACCTCCCTGGCCAACGCGAAAACTGTCCACTGTACATAAAATAATTTCCCTGCCAAAATATAACCATTGACCTTTAAAAGGTCGAGAAGCCCCATTTCAACCTTTTTCGCTCATTTTTATGTAGGACCTCAGCAATACGTTTGCGACACCCTCAGCCTCTGCGACCAAAATTCACTATCGTCTACCACCCGAAGAAGCTCTGGAACCCAATTTGAGCATCCAATTCACGTCTGCACCACCATACCCTTTACAATCACCATTCAAACCAATTTGCAAGCCAATTCACCAATTTCCAGGTATTTTGAGAAAAAACCAAAATGACCCTCTCATTTGAAAATGTACAGTAAAATTCAAAAGGTTAGAGTGAAAATAAAAAAAGCACAGTAAAAGGAAAAAGATAAATCAGCTAGATGAAAGAGTATCAGTAAAAGTGTATCAGATTGAAAAATCAAAGTGAATAAAAGCAGCCAGCAGGAAGACAAATAGCATGGAAGACAGTTACAAAGCATTCAGATAAAATAAATTCATATCAAAGTGAAGATAGATAAAAAAAACAGAGCAATCAAGGTAAAAAGTAAAAGTAAACATGGAGACAGTAAGGGTTAAACAGAGATGAAGACACTTTCACCAGCAACAATGAAGTTTATCCAAAGTAAAGGTAAAAACGGTTAAAAGAAAATTAAGGTTAAAAGATGAAATCAGAGTAGAAATGGTGCATTTTCCAGAAATTTCCTGTTTAAGTCATAATTTTGCAAAAATTATTGTGGCCAATCAAAGATGCAATTTGAGAAACTGGTGGATGTTTGTGTTCCTAGATTTCCAATCTACAAACACCTATCTCACTGTTTACACATGTATTACAAAAAGGGAGATAAATGCATATCTTCAGTGCCTATTTTTCGGACTGTGTAAAGTCTTGTTTTTGACATCTATTTGTAGAGAATATTTTGAACAGCTGGAGCAGAATTTTGGGAAACTAAAAGAGGTTTATCTCAATAACATACTTATCTACAATAACATCTTTCATGTTTTACATATCTATCTCATATTGAGATATAAAAAGGTATCACTGGACCCTAAGTTTGTAGAATTTCTGGGGTAGAATGCACAAAGGAAGGAGGTAGTTAGTGACTTGGAAGCCTCATCATCAATTAAGAGTTGCTATGAAATTTGAATTTCTCTTATTTTTCACCATCAATCCATAAATATAGTGCCAAATAGATTCATTAGTTTTGAGTGTCCTTTATTTAAGTTTTATTAATGTAAAATAGTTTGAGATATTTGTAAAACCAATCTTGATATTTTTTCAATATATTTCAGTTTAGAATTTGTATAAATACTTCTTCATTTAAAGTATTTTGTGGTGGATTGATATAGATTTGTAGAGTTATTTTTATCTTGAACCTAATTGTGATTGTACCATTTTCAAGTCAACAGACTGGAGCAAGTAATAAAAGCATTGAACTGGAGGATTCATGATATGAGCTATTTGCAGTGAAGTATCTTCTTTATGTGATTTTGTTACCTTTCTTATGTTTTTCACAAACTTAACTGTTTTCTAAATTTGAATATATTCACTGGAAATATCACTTAGAATTTGTCTAGGTACACTCTGTTTTGCACAGTTAGTCATTTACATGTTTTCCTCTGATACTCGAATATGAGAATCCTTAATTTCTCTCCCATCCTGGTTGACCTCTTTCATTCCTTCCATAATCTGGCCTAGGGAACCCTTAATTTCTCCCTGGATCCGATTAGAAGTGACTTCACCATCTAGCCCTTGAGATCTGCTAAAACTCACCTATATTTCCTTGTAGACACTGTCGTTTAGAACCTTGATCCAGTATTGTTTGTCTAACCTATGACTCCATAGCCCAATGGAAAAAGCAAACCTATGTTCATCTAAGTGATCCCACCACCCAAATTCAAAACAAAACTGAAGCGCAATCATAACTAGCCTAAAATTTATTAACTAAAACAAAGTTAAATTATAAAGAGAGAGACCTCTCTGAGCATCAGGAAGGCTAGGTCCTGATCTCCAAAAGTGGGTTGTGGTTACCTCTATTATTTCCTTCTTTAAAACATTCAAAAGGAATTTTGGAGTGATAATAGAGGGTGTTGACAATAATACTGAGAGGGGGGGGTGAATCAGTATTATCTAATTCTTTTAATAAATCTTCCTTATTTGATCTTTGAATTATTTTTGCATGTCAGTACCATAAAAATAATGAGCATGAACAAGAAAACAGATAGTCACACCAAAGAACACAAGATGTAAGGTGGAAACCCAATGTGGGTGAAAACCACCTGCTGCAATATGTCTCTATCTTCTTTCAAAATTAGAAACTCCTTTTACAATGATTTTGTACTGGTGCAGTCCTTTACCAGTACGCAGGCTGCAACCTGCAGAGAGCTGCAACTCTCTCTCACTCTCGTTTTCCAGTCTCTCCTGGAAGGGAGCTACAACCCCCTACTTCTTTTCATAAAGCATCAAATGATCATCAAGTACATAACAGTTACTGTCTACTACAGTTATCAGATCAGCAATAATAGAATTAACCCAGAACACCTTATCAACAGAGAAATACAATCAACAGAACATCTTAAGACAGAGACGCAGTTTTCCCTTCTGTGGCATGCGTCGCGACGCAATTCACCTTCTGCTTTCCTGTGTACACCCGCAGGTATCCTTCTGTTGCGCTGCGTGCCCACGCACTGTTCCTTCAACTGCACTGCGTCCTTTTGCTGCAGGGACGCACCCAAAAACACTATCGCGCCGCGTCCTGTTGCTGCAGGGATGCACCCAGAGATACTATCGCGCCGCGTCTTTTTACTGCAGGGACGCACCTGAACCTTATTCCGATCTGCATCCCCACGCAGTGCACCTGTTTCTGTACTGCGTCCCGGACACACCAGAATATTACTCTGCCCTGCGTCCCCACGCAGGTCTCGTTCTACTGCACTGCGTCCCGGCGCACTTGCCTTTCACTGTACCTGCGTACCTTCGGGTATGAATGATTTCAAGACTTTAAGAGTAACCCAAACAGTCAGATCTACAGATCTGATCATGCGCCAAAGAGATCTCAGTCCTTTTGTAGATTCGCCTTCTTTAGATCTAGACCAGATCTAGCCCAATAAGATATTCAACCCAAGACACCTTCAAGCCAAATGATCTCCTTTGCTTTATATAGGCAAGCTCTTCCTCAAATCATGGAACAATACCACGAGCCGACACCTTAATAACACAATACCGTCGGCTAGATACCAAGAGTAAATCACAAGAAACCCCCACGTGTGCTTTTCTCTGCCTTGAAATGTGTGCACTGGGTGGACGCACCTCCTGAACGGCTGACCTGCGTCTTTGGACGCGGTCCTTGCATGGTGTACCTGCGGGTACGCACCTTCTGAACTGATTTCCTGCGTCCTTCTTAATTTTTCAATAAAATGAGAGCCTTGCCACGGGAATTGCCATCAAGTACAACATCTGTAACATATAGTCATACCAGAAACATAATGCCAACAATCTCCCCCTTTGGACTTGATGGCAACCTCACAAACTTCAGCGTCATTCTCCCCCTTTGACATCAAGGGCAAAGGGGTATGCTCCCCCTAGGAACATGCTCCCCCTGAATACGAACCAGATCTGCAACAAAGAACCATAATCCACCATGAAAGAGATAGAGACATATTGCAGCCATTTCCAAGATCTCCTTCTAACCATCCTCCATAATGCCAACAATGCATTATGTGCTCCCCCTGAACCTGTACCATCAATCAGAAAAAAAAAGGTTCAACAATAAGATGATGCATCAACAACCCCCAGCTTTTGCCTGAGGTATTCAAAAGTGTCCCTGGGGAATGGTTTGGTGAGAATATCCGCAACTTGTTCCTTAGAAGGAACATACTCCAACTTGACCTTCTGTTCAAGTACTTGTTCCCGGAGAAAATGGTACTTGATTGGTATGTGCTTGGTTTTTGAATGCATAACAAGATTCTTTGAGATGCTGATTGCACTTGTGTTGTCACATAAGATGGGGATTGGTGGTGTACAAGTGATTTGAAAATCCTGCAAAGTCTGCATCATCCAAAGGAGTTGGGTGCAACAAGATGCAGCAGCAACATATTCCGCTTCAGCTGTAGACAAGGCAATTGAACTCTGTTTCTTGCTGAACCAAGATACCAGTCTGTAACCCATAAAGAACGCACCACCACTTGTGCTTTTCCTGTCATCCACGCTTCCGGCCCAATCTGCATCTGTATAAGCATGAAGTGTAAGATCTGTATCTCTAGGATACCATAAGCCATAATTTTGAGTCCCTTGAAGATATTTGAAAATTCTCTTCACTGCCTGAAGATGAGTCTCCTTCGGATTTGCCTGAAATCTTCCAACTATTCCAACTGCATGCATGATATCCAGTCGGGTACCTGTCAAATAAAGTAAACTTCCAATCATAGATCTGTAGGTTGGTTGATGTACTGCTGCAGATTCATCATTTGCACTGAGGCTACATCCTGTGACCATGGGTGTACATACTGGTTTTGCATCTTCCATACCATATTTCTTCAAAATCTATTTGAGATACTTGGTTTGAGATAAAAAGATTCCTCCTTCTTTTTGTTGGATTTGCAAACCAAGGAAATATGTCAGTTCTCCTAGCAAAGACATTTCAAATTCTTTCTGCATGACCGAGGCAAAGTTTTGACTCATAGCTTCTTCATTGCTCCCAAAAATAATGTCATCTACATACACAACAAGTATTAGCAATTTGTCATTTTCAACTTTTATATAAAGATTGCTATCTGCTGATCCTTTTGAAAAACCTTGTTGATGAAGATATTTGTCCAAATGGTAGTACCAAGCCCTTGGAGCTTGTTTGAGACCATAGAGAGCCTTTTTCAATCTGCATACAAGATTTGGATCATTTCCAAGAATGAACCCATCTGGCTGTTCAATGTACACTTCTTCTTCCAAGTCTCCATTTAGAAAGGCTGATTTCACGTCCATTTGAAATACTTTGAAGTTTTGAAAACTTGAGAGAGCAAGAAACATTCGGATGGCCTCAAGTCTTGCAACAGGAGCAAAGGTTTCTTCAAAGTCTATCCCTTCTTGCTGCGCATATCCTTTACAAACAAGTCTGGCTTTGTTTCTAATTACTTCTCCATTTTCATTCAATTTGTTTTTGAAGACCCATTTTGTCCCGATAACATTCTTATCTTTTGGTCTAGGAACCAGCTCCCAAGTGTTGTTCTTTTCGATCTGCTCAAGTTCTTCATCCATTGCTTTCACCCAACATTCATCTTTGCATGCTTCTTTCACATTTTGTGGTTCAGACGAGGAGAGTAATGCCAAATAGCTTGAAGCTTCTGCAACTGTTCTTCTAGTTTGTACACCTGCTTCTTTCTGTCCCATAATCTGAGATTCTGGATGGTTCTTCTGAACATATCTGGATGGAGTCTTTTCTTCTATTCTTGTTTGCTCCTTTGGTTCTTCTTGAGGTTCTTCTTGAGGTTCTTCTTGAGGTTATTCTTCTTCATCATTCTGTCTTTGAGGGTAGCCTTCATCTTCTTCGATGTCTTCACGATGTACTTGCCTAGGAATGTATCCCTTCTCATCAACCACTACATCAACGCTGTCAACAATTCTGCCAAGTCTTTTATTGTAGCATTTGTATGCTTTGCTATATGGAGAGTAACCAAGAAGAATGCCTTCATCTGCTCTAGGTTCAAGTTTGCCAAGTTGCTCATCAGTATTCTTGATATAGCATTTGCTCCCAAAGATTTTGAAGTGCTTTACTGAAGGAGTTTTACCACTCCAGAGCTCATGAGGAGTTTGAGTGTTGTTCACCCGGACATTTGTTTTGTTGAGAATAATAACCGCAGCATGTGCAGCTTCACCCCAGAAAGTTGCGGGAGTTCCTGATTCATCAAGCATAGCACGAGCCATTTGTTGGATTGTTCTGTTCATTCTCTCCACAACTCCATTTTGCTGGGAAGTTCTTGCTGTAGAGAATTCTCTTCTTATCCCATGTTCTTCACAGAAATTGAAAAATTCATTTGAAGTAAATTCCCCACCTCTGTCAGATCTGAGGCACTTAATTTTGTGACCTGATTCATTTTCAACCAAGGCTTTGAAAGATTTGAATTTTTCGAATGCTTCATCTTTGTGCTTCATAAGTCCTAACCAGACAAACCTGGAGAAATCATCAATGAATAATATCAAGTATTCTTCTCCTCGAGGTGTCCTTTTTCTGAAGGGACCGCATGTATCTGTATGTACTAGCTCAAGAGGCATGCTAGCTGATCCTTCTTTCTCTTGAAAGTTAGTTCGGGTTTGTTTTCCAAACTGACATGATTTGCATATGGTGTTGTCAGGAATTTTGATATCTGGAAGATCGCGAACTGCCTGATATTTGCATGCTTTCCTTATTTGTGAGAAGCTTAGATGTCCCAACCTTCGATGCCATAACCAGTGCTCTTCATCCTTGCTCAGATAGCATTGTTGTTGTCCTTCTTCAAATATGTACAGATTATTTGGAGTTCTTTTGCCTTTGAGCACTGTTTTACCTGTATCAAGATCACGAACAAGACATCCATTTGATCTGAATATAACCTCGGTTCTTTGATCACACATCTGGCTGACACTTAGAAGATTATGCTTCAATCCATCAACATACAAAACATTTCTAGCCTTGACCTTTTCTTTTAACTGAGCAATGCCTTTTCCTTTTATAGTTGCAGGAGTATAATTTCCAAAAGAGACTTTCTTTCCCTTTTCTAAAGTAGAATAAGACTCAAGTTTTTCTTTATCACCTGTCATATGCTTCGAACATCCACTGTCAATGTACCATAGATTTTCCTGTCCCTCTGCATAAAATGCTATCCCACATCTTTCCGTTTGAGGTTCCTTTATTCTCCATGTTTTGGTGCTTGAGGCTTGTTCCTTTTTCTGCTCTTGTTCCTTTTTCTGCTGAAACCTTCTCCTGCATTCAGAGTCTTCATGACCAAAATTATTGCAAATAGAACATTCAACTTCATTTTCAAGAACCGAAAAGTTGTTATAGGTCCTTTTTGTAATCCCTGTCATACTTCTTTGTTTTTGAGCTTCCCTAGTCATGATTGTTTTATATGCAACACATTGAGCTGCTTTGTGACCAAAGTTATGGCAAGAAAAGCATTGTCCATTGAAGAAGCTTCTGCGGTTATTGAATCTACCAGCCAACTGATTGTAATTTCTATTTTCATCTATTCTTGAACCAAACTGAGAAGATTTTACCTGTGGCTGGTTGTAGCTTTTGTTCACCCTTAAGATGGATTGCCCCTGATAGTTTCTGTTTGTAATACGTCCCTGCTTTACCTGATGATCTTCATTGTTCTTTTGCTCATTTCTTCTTGCCGCATCAAGATAACTTTTTGAGGTGGATGCTTGAGAGGTTTCTCCATTATAACCCAGACCTGTCTTGTTTAGAGGAGACCGCTGCACATTGATAATCTCATCCAAAGTTTCAGATCCTTTGACAAACTTAAGATTAATAGCTTTTGTTTTCTCAATCTCTTTTCTAAGACCAACAATTTCACCTTCTAGTTTTTCAAGGTGTTTTTCCTTTTCATCAATTTGAAATTGTAGAGTATCAATGATCACATTCTTTTCTTCTATACATCTCTTGAGTCTAGTAATTTCATCATAAAGGTTATCCACATCTACAGCATCCATATAATCATCATCTTCAAATGCCATTAACAACTTATATTTATTACCTTGTTCATCTTCATCACTGTTTGATAAACCATCACTATCTTCATGGGTGTAGTAGCTTTTCTTATTTGCACCTTGTTTCTTGTTCCATCTAGCAGGTTCCTTTCCTTTATCCTTATAAGGACATTTTGCAGCATAATGACCTACTCTTCCACAAGCAAAGCATTTAAAAGGTAGCTTACCTCTGAACCTTCCAGAACCCCTTTGAAGATTTCTGACAAAATTTGATTCTTCTTCCTCTTCTTCTGGAACATGGCTTGCTTCATAATAATCTTCTTTGCCTGATGCCTTGAAAGCAGCTTCCCTTCTGTCTGATGGACCTCCCTTTCTCATTTCATAAGCAGTTAGAATTCCATGTAGCTGAGACATAGTGAGAATTCGGAGATTTTCCTTTTCTTCTATTGCAGACACTTTAGATTCAAACTTGGGGGACAATGATCTTAGAACCTTTTCAACTACTATAGCCTCTTTTATTTCTTCACCCAAATTTTTCATACAATTAACAATCTCATCTACCCGAAGAAAATAATTAGCCACACTTTCATCATTATACATCTTGAGAGTCTCATACTGAATCCTGGGAGTTTGAAGTTTAGCACGCTTTACCTATTCATCTCCTTCATAGCTCGTGAAAATTTTGTCCCATATCTCTTTTGCGGATTTGTAGTGCATTACCTTCATGAATTCTGTTTGGGATATACATCCTAATAGAGTACTGACTGCTTTCGCATTTGTTTCATACTTCTTCTTCTCAGCTGTATCTGTAGGAGTAGCTGAAGGAAAAGCGTAGCCTGTTTCTACAATGTCCCAAACTTCTGTACCAAGAGATTGAAGATATGCAGTAACTCTTACCTTCCAATAGTTGAAGTTTGTCCCATCAAAAACCGGTGGCCTGATTGATGCTTCTCTCTCGTAGTTGCTCATGATGAACGATCTACCTTCAAGCGATCAAGCTTCTCTGAAGGACCTGCTCTGATACCAATTGTTGACAATAATACTGAGAGGGGGGGTGAATCAGTATTATCTAATTCTTTTAATAAATCTTCCTTATTTGATCTTTGAATTATTTTTGCATGTCAGTACCATAAAAATAATGAGCATGAACAAGAAAACAGATAGTCACACCAAAGAACACAAGATGTAAGGTGGAAACCCAATGTGGGTGAAAACCACCTGCTGCAATATGTCTCTATCTTCTTTCAAAATTAGAAACTCCTTTTACAATGATTTTGTACTGGTGCAATCCTTTACCAGTACGCAGGCTGCAACCTGCAGAGAGCTGCAACTCTCTCTCACTCTCGTTTTCCAGTCTCTCCTGGAAGGGAGCTACAACCCCCTACTTCTTTTCATAAAGCATCAAATGATCATCAAGTACATAACAGTTACTGTCTACTACAGTTATCAGATCAGCAATAACAGAATTAACCCAGAACACCTTATCAACAGAGAAATACAATCAACAGAACATCTTAAGACAGAGACGCAGTTTTCCCTTCTGTGGCCTGCGTCGCGACGCAATTCACCTTCTGCTTTCCTGCGTACACCCGCAGGTATCCTTCCGCTGCGCTGCGTGCCCACGCACTGTTCCTTCAACTGCACTGCGTCCTTTTGCTGCAGGGACGCACCCAAAAACACTATCGCGCCGCGTCCTGTTGCTGCAGGGATGCACCCAGAGATACTATCGCGCCGCGTCTTTTTACTGCAGGGACGCACCTGAACCTTATTCCGATCTGCGTCCCCACGCAGTGCGCCTGTTTCTGTACTGCGTCCCGGACGCACCAGAATATTACTCTGCCCTGCGTCCCCACGCAGGTCTCGTTCTACTGCACTGCGTCCCGGCGCACTTGCCTTTCACTGTACCTGCGTACCTTCGGGTATGAATGATTTCAAGACTTTAAGAGTAAACCAAACAGTCAGATCTATAGATCTGATCATGCGCCAAAGAGATCTCAGTCCTTTTGTAGATTCGCCTTCTTTAGATCTAGACCAGATCTAGCCCAATAAGATATTCAACCCAAGACACCTTCAAGCCAAATGATCTCCTTTGCTTTATATAGGCAAGCTCTTCCTCAAATCATGGAACAATACCACGAGCCGACACCTTAATAACACAATACCGTCGGCTAGATACCAAGAGTAAATCACAAGAAACCCCCACGTGTGCTTTTCTCTGCCTTGAAATGTGTGCACTGGGTGGACGCACCTCCTGAACGGCTGACCTGCGTCTTTGGACGCGGTCCTTGCATGGTGTACCTGCGGGTACGCACCTTCTGAACTGATTTCCTACGTCCTTCTTAATTTTTCAATAAAATGAGAGCCTTGCCATGGGAGTTGCCATCAAGTACAACATCTGTAACATATAGTCATACCAGAAACATAATGCCAACAGAGGGGTCCACTGACATCTGGGCAATGTGACCACTGAGTTGTTTTACAGCAGCCCCGAAGGTTGCACCGATAATCCCATTGGCATGCGCTCCAACTTGCTGAGTAGTGAGAGAATTGGAGTTGCAAGGGGCATTGGGAATTACGTCGTATAGAGTGTTGGACTACGAATATATCAAATCCAAGTGTTGGGCACAATGAATGGATTGGTCTTCTGTGACCGCACCACCTAAGGCAACATCCTTAGTGATTTGGGGGAGTAGAGACTTGAAGAACCAATTCGCTAAGAGCTAGTCTGGGAGGGGAGCTTTGACTAACCTCTGCCTACGTCTCCATTCATGTATATGATCAGAGATGTGGGTGGCGGTATCCTAATGTAATGAAGTGAGGAGTTCCATGCCAATTTCATAGTGGATGGGTAGTTGGAATTGCTTTAAGAATTCCATCACTAGAGTGCCAAAGGTATTGACTGACATGCGTGGTATCTCAATGTACCACTTGGCTGCATTGCTAACAAAGGTGCGAGGAAAAATACGCAACTAGATACTATCATCCACCATGGAGTTAGAAACAAACCATAGATGATAGGTGGTGATGTGTGTACCCGAATCCTCCCCTTGTCTCCCTTCGAACTTTGGGATGTCTATCGGTATTTTATGCGAGTTTGGCAGCCAAAGTAAGTTATGATAGATGGGGTCATTTGTGAGTTTGTACAAGTCAGGGATATCAAGCATTGCCAAGAAAGGCAAAGTGTTTGATGCCTCCGAGTCGGACCAAGGCAATGACATATGACTTGAGGATCCTTGCGGTCCTCCCATCATGTTGTTCCCAATATTATACACAGGTTGCGTGGTATTTTAGATGCCTTGGGATATGGTATTGTATTATGGATTTCCATAGGGATTGTTAGGTTGGGGGATAGAAGTGCCCCCAGGATAAGCAGTGCCCCCTTGACTCATTTGAGGTTGTGAGTAGGCAGCCCCCATGGATTGATTAGGACCTCATTAAGGGTTCCCGCTTGCCACAGAACTAACCATAAGTCCTTGACTAGCATAAGGAGTGTTCATGTCAATCAGTGATTAACCATGCATGCCTGGAAACAAATGGGGAACTGTTACGCTCCTGGCTAGTATATGCATATTGGGAGTGCCCCCAGATACTTGAATTTGGGGGTTAGAACTATACAATGGATGCCAACCATATTGTTGGTTGAAGGGACCCGCACTAACTGTCTTATATTGAGTGTTATAAGGAGCGCTATATGTAGCACTTGTAGAAGGTTTAGGGTTTGACACTAAAGGGGTGGAACTTGGAATAGATTGGTTTCCACTCGTGGAGGGTGTCACCATATGGGTTGAACCTGGGACAAATGGGATAGCAGGGTTCGCCATCAAAGGTGTGGTATTGAATGTCAACTAGGGAAGTGGTGGGGGACCAGAAGTGTCCAAAAAGTCCCACGACCCATTAGTTGTCGACAGGATGGCTGGAAGTGTTCCAACTGAAGACAAAGGAGGTATACATGCAACAAGAACCAAGAGTGGTACCAACAGATTTGTGATTGGAGGATTGTATGGAGGAAAAAATCTTTCAGTAAAGAAATCCTCTAGTAAGCTTGAATCATGGGATGTCCAAATTGATTCTGTGTGAGATCTTGGAGACTTATTTCCCGAAGATGGGGAATCTAGTTCACTAGAGCTCGAAAAATCCTCCATAGTGAGTGGGGGAAATCCTAACAACCATCTAGATTGATGCCGAGGGCCGGATGTAGCCACGGTGGCCAATAATTTTTATCAGTAAATTTTACAGTGATATTTATTAAAGTCTCAATGATAACACTCTGACACCTAAAAAATAAAAAAATACACTAAGTAAATCAATTAACAAGCAGAGGGAAATGACCCTATTTGATAAGCACCATTCACTAGAGAAGAAACCCAGTATCACAACAAATAATAGAGAAAGATGGCCAAATGTACAGTTACAGTTACTCTAGAGCTTCACCTGAACCTCAGATTGAGGGGCCAAGTACTCTCGTGAAGATGAGCAACCTCCCAAAAACTAAAGATAGAGTAGGTCTGTCTCTGTTAGGTACCAGGGTAGCCCACCCAAATCACCTTGTGTTAGTCCCATAAATTATGGCCATTAAGGATAGCTCATATCACAAACACTACCGGGGGGGACATAGTCGCAGACAGTACGCTGTGTGGGTAGGATACTTGAGTCCCTGACTCAGCTCCGATATCCCCGAAGGGATCCCCGATACATAGAATACCCAAAGGAGATGTAAGCAAAGGTGCGCTACCTTCACTTACAGTCTGATGTTGTCTCATATTTAGCTCCTCTTTTACTAGAGTGGTCCCGGATAGTATGAATGTAGAAGGATTTCTCTCTTTTAATGACACTAGTTTTGGTATATCATCTTGGGCAGTTAACTCACACTAACTATCCCAAGATCCTAGCCTAAAATAAAGTGTGTTTACTCTAAAAGAGTCGCTGATTGATTTTATTAGGTAGATTTTAAATGTACTTCATTAGAGTCTTCTGTAGGGGTGTTGACGTATGAAATTATATGGGACTCTGACTCAAATCATGCAAAAACAATGCTTGTAAATTTTCACTTTCGATGATTAAGCTACTTCTACAAAGGGAGAGTCATTCATATATCAATATTCATTCCATGCATCCTATTCAATACAACATTAGCATAACTGACAGAACTTCAATGCTCACGAACAACTATTGAAACCAAATAATGTAGAAACTAATCAGCTCAGTAGAAAACAATAAAAATTTTGTATTTTTCTTTTAATGAAAATAAAAACTTTAATAAGTAAACTTATTTTCTTTAAAAAAAAAAATTGTTCAGGACACAGATCAGTTAAACAAGTGTAGTTTTAGATCCCTAGTCAGTCTATAAGCAAAGTTCCCAACCCGTGAGTTCACAAGGCAAGTTGTTTATCAAGAAATGGTTGACTAACACTTTGTACTAGAGGCTATAGAGTGTTAGTTTCAGCACTAATGCTCTGTTTGTGACAGTACAGTGCTTTATAAAGCACTATTTTCACTGGTAACCTGCGTTAGTGAGGAAAAACACTCAAAAAATAAGCTATGGGGATCAAATCTAGGGTTGAGCACTAAAAGAAGGGTGTTGTATTGGTTCCGAGTGGTCAGAAAGGGAATGAAGAAGTACAGGAAGCCCTGAAACAAAGAGAGATCTAGGAACTTTCTAGGAAAAATCGGGAACTAAGTGTAGTCCCTAGTGGAGTTACCAATTCTGCTATAGGGATTAATGCACGGGTGTTTGATGATGTAGAAAACCCTCAAGGGTCTTCCCGGGATCCTCAATAGATAGTCAAATTAGCTGCAACTGTCACAAAGATACATGCATATCTTTGTTAAACAAACGAATATCAAAGCGAGAAGGAATTATTACCTCGAGTCTTACTATGGTGTTGCTAGAGAGCGCGATGCAGCTAGGCAGAAGACCCCTAAGCCAGCTCCATATCAAAACCTGCACAAAGCAAAGACAAGCGTAATATCACAGCATAAAACCTTGATAAACAAATGCATTAACATATAAAAGATATCTAGTTGCATATAACTAAGCCACTCATGCTAGAAGATATTAGATCAACATATAAACAAGTTTATACTACCAACATCACATAGTGGACAACACAACTACAGTTCTATATTAATGTAGAAAGAGTGATTACAACCATCAGTTGCATCAGCCTTCGCTTACCCCTCCATCTCCTCTCTCTCTCTCCCTTCTTAACCTCTTCTGATGCCTTCGTCTAAGACTCTGCTTGATATTCAAATAGGGAATCCTTTCAAATGTTTCAACCTCTTTCACAATGGCCCAAGCCTTGCATATATAGCATCTAGGTTTAGGGTTGCCAAATCCTCCATGAGTTCCACTAGGAAAAAGCAGTGATATTTCTTGCTTTAGTGCTCTTTCCCATTTGCATACTCCATCAGGAATTAGTAATTCCCCCAAATAGGTCGAGTTCAGATGTTTCCCTGCTTTTATGAGCTGACATAGGAGAGAATATAGGGATATTTTATCAGTCAATTCACTCCTTTGACCCATAGAACTTGATGTAGTTTCACTAATGATGTTCCCGAGGTAACAACTAGAGTTACCCTAGGTACTAACACACCCTTAAGCTTGTTGAGAAGCTTTATAAAGAAAGTTTCTAGTATCTAGACAACGTTAGCTTGACAACTGGGCCTGTGAACTTGGTCTGTCCTTCAGTCATCATGTCTTTGTCCTCTGAGTTGATGAGGAGGTCATTTTCTTGTATAACATACCATATAAGAAGAGTTACCCCAAGGACATGTGAATGTAGTTTTGTCGTGATCCTTAGGGTTAATCTGGATCTAATTGTAACCACTAAAATCATCTTGGAAAGAGAAGAAATTCTTCCCTACAATACCATCTAAGACTTGATCAATGAAACGAAAAGGGAAATGGTATTTCTTGGTGGCTTTGTTCAATTCTCTATAATCCACACAGATCCTCCACTTCCCATTCTTCTTTGGGACCAAAACTAGAGGGGACACCCACTCACTATCTGAGATGGGGTCTATGAACCCTACATCCAACAACGTTTGCAATCCTTCCTTTACAATGTCCTTGAGGGATAGGTTCTTTCTCTTCTAATGTTGGCACATAGGTTTGCATCTCTCCTTGATGTAGATGTGATGAGTACAAACTAAGGTATGCACCCCATTCATTTCTTTATAGTTCCAAGCAAAAGCATATGTTGGCTTGTTGGGGCCTGACCCAGGTTCGGAGTTAATTAGCCAAAAAAATCCTGGTACTATTGGCCCTTTCATTAACAATCTATGGAGCGCGGACTGAGGTCTCACCTAAAGTAGTATAGGAGGGTGCTAGAACCAGGTTTCCACACCATGGAGATGTTTGATGAGTTCAACTGGTCCTTTGTCTGTTCCTGTGCGCAAGTGGCTTCGCACACCTTCCATGCCACACGGCTTGATACCCTGCCCTCATGTAGCCCTAACCAGGAGTTATGCCATACTCTACGTTATTACCCAAGATCTTATTTATCCTTCAGTGTTAGTTAAGCACCTTCACCTACCTAAATGTATTAAGTTATATTTAACAATACAAAACATTCATACAGGTGCGTGCAGTTAATAAACATTATATTTGCAAATTATATCACTCATGCATTAACCCAAGAATAGATACACAGAATTATAGCAAAACTTTTGTTTATTGATTCTCCAATGGTTACCCACCCTATGCACTCAGTTGCAAGGGTCCACGCCCTCATCTGTGGACTACTAGGCCTCTGTGCACTCAGCTACAGAGCCTTCTCCTACTCTACGACCCATAGACACACTCTACACTTTGACTCAACACTTCATCAATACCTTAGACTTATCATGCTTCGATCCCCTTTTTCAACACTTAGAGCCTCGCTCTATTTATACAATCCCATGGTCGCCAGACCATGGGTAGATCTTTCAAACTGACATTACATTACAAAACCAAGGGAGGACAACCCTGTGACTCTATTATACTTTCGCGCCCCGCGCCCGCAATTCGCGGAGCTTTTACAACAAGATTTAGTCAAAACTTGGGCTTTGAGCTCCAAAACATGCCTTGGGGGGATTCCATGCCCAACAAGCCCCCAACACAAACATCGTGACTCGCCCTTGAGTCACTCTGTTGGCTCAAAGATCTTTGTGCGGAGTCCCTCCAACTATTCTTGAACTGCGGCAAGGTCAACAGTGTATTGAGTTGTTGCTTGCTAGATCTGCTGCATAAGTTGTTCCAAGACCTCTGTGTCAAAACTGCTTCTCTACATCTGTGACAGTATCCCCTGCATTTGTTTGCAGTCCCACGCCTTTGTCTGGATCCTTGGAGTGCGAAGATTGTGTTTTTGTCGACTAGTCAGATATCCGGGCCACCCGTGTAGGGCTTCAAGCGGCTGCCATTCACTTTGCTTGGGAAAGGTTCTCCATTTAGTTTGACTAGCTATACCGTGCCTCCATCAGTGACCTCCTTAACAACGTATGGTCCCAGCTAATGAATTCTGAACTTTCTCGGGAATTTATCAAACTTACTGTCATACAGTAGCACTAAATCATTTACCTTGAAGGTGCGCAACTTAATATGGCAATCGTGTCAGGCCTTCTCATGCTGCTTTTGCACCTGTTGATGAAAGTTGGCCAAGAACCGTTCCTCCTCAAGTTCTTCCAACTACGTGAGCCTTTCTTCCAGGGCTTCGCAGTCTACCATACCTGTGAGCGCTGCTATGCGTAGACTAGGTACAATATACTCCATTGGCATGACAACTTCCATGCCATAAACTAATTGGAAAGGTGTTTGTCCCATCAATTTCTTGCACGTTGTCCTATAAGCCCATAGTACTGCAGGTACGCGCAGGTCCCAATCGCTTCACTACGCATTGCATACTTTGGTTAGTGCAGTCTCCAGTATTTTGTTGAATGCTTCTACTGTCCCATTGGCTTGTGGGTGATACGGTGTGCTTTTCTGATGATACACCTGGAACTCTTCTGTGAGCGCGCTGATGGTTTCGTTTAGGAAATGTGTACCGCAATCACTCATTAAGATTTTCGGACAGCCAAATACAGTCAACACGTGTTCAAAAAAAAACTTTGCAGCCGTGGTAGCCGTGCAATCTTTGACTACACTTCCACCCAACGAGTCAGGTACTCTGTCGCGGTGATGATGTATCGCACGCCTAGTTTTCCCTGAGGTTTGATAGGTCCTACAAATTTGATTGCCCACTTTTCAAAGGGTTGCAACGTCATTTGTGGATTCAAAGGCATCTCATCCCTTCGCGATGGTTTATCGGTACTTTGACATATATCACAGGCCTTACAGTGTACTTTTGAATCTTGATGAATCTATTATAAAACCATTTACCACCCTTGGTATTTGTGATGCTTGGTTTATGGTCTAGGGAAACCCCTCCTTCAAGACTTGGTCCAAATATTTTAAAAATAGTGTTTTATTCCCTGTACACTACTTTTCCCTGAGATAAAAGTGTGTACACGTGGGTTAGTCAATACCCAACCCACGTATATGTGTTAAAACACTTATAAAAAATAAATTTCCTTAACTATGGGCAAATTTCATGGGTTTTACCTATTGATTACCTCCTAGTGCCCGTGGCCCAACTGTTTCCCAACTATTTCCCAACTAAAAAACTAATTGGGAGAAGTAGAAATAGAATTCTATGGGAAGGCCTTAAGGAACTGAAGAGATAGGATTATTATACTGAGATTATCCCTGATTGAGTCTGAAGTATCCCTGTGCTTCAAGCACTTCCCCAAGTTTCAGGAAACCCTTGTTTCCTTGAGTGTTGATATTCTCCCACTTGCTTGAGATATCATGGTATTGGTTATGGAAGGAGGCTATTGAAGACTAGGACTGAAAGAATCTGGAGGACGGTTCCACTTGGAGCCGACAGAAGAAGACTCAGGTGAATTATCTATGTGTTAGTTATAGCTTTCTACAATAAAAAAAAGCAATGTCTTGTTCCTGAGATTAATTGTGTTTATGCATCAGATAGTGCTGTAATTCATATATGAATGTTATTTTGATATATAACTAATCATTTTATTATATGATATAAAGTTAGTTTCATTAAAATGCTTTATCTATATGCTACTATGTATGTTCGAATTGGTTGATTTGCAGATTTGAAGATCATCAAGAGTTGCAGAGGATCTGAACCCTGCTAGAACTACCCAAACGAAGGACATCCAAGTATGGTCGCTATCGCATAGTTTGTTTATATAAGCATGTTGCCTGATTTGTATGAGTGTTTCTTATTATAGTTTGCTCTTGCTCTGTTGGGGTTCCAACCCAAATCCCTAGGGTACTTATTCCCATAACAGAATTGGCGACTCCACTGGGGATAACAATCTTGTTATTCCTAGTTTGGGTTGTTCAGTGTCAATCAGGGCTTAGTTCTTGGTTTGCTTGTTGTGATAGTATTGTTTGGTCCAGTAGAATCTTAGACCTTAAGTCTGATCTTTTTGATCTAGCTTTATTTTTTATTTTTCTTTTAAAGCTTTGTATACGCACTTTAGTATGTTTACAGTAGCGTACACACGCTTGTTTCTGTGAAGTGAACCTGCTTATATGTGAGTTTCCTTTATCAAAAGTGTGTGTACATGCCTCTGTACTTGAACACAATAGCGTATACCATTTTTTGGATTGTTTTTTCAAATCTCTCTGCCCAAAAAGGTTTGTTTCTTGGTCTGTTTAGTCTCTAAGTGGGCAATTTCTATCTATAGAATTTTATTATTCTATGAGCTTACTATTTTGAAGTCTCTTCTGCTTTGAAAAGATTTGGCCTAGGTTTGCTTTTAAGTGAGTTTTATGATTTGTTTTTTGGCACACAAGACTTCGTACAGATGTTCTTGATTGTTCTAGTCCTCTAAAACAACATATTTTTTACAATCTTAGTGTCAAGCTTGGTTATTTGTCTACTTGCTTTGCTTTTCGTCATTTTGTGGCCTTATACCTTTTCTTGCTTTTTTGAAGTTCTTTTTTTACGAATTTGAAAGTATTTCTTTACTAACTTCTTGGTCAGTTTTTCAAGTTCTTTGTTATTGTTTGGGTCGTTTAGTACAAGTTGAAGCCTTTTTGTTCAAGTTTTCATTCGTTGTTGAATTTGTAACTTGCAAAGATTCCTTGTGCTCTTCTTTTAGTCTTTGAGTCTTCGTGGCATTTAGAGTGCTTTCAAAAGTTTGTTTTGATTGTTTCTTGAAAAAGAAAAGATCTTAAAAAACATTGTTTTTGTTTTCTTTTTCCAAGTTTGATTTTGGTTTCTTTTCATTTTTTGAAAGTGAATTGTGATCTTTTGCGATCTGTCCTTCTTGTTTGGAGAGAATTTTTGCATTCAAAATTTGTATTCTTTTCAAACACTTAAGTTGGCTTATTAATGGTTATAAACAATTGCTTTTGTTTTTTAGAGTGATTTAGGATCTTGCATCTTCATTACACCTTGCATTAGGATAGTTTGCATTGTTAAAGCATTAGTAGCCTTTTTAGTTTTTGTGTGTGTGAAGTGTGTTGCAAGAAAAGAAAAGAAAAAGTATTTTTCCTTATAGAAGTTTCGTAGAACCCACGTAGAGATCTCTTTTCGTCGAAGAAAAAATGATTGCATTCATGTAGTTAATTTTCATTGATTTCGATTGAGTCATACACACATCATTGGTTTCACTACCATCTATACCCTTGACTTAAAAGAATAGCCATCTAAAATCAAGAGCTAATTAGCATATAGAACTTTTGTATTGTCATCAAAATACACCAACAAGTTTAGGTTTATTGGGGCCTTGGATTAGGTGAGAGGAGAGTTAACTCTCCAAGGCCGCTCTAAATTACAAAACATAGAAGTTTAATTAAAGAGCGAAATCAAATAGTGTTAAGAAGACCGAGAAAGCTCTATGACTGGGAGTCAAGCATGAGGGTTAGTGAAGATAAGGATGAGAGATACCCCCTCTCTTACTTGTCAGATCCTACCTCACTACTATTCTGCCCAACTTCTGATATGAGTTGGTGACCATAGTTGCCTATCCTAGAGATCACACAAGTGGTTGCAGAGGGAAATCCCATGGCACTTGAGGTTGACGTTGCATCACGTTCAACAGTACTTCTGGAGGGTACCCTTGCGAAGCTTGGGCGCTTGCACCGGCAAAGGCTGTTGTCTAGAGGTTAGCGTAACTACTTCTGATACCTTCACTGATAGGCCTGGCCTGTCATTATCCCAGACTATCTTTGGAAGGTCCCTTACTTGACTTTCTTGTATTTTGGTGTCCGATCCTCATCACCCGGAGTGGAAATACTTGGAAGTTGTTTGATTGGTTGTATCTTTAGGGATTTTATAGTCAAGTGCTCTTTTCTCCTTGTATATAGTTGGATTTAGGTATTTTTGTCTAGTCACTTTTGGACTTTATATTCTGAGTGACTGACCTACCACTCCATTGATCTTGAAAGGCTTTTGATCTTTCTTTCGAAAGTTGTGGAGTTGCCTCCTCAAGGGCAAAGGTTTTCATTGTGCATCTATCTTCCTTGAAAACTCATTGTACATTCCCATGAGGGAAGGATCTGCGAATAAGTTAGATATGGCCAATATTCCTGTGGAAACCAACCAAGGTACCCTCCCAAAAGGGGATCCTTGTGCTTTTCCTTTCTTTGGAAATGTTGGTACTCCCTTGATGGCCACTTTGAATATCCTAGATTGAATGTTGGACTACCAGTTTGGCTGTGGTCCACTTAGAATATTCCAGATGTTCTTCTAGCTTCTCAGATGAATGCTTTATTTCAGGGGAATCATATGGATGTTAATTGTTCATCTTCTTTCAAAGAGAAATCTAGGATTCCTATTTCTCCTCCTTCTTGTAATAAGAGATCTAAAAAAGAGGAGAAAGAGGAAGACGAAGAAGAGGAATAATTCTATCCATTCATCATCAACCTCTGCCAGTCATGTTGGAGATGAGCTCTCAGCCACTGCAAGTCATGCTGGGGGTACAAGTCTAGTCACTACAAGTGATACTAACAATTCATCATCAACCTCTACCAGTCATTTTGGAGATGAGCTTTCAACCACTGCAAGTCATGTTGGGGGCACAAGTCTAGTCACTGAGAGTCATACTAGCAATTCATCATCAACCTCTGCTAGTCATATTGGAGATGGGCCTTCAGCCGATGCAAGTCATGCTGGGGGCATAAGTCTAGTCACTGCAAGTCATACTAGCAAAGAGTCACTGACCTCTACAAGTCATGTTCAGGACTCTCTGCAAACCACTGCTGGTCATGTTGGCGGAATAGATATTGATAAGAAACCTAGGCATGGAAGTTTTAAACCTAAGTTCCGTTGTAAGATATGCAAGGGAGACCATCTTACTCATTTGTGCCTAGTATTCCAGAGGTACAAAGGATATGGTCCGAGTCTGAAAGTTCTTCTACTCCTAGATCTGATATGGTTTCTGATCAATCTCACCAACCATTGGTTGATAATGTGGTTGAGCCAGTGCAATCTCTGGCTGATTACACTCCTCTTTTGGGTGATGAAGTGCCTAACAACAGAGTCTGCTTGATTTCTAGTACAAATTATTCTGGCATAGGGGGCATTCCAGTTGCTTCGAGTGTTCCCCCTCCAAGTTCTAAGAGTGTCTCCTTTGATTGGGATAGTCTTGTCGAGCCTTGTCTTCCTTCTGCTGCACCTTTCCAAATAAAGGTTAGAGTTAATTCAACAAACATCTATCGATGTATGGTGGAAGAAAGATCCTCTGCAATTATTATATCCTCTTTGACTTGGAAAGCTTTGGGTTCCCCAAAGTTGTTGACAACTCAGAGTCAGTTGTTAGCTTATGATAGAAGACCTGGTGAATCTATGGGTGTTCTTCCTCAATTTCCTATTACTTTAGGTGGGAAGACTATCTTAATCGATATGATGGTGATTGATATCCATTTAGACTTTAATATGCTACTTGTGCATGATTATGTCTATGCTATGAATGTTATGGTGTCTTCACTCTTTCGTGTGATGTGTTTTCCTCATAAAGGGAATATTGTCACTATTGATCAGCTTGCATCTGATAATCACCACCCTAATTCAAATTTACTGCAGCATACCCCTTGGTTTGTTCCAAGTGTTCAAGTAGACTCTACCCCGCCACGGGTGAATTATGTGGCATTGAATCCTCATGATTAATCGCTTCTGAGAAGGATCCTTTGACCTATTATTCTCCTTCTTGGGACTTGGTCCCGACAGTTGACCGAGAGGTTCTTCCTATAGGGACATGGGACCCCTTAATTCCCTCTTTTGATCCTTGTAGTTCTCATGATTTCTCCGTACTTGATTTGCCTTCACAAGAGGAAATCTTTGAAGCCATGAGTTTTGACTACCAAAGGAGTCCTTGGTCTAAGCCCTGCAAGGGGTTTGTCCAGAAGAACTATTATGCATAAGCCGCAAGGCTGTGTGGTTCCCTGTACCATATTGTACATATAAGGTACGCATTTTTAAGTTTTGTATTTTATAACACAAGATTTTATCTTAAGTTTATATGTTGGATGTTTTAACTTCTTGTCTAGTGTTCCTATTGATGTCTACATAGCTTGGAAGATTTCCCCTTTAGAAATTTGTGTGGTTGACCCGTCATGGCAGCTATCATTCACTCAATGACATATAGGTTAGGGAAAACCATTTTTTTCCATTGCATCTTGCATATTAGCCTCCGTTCAGTGATACATTAGCCATAGGGTCGACCCCATCTATCTTGTTTCGCAAACCATGTTCACTCGCCAATTTTTTAAATCATGATGCAATGGTAGAGCCATCCTTTACATGGGCATCTTAGTTAGAACCTCACTAACATTGGTTGCCCATGATGTTATACTGAGTAGGCTCGGGAGTCCTCTTTAGTCCCACCATGACTTGTGTGTTGAAGACACATTCTCCTTGCTTCTATGCTTATTTCTGGCCTTATACCCTAGAGGCTCCTTTATGTTGAGTTGTACTACTACAATTCATTTTGACTATTTGTACCTTTTGGCCTTGAGCCGGCTTCACTTGGACTCGTGTTTAAGCCACTTATTTGACCATGTCTTCTGCAAAATCAACCATGCAATCACTTAGCTTCTGCAACTTGACACATCCTTTGATCCATGGAAGGAACATCCCTTTGAGTGTCCTTGACCAGTTTTTCCTCCCTGCATTGAGCATAGGATTGTTCCCATCCCAGGAACTAGATCATCTGTTTCTTTGACACTCATTCTTTCCACTGTACTATAGCATTCTTTTATTCTTTTTCCAGCTTAAAGAAAAAGACAAAAAAATTATATATTCCAAAAAGAGCAGGAACGGGACAACATTTCCATATATTGTTGGCAGCTAGAGTTAGTCATGTCGCCCTTGAAAAAAACCCTCAAAAGAAATTCTCTCCTCCATTTTGGGTGGGATTTAGTTTGACTTAGGTATGCCTTAACCTTGTTATTGAGTCAGTTCTCCTCCGATTGGTTATCTCTTCCAATCATATGGAGAGTTCGCTCGTGCCTCCTGCATGACGAACTTATACAGAGTTATCATATGCTGCCATATAGTCATCATTGAGTTGTGCTTTTGTTCAAGGGAAGTAAGCCTGAGTCGGTCTTTTCTGTGGTGTCTCTTGACCTATTCTTCAGTCGGCCATCTGTGATTGTTAGTGTCATGTTTTTCATCACATTAGTTATATTGGTTGTTGGTACCATCCCATGACCTCCCTTTTCCTCCTAAAACATATCATTTGCCTACTCCTTTCCATCATACATCTCTTAGATTCCTTGAAAATTGATTAGTTAATAGTACTATAGTTATTAAAATGCATTGAAATTGATTTAGGAGTTTTATGTTAAAGAATTAGGAATTTTTGGTAAAATGGCTACAGGAAGTTCCAACATCCTGTAATTGGTTCATTGTTTGACATGTGGCATGACAGCTAGGCTAGAGCGAAGGGTAGGGATGAAAAGTAGAATGTCCAAGCATGGACGAATACCTATCCTACAGCAGAACCGACCCTCCTACATGCGCGGTCAACGATGGTCAAAGTATAGCATGTTGGCGACAAAGGCAGCAACAGCATAGCATTCTAAATTGATTTAGTTTTGTTCCTTTTTGAAATCAGTTTAGGATAGAAACATTTTAAAAATCTCGACATGATAAAAGCAGCAACAGCCACATCATGAATGTACATTCGTTTTCGAAATATAAGGGTTGTAAAAAAACATATGTAAAGACAGTTCTGTGTAGTGGTTAGTTGGTTATCGTTGTATCGTTTGAAAACAGAGTTTGAACTTAATATCAAGAACACAGTTGCAGTCACGATCTTTTCCTTGTTGCGTTGATTTTATAATCGGTTGAACACAGTCCAATATACCTCTGAACGCGGACGGGCCCTACGTTAAGCTGGTATACTGTCATTTCATTTTTATTTGCAACTTAGGGTATTAAATGATATACATAGCAATTAAGATTGGTTTTCAATTTCAATAGAATGCGTATGGTTTATGTTTATGATCGTGCTTGAACAGTTCATCACTGAGATCGTGAATCGCATCCTGTAAGGGATTCGATCCTTTGTTCTCTTTTAAAGCAATGTCATGAACTCTGCTTTCATTTCAAAGTATGCTTATGGTTTCTGTATGTCTTTATCTTGCATGAATATTAGTGAATGCTGAGTATTTGCTGAACAGGGGTTTTATGCATAGTGTCTCTGTAAGGAGATTGAAATCTTGGTTTGAAGTGATACACAGTGTTTTAATTTGATAAATGAATTGAGTGACAGTGTGGTAATTAGGTAGATTAACTGAGTGACCTAAGTGTTTGGGTGATAGGTAACATACCTCAATCTTCCGTAAATAAGTCCTGTGACCTACCATCATAACCACTTAGCTAATAATCCTTTATGTCTATATACTTTAGACGCATGCCTCTAAGTCTACGCATCCTGGTCGATAATAAATATAGCCTAGTCTAGCACCCTAGATAGGACACTACATTTTTGCGCCGTTGCCAGGGAGGCGCACTTAAAGGATTTAAAAAGAAAAAAATTCAATAAACAAAAACGAAAAAACACAGTTAGAAATCATGTTCATCTATGGCTAGATTTAGGGACAATCAGGGTAGATTCATAAAAACCCCCCACCATCTAAAAACTAACCCATCATCATCAGGAGCAGACTCTTTAGGGAATACAACACCAGCTGAGGAAGTCATCCACACATTAGAAGAAAAACAAAAGTCAGGACAAAGACTTACTCTCATCGAAAGGCAAACTTTATTCACACATAAATCGCAGAAGAAGCACTTTCCTAGATCTTCCACACAAGGAGAAAGTAGCACAGTGACAGAACAATCTTTCTTTAATCTCCTCTTTCAAACAAGTGACACTGACACAGAGAGACCTATTAGAATGGCTGAGGAAGGAGCTGGATCAGTACCAAATCACGGACAGGGAGACGAAGAAGAGTCAACTTTTAAGTTTCCTATACATGAACCACAAGAAGATGATGAGATCAAAATGAAAAACATACCTCCATCCGTGCTACCAAACTTTTATGGTATGGCTTCGGAAGATCCAGACTCATTCTTGTTCGAGTTTGACATTGTATGTCGAACATATGGCTATACAGATGATGCCCATAGGCTTAGACTCTTCCCAGCGACATTAAAGGCATCAGCCTTAAGATGGTTCATGAGGCTTGGTGAGCATGCTATAGTTGATTGGGATGGCATGAGAAGAATATTTCTAAGGAAATATCAACCTTACTGTAGATCCAAAGATTCTAAAGATGATATCTTTAGAATGAGCCAGCAAGAGGATGAAACCTTAGAGGAATACTTAGAACGGTTTGTCTACAACTTACAAAAATCCAAACACCGAACTATGCCTCTTGATCTGATCCGCACAATATTCTTGAAAGGTATCCGAGAGGAATACATGGATGATCTTAACTTGATGGGAAAAGGTGACATTTTTGCCTTACCCTTTGAAGAAATCGCTGAGTTATGCGAGAAGTATTCAAGGAGCAAAGCTAAAATGGGAAAAAGAACCCTGTCATCCAAAGTCACAAAATCTGCCTCCGCAAGTGTCACAAGGGCTGAAATAGGGAATCTGTTAGAAGAGTTTAAAACAGATCTGTTAAGCACCCTAGGGAACCAAATTGACACTTTAAAAGCTAAGAAGAAACAAGAAGATGAAGATCAGATAATGGCTATCTTCTGCCCAAAATGCCGGAAGAAACATGCATTAAAAGACTGCCCACTAGAAAACATCCAAGTTTGTGCTTTCTGTACTGAACATCATGATATGTTTAATTGTCCTAAAGTTAAGGTTTTGTAGAACTATAATATGGCAGCCAATGCAGAGATGGAAAACGTGTATTACATGGGCACAAAGAGACCATGGCAGCCAAGGCCAGCACCTCGAGGTATGTTTCCAAATCAAAATTTGCAATTTCCTGTAAATGATCAAATGTATGCACAGAATTCATGGAATGTACCCATGCCATGGCAGCACCAAAACCACCCACAGCAACAATGGAGACCGTCTCAACAGTATTCTCAATCCTATCATACATATCCTCAATCATACCCACCATATTCACAACCATATCAACAATACCATCAGCCGTATTCATCACATTCTCAACCATATTAGCAGTATCCTCAGCAAGTTGTTTATCAGCCTCAACCTACTCAACAAGCACTGCCTGCTCCTCCACCAATAAATCCACCACAACTGCAATTCCCAGCTAACTCACAACCTCCCAGACCTACTCAAATTCCTGCTCAAACTGTCCCAAATCCAAATAATAGAGCAGAGAGGCCACCCTACAATGTAGAAGAGGGAACTTCATATTCCACACTACCCTTGCAAAATATCAACTTGAGGTCTGGTAGGGTACTCCACAAAGATTCTCCAATAACAGATAAGCAAGAAGAAAACACAGAAAATGAAAATGAAATGAAAAATCAAAGAAAACCAAACGATGATACCAAAGATAAGCATATGCAATCACTGCATCCACCTTTTCCAGACCGATTGGTCCAAATAAAACCTCCACTGTCTATACCACAGTTTGATGTCTTAGATGAACTCAAGAATGTCTACATAAAAATTCCACTGCTGCAAGCTATAAAAGACATTCCCATATATACTAAAGCCATCAAAGACATGTGCCTCAAGAAGCCTGCTAGAAAAAGGATTGATCCTCAAACCATTCATGTTATAGGACATTTAGCAGGCCTTATGACCAATACCATCTCCATGGAAAAGTATGTTGATCCTGGCATTCCCAAAGTGACCACCATCATTAACAACATACAAATTCCAAACACTTTGATAGATCTTGGGGCCGCAATCAATGTCATGACTCTTGAAACCATGAGAACACTCCAGCTCATAAATTTGCAACATACAACGATTGTTCTAGAGCTAGCTGATAGGTCTAAAGTGATTCCTGAAGGGATTTTGGAGGACATAATCGTCTCACTGGACTCTTGGGAGTATCCAGTGGATTTCTTAGTTCTTCAACCCAAATCCAATTTAGGAGGGCACCCTATCATCCTTGGTAGACCATGGTTAGCGACTGATGATGCATTCATAGGATGTCGATCGGGCAACATGATCATTTCAAGAGGGACCGAAAGAAAACAACTCACTCTTTATCCATCGGCACAATCACCAGCAGTAACACACAATTTGTGGCTTGATGATAAATTCAATGATAAAGAAGAAGTACAATCTGTTTTTAGCATTGACCAAATCTATGATTTCCAAGAACAAGACAATAATGATTTGGTAGAATTATTCCTTTCTCAACCTGATATTTCTGAAAATTTGAGAAATGACCAATATCATGCTGCAGATGTACTTTTAGCTCAAAATTTTCAGGAAACATGCACCATTCAATCTTTGCAAACCACATTTCACGACATTTTTCCAGTTCAATCCATCACCAACACACAGAGTCAGATCATAGAGATTAGTCCAGGGAAAACTCTGAAGAGAAATTGATTCGACTATTGAGAAAATACCAAAAAGCCTTTGCTTGGGACTACACCGATATGCATGGGATTCACCCCGACACATGCACTCACCATATTTACAAAGATAGTACCATCAAACCAGTGAGGCAACCATAGAGAAGAATGAACCCCATGCTCCAAGATATTGTCAGAGAAGAATTGCAAAAACTGTTGAGAGTTAATTTTATATATCCTATTTCTAACAGTCAGTGGGTATCCCCATTGGTTATAGTGCCCAAGAAAAATGGTAAGTGGTGCATTTGTGTTGATTACAGACAACTGAACAAAGCAACGCTCAAAGATTATTTCCCACTACCATTTATTGACCAAGTGTTAGACACCCTAGCTGGGAAATCATCATTTTCTTTTCTTGATGGTTTCAGTGGCTACAACCAGATCAGGATAGCCTCAGAAGACCAGGACAAAACCACATTCACCTGTCCTTGGGGCACTTATGCTTACAATGTTTTGCCATTTGGACTTTGCAATGCTCCAGCTACATTTCATAGAGCTGTGTTAGCTATTTTCGCTGATTTAGTTCATGATTGTGTTGAAGTTTATATGGATGATTTTTCAGTGTACGACAATTCATTTGAACATGCATTAGAAAACCTTGAAAGAGTTTTGAAAAGATGTATTGAAGCTAATCTGTCCCTCAGCAATGAAAAGTGCTTTATGATGTTAAACGAAGGGATAGTGTTAGGCCACTATATTTCTTTTCAAGGCATCAAAGTTGACCCAGCAAAGATCCAGATCATTGTTGATTTGCCAATTCCACAGAATCAAAGAGAGGTAAGAAGTTTCCTTGGGTACGCAAGCTATTACAGAAGGTTTATTGAACATTTTAGTAAAATAGCTTTACCTTTGTTTAAACTTCTAACAAAAGATGTACTTTTCAACTGGAATGAGAACTGCCAACAAGCATTCGAAGTACTCAAAAAGAAGTTATCAACCGCACCAGTTTTAAGAGGGCCTAATTGGAGCCTACCATTTCATATCTTTACAGATGCATCTGACACTGCAGTGGGTGCCTCATTAGGCCAAAAAGAGGAATCTTGTAATTATGCCATTTATTTCATTAGCAAAAATCTAACACCTGCAGAATTAAACTACACAGTCACAGAAAAGGAAACACTTGCTATCATATATGCTGTGAATAAATTCCGACATTATATAACTGGTTATGAGGTCTTTGTACATACTGATCATTCTGCCATTAGACATTTAATGAATAAACCAATAACTAGTGGCAGAGTTACCAGATGGTTATTATTGTTACAGGAATTTAACATCACAGTGTTAGATAGACCAGGTAAAGAGAATCAGGTGGCAGATTTTCTTTCTAGACTGCAAAATCCAGGTGAGGTTGTTCCGGTTGAAGATTCTTTTCCAGATGAAAATTTATTTGCAATTTCCATAGTAAATCCTTGGTATGCTGATTTGGCCAATTATTTGTCTACAGGAAGGACACCTCCACACTTTACTGCAAAGGAAAAGAAGAGACTAGTCAAACAAAGTGCTAGATGTTCATGGCTTAATGGCGATTTATTTTACACTGGTTATGATATGATCATTAGAAGATGTGTAAGAAATGATGAGATAATTGATATTTTAAAATCTTGCCATGATGAACCGTGTGGTGGGCATTTTGCAGCTAAGCGGACAGCATTCAAAGTTCTTACTCTTGGATACTACTGGCCATCCATTTTCAAGGATGCCAAGAAGTATGTGAAGAGTTGTGACAGCTGCCAAAGAATGGGCAGGCCAACAGCTACAGACGAGATGCCCCTTCAGCCCCAAGTTCACCTAGAGCCATTTGACAAATGGGCTCTAGACTTTATAGGACCCATTAACCCAACCTCCAATGGTAAGAAGTACATCTTAGTATGTACTGATTACGTCACAAAGTGGGCTGAAGAAAAAGCACTGGTTCGAGCCACCGAACACACAGTGGTAAATTTCCTTTTTGAAGAGATTTTTGTAAGGTATGGAGTACCAAGGGAGATAGTGACTGATCAAGGTACTCAATTCACCTCAAAACTAGTGAAGGACATCACAGACAAATACCAAATCAAGCATAGAAAAAGTACACCTTACCATCCATAGGCCAATGGGCAGGTGGAATCCACAAACAAAACTTTGGAAGGGATCATTACTAAAACTGTGGCAATGAACAGGAAGAATTGGGAAGAGAAGTTCAAAGATGCACTCTGGGCTTACAGAATTACGTGGAAGGATACTACAGGATTTACACCATATCAGTTAGTGTACGGCAAAGAGGTAATGCTTCCTATTGAGTTTCAAATACATACTTTTAAACTGGCTGCAAATTTGCAAATTGACTTAGACCAAGCACAACAAGAAAGAATTCAACAGTTGAACCAGCTGGATGAAATGAGGCAGCAAGCAGAGGAAACCACAATCCTCATGCAAAAACAAAGGAAGCAGTGGCATGATGCACATATCAAGAAGAAGCAGTTCAAGGAAGGTGACTGGGCTTTACTTTTTGACTCTAAATTCAGAGATCATAAAGCCAAGTTTACCACCCATTGGATGGGCCCATACCAAATTATTCAAGCTTACGACAATGGTTCAGTCAAGCTCAAAACTATTGATGGAGAAGGTCATTCCTTTACTGTCAATGGTCATCACCTGAAACTATACACTAAGCCCATCAGCAAGCAAGATTTTCTCCAAACAGTATCTCAACAAAGAGAGGTTGAGATACTGCAGCCCTCGGCTACAGTATCCCTGCCTTAGTTCATTTCCTTTCAATTTAGAAATTCAAAAAGAAAATTAAAAAAAAAAAAACTAAAACTAAAAAAAAAAATATATATATATATATATATATATATATATATATATATATATAATAACAATGGGTTAGATGTGAAAACCAGCCTCTGGCACACTCTAACCCCGAATTCTTACTTGAAAACCAATTCGTTGGCGGGTAAGAATTCTCTTTCTTTTGTTCACTGTTTCATTTATCAACTGAATAATGACTTGAGGACAAGTCAAAACTTTAATGGGGGAGAGAAGCATCAGCATTTTGTTCTTTTATCTCTCCATTGTAAATTCTTAAAGATTTCTTATCTCATCTCCTCACTGTAAATTTCCAAAGCAGTTTGTTCCAGCATTCCAGATTTCAATAAAGAAGTTGTTTTTTCATTGTTTTATCTCAGAGGGACTTGGTTATAAACATTATGCAGGGGGACCTGTTCTGTCCAGAAGACCATGCTACCAACACCAGCAGTAATGGGACCTGTTTAAGACACATAAAAGGGACCTGTTAAGAGACTGTTACTTCAGGGTTACTTCAACAAAGTTTCATCAAGTTTCTACAAGGATTCACAGGTTGTTGGGCACCAAGACTCCATCAAATACCCAAGCTCAAGGAACCTGTATACATATAAGGAGCTGCATGAACATCTTCAAGATTTCAGAGGGACCTGTTGCATTCGAATCTATCTCAGGGGACCTGTTATGAACAGCAAAGAATAGTCAAAAGAGACTAGTCCTACTCAGCATGCCAATGCAACAATAACCAACAAAAGTGTAATGTGTTCCTTATTCTTAGCATTTAATTTCTTAGATTAATTTTTAATGTTAAATTTAATGACTGTGACTGTTATGATCGATTTCAAGGACACTACATTTTCCACCATCCCTTATCTCACTGTTAATTCTTATCATCTTTCATACTTCAACCTATTTCATACTTCTAAATCCATTACCCCTTTTCATATCAACCTTGTTATGCCAATCGCACCCTACAGTCATACCAACATCTTCCATTTGGCCGAGTACCAATAGAAACAGGACACGTGGTGGATTGTGTTTTTTTTTTTTTTTTTTTAAAGGGGGAAAGAAACAAATGTTAAAGCGGGCCTATTCATTGTATTCCACACGGCTGAATTATGATTCCACCACCCGACGTAGCCAAATGATTCAGAGGACTCCCTGAAATCATACCCCAGTATTGCATATACGCTTCCAGCACTCCTATGATGGCATCTATACAAGCGGTACAGCCATTCCTCTATTTCAAAAGATGAATACGCTATGAAGTAAGTGTAGTGGTTATTTCACCATCATTCTCAGTTATTTCACGCTGGCATTTGACTCCCGTGACTTCCACAGTAAGGATTGAAAGCAGTGAGCGCCACAAGAGGGAAATATAACCATTCGGTTTCGACTCCCACCAAAGTCACAAGACAGTCAACCGAGCATCATACTGGATATTAAGGGAGCGACACCACCAGGTAACAAATTGAAATTTCTTTGTTGAAATTGCAAAACATAAACAGAGAAGAGTTAGAGCGCGACCCTCTGCCAAAATGACCAATAGGGTCGAGCCGAGCATGTTCGACAATTCTCAATATCATGAAGATTGCATTTCAATTCTCAGAGAGATACAGTGGTTGCCCTTTTTAGAGAAATTTCATGGAAGTAATGAAGAGGTTACCAAACAATTTGCTTTCACATTCAATGGAGAGAAAGCCCTGATAGGTAACTTCTCATTCAGGGTTTCAGAGGACACCATAGCCCAGTCAATAGGGATTAGCCCAGAAGGGGAGAAGTACTTTAAGACAAAGCAATTTAAAGAGAAGTCGTGGACTCAATTTATGTCTAGATCCAGAGTCTCATCAGTTAACTGGAAGAAAGGCGTTCCAAGGAGTTGGTTGATGCATCCCTGGGACGAGATGGTCTATATTCTCCAAAAATTCGTAACCTGCGAAGGCCGTTATAGTATTGTCTATCTATACCATATTAAATTACTACTACACTTGAAAAGGCAGTGTGTTATCAGTCTACCATATTTTCTATTACAAAGCCTAACCAAGATGTCAAAGACCATCCAAAAGCAGAAGGGAAATGAAGACAAGAGCCTATATCACTTTGGCTTAATTAAAATTCTTATTGAGCATGAATTGTAGAGAAGAGGGAAAACGTGGAAGGAGTTCTTAGCTGCTAATCAAATTAAAGATGAGGAAGACAAAGAAGAACTGCAGGAGAACTCAGGTTTCATGAAGGATATCGATGAAGAGATCCCAGTATCCAAAGCAAGCAAGGTACCTCCACCTGTGAGCAGCATAAGGACTAGGAAAATGAGAAAAGAAGATGCTCAGAAGGCAGAGCAAGATAAAATTTTCACCACTTATTCAAGAAGAACAAGGAGAGCACCAAAAGCCCAGTTACAAGAAGACCAGCTTGAATCCAATGCACCCATACCGATGGATATTGAGAGTAGTGACCACTCACCACCAGGACCAGGAGCTGATATAGAAGTTGAAAGCAATAACAGGCAAGAAAAAGGTTCACCACCTCCCATTAAGAAGCAGAAGAAACTGGAGAAACAAATTGAGAAATTAAAGGAAGAACTCATGGAGGCTAATATGCTAGAAAAAGTTATCAAGAAAGAAAATGAGATGCTCCGAGCGCAGAGTAAAGAGACTCAACAGAAGAATGAAAAGTTAAGGGAGTAAATCAGTGAACTTGAGGCTGAGCAAACAGATATTTGTAAATGGGCCACTAAGTGGTACAACCAGAAGAAGACCCTCAAAGAAAAATACAAAAGATTAAAGCAGGAGCTCCATGGTCAGAAATATGCCCAGGTGAAAAAGAATGTGGACACATTGCTAAAGGCAGCAAAGATCCAGGCAGGGACAGAGTTCAAGGGAAGCACTTCAGGGTTAGCATGAGGACATGCTAATTCATTAAGTCGGGGAGAGATGTTGGTACCATCCCATGACCTCCTTTTTCCTCCTAAAACATATCATTTGCCTACTCCTTTCCATCATACATCTCTTAGATTCCTTGAAAATTGATTAGTTAATAGTACTATAGTTATTAAAATGCATTGAAATTGATTTAGGAGTTTTATGTTAAAGAATTAGGAATTTTTGGTAAAATGGCTACAGGAAGTTCCAACATCCTGTAATTGGTTCATTGTTTGACATGTGGCATGACAGCTAGGCTAGAGCGAAGGGTAGGGATGAAAAGTAGAATGTCCAAGCATGGATGAATACCTATCCTACAGCAGAACCGACCCTCCTACATGCGCAATCAACGATGGTCAAAGTATAGCATGTTGGCGACAAAGGCAGCAACAGCATAGCATTCTAAATTGATTTAGTTTTGTTCCTTTTTGAAATCAGTTTAGGATAGAAACATTTTAAAAATCTCGACATGATAAAAGCGGCGACAGCCACATCATGAATGTACATTCGTTTTCAAAATGTAAGGGTTGTAAAAACATATGTAAAGATAGTTCTGTGTAGTGGTTAGTTGGTTATCATTGTATCGTTTGAAAACAGAGTTTGAACTTAATATCAAGAACACAGTTGCAGTCACGATCTTTTCCTTGTTGCGTTGATTTTATAATCGGTTGAACACAGTCCAGTATACCTCTGAACGCGGACGGGCCCTGCGTTAAGCTGGTATACTGTCATTTCCTTTTCATTCGCAACTTAGGGTATTAAATGATATGCATAGCAATTAAGATTGGTTTTCGATTTCAATAGAATGCGTATGGTTTATGTTTATGATCGTGCTTGAACAGTTCATCACTGAGATCGTGAATCGCATCCTGTAAGGGATTCGATCCTTTGTTGTCTTTTAAAGCAATGTCATGAACTCTGTTATCATTTCAAAGTATGCTTATGGTTTCTGTATGTCTTTATCTTGCATGAATATTAGTGAATGCTGAGTATTTGTTGAACAGGGGTTTTATGCATAGTGTCTCTGTAAGGAGATTGAAATCTTGGTTTGAAGTGATACACAGTGTTTTAATTTGATAAATGAATTGAGTGACAGTGTGGTAATTAGGTAGATTAACTGAGTGACCTAAGTGTTTGGGTGATAGGTAACATACCTCAATCTTCCGTAAAGAAGTCCTGTGACCTACCATCATAACCACTTAGCTAATAATCCTTTATGTCTATATACTTTAGACGCATGCCTCTAAGTCTACGCATCCTGGTCGATAATAAATATAGCCTAGTCTAGCACCCTAGATAGGACACTACATTGGTCCTTTGCTCATGTTGGTTTGAGAAGGTCTCCATTGACTTCTGGCTGGCAGGTCTTGTCCTTACCGACGATGACATATTTCTTTGAGGGCAGGCCTAGAACCGCACCCTAGCCCTATTTTCATTATTGATAGGTCACCTTGTGCTCAACATCAATCAGTATCATGGGTATTTGATTGAGTGGTTTCCCTTGTGTTCAACATCAGCTTTCATTATCACACATTGGGATTCATGCAGTGCCTTGGTTTCCATTTGACCCTATTGGTGGATTCCTCACCTCTGTGTCAGCTTTCATTATTGGTTGGTTTAGAGGGTTTCTATCATGCGCTAGCTAGATATTGTGTATGCCAGAAATGTGCTTCGGTTGGGTTACTACATCTTTTTCATCCGGTTCCTTCCACATTATTGGCCTACGGGTTACACTCGCACTAGATTGATGAAGGATGCCTTAACGCCTTCCTTCTAGCGGATCTTTTCCTATCGACTACGAATCATTGCTCTGGGACAAAGATCTAGAGTCCATTTGGCAGTACCTTGGGGTTTGCAGTCATCAGTGGCAGATTCCTTCGCTATCGATAGTGGGAAACCATCGTTGTCCCCTGATTGATATATTCTTCCAGGTGTTTGACTTCATCTCATTCATTCACACTTGTTAGATTGTACTAGGTACCTTGACTCTCATTATCATTATCGGTGAGTAGTCTCGCGTTTTTTTAACGGTATACATCAATGACTGGTAATCAAATGATTTCTCACGTGGTTGACATCATATCATTTATTCCCATTGTGTAGAAATGTACGACGACAGTCAGTGAAGACCTCAGGTTGCATCAGCATGTTTTAGTTCACTTGTCAGTTGCTCCTGTTACTACTAGTCGACACCATCCACCTTATATGTTGTAGTCCTTCACAGTGACATCTTATATGCTAGCATTTGAGTTGAAATGTAGTATCATTTTATTCCATCATGTTCATTTGGTACTATTGGGATCATTTTTTGACATCAGTGATCAGCTTCATCTTTTAGCTTCATTGATCATCTTCTTATATGTGATATTCAGACATGTACTTTTTTTATCATGATCAGATGATCCATTATGTACTTTCAGTCCTTTATACTTTTATACATAGTGGATCCACTTGGATTTGATATGCGGACATGCTTTACTTTCTCTGAGCATGGGTATGCCTGCCTTAGACAACAACTTCTTTCTTATCTCTTTTTGATGGCTTGGCAGGTTGAATTCTAGTGAAGTCCTTCTCAGTCTCAACAGGATTCCTTTCCATATACTTAATACATTTTGGCCATCATGTACCCCTTCTGACCTCATATATTAGGGGGCATCTATTATAGCACCATTTACCACCCTTGGTATTTGTGATGCTTGTTTTATGGCCCAGGGCAACCCCTCCTTCCAGACTTGGTCCAAATATTTTAAAAATAGTGTTTTATTCCCTGTACGCTACTTTGCCCTGAGATAAAAGCATGTACACATGGGTTAGTCAATACCCAACCCATGTATATGTGTTAAAACACTTAAAAAAAATTAAATTTTCTTAATTATGGACAGGGTTCACGGGGTTTACTTGTTGATTACCTCCTAGTTCCCGTGGCCCAACTATTTCCCAACTAAAAAACTAATTGGGAGAAGTATAAATAGACTTCTATGGGAAGGTCTTAAGGAAGAGACGAGATAGAATTATCATACTAAGATTATCCCTGACTGAGTCTGAAGTATCCCTGTGCTTCAAGCACTTCCACAAGTTTCAGGAAACCCTTGTTTCCTTGAGTGTTGAAATTCTCCCACTTTCTTGAGATTTGATGGTATTGGTTATGCAAGGAGGCTGTTGAAGACTGGAACTGGATGGATCTGGAGGACGGTTTCACTTGGAGCCGGAAGAATAAGACTCAGGTGAATTCTCTCTGTGTTAGTTATAGCTTTCTACAATAAAAAGAAGCATTGTCTTGTTCCTGAGATTAACTGTGTTTATGCATCAGATAGTGTTGTAATTCATATATGAATGTTATTTTGATGTATAACTAATCATTTTCTTATATGATACAAAGTTATTTTCATTAAAATGCTTTACCTATATGCTGCTATGTATGTTCGAATTGGTTGATTTGCAGATTCAAAGATCATCAAGAGTTGCAAAGGGTCTGAACCCTACTGTAACTAACCAAACGAAGGACATCCAGGTATGGTCGTTATTGCATAGTTTGTTTATATAAGAATGTTTCCTAAGTTGTATGAGTGTTTCTTATTGTAGTTTACTCGTGCTCTATTGGGAGTTGCAACACAAAGCCCTAGGGTACTTATTCCCATAACACCCAGGAATTTATCAAGCTTACTGTCATACAGCAGCACTAAATAATTTACCTTGAAGGTGCGCAACTTAATATGGCGATCGTTCTAGGCCTTCTCACACTGCTTTTGCACTTGTTGATGAAAGCCGACCAGGAACCATTCCTCCTCAAGTTCTTCCAACTGTGCAAGCCTTTCTTCCAGGGCTTCACGTTCCGTCATACCTATGAGCGCTGCTATGCACAGACTAGGTACAATATACTCCATTGGGATGATAGCTTCCATGCCATAAACTAACCAGAAAGGTGTTTGTCCTGTCAGTTTCTTGCACGTTGTCATATTAGCCCATAGTACTGCAGGTACACGTAGGTCCCTATCTCTTCGTTGTGCATTGCATACTTTGGTTAGCGCAGTCTCCAGTATTTTATTGAATGCTTCTACTATCCCGTTGGCTTGTGGGTGATACGGTGTGATTTTCTGATGATACACCTAGAACTCTTCTATGAGCGCGCTGATGGTTTTGTTTAGGAAATGTGTACCGCGATCACTCATTAAGATTTTTGGACAGCCAAATCGAGTCAACACGTCTTCAAACAAAATCTTTGTAGCCGTGGCGGCTGTGCAATCTTTGACCGGCTGCACTTCCACCCAGTGACTCAAGTACTCTGTTGCGGTGATTATGTATCGCACGCCTGGTTTTCCCTGAGGTTTGATAGGTCCTACAAAGTCATTTGCCCACTTTTCGAAGGGTTGCAACATCATTTGTGGGTTTAAAGGCATGTCATCCCTTCGCGATGGTTTACCGGTCCTTTGACATATATCACAAGCCTTACAATGTGCTTTTGAATCCTGATGAAGGGTTGGCCACCACAACCCTGTGCAGAGAATCTTTTGTGTGGTCGCTCGTCCTGCATAGTGTCCTCTTGCAGCACCCCCATGTGCTTCCGTGAGGATCTTCTTTTGTTCAAATTTAAGTACGTACCTTCACAGTATCTCATCATTGCCCATTTTGTATAGGTGCCCTGCGATGACAGAAAAATCCACCGCGTGCACCACCAATTCCTTCTTCTGTTGGACGGAGTATTCTTTTGGTGTAGTTCTTGTTGTCAAAAAGTGGATTATATCTTTAAAGTGTTCATTTGCGACGCACACAACAAAGAGTTGTGCATCAGGTAATCCTTCCTCCAAACTAGTAGGTTCCTCGCCCGTCTCAATACACGATAAGTGATCCAGTCCTACGTTCAGGCGTCCAGGCTTTACCATGACCTCAAAGTCATATTCTTGGAACAATAAGAGCCACTTACATATGCGCCCCCCCAACACAGGCTTATTGACCAAGTATTTTAGCATGGAATGGTCTTTATACATCTTGAAATGTCCTCTCAGTAAATAGTGCCAATATTTTTGGAGCGTGTACACCATAGCTAGCCCCTCGCACTCGGTTTTGGAATATTTCTTTTCCGATTTAGACAACCTACGAATTGCAAGTGCAATAGGGTGATCCAAGCTCTCTCCACCCTCTTGGGTGAGCACTGCTCCCAGCGCTATACAGGACGCATCAACATGGACATGAAACTCCACATCCCATTTTGGGAAGACCAGGATTGGGGCAGAGGCCAATTTCTCTTTTAGTACATCCAAGGTCTTCATGTAGTCATCATTCTAGCAGAACGTGACATCCTTTTTCAATAGTTTCTCCATTGGTGCAAAGATCTATGCATAGCTTTTGATGAACTTCCTGTAGTACCCCGTATGTCCTAAGGTAGCGTGCAACTGTTTAACACTTCACAGAGCTTCCAAATTCAGAATTACTGCAATCTTCGCGGGGTTTGCAATTAATCCTTGTTTTCACATCGAATGTCCCAACAGGTTCCCAAAGGGAATGAGGAACTTACACTTTTTAAGGTTCAGCATGATTTGGTGTCATCGGCAAGTATCCAGCATCAAGCGTAAGCTCGCTACATGGTGCTTGACTAATCCAAATACAGTCTAATCATCTAGGTAGACCTCCAGGAATTTGTGGATATATTCCTTGAATGCGGAAACAACTATGCGCGCAAAATATGGCTGACGCATTATTTAAACCAAATGGCATGACGGTGTATTGAATGTAGCCCCATTCAGTCGCGAAGGTGGTCTTTCTCTGGTCTTCTAGCGTGATTTTGATTTGGTGATACCCTGAGAACCCATTAGTGAAAGAATATGCTTCTTGCCCACCGACATTTTCCAATACTTCATCTGTGTATAGGGTCGGGAATGGGTCATGCACACAGGTGTTGTTCAATTTCTTGAGGTCCATGCATATTCTTATCTCGCCCTTCTGCTTCTTCTCTTGTACTACCATAGGGCTTACCCAGTCGGATTCTTCCGTCGGTTAAATAATTCCAGCTACGAGCATCTTGTCTAATTCTACGCGGACCTTTTCCTTGTACCTCAGATTCAAGTGGTAAGGCCTCTACTTAACTAGCTTCGCATTGGGTTTTAGGGTGATCTTCATCATCCCTAAATCACCAATGATCCCCTTTAAGTCTGTGATATTGGTCGGAAATAAGTCTTGATACTCGTGGAGTAATTTAGCGACCTTATCCACCGTGGCATCATCCTCGTAGTTGTCGAGCGTTGCATACTTTGGTTCGGCCTCTGTGCCAATGTTTACCTACTTTGTCTTTACTGGCATGGTAATGTCAGGGTCTTCAATCAACGATCCTTGAACCTCACGATAGTCTTCAGTTTCTAGAATGTTAACTTTTCATGGATCTTCATCATCTTCTTCAATGTTTACGTTGTAACACTCCAGTGCGCAACTCAGTTGGGTCGCCCATTCAAGCTGCAACACTTCCATTAGTTCCTGGGGTATTTTAAAGATAGATGCTTTTACTGCTTGTATCGCATCATCAATAGTATCCCACCATCGATCCTCAAATGTGAAGGTTAATAGGAATCCTTTGCGCATGATATCCCATTTATTCATGCTGTGGCGGAGCTCCATCTCTATATACCAATTCATGGGTATAATATCCAGGGTATGACAAAACAGGTGCACCCACTCAAGTTGTGGTTCTTCCCCATAGACCTTTGTCCATTTTGTGAGGTGTACACGTGGATCATCCTATTCGTCATACTTGTCTTTCAATCGCATCTTAGGCTTCCCAAACTATGTGTGCATCATCCTTCTGCATTTGTGCCAGTCCTCAAAACTTCTTTGGTGTGTACCCCACCATCTTGTGGGCGTCGCTCTTAGTACCCATTTTAGAGCATTGAAATGTTGTTGTTCTGGCACTTCTCTTTCAAATTTGTTCAGGAAATCATCCACCTCGCTCAACCTGTCATACATAGGCAGGTCCCTTACCTCTATTGCTATGCAGCACATAGACCTTGTAATCATGATACAATTGAGCGTGGTTACCTTGTGTAACTGGTTCTGCCATCATTCTATCTCCTTGTCAGAATCTGAGGTGCAGGAGCTTTCACGCTCCCAAGATATTCGACCATCCGCAATTGGATTTATCCAATCTTGCTTACACGCGGTTATCTTGTAGATGCATTCCATATCATCGTCATTGTCATTGTCGCACACTGGTTTTGTGTAGCACAAACCTTTTGCAGGGTCTAAAGTTACCACTACGCTTAGTGACTTTTTCTCAAATATCATCTTGTGCTTCTTTATATTTATGACTCCATTCATGCCAATGGCCCAATCTATTCCCAATAGTGCGGGATAGGGATTGTTGTCATCCACAATCTCTATCACTTCAAAATATTCTACCGCGCTCGCTCCTTCGATGTCTACTGTGATTCCCTGCAATCTTCCCATAGGTAGGATCTTTTGCTGGTTCGCCATGCATAGTTGGGTAGGAGACCATTACAGCGCAGGCCTGCCCATGCGCTCCCATGTCTGTTTTGCCAGGACGTTCGCATTCGACCATATATCTAGAATCACTTGGTCCATCTCATATTCCCTGATCTGTGCGGTCAATCTCATCTCCCTTCCTGTTCACATCGTGTGCTTCCCGAGCTTCCGGACTACACGTGGTTCTCCTGGCGCGGTCCCAGTGCATCTAGTTATGAGTTCTTGTAGCCCCTTTACAATCTTGTTGTCACGCAGCAGCATCATGCATGTCTCCAAGAACGTAGTGAGCATTGAAGGGTCCATTTCCGGCTCTAATCCGTCTGTACTTCCTGAAGTGGAGGCATCAACAAAGCTCCTCTTAGCTTCCTTGAAGGTCTCCTTAGCGCGCTCCAAATCAAATTTTGGTTCCTTAATTGGATCCTTGTGAACCCAGGTACTTTCTTCAAGTTGCTTACCTTTGTCATCCCTTGTCATAATACCACGTCGGAGCACGATATTTACATTAGGGTCTTCCTCACAGAGCTCAGACCTCATAATTTGTAGGCTCTAAGTCGGGGGAGGTTCGAGTTCTCCTTTATCGCACAACCTTGCTATCAGTGTTGGATAGTCCTCTGTCTCATGATCAAACTATGTACAATATAAGCATGATGGTCTCGTTGGATTTGTACAATCATGGGCATAATGCCCCGGTCCTCCGCAATTGTAACATATCAGCTATCCACAACCTCTTCCTGGTCCCATTCCACCTCGACCTCATCTGCGCCCCTAAAATCTAGTCCACACCATTCCTGCATTTTGCCCGAGGGCCCGTGTTTTGGCCTGGACTCTGTAGGTAGGAGTATGATCCATCATCAGTTCATAACTTCTACAGGTGTGCTCATCATGTCCTAGTGACCAACAAAAGTTACATAACAACTGCTGGGAATTCTACGTATACTTCTGTAATAAATGGCAGTTATCTATAGTATGCTTCCCTCTTATCTGACAAATCGCGCACCACAATGTAGGTGCCGCACTTGGTCCTACTTGTGCCTCCTGTCTCAATGGCATTGGTCCTCCTCCCGTAAGGTAATTCATGAACACGGGGCAGTGGTCCTTGTCATGCCCCTAGCCCTTGCACTTTACACACCATACCTTGTCGCACACTTCTAGATGAGCCATCCTATCTTGTTTCAAACTCTACATCTCAAGGCACAAGTTTTTCAACTGCGCATGAATCTATTGGACTCCCAGGTTAGGATCTTGTATAAGAGTCTCATGTAATCTCATCGCGACCTCCAAAGCCTCAACCTAAGTGGTTAGCCTTTGTTGCGACAGCATGTTCCATAGATGCGGTTTTAACGAGGCTACAAACCATTCGCGATGTTGCCTATCTGTTAAGGTCATGTTTGCTTCGCGAATTGTGTACTTCAGTCTTTGATCCAACTCCCATGAGGATTTGCCTGGTAGCATTGAGATTTCCTTGAATCCAATGATCGATTGTGCCTCCGAATTTGGCCTACTAAATTATTTGTTTAGTGTAGTCTGGATATCTACTATCCCCACATTCGGATTGTCATTGCAATGCTTAACATACCAGGTCAATGCGCGATCCTGCGGAGTGCTAACCAACGTTTCCCTCCTTATATTATCGTCTGTGACACCCTGTGCTTCCCATACCGCTTTTATCACGAACCAAAACTGGTCCGGATCTTCATTTCCTACTCCCTTGAACACTCATAGCTTTATCACGCTAGCCATACTACTTCGCGGTGGTGGCGGAGGTGGTATGGGCGAAGTCTGGGGTGAAGATGGTGAAACTAGTGTTGGTGTGGGTGGGGGTGGTATGCGTGGAATTCTTTGCCTTATCAGGTTGATTGCACTTCTTGGTGAAACCTTCACAAGCTCTTCTTCATCCCCTCACGGAGGTGATATCAAGGGGATAGATTCTAGTTTTGTGCTACCTTCGTTTTTGTAGATTCTCCCACTCCACGTAGCCCCAAACATCAATTTATTCGCATAACCCACTTTTCACACAGTAGCATTTTAATCCAAGTGTTCAAAGATTTAACGTACTTACCTCGTGGTCCCTTGAGGAAGCGTCGTTCTGCCTCGTTATAGCTGACTAAAGTATCTATCACAAATTCAGTGATGAATCCTCCTATGATTCGATCCACCCAATGATCGACAGCACGTGCGATCTTATCTTCTGATGCTTCCAATCTGCGCACCAATTCTGGAGTCCACACAATAGGTTTGTTGGGTTTACACCTTCCTTGGCTATCTGCTAGCTTCGCGATCCACTCATACAACTCAGTAGGAAAGGATGCAAAGAAAATTTCATGGATTTCCATATATAAGTGGCAATCTAACCACTCTTCCTTTGATAGTCGCGGATTCCTGTTTTCCTGCGCCGCGAATTCGTGAATCTTTCTGTCCAACCACTCTTCAATTTCTTTCTTGGTCAGATTCCAGTGATACGACATCAAACATCTCTATGCAGATCCTGGTCCTGAAAACAGAACCATTTTTTAGCTTGTTGGGGCCTGACCCAGGTTCAGAGTTAATTAGCTTAACAAATCCTGGTACTATTACCCTTTCGGTAATAGTCCATGGAGCGTGGACTGAGGTCTCACCCGAAGTAGTATGGGAGGGTACTAGAACCAGATTTCTACACCATGGAGATATCTGATGAGTTCGACTGGTCCTTTGTCTGTTCCTATGTGCAGGTGGCTCGTGCACCTTTCGTGCCTCGCGGCCTGATACCCTGCCCTCGCGCAGCCCTAACCAGGAGTTGTACCGCGCTCTGCGTTATTACCTGAGATCTTATTTATCCTTCAGCGTTAGTTAAGCACCTTCGCCTACCTAAATGTCTCAAGTTATATCTAACAATACAAAACATTCATACATGTGCATGTAATTAATAAATAGTATATTTGCAAATTATATCACTCGTGCATTAACCCAAGAACAAATACACATAATTATAGCAAAACTTCTCTTTATTGATTCCCAAACGGTTACAGACTCGACCCGCCCTGTGCACTCAGCTGTAGGGGTCCACGCCCTCAGCTGCAGACTATTAGGCCTCTGCGCACTCAGCTATAGAGCCTTCTCCTACTCTACGACCCACAGACACACTCTACACTTTGACTCAACGCTTCATCAATCCCTTAGACTTATCATGCTTCGATCCCATTTTTCAACACTTAGAGCCTCACTCTATTTATACAAGCCCATGGTCCACGGACCATGGGTAGATCTTTTGAACCGACATTACATCACAAAACCAAGGGCGGACAACCCTGTGACTCTATTGTACTTTCACGCCCCGTGCCCGCAATTCATAGAGCTTTTACAACAATATTCGGTCAAAACTTGGGCTTTGAGCCCCAAAACACACCTTGGAGGGATTCCATGCCCAACAGCATCTAATTGTTCTCCCATCATCTTGCACGACTTATCTTCTTGGTTGGCTCTGAGAGAGGGGTTAATATTGAGGGTTCTAGATGGATCAAATTCTACAACTTGAAATGGGTAGGACTCGGGACAACTAAGCATAATTCAGTCCAAGGACTGCTCTCAGACTATTTCACAAGCTCATCAAGAGGCATGGTATTGGGGGGTTGGTTATGGAGGATGTGGTGAATGAGGCCATGTTCATTAGCTTTCCCCCTTGTTATAACAACATCTAGAGTATTGGATGGGATTTTGTATGATACACTTCATCTTCCTCCTCCTCTTCTAGCCATAGCGGTATGTCATGCTCAATGGATGGCTAAGCAAGTGGGTGCAATACCAATTGTTTGGACAAATGTCCATTCTTAATGGTCATGTTCCCAACACTTCAACTAATGTAAACGTCAGCAATGGCTAACCATGGCCTTCCCAAGATGAGAGGACAACCATTGAATTTGGTTTTGGGCTAGAAAACCAAGAAGTCAGTAGGATACTCCCAAGAGTCAATGGAGACCATTACATCCTCAATAACTCCCTTAGAATCCACTAAGGATCTATCTGCAAGTTGCAACATGTAGTGGTCTTTCTTAAGGATCCTTGGATGTTTAGTTTTATCATGGTTTCTTTAGTCATCACATTGATGGTAGCCCCAAGATCAATTAGGGTGTGAGGGACAATGATGTTATCAATGTGCATATCTACTACTGGACTTATAAGGTCTAAATCTTTTGGACAAATCACTCTCCCCAACATCAAATCAGATAATTGACTAATCCAAATCTTGGGGGGAGGCCCCCACGATCTAAAAGATTGAAATGGATTTTGGGGAGAGGCCCCCAATATCTAAAAAAATGAAATGCCAAAAGAAAAATAGGAGAATTCCCAATAAACAAAACCACAAATAATTTTTTTAATAAAACGGAGTATAACTGTAAAAGCTACATTGTGGTGGACAAACTGTCATTTTACAAAATGTGACCTTTTACTTATAGTATTTTTTAGTTATAATACCACGGATCAATTCCATGGGTGAATTAATATCATGGGTGGATGTCACAATACCATGGGAAAATACCATGGGTGAATGAATACCATGGGTGGATGTCACTTACAATACCATGGGTGGATGCCACTTACAATATCATGGGTAAATTCCATGGGTGGATGAATACCATGGGTTGATCCCATTTTCTATTTAGATCATTTCTCCCTCCTTAAGAAGCAACGGTACCCATTGCATGAAATTCCCTCCTACGAAGCCTTTATTGAATATGAAGAGCCACTGAAGAAAAGGGTTTTATGTGGTTAACCCATAACCATGATGAACGAAGATCTGAGGATAGAGATACCTTGTAATGCTTGTGAAAAACTATGATACTGACAGTGTGCGACCCAAAATATGGACTTCGATGAACTGTGGGTTTGTGGATGACCCATAACCATGATGAACGAAGATCTGAGGATAGAGATACCCTGTAATGCTTGTGACCAAATATGATACTGACAGTGTGCAGGCTAGCAAATGGACTTCGATGAAGTGTGGGTTTGTGGATGACCCATAACCATGAAAAACAAAGATCCAAAGATAGAGATACCCTATAATGCTTTTGACCAACTATGATACTAACAGTGTGTGGCCTAGCAAATGGACTTCGATGACAAGGATTTTGTGTGGTTGACCCATAACTGTGATGTTGGTTGTTGATGAAGTAGTAGGTGCCTACATAGCCTGGTATGGGACGACACATCTCCAAAGAACCCAAGCCGAATGCTGGTATGCTGAAACTAATGAATGTGAAGCAGGTGCCTACTAAAGCAGGGTGGGAGGGCACGTCTCTAAAGGGAACCCGCTCTGAATGCTGCTCCAGAATTAAAATGGACATAACTCAATCAATATAACTCAGAATATTAATTATAACCTATTTTTTGAAATAGAAGGACCATTTTGCATCATCCCATGTATTGGAAATCCCTACCTGGACACTCTAGAATATAAAATTCTCACTGTAACTTTTTCGCCGCCACAAAAGTTCTAAAAAATAGCTGATTTTAAATCAGCGATACCTCCCACATGCGAACTCTAATTTGACCCATTGTTTTTTTGAAATTGAGCAATTTTTTTAGAGGAGCTCAAATCTACGATCATTTTTTTGAAATTATGCACCAAAATTGAAAAAACGTATAGGAGAGCCACCATCCACGAATTTTCGTCAGAAACATTTATTTAACATAGCTGGTTTTAAATCAGCAATATCTCCCTCATCCAGACTCCGATTCAGCCGATTGTTTTTTTGAATTTGGGTATTTTTTCACAGGGAATCTAGATATGTTATTTTGTTTTGTAAATTTTGCACCAAAAATTTCAGATCTGTTCTGGAAACTCACCGCCCAAAAATAGTCTTGCAAAAAAAAATGAAAAAATAAAACTTTTCCCTCTTGGCCCAAGAAAATGTTCTGTGGAGGATGTAGCACATGCCTGAAGTTTGTTGAATATTGCTGCAAAATTTGAAACTGAAATATGCATCAAACCCTCATTCCCATGGAATCATAACCTGCTCTAATACCACTGATCCAGATCTTGGGGGGAGGCCCCCAAGATCTAAAATATTGAAATGGATTTTGGGGGAGAGGCCTCCAATATCTGAAAAAGTGAAATTCCAAAAGAAAAAGAGGATAATTCCCAATAAACAAAACCACAAAGAAATTCTTTATTAAAACGGAGAATAACTGTAAAAGCTACATTGTGGTGGACAAACTATCCTTTTACAAAATGTGACTTGTTACTTATAGTATTTTTTAGTTACAATACCACGGGTCAATTCCATGGGTGAATGAATACCATGGGTGGATGTCACAATAGCATGGGAAAATACCATGGGTGAATGAATACCATGGGTGGATGGCACTTACAATAATAATGAGCCTCATCATTGCATAATTAAATGGGCCTTAATTCACCTCCTAGCTTAGTCAAACCAACTATTCTCACAACTTATTGCATACTTTTGATTATATTTTGTTTATGAGATGAGTTAGAGTTGTATATTTTTCTTTGTGGTCTAATGTGCATTTAATGCAAGATTAAAGGATAAAATCAAGGAATTTGGCAAAGACCTTGGTCAAAACTCGAATGGGACAAGGGAGAGGAATTATAGGAGGTAAATCCTCCTCATTTACTACCCCTCCATTCGAATATTCCTCCATCAACTCGGAGTGCAAACAGCCAAATCATGAGGACTAAAAGGTAGCCGAGCAAGTGAAAGACTAGCACCAGTTTATCTTGATTTTGGGCATTGAGCTTCCCTAATTTTAAGGAATTTGTTGGAGACATCAAATGTATAAGTAGAGAGGCCTAGGACCTCAGTAGGATTTGGATTTTTGAATGTAAAACTCTACTCTATTTTCGAGTTGCAAGACTTTTGACAGTTTTTGATGTAATCCATGGTTTTGATAATAAAAATGAGTTTGGTTTTGAGCCATGACTGAGCTAACTCAGAGGGCTGAAGCTCTTGGGTTAGGGCCCAATCCTAGTAGCCAAGGATCCTCTTTGTTGTACATGTATGCTAGCATAGATTCATGGTTTAATTGTTAATTTGCTTAACTAGTTGCATTTCCATTACAGCAGTGTAGAGTAGATTGGTTGTATTTTAGTTTGCTTCCATTTGTGCCTTCTTTCAATTAGTAGGTTAGCAAGGAGAAAAAGATCACCATAAGGTTGTCAGCAGGTGTCTCAACCCCACCTCCTCCCTCTGGGACCGTGACTTGAGGAAGAGACCCTTCAGCAACCCCAAAAACACACATTTCTAGTTCTTACATGAGCTTTGGAGTTTTTTATCTTCATTCAATACTCGATGTTGGAAGAATCACCACACCTCTATAGAATCTGTAATTTCCACCCTGGGGATCCTAGTTACTGTTTTGTAACGTTTACCAACACTTGCGGGTTTTGGTGTAACGGCAAACCTCCACATGGTATCAAATCTTGGACCCAGGTTCGATTTCCCCAAGTTGTGTTTGGGGGGGGGTGTTGGAAGAATCACAACACCTCTATAGAATCTGTAATTTCCACCCTGGGGATCCTAGTTACTGGTTTGTAACGTTTACCAACACCTGCGGGTTTCGGTGTAACGGCAAACCTCGACACTTGGTTCATTTCATTGTCATCTTTTTCCATTACTCTATTTATGCAATAATATCTCACTCATGTTCTCATTTCCTTCAGCACTTTCTTCATGAATAATGTGGGCAATTTATTCATGCTTTTCTAGTTTATGAAAATGTATCTCGTTGCATAGCTCTTGGAAGACACACATGTTTTAACAATTGCAGGTACTTCAGGAGGAGGTCTATACTTCATCACCAGCATCCATCTTCCACCTCATCCACCACAACCATATCTTGTTCCACCATCACCCTCACTAGTGTTTTTGTCCTTTTTTATTGAAATTCCCCTAGACACATTGAGTGAATCTAGCCATCTCTTCTCTTGGATATTGACTCCTAAGTGTTCCTAAACCTTCAAACACCCTATCCCACTCATCACACAATGTTTCCAAGCTTCCCAACACCTCCAAAACCTCACAATTGGCTCTCGGCTGCATCTTGTAGGTTTCCTGTAATTCCTATAGGATCATCATGTAGGTTTCTAGTACATTCTATAGGTTTTCCAGAAATGGCCTGTTTTGAGGTTGAATTGATGGGGAACCTCTAGGAAGTCACGAAAAGCCTCCTAGGACCCTTCCACACCATCCAACCACTCCATAAACCTTCTAGCCATCCTTAACCACCTTCCATCCACTTGTCACATCCACAAGAACAATTAAATTACATGCTTGATTTTACCAAAGAAAACCAAAAAAAGTGAAAACAGATTGAGTTTAGTTTTCTTACTTACACATTAGTATGGTTTTATGCTCTTTACTTATTTAACTTAGATAGCAGCATTAGGTTAGTGTTGATTTAGCAATTATGCTTAGCATAGTTGTTTAAATGGTTAATTAGGATATGGTGTGATTTAGCATTACATGTTGTTTTCCTCATTACTGCAGTAGAGTAACTCTCTTAGAATAAATTTTCTCTTCTTCCATCAAAGAATCAAGCTTCTTCTGACTCTATAGAAGTCTGGCTTGGAACCCCTAGGGTCTCTCGCCGGATGAATAGTGACAACAGGCATGACCTTCACTTTTACTTGTGCATATATCACTGTCACCTCCAAGTTTGTACGAACCCTGGGTTGATAAGTAAAGTTGGTAGCCCAGGATTTGCAGCATCCTTGCTGCAATACTGGCGCTCATCACTTTTTGGCATCGTTGTCGGGGAGGTGTCTGAGTAGAATGTGATTACTGCTTTCTTTTCTTTTATTTCTAGTCTCCAATTTTCTGCCATTAGTTTATTTCTGCAAAAGTAATCTAGTAGCTTCCTTTCTTTCAGTTATCATTATCTGCTTTCCTTTCCATTTTTCAAGTAGAACTTCAATTCAGCAAGTAAATTTTCTTTCTGTCAATAATTTTCATTCAATCAAAAATTTTATTTCTGCAAAGTACTTTCCAGTTTAAGAAAATCTTACAAAAACCAACCCAAAAACATTTCCTTTCATGCCTCATACAAATAGGGACAATTTAGGGAAATTCTTGCCAAATACCCCCACTGCATCCAACAACCAACCTTCTCTCTTCTTCGGTGGTTGTGAACTGGAGAAACCTTTAGGTGAGAAACCTGACGTATTTGAAGAACCTACAGGGGAAGAAGAAGAAGAGGAACCCATTCCTACTGAACCAATGGCTAAAAGCCGAAATGACAGAGGGAATAGAGAGAGAGTTGAGGGTGTCTTACCCATCAGGGAAACCAACGGGGACACTAAGATGAAGAATATAAGCCCATATGCCCTACCTCATTTCCATGGCCTGACCACAGAGGACCTCGACACTTTCCTATTTGAGTTTGTTGTTATATGTCGAACCTATGACTATACAGATGATGAGAAAAAGTTAAAATTGTTTCCATCTACCCTCAAGGATGCAGCATTGCACTGGTTCATGGGTTTACCTAGAGATAGCATCACAACTTGGGCTCAAATGCAGTAGGATTTTAACAACAAATATTGGGACTACTATAGGTCAAAAGATACTAAAGAAGAAATTTTCAAGATGACCATGGGCCGGGATGAATCCTTAGAAGACTATGAAGAAAGATTCGAGCTCAGTTACAGAAGGGCCAGGTGCACACTTGACCCCAAGTCACTAAATCTAGTCCTTCTCAGAGGAGTAAGGGAAGATCTTTTGGATACCTTACATTTTTTAGGAGGAGGAGATATCTACCAATTACCCTATGAGGATATCAAGACTGCCTTTAGAAACAATTCTAGGGTAGCTAGGAAAAAGGGTAGGAGTAGTCAACCTATGGCTAGTACATCATATTCTAATTCATCCATCAAGGGTGAAATTGGAAATATGCTGGAAGATTTCAAAAGTGAGATGTTGCAAACCCTTTCCTTGAAATTGGACACCATGAACATCAAAAGGAAGCAAGAGGAAGCAGAGAGAGCCTTGGCCATATTTTGTCCTAGATGCACCAGGAGGCATCCTAGGAATGAATGTCCATTGAACTGTATTGAAATTTACTCGGTCCGTGAAGAAAACCACTCCACAGACAAGTGCCCTTCTTTACCCGGACTCAAAGCTGTATATCAAGGAGCTGAAGGGGTCACTAAGTAGCTTTGATACATCAACCAAAAGAGACCTCCTGGGCCTAGACTATACTAGCAAGGTATGCAAGGGTCATCCCATGCATATTACAACCCCAACCAAACCACAGCTATACCTTCATGAGGACCCCCTGCTCATCCCTCTTGGAATACACCCCCTCCTTGGTCCTATTGATCTAGGTGGATGTTGTTGGCCACCCACCTATCCCACTTGGACCCCCACAACTGTCTCTTTCAGTTTTTCAGTTTCCGTAATTGTAGCACAATTTACTATTTTTAGCAGTTTTTGGGTCCTGAACTTCCAAAGCCGTTTTAAGGCCCTAAACGATGTTTCTTGGGAAATCTAGGAGCAACATGGGTCCATGGACCCATGTTGCTCTTCCCAAAGTTGTAGTGCTCAGATAGATCTTTCTAACAAGCTATTGTACACGTTAAACAAAGATCGGGTGCCAAAGTTACGACCCTGAGAATTTGATGTACAAACTTACCCAAAACGAGACCCACAATTTGGCATTTCATCTTCTAGGGCTAGGTTTTGGGATGTGAATGGTTTTCCATTGTTTCTCAACAATAAATAGGCCTTTGAGCCTCATTGTAACACATTTCATAGGCATGTAGCTACCACATCTCTTCTCAGAGATAAGCTACCATCGTCCTGGCTGGTTCATTTCCATTTCTGTTTGTAAGCATATTTCAGTATTTTACATTAATGAAATGAAGTATTATTTCTGCTGCATCTCTGTGTATATGGTTATCTCTGTAATTTGTTTCATTCCTATTTAAAATCTGGGTCAATGGTATCAGAGCAGTCTGCTTTTTCTATGTTTTTCTTTGCATGTCCCCAATGAGGTCGGGATATAAGGAGTTAGGGCTTGAACTGGTCGAACCTTTGCAAGACTAGCCTCGCAAATCCCGATGGCCTCCCATGGCAGATGTAAAGAAAGAAGAGGGGGCAAGAGATCCTATCAAAATATTGCTTGAAGAAGCCCTCGAGTGACAAAGGAATGTGATGATGGACAACTTTGCCCAGATCCTTCAACGGCTACCTAGAGGTGATGCATCGGTTTCCAACAGCTACTCTGGGAATACCACACCCTTTAAGGTACAAGTTAATTTTGAAATCCCCATCTTCGAGGGTCAAATAGACGTAGATGCTGTAGATAAATGGTTAAATCTGCTAGAAGGGTATTTTTCTGTTCATGATTTTTCCAATCGGGAAAATATTATTTTCGCTCTTCTCAAAGCAACCCCCCACATCAAGGACTAGTGGGAAACCTACTGTGATCAGAAGGATGAAAGTACAGGCTCACTATTTTCAGCCGCACCCACTTGGAATTCCTTCCGGGATGCCATCAAGGAGCAGTGTTACCCTGTCAAAATCTATGAGGACAAATACATAAAGTGGACCACGTTGCAACAGGGAAGGGACCAAGATGTGTCAGAGTTCACAAACATTTTTCATACCCTTCACACACAGTTGGGTATCAAGGACTCTGAGCTACATTTGGTACTCAAATACTGTGGCTGCCTACATAGATACATCCAAGAAGAGATGGAGTTCCTGAACATCTCCTCACTTGGCACGGCGTACCGATACGCTGTCAAAATTGAGCAAAAGTTCAAACAGAAGAAGCGAGACTTTGGATCTGTGAATCCAAAGACCAAAGGACAAAGCCAAGGTGGGGTGACCCAAGACAACCCATCAAAGCCGCAAGAAAATAAAAACACCATGAAGTCAAAGAAGGATGCAAGAAAGTGGTGTGAGTTCCACAAGAGCCCCACTCACAACACAAATGAGTGTCAGACCAAGCAGTCACTGGTGGCCGAGTTGAAGGCTTCAAAATCAAATGAATGTTCCGACCCTAAATTAGAACCCAACAAGCGGAATGGCAAAGGGAGGCAGATCATTGACAGAGAGCCCAACACCACTATTGCCACTTCCAAGATCCAAAAGGATGAGACCGAAGATCTAGAAGAGGGGGAGCATCTTTTCTACTCATAGATGTGGGTGAAGGGTTCACCGCTGAAATTCATTGTTGACAGTGGGAGCCAAAAGAAACTCATTTCAGTAGAGGTTGTGAAGCGATTGGGCCTACTGACTACACCACACCCGCATTCGTACAGTATCGGGTGGCTTCACCAAGGACAAGATCTTCGAGTTCGCCAGCAGTGTCACCTTCCTTATATCATCAAACCCTTCACAGACGAGGTATTGTGTGATGTTACACCTCTAAATGTTTGTGATGTACTATTAGGCCAGCCATACTTGTGGAGGTGACATGTTGTGTATGAGTCAAGGCCTTGTGTTGTCATTATTTCTTTGTGTAATTCATTATACATGGTACCAGAGGTAGCCCCACCTACCACCACCTCTTTGATCACTACCAAGAAAGGTAGCAAGCCTATCTCCCAGACTAGGAAATTCATCTTCTGTCTAGTTCGCTCTGAAAGTAAGGGGAAGATCGTCACCACATCCATGACCCCTGTGAAGGGTTCCTTCACGCAGCAGCAGCAGCAAGGGTATATGGTCATGACAGAACACAGGAACAACTTCTCCTCACCCATAGGGGTACCACACAAGCTTCAAGTGGGCAACAAAGTCTGGTTGCATCTGCGGAAATAATGCCTTACAAGAGCCCATCAAAAGCTTTGACCACACTGACATGGTCCTTACACCATTACCAAGGCTGTGGGAAATAATTCTTTGGAGCATAGCATTCCTCCATTCCTTCGCCTACACTAGGTGTTCAATGTGTACCACCCTTAACATGCTTCCCACCATTGCTAGACACATCTGAGATTGCAGAACAACTCACCAGGTACCAAGTTCAGTAGATGCAGGAACTCAACCCAATGAGACCATTGCTGCCTAAGGGGGGAAGAATGATCCAGGTGGATGTTGGTGGCCACCCACCTATCCCACTTGGACCCCCACAACTGTCTCTTTCAGTTTTTCAGTTTCCGTAATTGTAGCACAATTTACTATTTTTAGCAGTTTTTCCGGTCCTGAACTTCTAGAGCTGTTTTGAGGCCCTAAACAACGTTTTTTGGGAAATTTGGGAGAAACATGGAGCCACAGACCGATGTTTCTATTCCCAAAGTTGTATTTCTCAGATAGATATTTCTAATGAGCTATTGTACATGTCAAACGAAGATCGGGTGCCAAAGTTATGACCCTGGGATGTTGATGTACCAACTTACCCAAAACAGGGCCCACAATTTGGTGTTTCATCTTCTAGGGTTAGGTTTTGGGATGTTAAGGGTTTTCCATTATTTCTCAACAATAAATAGGCCTTCGAGCCTCATTGTAACACAGTTCAGAGGCATGTAGCCGCCACATCTCTTCTCAAAGATAAGCTGACATCGCCCTCACTGGTTCATTTCCATTTCTATTTGTAAGCATATTTCAGTATTTTACGTTAATGAAATGAAGTATTATTTCTGCTGCATCTCTGTCTATATGATTATATATGTAATTTGTTGTGTTCCTGTTTAAAATCTGGATCACCTATGCATCTCAGTATCATTCTCAGCTAGCCAGCCAGTCATTTCAACCTTACGCTCTGCCACAACCTCAGTGGAATACACCACTCTAGTGGTGGAGACCCCAATACAAACATGCTCTAGCTCTATTGCCTCCACCACCTACCCAACCACAACTCCTACACTCTGCTCCACCCAAGCAACCCTAGATGTTTTCCCAACCAAATCCGAACCCGAACAATAGGTAGGCTCAACAAGTATACAGTGGAGAGACATCATATCCAGCTTACGTTGTAGAAATCCAGGAGATCAACCTGAGATCTAGGAGAGTCCTCCCGAATAGCCAACCTCCCCCTCCACATAGGGAGGTGAAATAAGAAAGAGAGGAAAGCAACCTTAGAGTAAATCCAGCCTTTCCTAACAGATTAGCCCAACCACTCCAGCCTACCCCAGAAGAAACTGAACTTCTTGGAGAATTGAAAAATATATGTGTAAAGATCCCCCTTCTCCAGGCAATAAAAGATGTTCCCATTTGCAATAAGTTGATTAAGGAGAAATTCTTCCAACATCCAGGAAGAATAAAAATGGATGCCCCTACCATTAATATCATTGGGCAACTGTCTGACTTAATGTTGGGGCAGGTAATATGTCCATTATATTTAGACCCTGGAAGCCCTGTAGTAGATGTACACATCAATGACACCATTGTCCCACACACTCTAATCAATCTTGGGGCTGCCATTACTGTGATGACCAAGGACACCATGCTCAAGCTCAACCTCCAAGGGTCATTGAGGAAGACCACAACAGTTCTCCAACTTGCAGACCATTCCAAAGTCACCCCTGAGGGAATTGTGGAGGATGTGATGGTCTCCATTGACTCCTCGAAGTATCCTGCAGATTTTCTAGTTCTCTAGCCTAAGGCTAAAATTACTGGTTATCCCCTCATCCATGTGAGGCCATGGTTGGCCAAAGCCGATGCTTACATTAGTTGCAGAGCTGGGAATATGACCATCAAGAATGGGCATATGTCCAAAGAGTTAGTCCTATACCCTCCTGCTCAACCTTCTCTAGAGCATGATTTACCTTTATGGTTGGAGGAGGAGGAAGAAGATGAGGTTTATTCCGCCCAACTTTATGCTTTGGAAGCAACCATAGGAGTAGGACAGCAATATGAGGATGACTTAATTGAACACCTGCTCCAAATTCCAACTCCTGGTTCGTTGCCATTAGAAGAAGAAGTAAGGGAAACCCAGAACAATCATCCAATTGACTTATGCTTGGCTGATTCCAACCCACTTCGTGTCAAAACCATAGAATTCAGCCCAGAGAAAACCTTGAATATTAATCCATCTCTTTCTGCGCTTGAAGAGGAAAAGATATGCAACATGTTGAGAGAAAACCTAGAATCCTTCGCTTGGAGTTACAAGGAAATGAAATGAGTACACCCCTCAGTGTGTACTCACCACATATACATCAAAGAAGGTTGCAAGTTGGTCTAACAACCACAAAGGAGGGTGAATCCAGCTCTTAAAGATATAGTCAAAGAAGAACTGCAAAAACTACTAGATGCAGGATTCATTTACCCTATCTCTGACAGTGAGTGGGTCTATCCTTTAGTGTTAGTTCCCAAGAAAAATGGTAAGTGGAGAATTTGTGTCGATTACAGGGAGTTTAACAAAGCCACAAAGAAGGATCATTTTCCCCTACCCTTCATCAACCAAGTGCTAGACGACATAGCAGGGAAAAAGTTTTTTTCCTTCCTACATGGATTCAATGGATACAACCAAATCCAAATATACCTAGAAGACTAGGATAAGACCACATTCACCTATCCTTGGGGAATTTTGCCTATAGGTTCCTTCCTTTTGGCCTATGCAATGCTCCTGCCACTTTCTAGAGAGCAGTCTTGAGTATTTTTGCTGAATTAGTACATGATGCAGTGGAAATTTATATGGATGATTTTACACCTTATGGATGTGATTTTCAAGAAGCCCTGACAAACCTAGGAAAAGTATTGCACAAAAGCATTGAAATGACCATGTCTCTCAGTCCGAAAAAATGTGAACTCTTAATGGCTGAAGGGACTGTGGTAGATCATTCAATATCTAAGCAAGGATTGCAGGTGGACCTGAACAAAATAAAAATCATCCAAAGGGTCCCACCTCCGCAAAAGCAGAGAGATGTCATGAGTTTCTTAGGGTTAGTTGGATAATACCGAAGGTTCATAAAGGACTTCAGGAAGTTGGCCTCTCCTTTATTTGGGTTGTTGGCCAAGGATTCTGAGTTTATATGGTCAAAAAGCTGTCAAGAGGCCTTAGACATTCTAAAGGGTAAGTTAATCACTGCACCAATTCTCTGAGGCCCAAACTGGGCCCTCCCTTTTCATATTCATGCTGATGCTTCACACAAAGCCATGGGAGCAGCCTTAAGTCAAGTAGAGGAGAAACTGCCCTATGCCATCTATTTTATTAGTAAGAACTTGTCAAAGGCTGAGCTAAATTATACAGTGACCGAAAAGGAACTCCTAGCTGTTGTGCATTCATTAAACAAATTTAGGCATCACATTATAGGCTATCAAACATTTGTGCATACTAACCATGTTGCAATCAAATATTTAATGAAAAAACTAGATGTGAATGCTTGAATCATAAGGTGGTTGCTATTATTACAGCAGTTTGATCTAACCATTGTTGATAAACTTGGTAAAGAAAATGTTGTTGTAGGTTTTTTGTCTAGGGTGAATCTACCTACAAGTGAAGAAGGAATGGTGGATGACCAGCTACCAGATGAGCACTTGTTTGCTATTTCAGTTCTCTCTCCATGGTTTGCTGATATAGCAAACTATTTGGTATTAGCACAGTTCCCACCAAACTTGCCCTCCAAAGAAAAGAGCAAGATAGTCAGGAAGAGCGTCCCCTTCACCTGGATTGGGGACAATCTTTTCAAACTTTGCCCAGATCAAATCTTGAGAAGGTGTGTAAGGTAAGAGGAAGTTTTTGACACCCTTCTGACCTGTCATGATGGGCCTTGTGGAGGTCACTTCGTAGCAAAGAGGATAACATTCAAAGTGTTACAAGCAGTCTATTATTGGCCCACTCTTCACCAGGATGTGAAAAAAGTACATTAGTCAGTGTGATCAGTGCCAGAGGATGGGAAAGCCTACTCCAAGAGATGAAATGCCCTTATAGCCTCAAGTGACTTTCGAGCCATTTGACAAGTGGGGCATGGACTTCATTGGGCCTATCAACCCTCCTTCAAAGAAAACACAATACATTATTGTGTGCACTGATTATTTGACTAAGTGGGCTGAAACCAAAACAATTAAGGTAGCAACAAAAGAGAAGGTGGTTGAGTTCCTAAGGGAGAATATATTCTACAAATTTGGGTACCCAAGAGAGCTAGTCATAGACCAAGGTAGCCAATTTACCTCAAACATGATTGAAGAACTGCTCAGCCATCACAAAATAAAGCATAGGACCTCTACTCCATATCATCCACAAGCTAATGGGAAAATGGAGGTGACCAATTGGGCACTGGAGAGCATCTTAACCAAGGTAGTGAGCAGTAGCAGGAAGGATTAGGCAGAGAGACTAGTTGAGGCCACCTAGGCCTATAATACAACATGGAAGACCACCACTAGATTTACACCCTATGAGCTGATCTATGCGAAAAAGGCTTTGTTTTCAATTAAGTTTGAATATAAAACATTAAGGATGGGAACCCAACTAGATTTGGATCTCAGTCATGCACAAAAAGAAAGATTGTTCCAATTGAATGGCTTAGATGAATTTAGAATGCAGGCCCTCCTACATACAGAGATAGTTCAGCTTCAGAGGAAGATCTGGCATGATAAACATATTAAGGAGAAGCAATTTCAAGAGGGCGATTGGGCATTGTTATATGATTCTAAGTATAAAGACTTCAAGGGAAAGCTAAGGACAATATGGCTCGAACCTTATGTGGTGGAGAGATGCCATGATAATGGTTCAGTGCAAATCAGAACTATAGATGAAGAAGCCATTCCATTGCTTGTTAATGGACACCGATTGAAAATGTACAAGAGGCCTTTATCAAAGCAAGATTTCATTGACAATATCAATAAAAAAGTGATGATGGTGGAGCAAGTTCTAGCTCCTCCCTCATCAAGTCACTAAAAAAAAAGAAAAAGGAATAAGGACTCAGGTGAAAACCTCCATGAGGTGCCGGAGTCCCATCTTTGGGTTGCAAGCCTTATGAGGCGGCCCAATGATGAAAAAAAAGTAGAAAGAAGAATAAGAAGATCCCTGGGTGAAAACCTTATTTGAGGCGGCCAGGTCAAACATCTAGGGTGAAAACTTCTCTAAGGCAGCCTAGGTGTTTTTCAAAGCAAAAAAAAAAAAAAGAAGAAGAAAGAGTGAGAAAAAGATATAATTGTTATTTGCAGGTGGGCGAGAAAGACAGTCAAGGAGAAAAAATAGGATCCCTAGGGAACCCTACCTCACACCTATCCATATCCTCCAGTCCTTACCATGCATCCCTGCATTATTTCTATCGTTTTCCACTCCACTATTTCAATTTATGCGTAGACTGTGTTTTCTACAGGATCCCCTGTATTCCTACAGGATCCCCTGAAAACCTACAGGATGATCCTGTAGGAATTACAGTGGCCCAGAAAACCTACAAGAAATAATCTGAGGGCACATGGTAGGTTTGTTAGGTCCTAAAATTCATCCTAGAAATGATCTAACCCCTCACCTCGTCCATTATCATCATCCCCGCACTCACCATTCAAAACAAAAATAGATCAATTTCTGCCAGTTATGAAAAAAGAAAAAAAAAAGGAAAAAAAGGAAAAACAGAGGAGAGTGTTAGTGTCAGTCTTTGCAGCCTTCCTCCAGTGATCAAACATGCTCTTACAAAGTGATTTTAAGGTGTCAAGGTCAAATTTTGTTATTTCAGTGAGTCTTCAAGCAAAATTTGGTCATTAGGCATTAGGTCTAGGGTTTGCTTTTACTCCTTTCAAAATTGTCCAAATGTCAGTCCATGTCACCATTCAGCTGAGTGTACCATCATTTAGAGGGTTTTCATTATCATGTCAAGTTCCACTGGGTAATTTTACACCTTGTTCATGCTTCAGTTGCACCTAGGTAAGGTTCATTTCCCTCTCCTAGGGTTTTGAAGGCAATTTCTCCTGGATGGTCAAACCATCAGCAAAACTTGTATCCTGATGTTCATACACCTTCCCTTATCCTTAATGTATCTTATTAAACACTTCCCATCACTGAGATCCCCCACATTCCTCATTTTTGCACAAACCCTAGTTTCTTGCTACAAACCCTATTTTCTAGGCTAGGCCTGTGTTTTGCCCTTTTGGACCCCTTCCCCTCATTCAATATTTGACATTACACTTTCCCCTATTTCCTAACATCCCTCCCTACTTCTCAAAATTTCCTCAAGAATTTAGAAGCCCCTTATCCCCTTCATTTCACTTCATTTCGACAAATCCCCCGTTCCACACATCGGGATAGGTTTTACTCCAATGATGTTTCTGAGAAATAAAAGATGAATTTGGGAAAACTGAGAGAGGTTTCTGTCCAAAATAGGCCAAGGAAGAAAAACCTCCTTCACATTTTACACAGGTGTCATGGTTTTAGAGAAAAGTCAAAAATACAGTCGCCTCGAGAGAATTGATACACCTCTGAAGTGACCTTGGGAAAATCAATTTTTCTCCTAGCTTGGTTGGCCAAATGACTTTCTTGATGAGCCAAATGATAACTAGACACACATATATTTCCAATGCGCTATCATGAGCTCAATGTGGAGTTGAGGAAGACCTTCAAAAGTTGACTGCAACATCACTCTACCTTGAGGCAGCCTCATTCTGCACATTTTGACCAGTCTTGGGAGATTTGACTTTTGACAGGGCAAATGAACTCCAAATTGAAAAATTCTAGTGGGTTGGAAATTAAACTCAAATAAATTTCCAAAGAGCTATCCTGCAACCAATTTGGACATCGGGAAGGCCTCCAAAAGTCATTTGCAAAAAGGCGCAGCGCACCTGGGTAGTGGCGCGGCGCAATCAGGGGTCCGCACCTGTCACAAAGAAAAGATGTGGTCAGGTCCATAGGATACATGAATATTAGGTGCAGGACCACAAGAAATGTGAAGAAAAAGTGCGGACCTAGACATTTTTGAGCAAAAACAGGCTTTTCTGCCCAATGCGTCCCGCCAAGTGGCGCGCACTTTTGCTAGGGAGCTCCAAATTGCAAAAAGTTTACATTTTTGGATTTGTCATGAAAAATCATGGTTGCCGGTGCATGGACAGGAAATTTGGGCAATTTTTGAGTCCCCAGGAGGTCAAAAACACTAAAAAAAGGACCTCATTGCCCCTATTTTGACACATAGGAAGCAGTCTTGTGAGATTGAAGTTTTGGAGGGGCAAATGACATCCAAATTGAAAAATTCCACTTGGGTTGGAACGTAGACAGGAATGGCTTTCGAACAAGCTATCATGGGCTCAATTTTGACTTAAGGAAGTTCCTCAAAATCAGCCTAAAAGTGGCGCGATGCATAGAGGATTTGGCGCGGCGCATAGAGGATTTTTGCTCAATTTTTTACCTTCCAGCTCAGAAATTCGGCCAGTTTGACTAGTTTTGATTTTTGATGTAATTTTTGATCTATCTTGATGTAATTGGATAAACATGATGTAATTTTGGCACTTATTTACTTGCTCTAGAGGATTCATTCACTAAAAAGTGAAAATTTAATGAATGAATCAGTTTCCTACCTTATAGAGGCAAGTTGTTTTGATTGCCTAGATTTTAGTGCTTTGTTTAGAATTGGTTGAAACAGCTCCTAGAATGATGAGCTTGACCCCTAGAGGCAAGGGAATGGGTTGGGCTAGTCTATATCATGTAATTCCTAAGTCATTTTCAAGGGTTGGACACTTGGGATTGCTTTGGCATATCATTGTACATTCTATCTCTGCATTTTTTGCTAAGGAAAGACTAGGGTTTTGCAGCACTGTTTGGGATCCATGTGGCTTTGTGTTTTGATGGTGTTCTTCTCTAAGTAATTGTAAGTTCGTTAGTGTTATGTGTATCATTTTCCTGTCTCTTCTTCTGAATTTGAACAAATGAGTGATTAAGGTAGAATCCATTAACCGCTATGCTCTGCCTTTGAATTTGTTTAAATTTCCATGTTTTCATCTGTTTAAGGAGAATTCTCGAGACTCTATTGCTCTCCTTAGCTCCTCACCAGTCTGATCTATCCATTTCACTCAATTTAAAGCATCAAAATGATTTCCTTCCTTGCCCCAATCAGAACTCTGCAGAAAATGTGCCTCATCCCCGGACCCAAATTTGCCTTTCCCTTTTTCCAACACAAAACCCCCAAAAACTCAAATCAAATTCTTTGTACTTCATACCTAGCCTAAAATTAGCTCTTATTTCAGTCATCTTGAGCCCCATTGCTTGTATTTTGCTAAGATCGACCCGGAGAGAGCCCTCTCCTATCCTCATAGGGCTAGCTACGAGGCTGAGCGTGGTTTGATGTGGACCTAGAAACTTGTCTTTTCAGCCTGAGGCAAATCTAGGCTCTAACATAGTGGCGACTCCATTGGCGAAGAAAATGGTTTGCTTGTTGATGTCATTTGTTTTATAGCTACAGACGGAGCCTAAAGTTATGCTAGGTAGCCTTCAAAATGCTTTTGCTATGCATTAGCAGAACTAGATAAACGCTGCCTCAGTCAATCTCCGGTCTAGCTTGTAAACGTGACATCTAACTTGTTAATCGCCCCAGTACATGTATCAAGTTCAGATCTGATTGTTGATGATGGACAACGATCATACATCAGAAGGATGAAATCATTCACCTGGCGACTCCATTCACTGAAACATCTAGAAATCAATCATTCACATGGTGACTCCACTGCAGGAAGATCAGTAGCTTTAAGATTTTCAAGATGGAACGGGTTGCAAGAAGGTATGCTCCAATGAGCCGAGATCACATTCCAGGTTTCCCAAATAAAATTCCTAATGTATATTGGCAGTGGAATTTGCCTATGTTTAAAGATGATGATAGGAAGGATGCTGCTTTACATCTGGTTAGATTTCACATACATATTCGCAAGTTGAAGGTTGATTTTCATGAAGATTGCTTGATGAAGATATTCATGGCTACTCTGGAAGACGAAGCCCGATCTTGGTATGAAAGTTTGCCACCGACTTCTATTTATTGTTTAAAATATTTTCATGCAATATTCTTTGAAAGGTATAAAGAATCATATCCATCCTTGGCTTTAGTTCAGGACTGTTGTAGCCATGTTCATAGTTTTATTGAAAATCTTGAGAAAGTTTATGAAGATGATCACTTCTTGGATGATGAGATCATGGAAGCCTTGTACGAGAATCCATTTCAACAACATGAAGATAACCTAGAGGATTCACATCAAGATGATCAGGAAAATTTGCAGTAGGATCAAGATTTTAGTACGGTGGAAGATGAAGGAATTTTGCATCTTGACAGTCAACAAGAATTTCAGGAAAAGGATCAGCAGTCTGAGGAAAATTTGTACACTCCTTCACTTGAAATTAATGAAGACAATCACTGCTTGAGCAAAACAAAACAAAAAGTATTATCTCCTCTGTTTGAAGATGAGATAGATCAACTCTTAAACGGTCATGTTCCAGCTCAAGTAATGCAGATCTGCAGTGTGCACATGGTCAAGAAGGTGATGGTGGAACTTCTTCCTCTTTTGAAAACGATGACGGTCTTGTAATCAGCTTTATAGATCAGTAGTTTGAAGATTTCCATATGGCTGAAAGCGATGAAACAAAAAGTGTCGTTTCAGATCTGTCCATTGAAGAAGACAGCATGCAGGGAAGTCCAGTTCTAATTGATAATGTCAAGGCAGTCATTTCAGATCTAGATTCAAATTGTGATGACCAAGAAAACCTTGTACTGAATCCCATGAAGGAGAACCCTGCTACTGAAAACATCTGGAACGAAGAAGACAAAGTTATGGATCCAAATGTTCTCATGTCATCATAACAAAGCCTTCATGAAGAGGTAATCCAGTCAGTTCATGAACAATAAGATGAGAATTTTGTTCAAGTAAGTGAAAAAGTTTCTCTGGATGAATTTGTGGTAGATGATAGAAATGATAGTGTTGAGTTTCAAGAATCATTTGAAGTTCCTTTTCTCATGATTGATGAATGTAAAGACAATCTGGCTGTCATATCATATGAAGATGACCTACCATATATTCAGACTTCAGAAGACCAGACCATTAAGGATTCCATTTCAGATTCTTCTTCATATGTTTCGTGTTTTGAAATGTTTTTTGAAGAGGAAATCTGCTCATCTACTTGTTCAAAATTTTTTGAGGACCAGGAACACACTTTTACTGAAGTACATTATGAAAGAATATCAGAATCAAAGGAAAAAGCCACCTTGTTTCTTCAGCAGGAGGAAAGACTTCATGTTTTTCAGGATCCACTGGCAAATCTGTTGCAGTTCAACAATGAAGGTGATTATTGCAGTATTCAGTGATGAAGGAGACCATGGTCAATTCTGCTTTTGGATGCCCAGTTACCATTATTTGTTGTTGACTAGGAGATCTGATCAGGAGAATCAATCAAGAAGGCATCTGATTGATTGGTTACATTGGAATTTTGATATAGTTTGATGGTATATTGTCTTCTAAGAAACGCAGGTGATCATGTACTACCACCAAGCTTTAAGTTCTAAGTTCAGGACTTAGTATTTTGAGTTAGTCTGTTAGAGTCAAGTTTTTTCAGTCATTGCATCAAGTTAGTTTGAGTCAAATTTTCAGTCAGCAAAGTAGTTAACAGTCTGGTGTTGATTTGGACTCCATTGCCCAATGGACGAAGGCACTGTCTACTCTCCCAAAGATCTGCAGTTCTTGGCACCTCCAAGGAGCTGCCATCCCCATTGGAGCCAATGTTAGTGTCAGTCTTTGCAGCCTTCCTCCTGTGATCAAACTTGCTCTTACAAAGTGATTTTAAGGTGTCAAGGTCAAATTTTGTTATTTCAGTGAGTCTTCAAGCAAAATTTGGTCACTAGGCATTAGGTCTAGGGTTTGCTTTTACTCCTTTCAAAATTGTCCAAATGTCAGTCCATGTCACCATTCATCTGAGTGTACCATCATTCATAGGGTTGTCATTATCATGTCAAGTTCCACTGGGTCATTTTACACCTTGTTCATGCTTCAATTGCGCCTAGGTAAGGTTCATTTCCCTCTCCTAGGGTTTTGAAGGCAATTTCTCCTGGATGGTCAAACCATCAGCAAAACTTGTATCCTGATGTTCATACACCTTCCCCTATCCTTAATGTATCTTATTAAACACTTCCCATCATTGATATCCCCCAAATTCCTCATTTTTGCACAAACCCTAGTTTCTTGCTACAAACCCTATTTTCTAGGCTAGACCTGTGTTTTGCCCTTTTGGACCCCTTCCCCTCATTCAATCTTTGAAATTCCACTTTTCACTATTTCCTAACATCCCTCCCTACTTCTCAAAATTTCCTCAAGAATTCAGAAGCCCCTTATCCCCTTCATTTCACTTCATTTCGACAAATCCCCTGTTCCACACATCGGGATAGGTTTTACTCCAATGATTTTTCTGAGCAATAAAAGATGAATTTTGGAAAACTGAGAGAGGTTTTTTCCCCAATAGGCCAAGGAAGAAAATCCTCCTTCACTTTATACACAGGTATCATGGTTTTAGAGAAGAGTCAAAAATACAGTCACCTCGGGAGAATTGATACACCTCTGAAATGACCTTGGGAAAATCAAGTTTTCTCCTAGCTTGGTTGGCCAAATGACTTGCTTGATGAGTTAAATGATAACTAGACATAAAGATATTTCCAATGAGCTATCATGAGCTCAATTTGGAGTGGAGTAAGACCTTCACAAGTTGACTGCAACATCACTCTACCTTGAGGCAGCCTCATTCTGGACATTTTGACCAGTCTTGGGAGATTTGACTTTTGACAGGGCAAATGAACTCGAAATTGAAAAATTCTAGTTGGGTTGGAAATTATACTCAAATAAATTTCCAACGAGTTATCATGCACCCAATTTGGACATCAGGAAGGCCTCCAAAAGTCATCTGTAAAAAGGAGCGGCGCACTCAGGGGTACGCACCTGTCACAAAGAAAAGATGCAGTCAGGTCCACAGGATACATGACCATTAAGTGTGGGACCGCAGGAAATGTGAAGAAAAAGTGCGGACAAACATTTTTGAGCAAAAACAAGCTTTTCTGCCCAATGCGCCGCACCAAGTGGCGCACGCTTTTGCTAGGGATCTCCAAATTGCAAAAAGTTTACATTTTTGGATTTGTCATGAAAAATCATGGTTGATGGTGCATGGCCAACAAATTTGGGCAAGTTTTGAGTCCCCAGGAGGTCAAAAACACTAAAAAAATGACCTCACTACCCCTATATTGACACACAAGAAGCATTCTTCGGAAATTGAAGTTTTGGAGGGGCAAATGACATCCAAATTGAAAAATTCCACTTGGGTTGGAAAGTAGACACGCAGGGTTTTCCAACAAGCTATCATGGGCTCAATATTGACTTTAGGAAGTGCCTCAAACTCATCCATAAATGGCACGACGGATAGAGGATTTGGCGCGGCACATAGAGGATTTTTGCTCAATTTTTCACCTTCCAGCTCAGAAATTTGGCCAGTTTGACTAGTTTTGCTTTTTGATGTAATTTTTGATCTATCTTAACGTAATTGGATAAACATGATGTAATTTTTTCACTTATTTACTTGTTCTAGAGGATTCATTCACTAAAAAGTGAAAATTTAATGAATGAATCAGTTTCCTACCTTATAGAGGCAAGTTGTTTTGATTGCCTAGATTTTAGTGCTTTGTTTAGAATTGGTTGAAACAACTCCTAGAATGATGAGCTCGACCCCTAGAGGCAAGGGAATGGGTTGGGCTAGTGTATATCATGTAATTCCTAAGTCATTTTCAAGGGTTGGACACTTGGGATTTCTTTGGCATATCATTGTACATTCTATCTCTGCATTTTTGGCTAAGGAAAGACCTGGGTTTTGCAGCACTGTTTGGGATCCACGTGGCTTTATGTTTTGATGGTGTTCTTCTCTAACTAATTGAAAGTTCATTAGTGTTATGTGTATCATTTTCCTGTCTCTTCTTCTGAATTTGAAAAAATGAGTGATTAAGGTAGAATCCATTAACCGCTATGCTCTGCCTTTGAATTTGTTTAAATTTCCATGTTTTCATCTGTTTAAGGAGAATTCTCGAGACTCTCTTGCTTTCCTTAGCTCCTCAATAGTCTGATCTATCCATTTCACTAAATTTAAAGAATCAAAATGATTGCCTTCCTTGCCCCAATCAGAACTCTGCAGAAATTGTGCCTCATCCCCAGACCCAAATTTGCCTTTCCCTTTTTCCAACACAAAACCCCCAAAAACTCAAATAAAATCCTTTGTACTTCATACCTAGCCTAAAATTAGCTTTTATTTCAGTCATCTCGAGCCCCATTTCTTGTCTTTTGCCGAGATCGACCCGGAGAGAGCCCTCTCCTGTCCTCGTAGGGCTAGATACGACGCTGAGCGTGGTTTGATGTGGACCTAGAAACTTGTCTTTTCAGCCTGAGGCAAATCTAGGCTCTAACATAGTGGCGACTCCACTGGTGAAGAAAATGGTTTGCTTGTTGATGTCATTTGTTTTATAGCTACAGACGGAGCCTGAAGTTATGCCAGGAAGCCTTCGAAACGCTTTTGCTATGCATTAGTGGAAGTAGATAAACGCTGCTTCAGTCAATCTCCGGGCTAGCTTGTAAACGTGACATCTAACTTGTTAATCGCCCCAGTAGATGTATCAAGTTCAGATATGATTGTTGATGATGGACAATGATCAGACATCAGAAGGCTGAAATCATTCACCTGGCGACTCCATTCACTGAAACATCTAGAAATAAATCATTCACATGGTGACTCCACTGCAGGAAGATCAGTAGCTTTAAGATTTTCAAGATGGAACGGGTTGCAGGTAGGTATGCTCCCATGAGCCGAGATCACATTCCAGGTTTCCTGAATAAAATTCCTATGTAGATTGGCAGAGGAATTTGCCTATTTTTAAAGATGATGATAGGAAGGATGTTGCCTTACATCTGGTTAGATTTCACATACATATTCGCAAGTTGAAGGTTGATTTTCATGAAGATTGCTTGATGAAGATATTCATGGCTACTCTGGAAGACGAAGCCCGATCTTGGTATGAAAGTTTGCCACCCACTTCTATTTATTGTTTAAAAGATTTTCATGCAATATTCTTTGAAAGGTATAAAGAATCATATCCATCCTTGGCTTTAGTTCAGGACTGTTGTAGCCATGTTCATAGTTTTATTGAAAATCTTGAGAAAGTTTATGAAGATGATGACTTCTTGGATGATGAGATCATGGAAGCCTTGTACGAGAATCCATTTCAACAACATGAAGAGAACCTAGAGGATTCAAATCAATATGATCAGGAAAATTTGCAGCAGGATCAAGATTTTAGTATGGTGGAAGATGAAGGAATTTTGCATCTTGACAGTCAACAGGAATTACAGGGAAAGGATCACCAGTCTGAGGAAAATTTGCACACTTCTTCACTTGAATTAATGAAGATAATCACTGCTTGAGCAAAACAAAACAAAAAGTATTATCTCCTCTTTCCGAAGACAAGATAGATCAACTCTTAAACGGTCATGTTCCAGCTCAAGTAACGCAGATCTGCAGTGTGCACATGGTCAAGAAGGTGATGGTGGAACTTCTTCCTCTTTTGAAAACGATGACGGTCTTGTAATCAGTTTTATAGATTAGCAATTTGAAGATTTCCATATGGCTGAAAGTGATGAAAGAAAAAGTGTCGTTTCATATTTGTCCATAGAAGAAGACAGCATGCAAGGAAGTCCAGTTCTAATTGGTAATGTCAAGACAGTCATTTCAGATCTAGATTCAAATTGTGATGACCAAGAAAACCTTGTACTGAATCCCACGAAGGAGAACCCTGCTACTGAAAACATCTGGAACGAAGAATACAGAGTTATGGATCCAAATGTTCTCATGTCATCATAACAAAGCCTTCATGAAGAGGTAATCCAGCCAGTTCATGAACAACAAGATGAGAATTTTGTTCAAGTAAGTGAAAAAGTTTCTCTGGATAAATTTGTGGTAGATGATAGAAATGATAGTGTTGAGTTTCAAGAATCAATTGAAGTTCCTTTTCTCATGATTGATGAATGTAAAGACAATCTGGCTGTCATATCATATGAAGATGACCTACCATATATTCAGACTTCAAAAGACCAGACCATTAAGGATTCCATTTCAGATTCTTCTTCATATGTTTCGTGTTTTGAAATGTTTTTTGAAGAGGAAATCTGCTCATCTACTTGTTCAAAATTTTTTGAGGACCAGGAACACACTTTTACTGAAGTACATTATGAAAGAAGATCAAAATCAAAGGAAAAAGACGCCTTGTTTCTTCAGCAGGAGGAAAGACTTCAAGGATTTCAGGATCCACTGGCAAATCTGTTGCAGTCAGCAGTGAAGGTGATTATTGCAGTATTCAGTGATGAAGGAGATCATGGTCAGTTCTACTTTTGGGTGCCCAGTTACCATTATTTGTTGTTGACTAGGAGATCTAATCAGGAGAATCAATCAAGAATGCATCTGCTTCATTTGTTACATTGGCATTTTGATATAATTTGTTGGTATATTGTCTTGTAAGAAACACAGGTGGTCATGTACTACCACCGAGCTTTAATTTTTAAGTTCAGGACTTAGTATTTTGAGTTAGTTTGTTAGAGTCAAATTTTTTCAGTCATTGCATCAAGTTAGTTCAAGACAAATTTTCAGTCAGCAAATTAGTTAACAGTCTGGTGTTGATTTGGACTCCACTGCCCAATGGACGAAGGCACTGTCTGCTCTCCCAAAGATCTGCAGTTCTTGGCACCTCCAAGGAGCTGCCATCCCAATTGGAGACAATATTAGTGTCAGTCTTTGCAGCCTTCCTCCAGTGATCAGACATGCTCTTACAAAGTGATTTTAAGGTGTCAAGGTCAAATTTTGTTATTTCAGTGAGTCTTCAAGCAAAATTTGGTCACTAGGCATTAGGTCTAGGGTTTGCTTTTACTCCTTTCAAAATTGTCCAAATGTCAGTCCATGTCACCATTCAACCGCGTGTACCATCATTCAGAGGGTTTTCATTATCATGTCAAGTTCCACTGGGTCATTTTACACCTTGATTCATGCTTGAGTTGTGCCCAGGTAAGGTTCATTTCCCTCTCCTAGGGTTTTGAAGGCAATTTCTCCTGGATGGTCAAACCATCAGCAAAACTTGTATCCTGATGTTCATACACCTTCCCATATCCTTAATATATCTTATTAAACACTTCCCATCACTGAGATCCCCGAAATTCCTCATTTTTGCACAAACCCTAATTTCTTGGTACAAACCCTATTTTCTAGGCTAGGCACGTGCTTTTCCCTTTTGGACCCCTTCCCCTCATTCAATCATTGACATTCCACTTTCCCCTATTTCCTAACATCCCTCCCTACTTCTCAAAATTTCCTCAAGAATTTAGAAGCCCCTTATCCCCTTCATTTCACTTCATTTCGACAAATCCCTTGTTCTACACATCGGGATAGGTTTTACTCCAATGATGTTTCTGAGCAATAAAAGATGAATTTGGGAAAACTGAGAAAGGTTTTTGTCCAAAATATTCCAAGGAAGAAACACCTCCTTCACTTTTTACACAGGTGTCATGTTTTTATGGAAAAGTCAAAACTACAGTCACCTCAGGAGAATTGATACACCTCTGAAGTGACCTTGGGAAAATCAAGATTTCTCTTAGCTTGGTTGGCCAAATGACTTGCTTGATGAGTCAAATGATAACTAGACACAACGATATTTCCAATGAGCTATAATGAGCTCAATTTTGAGTTGAGGAAGACCTTCAAAAGTTGATTGCAACATCACTTTGCCTTGAGGCAGCCTCATTCTGCACATTTTGACCAGTCTTGGGAGATTTGACTTTTGACAAGGCAAATGAACTCCAAATTGAAAAATTCCAGTTGGGTTGGAAAGTAGACTCAAATAAATTTCCAACATGCTATCCTACACCCAATTTGGACACTAGGAAGTCCTCCAAAAGTCATCTGTAAAAAGGCACGGCGCACCTGGGTAGTGGCGCGACGCACTCAGGGGTCCGCACCTGTCACAAAGAAAAGATGTGGTCAGGTCTGTAGGATACATGACCATTAGGCGCGGGACTATAGTAAATGTGAAGAAAAAGTGAGGACAGATATTTTTGAGCAAAAACAGGCATTTCTTCCCAATGCGCTGCGCCAAGTGCAACGCGCTTTTGCTAGGGTGCTCCAAATTGCAAAAAGTTTAAATTTTTGGATTTGTCATGAAAAATCATGGTTGCTGGTGCATGGCCAACAAATTTGGGCAATTTTTGAGTCCCCATGAGGTCAAAAACACTAAAAAAATGACCTCACTGCCCCTATTTTGACACACAAGAAGCAGTCTTGGGAGATTGAAGTTTTGGAGGGGCAAATGACATCCAAATCGAAAAATTCCACTTGGGTTGGAACGTAGACAGGCAGGGCTTTCCAACAAGCTATCTTGGGCTCAATTTGGAATTCAGAAAGTGCCTCAAACTCAGACTCAAAGTGGCACGATGCATAGAGGATTTGGTGCGGCGCATAGATGATTTTTGCTCAATTTTTCACCTTCCAGCTCAGAAATTCGGCCAGTTTGACTAGTTTTGCTTTTTGATGTAATTTTTTATCTATCTTGATGTAATTGGATAAAAATGATGTAATTTTGGCACTTATTTACTTTTTCTAGAGGATTCATTCACTAAAAAGTGAAAATTTAATGAATGAATCAGTTTCCTACCTTATAGAGGCAAGTTGTTTTGATTGCCTAGATTTTAGTGCTTTGTTTAGAATTGGTTGAAACAACTCCTCGAATGATGAGCTCGACCCCTAGAGGCAAGGGAATGGGTTGGGCTAGTCTATATCATGTAATTCCTAAGTTATTTTCAAGGGTTGGACACTTGGGATTGCTTTGGCATATCATTGTACATTCTATCTCTGCATTTTTGGCTAAGGAAAGACTAGGGTTTTGCAACACTGTTTGGGATCCATGTGGCTTTATGTTTTGATGGTGTTCTTCTCTAACTAATTGTAAGTTCATTAGCATTATGTGTATCATTTTCCTGTCTCTTTTCCTGAATTTGAACAAATTAGTGATTAAGGTAGAATCCATTAACTGCTACGCTCTACCTTTGAATTTGTTTAAATTTCCATGTTTTCATCTGTTTAAGGAGAATTCTCGAGACTCTCTTGCTCTCCTTAGCTCCTCACCAGTCTGATATATCCATTTCACTCAATTTAAAGCATCAAAATGATTGCCTTCCTTGCCCCAATCAGAACTCTGCAGAAACTGTGCCTCATCCCCGGACCCAAATTTGCCTTTTCCCTTTTTCCAACACAAAACCCCCAAAAACTCAAATAAAATCCTTTTTACTTCATACCTAGCCTAAAATTAGCTTTTATTTCATTCATCTCGAGCCCCATTTCTTGTCTTTTGCCGAGATCGACCCAGAGAGAGCCCTCTCCTGTCGTCGTAGGGCTAGCTACGAGGCTGAGCGTGGTTTGATGTGGACCTAGAAACTTGTCTTTTCAACCTGAGGCAAATCTAGGCTCTAACAGAGAGTAAGAGCATTACTTGAATGTCCCTTTCTCCACACACACCTCTACTCTCTCTTTCCATTCATTGCACCATCCTCATAGCCCCAACCAGCAACATGATTAAGAAATTCTAATGGAGAAGCAGCTACACGACATCCTGTAGGAAATCCTGTAGTAGCCTATCCCACAGAATGTTAATCATCAGCTACAAGTCTTCACTAGGATGATCCAAGAGCTCCACAGTAGTAGCAACAACAGATCTTCAGTCACAGACACCTACAAAAGCCAAGAAAGCCTCAGCAGATAGCAAGAGGAGGAAGAAGAATGACCATGTAGCAAATAAACAACGCAACACCTCTGATCGTCGACAACTGCAGCATGGCATAGAAACCATAGGTAAGTATCCCACTCACTCACTCATATGCATCATCTAATCAAAAGTTGTAAAGGTTACGAGATAGTTGGTTTATAAGTAAAAAGGTGGCTAGTTAACTTGGCCACCTTCGTTTAGTCATCACATGCAAGACTGAGTGTCCTCTCACACATGGCTGTAGTCAACTCAAAGACAGAAGAGTAGTAGGACAAGAAGTGGTTAACTATGGATCTATGAGGTGGGAGCTGATTACGAGGAGTGGAAATGATGAGGTGGTAGTGGGGACCAATGGTCCAAAAATGGCAACATACCTCTGCTACCAGCACACCACCACACCCCAAAACACCATAAAGGGAAATAAAACATCGTTTGCATGCACTCATGCATTCCACCTCCTCAAAACTTCTTCACTCAAGTCGCTCTCATAACTCTGGCCACCCACCAGAAGCAAGGATCCATTGTTCTACAACAGAATTTCTCTAGGAGCATTCACAACAAAACCTACAGGAAGCAAAAACAGTCCTACAGGATACTCTGCAAAAACTACAGGAAACACAGAAATTTGAAGGCAAGGTAAGGGAGTAGTAAGAAACAAAAGAAGAAGTCCCTAAAACAAAGGAACCAAGCCCCCAACCTAACCTAGACTCCTATTGCTGGTTTACTGAAGGAGGCAAGGTGATACCTCAAAAATTTGCCATCCCATTGTTTTTCGAACTTGAGAAGAAGAGGGATAGAACCCACCGATGGATGCAAATCGCCAAGTCAAAAGGAGTGGAAGACATTGGGCAAATGGAAGAGAAGCTTAAAGAAATGGGCAAAGAGCTAAGTGGCTTAAGGGACAGAGAAGCAATAATGAGAGATCAACTTGAGAGGGAAAATTCATGGCTGAGGGGACAACTACAGGAAAGGGACAACCAACTAGCATGTATGGCCAGCCTCTCCTTAGAGGCCATCTAGTGTAGGATGCCAGCTAAATCCTATGCTCTTTACCTCAAAGAAAAATCGTTGCAGTTTCAGATTAAAACACTAGCACAAAGGGGCACCATGCCGTTTCAGGACTACAGGCAGTTTATTGATATTTCTGATCAAAGTACACTAGAGGATAGGGCCAAGATGGTTGAGTTTTACTTTCACAACATGGCCCTCATAGACATGAATGTTTGGGACCCTAATGCCAAGCTAGGAGATCTACAATTAATGGCTTTGGCATCATGGATGAACCATGAGGAGTCAAGGTCTGCAGAGATGAAAAGAATATTGGCCAGAGAGCAAAATGAACCTCTTTTCATCAAATCTGAACAATCAAATCCCATGGACCTAATCAGCACCCATAATCTGATTGCAAATGCTCCTTAGCTAGCACCTAGATATCTTGCTGCCTAAGAGCAAGCAATTTCACATTTTGAAGATAGGTTTACGCTGCTAGGAGATGATAGTATACATGCTTGCCTAAGGAGATGGAACACACTGCCACACAGCTTGAAGATCAGAGAATATCACTCCCCTCAAAGGTTGAGACGGGCACTCAACAGGACACCTATGTATAAGAAATCAATGCAAAGATTGAAGGTCAATTGGATAGGCCTAAAGCTTAGTCCACCACTACTCCTAGGGATGCTAGAAGGGAAAAAAGAAGAAGAGGAAAAGAGGTAGTGAGAAGAAGTAGAAAATAAAGTAGGCTTCTATGAACAATAATAAGAGACCATAGTAGAGGCATGGGATGTCAGAGAGGCTACCTGAGCCATGAAGGACATGGACATTGACTAAGTTGCTCAGAGTATGAGCAACACTTTCAGTAGGGGGCTGATGACAAGCCTCATCATTGGGTAATTAAATGGGCCTTAATTCACCTCCTAGCTTAGTCAAACCAACTATTCTCACAACTTATTTCATACATTTTATTATTTTTTGTTTATGAGATGAGTTAGAGTTGGATATTTTGCTTTGTGGTCTAATGTGCATTTAATGCAGGATTAAAGGCTAAAAGTAAGGAATTTTGGCAAAGACCTTGGTCAAAACTCGAATGGGACAAGGGAGAGGAATTATAGGAGGTAAATACTCCTCATTTACTACCCCTCCATTCGAATATTCCTCCATCATCTCAGAGTGCAAACAACCAAATCATGAGGACTAGAAGGAAGTCGAGCAACTGAAAGACAAGCACCAGTTTATCTCGAGTTTGGGAGCTGAGCCTCCCTAATTTTAAGGAAGTCATTGGAGACTTCAGATGTATAAGTAGAGAGGCCTAGGACCTCAGTAGGATTTGGATTTTTGATTGTAAAACTCTACTCTATTTTCGAGCTGCAATACTTGTGACAGTTTTTGATGTAAGCCATGGTTTTGATAATAAAAATGAGTTTTTTTTAAGCCAGCACTGAGCTAACTCAGAGGGTTGAAGCTCTTGGGTTAGGGCCAAACCCTAGCAGCCAAGGCTCCTCTTTATTGTACATGTATGATAGCATAGATTCATGGTTTAATTGTTCATTTGCTTAAGTAGCTGCATTTCCATTACAACAGTGTAGAGTATATTGGTTGTATTTTAGTTTGCTTCCATTTGTGCCTTCTTTCAATTAGCAGGTTAGTAAGGAGAAAAATATCACCATAAGGTTGTTAACAGGTGTCTCGGCCCCACCTCCTCCCTCTTGGACCATGACTTGAGGAAGAGACCCTTCAGCAACCCCAAAAACACAGATTTATAGTTCTTGCATGAGCTTTGGAGTTTGTTATCTTGATTCAGTACTTAGTTCATTACATTGTCATATTTTTCCATTACTCTATTTTTGCAATAAGATCTCACTCATGTTCTCATTTCCTTCAGCACTTTCTTCATGCATAATGTGGGCAATTGATTCATTCTTTTATAGTTTATGAAAGGTATCTCACTGCACAGTTCTTGGAAGACACATATGTTTTAAGCATTGTAGGTACTTCAGGAGGAGGTGTAGACTTCATCACCAGCATCCATATTCCACCTCATCCACCACAACCATCTCTTGTTCCACCATCACCGTCACTAGTTTTTTTGTCCTTTTTTATTGAAATTCCCCTAGACACATTGAGTGAATCTAGCCATCTCTTCTCTTGGATATTGACTCCTAAGTGTTCCTAAACCTTCAAACACCCTATCCCACTCATCACAGATCGTTTCCAAGCTTGCCAACACCTCACAATTATTTCTCGGTTGCATCCTATAGGTTTCTTGTAATTCCTACAGGATCATCCTGTAGGTTTCTCGTACATCTTGTAGGTTTTCTTGAAATGGCTTGTTTTGGGGCTGAATTGATGGGGAACCTCTAGGAAGTCATGAAAATCCTCCTAGGACCCTTCCACACCATCCAACCACTCCATAAACCTTCTAGCCATCCTCAACCACCTTCCATCCACTTTTCACATCCACAAGAACAATTAAATTGCATGCTTGATTTTACCAAAGAAAACCAAAAAAAGTGAAAACAGATTGAGTTTAGTTTTCTTACTTACACATTAGTATGGTTTGATGCTCTTTACTTCTATAACTTAGATAGCAACATTAGATTAGTGTTGATTTAGCAATTCTGCTTAACATAGTTGTTTAAATGTTTAATTAGGATATGGTGTGATTTAGCATTACATGTTGTTTTCCTCATTACTGCAGTAGAGTAGCTCTCTTAGAATAAATTTGCACTTCTTCCATCAAAGAATCAATATTCTTCTGACTCTATAGAAGTTTGTCTCGGAACCCCTGGGGTGTCTCGCTGGATGAACAGTGACAACAGGCAGGACCTTCACTTTTACTTGTGCATATAGCACTGTCACCTCCAAGTTTGTACGAACCCCGGGTTGTTAAGTAAAGTTGGTAGCCCATGAGTTGCAACATAGTTGTTGCAATATTGGCGCTCATCAAATACCATGGGTGGATGCCACTTACAATACCATGGGTAAATTCGATGGGTGGATGAATACCATAGGTTGATGCCATTTTCTATTCGGATCATTGACCAATAACATTGATGGTGAGGGTGTCTTTTTTCTCCTCCCAAGGTGTTTGAAACATTTCTCTTTGATAATCTTATTATAGATGGGAACATCGTTAATAGATTAGAGGAGAGGTATTTTAACGCATAGATTCTTCAATTTTCCTAGAAGTCCAATCTCTTCTGGGGTGTGTTTATTAGGATGGATGAATCTCTCAAGAAAAGGAGGTGGATTTACTTGAGGGTTACTCTCTTCCTTTTCCTCTTCAAGTTCTTCAGGTGGATATGGAGGTTGGTTATCTGGAAGCACTCGTCTAGACCTGAGGTTGATTTCTTGAATCTCTACAGCATAGGAAGGGTAAGATGTCTCTCCATTGTAGGCTTTTTGTGGTTTCTTGTATTCGGGTTCGAATTGGGTTGAGAAGGCATATGAGGTTGCTTGGGCAGAGCAGCATGAGTGAGTTGTGATTGAGATGGAGGTGGAGGCAGTAAATCAAGAGGTTAGTTGAGTTGTGGCCTCCACCCTTGTTATGGGTTATTCCATTGACGATGTTGAGAAACATATGGTTGAAAAGGTTGATTGAGAGGTTGGGGAGGATATTGAGGAGCATAAGGCCAAGAAGGAGATGTGGACCATGATGGATGAGTGGAAGAGTACGAGGGTGGAAAGGGTGCTTTCTAGTTTGGATGGTAATAAGAGTAAGATGCACCTTGCATTCCCTGTTGGAATGACCGAGGTCCTTGAGGCCTCCTTTGATTTATAAAGCATAGTTGCTCAGCCCTACCTTCTTCCCCTTGGTACACAAATTTTAAACCAGGAAAAGAACGAAATTTATCTATGGCGTGGTTTTCCTCATAGACTGAGCAAACCTCTATGAAATTTAATGGGCATTCATTTCTGGGGTGCCTTCTAGTGAATTTAGGGCATAAAATAGCTAGGGCCCTCTCTTCTTCCTCATGTCTCCTCTTGATCTACATGGTATCCATTTGCAAAGAAAAGGTATGCAAATTTTCACTTTTAAAGTCCTTTAGCATGTTCCTAATCTCATTCTTTATGGATGTTGTAGAAGGAGAGGAACTCACCAAAGCTTGACTAGCCCTACTCTTGTTCCTAGTAGACCTAGAGTGATTTTTGAACATTTTTTTGATGTCATCATAGGACAACTGATAGATTTATCCCCCAGATAGCGTGTTGAGGGTTTTAGCATGTCCTCCCTGATCCCTTGGAGAAGAAATAACTTGGTTGATTCACAATCAAGGGTGCATTTGTCCCTCCTATAATTGAGTTGAAACCTCTCCTCATAGTCTCTAGGGATTCATCAGGTCCAAGTGTAATTCTAAATATTTATTCCTTGGTTTCTTTGGAACTACAGTAGTCCCTGTACTTTTTATTAAAGGCTTTTCACATTAAGCCCATGTAGTAATGATATCCCCAGGCAGACCCATAAACCGGCGCAATGCTACATCCTTAAGGGTAGTTGGAAATAAATTCATCTTCTGGTCATCAAAGGCAAAGTCATAGGTCCTATAGATAGCAACAAATTCAAACAAAAAAGTATCAAGATCCTCATAGGTTAAGCCATGGAAGTGTGGAAGGGAAGTAGAGCTTATATTCTTCATTCTAGCCTCTCCATTAGTCTCTTTGATAGGAAAAACCTCATTTTTCATGTTTTCAACCATGGTTTGGGTAGGTGAAATGGGTTCTTATTATTCCCTAATAAGTTCTTCAAAGGTATTAGGTTTTTCACCTACAGGGTCTTCTAACTCCCCTGTAGTCAAAGAGGGAAGCTGACAGTCACCAAAGAAGAGTGAAGGTTGACTGCTTTAGGGTGTGAGGGTGTTTGGTAACAATTTTCATTGAGTATCTCTATTCCTACAAGGCATGAAAGATTTTTTTTTCTCTTTTATGTGATTTTTTCAAAACTGAATGCAAAACAAAAAATAATGCTTAAGCAAAAATAACATCTACCTAGACACGTCCCCAGCAACAACGCCAAAAAGTGGTGAGCTCTGGTATTGCACCAAGAGTGCTACAACTCCCAAGGACTCATCAACTCTATTTATCAACCTAGGGTTCGTACAAACTCTGAGGTGACAATGTTATATACACAGTAGCTGGGATTCTACTCATGCCACCCTCAACTAGGACATTTGATCAATAGTGCTCCAAGACCATTCTTTCTACTAAATTAGAAAGAAATTAACTTCTGAAGGTGAAATTCAGAAGCTATATCTAATGAAAAAAAGGAAAATTATTTTTAAGCCTGAACTTGGGGGTCAACCTACTTCTAAACTAAGTAAAACTTGCATCATAGGGCAAAACAGATGGTGAAACATGTTGCTACAAACATGCTATAGGAAGCTGCTATAGGTGCCCTGTATTGCTACAGGAAGGCCTGTAACGCTACAGGAAGGCTACCAAGAAGGTTTAGGAATTAGGAATGGTGAGTCCAATGGATGGTAATGTGGATGAAGGTTGTGGTAGATGGATGAAAGGTGGAAAACACCCCTAGCCAAGCTCGGCACCTTAGAAAGGCGTTTTTTGAACTAGGAGAGCTACTCACGGTGACCTAAGGGAATGAGCTCAAGAGAAAAATTTTGGGATCCATCAAAGCGGGTAAAGAAGTCCAGGATGGAGATGACGAAAGGCCCCTTTCCTACATAACCAAATAGCCCTGCAACATAAAATGCACATACTCTTTTATCATTGACAAAATAAAATAACTAACATTGGAAAAGATGAGTTGAATTTAAATACCATCTAATATATGCTAAAAAATATGATCTAGTCAATAAATCAACTCCTAAGCTTTAGTAAACATATGCAAACCAAGATGACTAATATATAACTTCTTCCAAGAAATCATAAAAATATCATTTTTGGGATGTGATTGTAGATTCTTCCATTCAAGCTCCCATGATAGAGATGAGATAGAGGTTGCAATCATAAGATTTTGAGGGGTTGTGATCTAATGAAATGTAGAAAACTAATAAGCATTCTAAGCTAAGATGAAATACCAATACATAAGAGTGACCTAAGCCACTAGGGTTAACCCAAGAGCCTTAGCCCTCTGGAACTAACTCAGTGATTGATCAATAAGAAACTTCTCATTATCATTGCATCAATGTCAAATGCATCACATAACCAGTAAAAAATAACAATAGATGAAAACAAGGTTTGAATCCTAATGAGCTCTTTGGAATGTTTATTTATATAAGAGGGTAGCTAATAACAACTCCCTAGAAAATAGGAATGTTTGTCTCGCAAAACTCGAGAAGGGTGGATCTTGATCTTCTTTAACTGCACTTGCTTGGCTTCCAATGACCTCATCCTGCTTAGCTATTAATGACCTCGAGCTGATGAGAGAGAGTGTGGTGATTTTGGTTGATTGAGGGAGTTAAGGAGGTGGACAACCTCCTATAATCTCTCCTTGTTGTCTACTCTGAGCTCCTGCATTGAAATCATCTCAAAAATGCTCCATTTCCTGCATTTAAACCATATTAGGCCACATGACATAGAAAAACATCTTTTACCCCTCTCACTAAGCATAATATAACAAAAATTGTAAATAAATGTGAGAAAGAGATAGTTCTAAAGCTGGAGGATGGCATTATGACCCTTATAATGTACCTATTGATCAACCTCATCAGTAGGACCATACAAAATATCCATATCATCATTCTTCTCAGGAGGAGGAGGTGGAGGAAGGTCCCTTGATTTTCCAAGAGTGACATCTTCATTGAATGTAACATCCTTACTAATTTAAACATTCATTTGACTAGGAATATATATTCTAAATGCTTTAGAATTTTTACAATATCCAACAAACGCACCTTTTCTTCCTGAGGATTCCAACTTGTTCCTTTTTTCCTTCATCATGTGAAAGTATATGGGGAAGCCAAAGATATGAAGATGGCTAACATCGGGCCTAACACCTATGAAAAATTCTTCAGGGGTCTTGTTGTCCAATGCTTAATGAGGTAGCCTATTTTGAACATATACGACAACATTTGTTACTTCTCCCCAAAGGAACTTCGACAACTTTTGATCATGTAGCATGGAATGAGTAGTTTGTACTATAGACCTATTGTTCCTTTCAACTACTCTATTTTGTTTGGAAGTATAAGGCACTATCGTTTCCTTTTTGATACCTTCATCATTGAAAAAATCAATGAATGCATTCGAAGTGTACTCTCCACCATTTTCAAACCTGAATATCTTGATTTTCTTCCCTGATTGATTTTTGACCAAATCTTTGAACTCCTTGAACATTTCTAAGGCTTCATCCTTGTGATTCAAATAATATATCCATTTCTTTCTTGAAAAATTATAAATGAAGATGATATAATAGAGATGGTCACCAAGAGAGTGTATAGTAAATGGACCACCCAAGTTGGAATGAATGAGATGGAGGATGTCATTTGATTTTTTTTCACTGGAGGGGAATGGTCCCTTTGTCTTCCGGACATATGCCATATTGTTTGGATTTAACCTTGGGAATCCCTGAGACCAATTTATCCAATTTCAGAAGAGTGCCATAATGTAGATGGGCCAATCTTTGGTGCCATAGCTCGCTTAGATTATTAGTATCATGGATCAATGCTAGAAGTGGTCTTCCAGTAACACTGTAAAGTCCTTCATATCCTCATCCTAATGTGAATGCATCTCTCATAAGTCCAATAGGCCAAGTAAGAAACTTTCCCCTTATGAAGGAAACCCTCATCCCTTTTTCTTCCAAAGTGGATTTTGATACCAAATTCTTCTTTAACCCTAGAACATACATCACATCATGGAGAAAAATAGATTCTCCCAAATTCAAATGAAATTTGACGGACCCAAAACCTTTAATGGGATGAGTGGAGTTGTCTCCAAGAATGATTTTCAAATTTGACTCCCTCTCCACCAAATTAAAGAGAACTTCCTTATAACCAGAGAAGTGATGAGTGGCCCCACTATCAACCAACCAACTATCCCACGAATCCAGAGGAGTTGAACTAGTAAGGGAAGAAATAAGAATATATTCATATTGATTTGCAACATTACTTTCATACCTAGAGAATCTTGACTTATTAAGTGGATGACGATCTTCTTCATGATCACTTGGATCATTTCTTATTCTTATTTCATCTATTGCATTATGGTCATTCCTTCATTAATCTCTTATTCTTTGATCATTGAACCTATTTTTGTTGCTCCACATTGTAGTGTGCTCCATTGTTCATCTCAAGGCAATCTTGATCATAGTGGCCTTTCTTATGACAATTGTAACATTCAATATGCATGTATTCCTTTATTCTATTTGGATTTCGAGGAGGAGGCTTTCTTGAATTTGATGGACCTCCTTTCCCTCTCTTATTCTTCTTGTCATCATTGTTGAATTTAGCAAGCTCTCCTTCTTCATGCTTTTGAATCCTTCCTCTTGATATCATCCTTGATTTTTCTTGATTGATATTTCCAACAATTTCCTCAAGTGATAGGAGGACATTGTTGTTTCTTATAGTAGTAATGAATGCTTCCCAAAATAGGAGGGAGACCTCTTAGCGTCATGATCACTAACCCCATGTTAGGCACTGATTATCCAATTCTTTGCAATTGACCTCTAAGATGAGATATCATCATTATGTAGTTTTGCACAGATTCTCCTTTGTTCATGTTTGTGTCTTTGAGTTGATCTTTCAAGGATATGATTTCATTCAAATTGTTGACTTCATACATGCCAGCTATCTTATCATACATATCCATAGACCTTCTAAATTTTCCAACATATGCAAGTAAATTATCTTGTAAACCATCATCTATGATTTTTTTTTTCTTTTAACTCACCTTTCTTGTGCTTATTTGTGGAAACAACGGAAGCATTCTATGGAAGCTTGGGTACCTTTCATTGAATGTAGTCCAAAACATCATTGTTATCAGCTATGAACTCCAACCTAACTTTCCATGCAACAAAATTGGATGAGTCACCCAACTTCTCATTTTCCTTGAAGAAGGAAGTCATCTTCACTTGGATAGATTATCTCTTTCAACTTTCCAAAAATGATTACTTCAATGCTTGTCTCATTTTGGGCTTGTCCTTCACCTTAGCTCTCATACCATATTAAATTTTCAGATTGTTCTATGTTGTATAAATTAATTTAGTCCAATTCAATACTTCCATTAGCAATATTTCGACATACAAATAGTCTTTCCATTCATCAACAGTAATTGAAGATATAACAATAAACAAAATTACAGAGACAATCAATACATCTACAAGAGACACCAGATTTATTCAAAGACCAAGGAAAAATAACACTAGAGGGAAAATCCTTTGAAAAATATTCTTCTATTAGATTGTCATAAAATGTTCAGCAAAGAGCACAATGAGATCAATACAATGTCATCCAACAAAACAACCCAACAATCAAAAATATGTTTCCAACATCAAAATATATCATAGACAACTTTTCTCGTATGCGGTCAACTGCAATCAACTTTATTCCTCAGTTAAACCTGAGTCAAACTTCTTGGTAGCATGGATGAGGGGTTGTGTGTATGATTGAAGGTTTTCAGTCACTCCCTTGAGCCGGTGATGCCTACCACTGTGGCCAAATTTTCCCTATGGCAAGCCAATAATTGTAGCCCAAAACCCTAAAACAGATGCGAGCCTCGGACCCTGTAATTTTGAACCTTTGCAAACCTTTGTTGTCGTCCCTTCCCTCAGACTTGTGCAAGCCAATCAATGAAGAAGAGAAGAATAAGATGTTTGATGATGATCAAATGAACTTGAGGTCACTTGTATTGATGGGCTTCCATAGGTTTCCAATTTGCTTTAGGGTCGACCTTGTCCAAATGTGCATACGTGGGCTTTCCTTCATAAGTACAATTTCCCTTATCCAATTTGAATCATCTTTAGGTCAATTTTGGTCCTCTCAAAAAGAGAAATTCAATGAAATCATCGTATTCATAAAATAATTTGTCCAAAGTGTAATTTGACCATAGACGCATAATTTAACACGTAGATCACATGTATGAGCCTCCAACACTTGATCAAGTTATTAGCCAAATAGTTCCATCAATTTCTAGGAAATGATTTTACAACAAATTTTTTGAGCAAATGAAGACAAATATCAAAAGAACAAAGAGTATAGGGAGGGCTTCTTCAATTTTAGCCTACTTCTCTTTTTCCTACAAATCATCCAATTATGAAATCAAAGAACTAATGAACTCATTTATAATATTTTCAAACAAAATAATGATTTTTGTCTTCGTGAATTTGCCTTTAGCTAATCTTAGTATCTCAACAATAACATTTGATATTATCCTTGAAATCCTCATTGAAAAAATCTTCAAAATAGCATTTACTTGTTCTCAACAAGGTAGCTGGTATATTTTGTTAGCACATGTATAAGAATATGGGGGGGTTCTTACAACACCCTAAAAATGAAAACCCTTTAAAAAGATAAATGAAATGTGTAGAAAATAAATAAATTCAAGGAAAAACTTTCGGGAAACAAGGTAAATAATAAAACTCGATTATAGTAGGTCACTAGGGTCAATCTCTCAAACGCCTCCTTGGAAATGGCGCCAAAATGTTGGTTGCAATATATTACCCAACACTATTAGATCAATTCGGGGTCTGTGGACTTCGAGAGATAGCACTGGAAATATCAGAGAGAGACTCGAGAGCCCTGCAAAACTAAGCCCTAACCTACTCTAAAAATTGTGTGTCAACATTCTCTAGAACCTACAAACACTAATCCTACAATCTACCAGCAATTAAAAGAAAACCCTAACTATTGGGAATTTGAACTCTATACCTTCACACCATCAAAAGGACTATCTATTGATAAATATTTCTATGGGAAATCGAAGAAATGCAAGAAAGGTTCTAAATCTGCTAAAGCCACACCAATCCGCTACAATGTACTAATTATTTACTCCAAGCATCATATGCATTAATCACAATGTTTCTAACGCTACTCTATTGAAACCTATATGGAAACCTCAAACCATTGTAAGCAAATAAACTCACTTTTCCAATCGACAATGAGTTCTCGAAATGACTAGTTTCCATAACTTTCATAGGAAAGAATACTAAAAATGACCATTAAAAAAAAGACTATGTAATCATGAAATTGTAAGTCATTAAACTATTTAGAAAAGTTACAGGTCTATGTTAAATGATCAAATTATTTTCGCAAATCAATTCTGAATTTGAATTCAAATCCAATTGAAATATAAAAAATATCATTCATTCTAACAACCTACAACAATAGAATTTAATCAAAGAAAGGACTTGTAGTAGAATCCTTTTTCACACTATATATTTTTATCAAATTTGTGTATTGGGCATAAACCTTAAAATCATGTTCTTCTTTGGAACTCCCTTATACATGAATTCCTTTTCAATCGAGCCTGCATAAAATATAAAACAACTAGAAATATAATTATATAACAAGTCTACAACGTCCCATATGCAAACAAGCATATACTTTGTCCCTTCATAACCAATTCTTGAAGTGAAGTATATTCAATAATCACGAAGATATGAATATGTTACTCATGAAATTCAAGTGTGTACATCCAATCCTTTTCGAATTAGTCTTGTATACTATTCTTAAAACGTAATTCTTGCAAAGAGCATAAGACAACGTAAGCATATGATTAAGTTAAAGTTCATTTGTCCCAAAAATTCCAATAAGCAACAACACCCTATACTCTATTTTTCTCACAAAATAAATCTTTAAAAGGTCATGGTGATCACAATAATTTTAACAAGTTATGGATTGAATCTTCAAATGCATGCTCCAAATATTAATTCCAAGAGTTCAATCATTTTACTTTGGATCTTGACAGAAGATTGAAACTTTAGAATAAGCTCACAAAATAGAGTATTGGAATTCTCATTCACCATAGCGCGCTTAAAAGAAACTTACTTTAATTGATAAATAACATTTACACACTGATTGACCATGAAAATGATTCATAACAATTCTTTATTGTGCCATATTTCCAGACCCTCACATACATATATAAAATGAATTCAAAATAAATGATTTCATTAAAGGAACATAGTACATAGCCTATATTTCTTTTGGCACACAAGAATTTTCTAGATTTGAAGGAAAAGGTACAAATTAGCACACCAAACTTTTAAAATACCTAATGATGGAAGTAGATCTATAACTTATTCAAACAAATGAGCAAGAAGGTGGGAAACGAGCTTAGTTGGAGGACCCAACCAACTAGATCATGCCTCTTATAAAAAAAATTAGATCATAGAGTAGCTAGAAGTGTGAGCAATTAAAACATAAATCTTGGGATATAGTCTTTTTATTAAAATCATTATTTAGTCTTACATTCTATGGAGAGAAATCAGAATCCCATTACAAGGCAGAGATTGAACTCAAGGGTCATTGTCTTTTTAGCGAGGGAATTGTTGGAAGGTTGGGCCAACTCATCATCAATTTGAATCGGAAAAGGATTGAATTGCAAAAAGCGAAAAATAGGGAACTAATGGTCTCATAGACTATTTTTAGTCTCGTGGACCTTAAAATATCATTTCATTTCATTTTCACTAAGAGAGAGCCTATAACTTCCGTAATAATTATTCCAATGCTTCTACATTCTATGATGAATCATTCATTCAAATATACAAAGAGAAAAGGGAAACTCATAATCGATTCTCTTTAAACTAGACTTCCTGATCTATGAGCAGATCACAAAATGGTTTTTATTACAATTTTAGATTGTTCACAATCAATTAATGAAACAAGATCAACTCTAAGGGATCTCTCCAATATCCATCAGTTGTAAGCAAGTCAAATTTGGTTTTGCAACTAAAAGAAGTTGGCAAATAGCTGTAATAGTAAATCTCATAAAATCGCCCTTAAAGAACCACATTTTCCTCTTAGACAATAGAGAATTTTGGAAAATCGCTTGTGATTCAACTAAGTTGGCTAATTCTTCATTAAACCCATGTCACAAAATTTATATATTCATCATCATTTTCCTGCAAATTAAAATGTCAAATTATCATTGTTTTTCCTACAGAAATTTGATTTTGAACATTTGACCTTGAGTTGGATCTACGTTGAAAGGACTAGAAGATCAGCTCCATCAATCTTGGTTGTGTGCTTGTGATCCAATCTATTCAATAAACCATTTTTTAAGGAACCACATGGCAGCCTTGAGTCAACAACCATACATGTCTTCTTTGTTTGGTTGCAGTGCCATATGAGGGTTGCAGGATTAGCGCCAAAAGATTATGCATCCTATAATATGATCTTGTCTCGTTCCTTCTCAAGTTTTTGGTGCACTAGCGTGACTTTTGATTCACCTATCATGGTTTTAATCATTATTAATAATAATCTCACATAAATCCTCTTAAATTATTGAAAACAAAGGAACTATGTAAAATAATAAGCAAGTTACCTTTTCATGCTAAGAATTAAGTCAACAACCCAAAATGTGCAAAATGATGACAGTAACCATAACATCTAAGTAGAAACATGAGCAATTACAAAGAAAAGAGGTGTGTAAAACTCAACAAAATGGAGACTCAACAATAGCTGCAACAATTTCATTTCTTAGCTTCCTTTAAGCATGTGTAGCTAAGCCAGGAAGGTCCCCTGCACTAAGGAAGCACACTACTCTTTTTCTTTTGGGTTCATTTGATTTTATGCAAATAAATTTATTCATTTTTTGTTAGATCAATATTTTATAATTGATTAAGTTCATTAGCAGTGACGACATCATTTTTTACAGTTGGTATATAAATATTTTAAGTTTAATCATCAACTTAACTAAGAACTTCGTATCTAAGGATTTATAACTTGTTTTAGTTGATTTACAACATTAAAATCATGTGTAAACTATTGGAACACTACCATGTGTATCTATGGCATTTGTATCAACTAAATCCTAACAATTTGTTGATCATTTTCCATAGTTAAGATTATTTCTTAGTTGGTTCACAAGGACGAAGCCTTTTGTAATATACCCATGTAAGACCTTGTTTACCTTGTGGTACTAGTCTCAAGTAAAAAATTACAAGATGATGATCAATTTCATTGTAAGATAGATTAGCTCAGTTGAATCACAATGACAAATCCTTGTGTAATATTCACATTTACAACCTTGAGTATATCTATGGCACTTGTCCCAACATATGTTTTTGTCAATTTTACATAAATTAAAAGGTTACAAACTAAGTCCTAGCATATATTGTGTCATACACTTTAATATCTTACCAACTCAAATTGATGAATTATACATAATGAAATTATGGTGCAATTAAATTGAGCTACAACTCTCTAGCAATTTGTTAGTCGAAAGCTTCATCTTCCATGGTTTAATATCCAAGTGTCCTCATGAAAGATGATTCACCTCTAACTATGTGTCACATGTACCCAATTTTATTTTCATATTATTTATAGATTTAAATAATTACGAAGCCCCACATTATATTGGGAAACTAAATTTCATTTTCATTCACATTGAAAAAATGTATTTTCATGCACTTGCTATACTTGTCAACAACTACCCATTTGGAGCATTATATAAATCCATGTGTCCAACTGATGGGCCTCCCAAATAGGTACAATTCAAGGCCCATATAACCATCCTTCAACACATTTAACCTCTCTTTTAGCATTTGATGACATCTTTTTGAGCTATAATGTGTTCATTAGGAAGGTTTAGAGATAATTCCATATTATGTTCCTAATATTATTTATTTTGCGGAAATTGAGAGAATATTCAATAAATTTTGAAGATCTGCGGAATGAAATAATTTAGGGACTAGCTCGCTGCCAATTTATTCTACAGAATGGACCAATAAATTAGTAGTATATCATGAAATCATTTATAGATTATGGAGCTCAACTGATTGAGAAAATTTAGGGGTGTTCCCTACTATAGGAGAAGCCATAACTCATTATTTAATGAAGATTCCTATTGTTGGGAACCATATCCACTTTTTGAGGGATTTTGGAGGGGAATTTGTCTCCTTTTAAGAAGGACACATCCTCATCAATTTTTATAACTAATCATTTGAATTAGCCTCTAAGGGCATGAATCTTTTAGTCTTCTTGTGAAAAGAGCTTGTTATTTATTAGTTCTACTTACATTTCCAACATGGATGTACTTGAATTGATTTTAATAATGAAGTTTGGTATCATTTTCAACCTCTAAGGATTTTTTCCCTTCATAGGACTCTGAGTATCTTGGGGCTTGGCCATCCCAGGAGTCTCAGAGCCCTATTGTCAAATTTCTTTGTCTTGTTTTCATTTCTTTTTCTTCTTGCATTTCCTATTTATGCATTTAGTATTCATGCTTTATTTGTTGTAGGTTATAGTAGTTAAATAATTGAAGTGATTTTTTTTGGGTTATTTATAGAGTCACAAGTATGATCATCCTTACAACAAATTTTAAAATTCATATTCATTATTGAGCTACTTGGATTCGTTTACCAGTTCACAATTCTCGAATTTCTTAAAGTTTCCTGTAGCAAAACAATAGCAAATTTCTGCTGAATTTTATCACATGATAATAAAGTAATTTCAAGTTAATTACACTTGGATATAAGTCTAAAAAAAATCCACTTAATAACAAAATTTATCCTACATAATTTTCACTTGATTAGCTTAAGCATTTGGTTACTTAGATTGGCTTTCTAGTTCCTTTTTCTAAAAAATTTGGTTTTAGTAATAAATTTATGTTAAATTTTAGCGCATGTTAATTATATTCTCTCAATTTGATTCCAAATTGATTGAAGCCTTAAAAAATCCAAAGTAATAAAAAATATCACCCAATAGAATTTTCATTTGATCAACGTAGGTGTTTGAGTTCTTAGATCTGCTTACTAGTTCATTGTTCTACACATTTGATTTATATGAAAAAAAAATTGTCTCTACAGGTTGTTCAATCAATTGTCTTGAAAAGATTGGCTATAAGTACTATGAGGATAAGCACCAAAATATAGTCTTTCTTTTATTCCATTGTGAGACTCTAGCTTAAATTCAACTCATCATTTCCTTTAGATTTTGATTTTGTGCAATTAGCCTGTTAGTAATCCTTTGAATCATGATTTCATTGTTAGTGGAATAATAAATTTGTGTGCAGGTAAGATCTCTTGGTTTAGATTAAAATAATAACATCATCTTCTATCCCCAACACCATCTCTTTCAACACATTTCACCACTCATTCCTCCAAAATGTCTATGCACATAAATTACATTACTGGGTTGGAAGAGACCATTAGTTTCAATTTTCCCCTTATGCATGATAGGCTACTGAGTAGATATAACATTTGCAAGGTCCTCTATACTCTTTCCCAACCTTCCACCATATTTCCTCTCCCTAAGATCACTTCTAGAGTCATTAGAATGCTTTCGGATAAAATCATGTAGCATCCTATAGAAATCTTGTAGCATCCTACAAAACTTCACAAAGTTGATCAAAACTAGACCATAATTACCTCTAAAGACTATTTTTTTTATTTTCATCACTTAAAAACATCCCCTGAGGCATGGAATCCAACTCAAATAGACCATAAACCCTTTTTTCATTGCCCATCATTGTAGCTTTGGATATGCAATTAGGGATTATTGTATTGGTTAAGCGTTAAGTATCAGAGAAACAGTTTGCATTGATTACCTTTGAGCATTTGATGACTTCTGCAAGTAGAGTAGAATTTACTTTGGATGCAATAGTGTAGCCTTGCATTGTTGCATTTACTTTCATGCAGCTAGTTTATGTTTACATTCATGTCATTTGATTTCTGCAAAACATAATTAGGGTTTCCTTTTCCAACATTTATTTTCCTGCAAATAGATTAGAGTTTCCTTGATGTAGTAGGACAAGTAAAGTTTCAATTGCCTCTTTTCTTGCAAAGTTATGTTCAATAGTTTCCTTCCTTAGAATTTTGCAAAATGGTCTATGTACATCTCAGTTCAAATCATTGCTTTGGATCAATGAAAGAAGGGCACATTACATGTTGAATACCTATCGCTAACACCTCTTAAGTTTTTCTAAACTTCGGATTGATAATTAAAGCTAGTAGCCTTGGGAGTTGTAACATTCTTGTTGCAATACTAGGTCTCATCACCAACTATGGTTTCAATCCTTTTAGTTGAGTCAAACATCACTTTGGATGCATCAAATTGGATCTATATTCATCCAAAAATACATTAGGCTTTTCATTTATGGATTCAATTTAAGTAAAACCTCTAAACTCACTTGATGTCATGGCACTAACGATAATGAAAATTTCCTTGTAAGGGTACCATGAATGTCAATACAAAATCTACGTAAAAGAGGGTCACTTTGGGCCCCAAAACATGTGATATTTTTATATCTAATCAACAATTTATAGTCAACATTCTAGTTATGATGTTTTTGTACAACTAAGGTACAACAATATTTAATTGTATAACCCCTTGCAACTTGAAATTTCATCTTTGCTTATTTATGCCCTTCAATTGTTCTATGGAAGTCCTCTTTAATACCTTTGAATAATTATATCTTCGAAAACCTTAATTTGTGGGTGTGTACTTGAATTAGTAATGAATTTCCTTCCATATCTCTCAAGCTCATAGAACTCTATGCACATGTCATCTCCAACACCTTTATAGGGAGTCCTTTTTCTTACCTTGGCCACAACCTCCTATGTTTAGCTGATGCATCCTAGGTAATTTTCATTGGCATATTTCTCTAATACTAGATGCATTATTTCCTAGGAGAGGGGTGTCACTATCCATTTAGGGACATATTCTAACCACCCTCTCCCACATTTACCCAATTTCACTGGCCTTTTAGCGTAAGCATGAGGCAAAGAGTTACTGTGATATGACCCAACTTCCTTGCTCTAGTTAAGGAAGTGGGGCCTAAAAATGACCGTCGAACGATAACTCACAAAATCCCTTATGGCTACAGGACACTTAGGAGCTAAAGAACCACCCGAGGTGACCAAACCCTAAGTTGGGGCTCCTTTTCACTAACCTAGGCTCCCAACCTCATGCATGACAAGGCCTCAGTGCAGTTCATTAGGGAATTTTGAGGTATAAAATTGGCCTCCTAAGAAAAATGTACAACCAAAATAAACTTAAGAACCAATAGGATTCAAGATGACGATGTTAACCATGGGGGATGATTCACCATTTTTTGAGTAAAAAGGTAAAAAGATTAAAAAATAATAGAATAATAAAACTACTTTTTCAACTTGTATTTTCAACTTATCTCCCTAAGGTTTTACTTAAATTTCGAGCGAGAGCACTTGTTGGATGAAAATTTTAATTCCTCATCCGAGGAGTACCCATGTTTCATACTTTCGATGGACCCTGCTACAATGAGAAATACTTGAAAAAACTTGATTGCAATCACGTTTTTCATGTATTTCTCATTTTTCTTGTAGAAATGTCCATAAAAAGTATGCAACATGGGTAATCCTTGGACGAGGAACTGAATTATGCATCCAACACATATTGTCGCTCGAAATTTGAGTAAACCCATACGGAGATAAGTTGAAAATACGAGTTGAAAAAATAGTTTTTCTTTTTTCCTTCTAAAATTTGATGATCTAATCTAATATTATTTTATTTTTTCCACTATTATTTTATAATTTCCTTAGTAGGCCCATTTTAGACCTCAAAACTCCCATAATGGAAGGCCTCCAACCACACACACAACACTTCCTATGTACAGTTGTGACCCAAATTGTCTAGTTGAGAGGGTGCAGTTCAGCGATCTAAGCCACAATTCTAGGTCGACCTCCATACTAGTTCCTAGAACTACCCGAGACTTCTCAAAATCATTATTGATATGGAAACAAGGCTAAACATTCAAAATCAAATCAAAAACTTGATGTAGACTGACTGGAACATACTAAGCATTTCGTCAAACACATGGAAAACATGTACGCTACAAGTCATGAATGTGTATATGATCATAATGGTCTGAGATTCATCTGAGAAACATTGAGAAGGACCTATTCCCTCTCCACACATTTAAAACAACACTTATTAGTCCATACATTCATCAACCAATTAATAGCTAAATAAATCATGACAAGATCCATAGATGATACACATCATATAACCAGCATATAACCAAAAAATAACCAACATATAAAGCATGGCAACTCAACCATAATATCGCCAACATATTCGGTACATATATTCATATATCACAATAAATAAATGTCTCATATTAACATGTGAAAATACCAACCAAGTCAGTGACTTCCATAGATTGGGCTGAACCAAATATCTCTTTCAGTGAATCACCCCCATGCTATATTCCAAGAATGAATGTGGGATCTCATGGAATGAACCAAAACCAAACCAAATAAGGGCTTCCATAGGCCAAATGACCTCAACTCTCTACCACAGTGATTCCACCTCCACGGTCCTACATCACTAACACCAATAAAATCAGTCTCTACCAAATTTATCCAAGACCCCAAGAACTAGTAACTCAACCCGTAACCTTCCAAGGCTCCAGAGCATTTGTCCAACCTAGATCCAAGGACTAGTAACTCAACCCACTAAGGGATCCATAACATTTTTCCTAACCTAGGCTCCATGACTAGTAACTAAACCCAAGTTGTTCTAGGCCTTCCAGAGTGTTTGTTCCAACCCATGGCCATAAGGAATTATGAGCACCAATAAAAAAATAATCAAGTGGAAAAACCCACAACACCATGGCTATCCAGGAAGTGGAAAGGCAAGGCTAAAACCACTGTCAATTCAGGAAAATATCCATTCCAATAATAATACATATCCAGAAAATCACATGCATATACAATACATGCATAAATCAACAAGGAAATTACACATACAACCTGTTACCTACAAAGTAATCTAGTTGTAGATGTTGATCCACCTATTCTATTACACTTTCCTATTTTCCTTCACCTTATTCCTCCAATACCAGTGAATGTTAAAGTGCTCCAATCATACTCTAATAATTCTCCAAGGTTTCTCTACATGTGCAAGAGTATGAGAGAATGAGAGAATAAAAGAGAGCTCCAAAACTGAACTGAAAAAGAGGTTGTGAATTGATCCTCAGAAGCCTTTCTATCATTGAGGCCTCTATTTTCTTCATTTTCCTTCATTTATCCTTCAATTTACCTCTCATGCAAATATGTTTCTCTTCACCTTACTTTTCTCCTATTTTCCTTTATTTCATAAATAAAATGCCCATTATCGCCACTTTGCCTTTGCCAATTTCCATAACTATTAATTAATCACCAGCGATACCCATCACTATGTTTTTCCCAATATTTAGTTTGGGATACGTGTCCCAAGAACTTGGCTTTATTTTATTTACATAGAAAATTAATGAGGGGTTGTGACAAACCCCTCCCCCTTGAGGGAACATAGTCCTTGGTGTTCTATGACACCTATGACCAGAAACCCACTGAAAATAAAACATACTACCCATGGAGCTTTATAACATAGCTTAATGCATTATTTACAATGAACAACTACTGTAAACCATGACCAACAGGACAAACTTGACAATCATACACCTTATTGGATCTTTATAACACAACTCATTGTGGAATCACAACAACATACATATACATATATAAAACAAAAACTCATTTGATTGAACCAAAAAATAATGAAGGATATAAAGGCTGCATTTGATCAGCCCTCCTGTGTAGCTTCATCAGGCCCAAATTGCTTCCACTGCACTTTAAGTTGCTCTATTGCTCTGTTATGGAGCATGAGTTGTTTCCATTGTAATATGCACTGAGGTTCCAGCTAGAATTCTCCTTCTAGATCCACTTGCAATACAGACCATTAAATCACATGATGAGCATCTTCTACGTACTTCTTCAGCAATGAAGCATGGAAACATCATGGAATTTCCTTATTGGTGGTAGTGCAAGTTCATAGGCCACTATTTCGATCCTCTCAAGGATCTCAAAAGGTCTACAAAACCGAGGTGCCAACTTAGCATGTGATTCAATCCTCAAGGATCTCTTCTTAGGCTTGATGCACAAGTGAACATGTGCCCCAACCTGAAACTCCTTAAATACCCTATGTTGATCTACATAGATCTTCTTCCTCTCCTTTGTTGCCTTTAAATTCCTCTTGATAACTTTCATTTCCTATTCCATCTTAGCTAATATGTTTGGTTCAATCAATACCTTATTCACTAGATCACTCCAACTGATGGGAGTATTACAACTCCACCCATAAATTTCCTCAAATAGACTCATCCTCAAGGACTCCTAATACCCTTTGTTATATGCAAACTCAACCAGTGGAAGATAATCTTCCCACCTCCTATGTTGATGTATGACATAGATCCTCAACATGTCGTTAAGATTATTGTTGACCCTCTTTGTGTATCCATCTGTATGCAGGTGATAAGTTGTACTAAAAGCCAAATATATTTGCAAGCCTTCAAAAAACCCTTTCCACAACCCAGAAGTGAACTTGGCATCTATATTTGATATAATCTTCTTAGGAACACCATGCAATCTCACTATCTCCATGATGAAAGCCTGAGCTACCTCACCAATTGAATTCGTAGACTTAACTGCAATGAAATGTGTTACCTTACTTAACCTATCAACCACAACCATGATGGAATCATGATTTCTAGATGTATTTGAAAAACCTATGATGAAATCCATGGAAATGACCTCCCATTTCCATTCTATAATCTAAATCGGATACAATAAATCGCATGGATTCTTACACTCTGCTTTTACCTGTTGACAATCAAAACATCTAGCCACAAACTCAGCCACTTCCCTTTTCAAGTTCAACTAGTAGTAAAACTTCTTCACAATTGTCAAAGTCATCTGATATCTTGGGTGACCTGAATATGCCTTAACATGCAATTCCCTCAAGATAATATTCTTGAGTTTACTATTTTTCAGCACATAGATCATGTCCCTAAATCTCACCAAACCATTTTTCGTGAGATGACAATCTACATCCTGATCACATGTACTCTACTGCTATAACATGTTCTTGAGTTATTGGTACCTATAACCATGTTTCCTTGCCTACAAGTGATGGGCCTCTAAATTAGACATAAATTAAAGCTCATGCCTCTAAATTAAGCATAAATTAAGGCTCATCTAACCATCCTTTAGCATATTAAAAGTCTCTTTTTGCATTAGATAATGTATTTTTAACTTTAATATATTCATTAGGAAGGTTTATGAATAATTGCATATTTGTGCCTAGTATTATTTATTTTTGTGGAATATTATAAGAATATTGGGCAGATTATGAAGATTTGGAGGAGGGGATAATTTAGGAACTTTATGCCTACTACAAGAGGATCAATATTAAATAATAAATCAACAAGATATTATGGAATTATGGCTTAGATTGTGGAACTCCAATGAGAAAATCTAAGAATGTGTTCCATGCAATTTAATGCAGGTTCCTAGTATTGGGAGCTAGATCCACTAATCAAGGGATTTTGGTGGGTAAAGCTTCCTCCTTTCATGTGGAATGATTCCTAATCATTTTGTATTAGTACCGAGTCGAATTTTCCTCTGGAGGGATATTTTTATTAGTGTTCTTGTGGAGAGAACTCTTATTTTTGCAGCTCCATTGTATTTTCTTGCAGGGATATAATTGTATTGATGAAAATAATGAAGATTGGTGTCATGTTCAGCTTCTAGATATTGTTATCCTCCATAGGTCTTATATTTTCCTTGGGCTTGTCCATCCCAGGAGCCTCAAAGCCCTTTTGTATCATTTTCTTTTCTTTTTTCACTTCTTATTCACATGCATCCCTTGTTCTTATTTCTTTCCATTTCTGCATTTAGTATTAATGATTTCTTGTTGTAGGATTGGGTTAAATGGTTTATGTAAATTCTTTTTCAATATCACAAGCATAATTTCATCCTTGGAAAAGATTTGAAAGGTCATAGTAATCATTGAGCTACTTGGATTAGTTTTCTTATTCCCAAATCTAGATTTCTAGAACTACTTTGTGGTAAAGAACAATAAATTTCTATTATTTTTTAGAGCATGCTAACGAGCTTCAATAGAGTTGGTTCCACTTGCATTATATCACAAAAAAATTCTATTTAATAACAAAATTTACCCCATTTCATTTGCACTTGACTAGGTTAGGCATTTGATAGATTTATTAGCACACTAGGTCTCAAAATTATGGATCTTAGACTAATAATTTTCTGCTATTTTTTGGAGCATGCTAACGAGCTTCAATAAAGTTGATTCCACTTTTATTAAATCACAAAAACAATCTAGTTAAAAACCAAATTTACCCCATTGCATTTTCACTTGAATAGGTTAGGCATTTGATAGATTTACTAGCTCACTAGTTCTCAAATTTCTAATTTTTTTAGTAATTTAATAAATATTTACCATGTATAGATGAATTTGAGGATAGATGTAGATAATATTGTGTGTTTCAGGAGCTTCTACATTACAGGGAGACCTTATCTCATTTTCCTCATCCAAGCCTCATCCAACCATGTCGCCAAAATCCACTAAAGTCTCAATCTGAATTCTTGTTTTATGAGAAAAAATTGACATTTCCATTGAGCAAATCTACCCATCTTGAAGCCCTTGCTTGAGTTTTGGGTAGTGTCCACCACCTCCATGCCTTATTCTTCCATTATCCACCCTTCCCAAGCTCCATTCCACCTTCTAGACCACTTCCTAAGCTTTCAGCTTGCTTTTTGTAATGAAACAGAGGATCCTGTAGACATCTTCTAGGAACTAGTACTTCCTGTAGACATCCTGCAGGAAAACATGTAGTAGCCTGTTTTAAGCCCGAATTGAGAAAAATCATGACTAGAAGCCAGAATTAGGCCTTTACTTGCCCTCCAAGCCATCTGAATCATTGTAATCCTTTTCCTCCATACCTGTCTCCCCTCCCAAAGAACCAAGCAAGATTAGCATTTACATTTTTCAAGCAAAAAGATAAAAAAGAAAAAGTTATTTTATATTTATTCACGCACACAGTAATTAGCACTCTCTAGATCAGTTTACATGCTCAGTTAGTTTAAATAATCACATATGACAAATAGGGTTAAGTTAGGTTTCCTTTACATTTATTTCATTATCTTTATGCAATTAGAATATGTTTCTTTCCTTGTACTTTATTTCTTGCAATAGGTTAGGGTTTCCATTTCAGTTCATTTTTTGCAATCAGTTTAGGGTTTGATTTGAGTACATGCACTCCATTACATCATGACAGCAAAGGAATGACACATTATATGCTGCACATATAGTGTCGATACCTCTTGAGTTTGTACGAACCCCGGGTTGATAATTAAAAGTTAGTAGCCTTGGGAGTTGCAACATTCTTGCTGCAATACCGAGGCTCATCACTTTCTGGTGTTGTTGTTGGAGAGGTGTCAAAGTATGCATTGTTTTCTTCCCTAGTTGATTCATTTATTTTTATTTTGTGCAAAAATAAACAAAAAAAACATTTGCGTTAGGCATATTTAATTTCAAAAGTAGAGAACTGCATTGCATTATAGTTTTCATTCAATCATAAAAACAAAAACACAATTTCTACAACACCAACCCAACCCCCCATTTGATCATGTGGTGCAGTAAGAACCACATCACCATTCACTTTTGCAAGTAGAAGAATAAGAGATGGCAAATAATGTAGAAGAAATGGATGGAGATGATGACAATGAGGAAGATCCTCTTAGATTTCCCATTCAAGATATTGATGGTAGTGTGCACATGAAGAACATCCCTCCATATTTTCTTCCAAAATTTCATGGTCTAAGGTTAGAGGATCCAGAAACCTTTCTATTTCAATTTGAAATTGTTTGTATATCTTATGGTTATTTATTAAAAACTCAAAAACTGAGATTGTTTCTGGCAACATTGAAGGATAGAACTCTTAAATGGTTCATGAGTTTAGGGACTAATTCAATAAGATCATTGAATGATATGAAAAATATATTTCTAGAAAAATATAAAGATCATGATCTTAAATAATAAATCTTTAGAATGAATCAAAGAGAAGATGAGAGTCTAGAGGATCTAATAGAGAGGTTCATGTATAATGTTAAGAGGGAAAAACTACATCATTTAGGATATGACACACTAAAAACTCTCTTACTTAGAACAATTAGGGATGAGTGGATTGATCTCCTTGATATCATGAGTAGAGGTGATATATACCAATTATCATTTGATGAAATTTGTGAAACATGCATACACATATCAAGATTAAGGGCAAGAGTAAGTCAATCAGCATCAAGATCGGTAAGTCAAGCTAAACTTGGAAATTTGTTTGATAACTTTAAAACGGAAATTCTTAGCAATCTAACTGAACAAGTAGAAATGTTAAGAATGCAAGATGAAGAAAAAGAAGATGCTGATATTTGTGTTGTCCATGCAGAATCACATATGTTAAATATTGTTCATCATTACCAAGGTTGAAGGAATTCTACCAAGAGGACAATGGAGCAAGTCAAGTGCCAATGAAAATATGTTATTTAGCTCCAAGTGGACCATGGAATCCTATTCAACCTGATATACTACAAGATCCTAATTCAAAATTTCAATCTTATGTGCATCCATCTCAAAGTAATTGGAACACACCATTTCCTTGGAAACATTCCCCATCTCAACCCCAAAACCAATCTTGGCAACAAGGTTGGAAAGGAACTTGTGGGAGCCATCCACAATATCCTCAATATCCTCCATACCCAACTCCATGTAATCCCTACCATCCACCTCCACCACAACCACAACCCCAACCACATCCATCTCAAATATTCACTCCCACTCAACTACATGTACCACCATTTCCAAACCCACACATTAAAGTAGCTTAGCCCACTTACAATGTTGAGGTGCAACACTTCCAAACATCTCCTCTTGAGCTAAATGGTATTCACCATAGCTCAAGAAGAGTATTGCAAAAAAGAGATTCTCTTGATATCATTGAAGGAATACTTCCAGAAGAAGAAGATTCAAATGAGAATACCAAAGGATCATGGGTTGCATTTGATGAAGAGCAGACAACAAAATCAGAGATCAAGAAATCTATCTCGTGGTTACCATCAAATCCTCCATGTATTCAAGAGAGCAATCAGCAAAAAGGGGAATATTTGATTTTCATTGAAGAAGAAGACATCCAATATGATCCAAATAAACAAGCAAACCAAGGGAATGAAAGTTATATTGAAGGTTGGTTCCAAAAAATCCACAAGGTGTAGCAATACTCTCTTCTTCAATCATGCTTGATATCATCAAAGTCAAATAATTTGATCACTCAAATTCAGGTACATGTCAAAGAATACATTTCAAGCCTACACATTAGTTTTGCTGTCATCTGGACATGCACATGTCTCCATTGGAAGTATTCTTATACTTGAAAGTGATTTTGTTTTTCAAGTAGAGTAGGGTAAAAAAAATATGAAAAATAAGAGAAAAAAAGTAAAATCTCAAGTGAAAACCTCCTTTGAGGTGCCTGAGATTGGCTTATTGATTGAAAACCTCCATGAGGTGGTAAATGGGTTGGGAAAAATAAAAAAAGATAAAAAAGAAAAGATCCTAGGTGAAAACCTCCTTTGAGGCGCCTAGGTGGACCTACTAGTTGAAAACCTCATTGAGGCAACTAGTAGGCCTAGAAAAAAAAGAAAAAGAAAAAAAATAAAAAATATCTTTGCTCCATGTATCTCTCTGATGAATGCATGTACTCTCCAACATTTGCAAGTAACAAAAACAAGTTGGTACCAAAAGAAAAAATTGGTTAAGCCTAGTCAAAAGAAGTCAAATTTTGACTTTCTCCTCCTTTTCTCAAATGCTCCAACAAGGCCAAGGCCATGCCAATCTATCACCCTCATCTATTTCCACCATCCACTCATCATTCCCAAGCTTCTACCACTCATTTTCCTTGTTGTCCCAAAATACTACATGAAACAAAAATACATAGAGCAAAAATTTATTTTTTCCATAACTTGAAAACCATTCATCTAGTTGTCAATCGGTTTTAGGGGTAGAATCATATAGATGATGGTAACATGCTCAAGTAATTTCAACAAATTCCAATGCACATTTTTCGAGAAATTAACCTCCATCACCTACCTCCATTTTTAAATTTTCTCAATATTTGTGCATCGATTTAAAAAGTTGTTTCATGGGGAGATGCATATGGATGATGGTAACATGCCCAAGAAATTTTAGCAAATTCCAGTGCACGGTTTCTAGGAAATCAGTCTCCATCACCTTTAGCCATTTTTAGTTTTTTTCGAGATTCATGTATCCATTGGCCAGGATTTGTTTATGGGGAGGTGCATAATGATGATGAAAACATGTTCAGAAAATTCCAGGTCAATCCATTCTATCGTTTGGGAGATGCAGACAAAACAAGTCTGCTACAAGAGGTTGTCCTGAATTACTACAGGATCTCTACAGGAAGTTCTGAATTACTATAGGATCTCTACAGGAAGGCTGAGAAGAAGCTACAAGAGGTAATATGATGGAGAAATGGGTCAAAAGGTCATGTATTCTTTAGGGAAGGTTGATATAGGTCCCCTAACACTTGCACATCAACAAGAAGACAACCCATCAACAAAATGAGATCAACAAAAAAGAAAAAGGCAGTCAAGAAGATGTACTTGAGTCTTTAGCCGCAGAACAACATCAACTCAGCAACAACATGCATGTCTCTCCAACAACCATCAGGTAGTTACATGTATGCAATATTCTTGACCTCTTCTCTTGAGCATATTATAGTTATAAATTTGTTGCAAATGCATGAGAGATGAGGTTTTATAAGCTAAGGATAGGTCAGCAGTCTCAGCCGCCTTCAACTAGTTAATTGCATCTCACTCCTTCACTCATGCAATGTTAAGAAGTCAAATTATGAAGCATGATGATTTCAAGGAATGAGGACAACAGTTAAAAGAATATATTTTTGCAAAGGCCAAGCCACCACAACACTCTAAGCCCTCCATCCACTTCATATTCACTATCTATCCATCATTCATCCATCCCATTTCATAATTTCAATAAGAAACCCTACACTCTGTCTCAACCTGAAAATTTCTTGAAAAAAAACAAACAGAGCATCCTCTCCATTTTCACAAACCTACATCATTTCTCATCACTCCCATATAGTTAGAAGACTCTGAAGGAAGAAGGAATGACTACTACAGGAATCAGGGAAAATTTTAAGAACCCCCCTAAATTTATAAATATAATAAATGGGCGAATCTCCATGGTATATAGGAAAAATGAAAGGCGATTTTATCAATAATATAATATGTATATATAATTTTTTGGCGAATCTCTCACCAGGCATGGCGAATATTTTACTCAATTATAAAATCTTGTAAGATCTTGGCGAGTATTTCACTAAATAATAAAACTTTGTAAAGTCCTAGTGAATCTTAGCATAGGCTACATGCTGGTTTAATTCCCCCATTTAAATAGGCTACATTCCAGGTGAATACCATGGGTCAATACCATGTGCCATTTTGGTGAATACCATGGGTCAATACCATGTGCCATTTTTATTTTTATTAATTCTAATATTAGGGTTAATAATGGTTTTTTGCATGGTATTGATAACAATCTAGTCCATGGTATTTGTCCCATAGTATTTTGGCCATAGGTTTCACCTAAATATAACCCATTTTTTGAGTGTTCGTAAATATAAGGTGACTTATGGAGTAAATTTAAAAAAAATGTTTTATTTTTTTACCATAACTCTCGTTTATTTATATTTTTATTAATTTACCATACCTCTTTTACAAATATGGTATTTGGCCCATAGGATTCACTTAAATAAAACCTCTTTCTTGAGCCTTCATAAATAGAACGAGGGTTATGGACTAAATATAAAAAGAGGTTTTATTTATTTACGATACGTCTAGTTTATTTATATTTTTATTTATTTACCATACATATTTTTATTTATTTACCATACCTTTTGAGTAAGTATAAAAAGACCTTTTATTTATTTACCATACCTCCACTTTACTTATATGTTTATTTGTTTACACCCTTACATGTATATAAGGCGACTTATGGAGTAAATATAAAAAATGTTTTATTTATTTACCATACCTCTCATTTATTTATATTTTTATTAATTTACCATACCTCTTTTATAAATATGGTATTTGGCCCATAGGATTCACTTAAATAAAACCTATTCTTGAAAATGGGCGAATGGATTCACTTAAATAAAACCTATTCTTGAAAATGGGCGAATGGAAGGTTGTAAGTCCTAATTTCAAGGGCTAAATTTACTTTTTTACCCTCTCCCTTAAAATAAGGTGGGCTATTTGAGGTGATTTGTAAAAATGTATTATGATACAAAATATTCGCCCACTAAAAATTTAAAACCCCTTAATTTCGCCAAAGGGCGAACATTCGCCCCTAAAATTATCCTTGACAGGAATGCAAAATGATGCTACAAAAAAGAAGAAAGGAACAAGTGCTAAAAACCAAAAAGGTAGTTCCTAAGAGAGACCTAATCAAAACAGAGAACTCTAAGGCCATTAGACAATCATCTAGGCCACAAAAGAGAAGAAGAAGGTAACAAAAGGAAATAAGGCATTCACCATCAAAATAAAACTCAAACAGTAGTGATAAAAAGAGGCTTTCCAATAGGTCTCTAATATCTTTATAGCTTTTGTCCAAGGCCTAAAAGATGTTATAGAAATGGGAGAAAGGCATGGAAATCAAGTTGAGAGCCTACCTTAGGCTCAGAATATCATTTATGCTCAAAATGGGTTTCTTGTAGTTGTAACAAGGCTTCCTGTAGTTTTGATAGGAATTACTATAGGATGTCCGAGTTCTCATCCAAAGGCATTTTGAATGTTTCAGAGGTGTCCAAATTGTGGAACAAGGTAGAAAAAGGTTTATAAGGATGAGGAAGACCTTGCTAAATTGAAAAATATTCAAGAACCCATCTTGAATAAGTGGAAGAAGGCAAACTAACGGTCTCAAGAAACAATGATTTTTCTATGCACAAATAGATTTTTGGGGTTGTCCTTGCAGAACTTACATCTAAGATTCTTAAGAGAAAGGAATAAGGAATGCACAAGAGAGAGGCCACCAAGGCCATTAATGAGGCACAATGAGGTCCCTTAGTTTCTTAGAGGATGAGCAACACTTTCAGCACGGGGGTATGATGGGCCTCTAAATTAGACATAAATTAAGGCCCATGCCTCTAAATTAAGCATAAACTAAGCCTCATCTAACCATCCTTCAGCATATTAAACCTATCTTTTTGCATTAGATAATGTATTTTTAACTTTAATATATTCATTAGGAAGGTTTATGAATAATTGCATATTTGTGCCTAATATTATTTATTTTTGTGGAATATTATGAGAATATTGGGCAGATTATGAAGATTTGGAGGACGAGATAATTTAGGGACTTTCTCCCTACTATAGGAGGATCAATATTAAATAATAAATCAACAAGATATTATGGAATTATGGCACAGATTGTAGAACTCCAATGGTTGAGAAAATCTAGGAATGTGTTCCCTGCCATTTAATGTAGATTCCTAGTATTCGGAACTAGATCCACTAATCAAGGGATTTTGGTGGGGAAAACTTCTTCCTTTCACAGGGAATGATTCCTAATAATTTTTTATAAGTACCAAGTCAAATTTGCCTCTGGAGGGAGATTTTTATTAGTGCTCTTGTGGAGAAAACTCATATTTTTGCAGCCCCATTGTATTTTCTTGTAGGGATGTAACTATATTGATGAAAATAATGAAAATTGGTGTCATTTTCAACTTCTAGATCTTGTTATCCTCCACAGGTCTCTGAGTTTCCTTAGGCTTGGCCATACTAGAAGCCTCAGAGCCCTTTTGTATCATTTTATTTTCTTCTTTTCACTTCTTATTCACATGCATTTTTTGTTCTTATTTCTTTCCATTTCTACATTTAGTATTAATGATTTCTTGTTGTAGGATTGGGTTAAATGGTTTATGTAAGTTCTTTTGAAGGATCAAAAGCATAATTTCATCCTTGGAAAATCTTTGGAAGGTCATAGTAATCATTGAGCTACTTGGATTAGCTTTCTTATTCCCAAATTTAGATTTCTAGAACTCCTTTGTGGCAGGGAACAATACATTTCTACTACTTTTTAGAGAATTCTAATGAGATTCATTCAAGTTGGTTCCACTTGAATTAGATCACAAAAACATTATATTTAATAACAAAATTTACCCCATTTCATTTTCATTTGATTAGGTTAGGCATTTGATAGATTTACTAGCTCACTAGTTCTCGAAATTCTAGATCTTAGACTAGTATTTTTCTACTATTTTTAGAGCATGCTAACAAGCTTCAATCAAGTTGATTCCACTTGAATTAAATCACAAAAACATTATAGTTAATAAAAAAATTTACCCTATTGCCTTTTCACTTGATTAGGTTAGGCATTTGATAGATTTACTAACTCACTAGTTCTCGAATTTCTAATTTTGTTAGTAATTTAATAAATATTTCTCATGTATAGATGAATTTGAGGATATATGCAAACAATAATGTGTGTTGCAGGAGCTTCTAAATTTTAGGGAGACCTCATCTCATTCACCTCATCCAAGCCTCATCCACCCATGTTGCCAAAATCCACTAAAGTCTCAATCCAAATTCTTGTTTTATGAGCAAAAATTGACATTTCCATCTTGAAGCCCTTGCTTGAGTTTTGGGTAGTGTCCACCACCTCCATGCCTTATTCTTCCATTATCCACCTTTCCCAAGCTCCATTCCACCTTCTAGACCACTTCCTAAGCTTTCAAATTGCTTTTTGTAATGAAACAGGGGATCCTGTAGACATCCTGTAGGAACTAGTACTTCCTGTAGACATCCTGTAGGAAAACCTGTAGTGACCTATTTTGAGCCCAAATTGAGAAAAATCATCACTAGAAGCCAAGATTATGCCCCTACTTTCCATCCAAGAAATATGTACGATTGTACTCCTTTTCCCCCACACTTGTCTCCCCTCCCAAAGAAGCAACCAAGATTAGCATTTACATTTTTCAAGCAAAAAGATAAAAAAGAAAAAGTTATTTTATATTTATTCATGCACATAACAGTTAGCACTCTCTAAATCAGATTCAATGCTTAGTTAGTTTAAATCATTACATATGATAAATAGGGTTAAGTTAGGTTTCTTTTACATTTAGTTCATGATCTTTATGCAATTAGAATATGTTTATTTCCTTGTACTTTATTTCTTGCAATAGGTTAGGGTTTCCATTTTAGTTCATTTTTTGCAATTAGTTTAGGGTTTGATTTTAGTACATGCACTCCATTACATCATGATAGCAAAGTAATGACACATTGTATGATGCACATATAGTGCCTATACCTCTTAATTTTGTATGAACCCCAGGTTGATAATTAAAATTCGTAGCCTTGGGAGTTGCAACATTCTTGCTGCAATACTAAGGCTCATTAGTAAGATATGCTCCTGCAAGTCTGTCCCATAATACCTCATAGTTGTAATGTGATTTAAATGCACTCTTTTTCTAAGAGCATCTGCAACCATGTTCTCTTTACCCTTAATGTACCTCATCTCGAAATCAAACTCACTGAGTGTGGCCAACCATCTAGCTTGCCTAGCATTCAGATTAGGTTGGTCAAACAAGTATATCATCCCACTATGATCACTCATCAGAACAAATCTCCTACCAAGAAGATAGTTCCTCCACATATTCAATGCATGAATGATTGCTACCAACTCAATATCATATGTCACATAATTATGCTCGTGCTCATTTAGTTTCCTGAACTCGAGCATACCACTTGTCCTTCTTGCATCAAGATTCCACCAAGTCCTATCTTGCAAGCATCTGTACATACCACAAATTCTTTATCTGGATCTGCAATATTCAAGGCTGGAGCATTTGTAAGAAAAAGTTTCAACTTCTAGAAACTATTTGCACATTCCTTAGTCCACTCAAACTTATTTCCTTTCCTTTTCAAAGATGTAATGGGATAGGAAATCAATGAGAAGTTCCTGATGAACCTCCTATAATAACTTGTTAACCCCATGAATGATATGACCTGATCCACATTCCTAGGAGTTGCCCATTCCATGATAACTAATATTTTCTGAATCCACTGTTATACCTTCCTTAGAAACAACATGTCCTAAGTAATGAACTTTTGTCTAAAAGAAACTGCACTTCAATAAGCTTGACATACAATTGGTTCTCTCTCAATAATATTAACATTGTTTCCAGGTGTTCTACATGCTCTTCCTCATTCTTAGAATATATTAATATATAATCAATGAATATGATCACAAAATTGTCTAGATAATGATGTAACACACCATTCATCAAATGCATGAAAGTAGCTAGATAATTACTAAAACCAAAAGGGATCACAACAAGCTCATAATACCCATACCTAGTCCAGAATGTGGTTTTGTAAGTGCCCTCTTCTTTGATGTGTACGTGATGATATCCTAATCTCAATTCAATCTTTGAGAACACTACTATTCCCTTCAATTGATCAAACAAATCATCAATATGTGGAAAAGGATACATGTTCTTAATTGTCACCTTGCTCAACTACCTGTAATCAATGCACAACCTGAGAGTGTCATCCTTCTTCTTTGCAAAAACATTGTTGCACGCTAAGGCAACACACTTGGCCTAATGTATCCCTTATCAATCATTTCCTTTAGCTGCAATTTCAATTCCACCAACTCTGGGGTGCTCATCGTGTATGGTGCCTTAGATGTTGATGTTTCTCCTGACATCAACTCAATAGAAAATTCCACTTCCCTATGAGGTAGTAACTTTGAACTCTTTGCTAGAAATACATCCTAAAACTTGTACAAAACCGAATACCTATTTAATACTTCAACATCTTCAACATCATTTCCTTTTTCACTAGAAATATGAACTGCAAACAATACATATCATTTCCTGCTACTACATGTTTCCTACATAGTTGTAACCATTCTCACCGATGTATGCTTCTTCTTACCTTGCAATATTTTCCTATCTCCATCATCATCTAAGCACTCAATAGCCTTATCATAACATTCTACCTTAGTCTTGTGAATGGAAAACCAATCCATACCCAACAACATATTGTATAATCCCAATGGAAGCACATTTAGGTGTGTTGATGTAGACATAATGTTCAACTCAAATGCACCATATCTTACCCAATGATGAACTCCTTTCTTAGTATTTGTATCCAACTGCACTAACCAAGACTCTTCTTGTACTTCTTTATTCAAGAAACACTTATCCACTAGGCTAGGATTTATATAACTATAGTTAGATCTAGGGTCAATCAAAATAGAAACAAGTTGATCACAAGCTTACCTTCCATCTTGATAATAGATGCCTGATGATCAACCTACATATTATCCAATGTTGCATAAATATGAGGAATACTCTATCCAACATGTCCAACTTTTTGTGCCTCCTGAGCACTGTTCCACCCTGATGGTGTAGACAATCTCTCCTTCGATGATCCTTGCCACAAGTCCAACACTACAAAGGCTTCCTACCATCACCCTTATTATACTCCTCAAACTGAAATCCATGTCCTTTGTCAACTACATTGAACTTCTTATATGACATTGCATTCTCCTTGTTACCTGCATCGTGAGGTCTTCCTCACTTCTTATCCGACTTTCCCCTAGTATTGTCATTACCTTTCCAACCCTACTTAGGCTATGACTTATCCTTAGACTTCTCACAACAGTTCTTCAACTTCCCAAGGACTTCCTCCAATGTCTGAGACTCATCATACTCTATCTGATCTTTAAATGCTAATGGAAATCCATTAATGAATATTTGAACCTCTGTCTTCTCATCCATAAGATATGGCACATAACTCAACAACTCCAAAAACTTAGTCATTTACACTTTGTCTTTCGTAGACCCCATCTTCAATTCATATAACTCCTTAGCCTTACCATCATAGTATCTCTCTGAAAAGTACTTCTTTCTGAAGATCCTTTTGAACTCATGCCAACTCAACTCCTATATCATGATACCTCTAGCATGCTTCACATATTCCCACCAAATGTTTTCCTTTCCTATGAGGATGAAAATAACTATCCTAGCCTTCATATTCTATGTATATTTATTTAGTTTGAATAAATTCTTCATCCCAAGCAATCATGCTTCTACATCCTTAGGTTTCTTTAGCTCTCCATCAAATATAGGAGGCTTGGCTTTCTTGAACTCATTCGGTAAGTACTGCTTCTCAATCCTCCTGTAAGGATGATATTGATGGTGACCATGTTATCTCTCTAAACCAAAACTAGAATAGAATCCATAATCACAACCCCTGTTATCAGGTGTATCCAACCATCTTCCACCTTTGGCCATGTCATCCCTATTCGATATGTTCCCACCGTGAGACCTACTACCATATGCCCCATTATTCTTGTACTCTTGTCCATAACTAATTTGTGGTTGTCCATGTCTCTGTAAATCTAACAATATATGAAGGATGACCGCATTGACCTCTACTTTTTTTCCTGAGCTCTAGCAAGTCTTTCTTGCGACTAAGTCATCCTATCATTATCTCCTTTACAACAACTGATTTTTGCCTTTAGAATTCTTAAGGTGTCTGATATGTCAGGAGAGTACTTATCTCTTTGTTGCTCATCTGATCTATAAGAATAGTCATGTGAACTGTAATCCACCATTTTTCTTGGCATATTTGATCTTCTACTTCCTACAAACATACCATGTCAGATAAGAAAATATAAACATAATCAAACATACCTCAGTGAATTTCGAGGGAGGTTATCTCATGTTCACAAATTAGCCCAAATTAACACAATATATGTATATATATATAACATCAACATATCAACCTTCTCAACAAACCAACATCATGAACCTCTACATTATGAGACAAAATGACAACAATGACCATCACAATGCATGAAAAGCAAACACATAGACAACTAACATGCATGAATGACAAACACATTTCGCCCATCTAGTCCAAGTGTTTGAAACTGGAAGCTTTGATACTACCATGTTACCACCCACTCCCACATTTACCCAATTTCACTGGTCTACCAGGGTAAACATAAGACAAAGAGTTACTATGATATGACCCAACCTACTTTCTCCAATTAAGGAAGTGGGGCCTGCAACTAACCACCGACTGACAACTCACAACTTTCCTTGGGGCTACAAGACACTTAGGGGCCAAAGAACCACTCGAGCACACCAAACCGAGTTGGGGCTCCTTTTCACTAACTTATCCTCCCAAATGCATGCATGACAAGGCCATGGTGTGGTTGAAGGCCTCCAACCAAACACACAACACTTCCTAAGTGTGGTTGTGACCCAAATTTTCTAGTTTAGAGGGTGTGGTCTAGATAGTTGAGCCACTTTCCATTCCAGTGTCCAAATCACTTCCCAAAACTACTTGAGACTTATCAAAATCATTATTGACATGGAAACAAAGTTAAACATTCAAACTCGAATCAAAAACTTGACTTAGATTGACCATAACATATTAGAAATTTCATCAAACACATGGAAAACATGTAAGCTAGAGGTCATGAATATGCATCTGATCATAATATTTTGAGATTCATCTAAGAATCATCGAGAAGTCCCTATTCCCTCTCCATATAGCTACAAAAACACTGATTAATCCATACATTCATCAACCAATCAATACCTAAACAAATCATGGCAAGACCCATAGATGATACACATCATATAACCAACATATAACCAAAAAATAACCAACATGTAAACCATGGAAAATCAGCCATAGTATCACCAACATAATTATTGGCTTAGTGGGTCCTGACCCAGGTTCAAAGTTAGTTTCACCAAACAAATCCCTACACTACTGGCCCTTTTGGCATCAATCTGTGGAGCACGGACGGAAGTCTCACCCGATGTAGTATGCGGGGATGCTGGAACCAATTTTTCGCACCTAGAGATCAGCATGATGTCGTTTTTTGCCCTAAATTTGCCTTCGTCCAGATCGATAATCCTTTGTGTATTATCAATGTAACTTCCTTTAATCAACCTCTAGACCTTCGTGAAGGTCTACGACTAGCTTTCGTGGACCCTGAATAGGTAAATTAACTACTTATGCAGATCAAAGATTACTCTTAACCTGATATTTACTCAGATCTGCTTAAGTGTTTGATAACTTTAACGTACAATGATATAATCTTCGTGTAAACCCTTAATGTCAATTGCGTTCACATAACAATATAGATCTAGTAAAGTCATGCATCAATACAACATTATTTCATAAACCCAACATTCATCATAGCATATAGCGCATTCATACATAATAGAAGTAAATAGATGAAACACAGGAATTTCTGTAACAAACTTTTTTATTGATATTCAGTTAATTATTATAGACTCAAGACTTCCCTGTGCACTCAGCTGCAGGGGTCCGTGCACTCAGCTGCAGACTCTACTCTAGGCCTCTGTGCACACAGCTGTAGAGCCTTCCTTCTTACTCTCTACGCTAATTCTCTAGACTCTTTCCATAGACCAAACTCATTACTTGCCTTAGACATCCCTAAGACACACCTATTTATACAATCCCATGGTCCACGGACCATGGGTAGATCTTCAAAAATCTGACCTAACTTACGTAAACAAGGGTAAAACCCTTTTTGACTCTTCAAATATATACATGCTCTGCGACCACAATTTGCGGACACTTTACATTCCTTTACATAAAACTTGGGATTTTGCCCCAAAATTGACCCAGGGTACCCCATCCCAACAGACCCCCAACACAAATATTGTGACTCACCCTCAAGTCACTCGGCTAGCACGGAGATCTCACTGCAAACATCCTCCAGCTCCACTTGTGAAACTGCTACATCGGTCAAGCTTTGCATGGCAGCCTGCTTGATCTGTTCTGCAAACGACTTTGTGGTTGGTCCTACACTGTCCTGCTTAATCTCCTGCTGCGTACTCTGCAAGTTCGTCAACTTTTCCTGTGTGTTGGTAGAGACTATGTAGGCCTCATCCAACCAAGGCCCTAACCTGGCCTTAAGGACTACCTCTTTCTTTTGTGCTTCTTCCACCTATGTCAGTAGCTGCTTAGCCTCCTACAACTTGGCGAGGCATTGTGCTGTAGGAACAGTGCGTGCCATCGCCCTCACTTCATCGTATTGCTACTAGAGCTCGTGAACTTCTGTATTCAATACCTGCAGGGTGGGATCTTCTTGCAAGCTCGTCACTACTTCCATAGCCTGCTCAAACAGCGCGGTGCAGTCCACCACTGTGGCATCCAACGTAGTGACTCCATATTTAACAACGGCTTCACACTATTCCCTTACCTCCGGCGGGGTTGAGGGCTGTGACCTTAGCTCCAATTATGTTATATTCATGTTCAACTCAAACTAAACTCTTGCCACCTCTACCTGGGCATCACACACCCCGCAGCAAGTTTCTTGATCTTTGCCTTTAGCAGTGCCTCCTTGGGGATATGCAGTTTTGGCACCATTTTGCACGCTTTTGCAACTGCGACCACTGACTGAGCGCTATGTTCCTGGATTGTCTCCTTTTCCTTCAGTGCCTCTATCTTCTTAACGAACATCTATTCATTGTTCACTCTACATTCATTGATAAGACTAAGCGTGTGCTTCTACCATGCTCTAAACTCTATCGTCACACGTGCCTGTAGCATGTGGAGGTACTCATTGGGGAGCGCAGCAAGGTTGAGGTCGATGTTCTTTAGAGTACTCACAATGACCTTGTCATCGGCCGCCTCTGCGCTCAATGATCCTTCGAGTAACACGACTACCCGTAGATCCAGTGATCAGACCATCTCTAATGCCTGACTGGTCCCCGGTGCTAAGCTCGTTGGTGCAGTGCTTACCTGCCCAGCGCCTACCTGGATCCTGCTGGTCTATATCTGCAATTCGTGCAGATCCTTCTGAATGGTACTTATCACCTGTTGTTGCTACTACTCGAACTGCTAGAGCAGTTCTACTGTAGTATTGTGCACCTTATCTCTAATTTTGCCAAGGTCGCCTTTTGTTAGAGTGATTGGATCGAGCAATGGCTTTGACATTTTTGATTTCTTCCAGGGCCCTTATTTATGTTGATCCCTACACCTTTTAATCTGGAAGGGAGTGCTTTGCTCCTCCTAACCACCACCACCCTACTTTGACTGCTCCTCTTCCTCTGTTTGGGACGAAGGGGACTTACGACTCCGCTCGGAGTCGTGCTCTTCTTATTCAGCCTGCTGCTTCGCAGCACACTCCTCTTTCACCTGGGCCTTCTCCTCGGCCTCTTTTCTGCGCTTCTAGGCCAACTGCTAGACCTTCTACTTTGATGCTTCCTTCTTTTTCTTCTTTGCGGATTTGTTGGTGCCCACGACTAGATCGGATGGAGTATGCCAATCTACCGACCAACGCTTGATAGTCTCCTGGATAGTGTCATCCGTGGCCAAGTAAGGCAGATCAAACATTTTTTTTGCAAATCCTTCCATGCCCTAATGTACAAATAGTGGAAGTATGCTTTAAACTCCATGTATTCTGATAACTGTTCAAAGATAGTTGTTGACAACTATGGCTTCTGGTTGATGGCCATGTGTAGGCTCGCCTCCATCAACACCCAGAAGACTTTAGTCTTTGTGACATGCGCAACATCCTTTGTTTCTGAGAGGGATGCAAACTGTGCAGCCTCTGGTAATCCCTTGTCCATGGGAGGAAACTGACTGTCCTCCGGTAGATCCCAAGCGATGAGCACAATGGAGAGCAAAAACCATGCATAGTGGAATGTTTTTCTCTCATCCTTCCTCACAACAGTTCACAAGGAACTCACTACAGAGGTAGCGCGATCAATTGAACTGCATGCCCTGCGCACATTGTGCAACCAATGAAATTACTGGCATCAGAACCTCATCCACGTGGAATTTTCTCATGACTTTCCCAGCTAGGATTTGTGTAGCAATTTTCACTGTGGGGTCGGTGATAGATGTGATAGAGTACCCACACGGCTTCTTCACTAGCTTGAATTTTTCCTTCATCTTCTCCGTGAGGTTGCGCTCACTCGTCTTTCCACCAAATTCTTTTTCTGGATTCAACCCTGAGTGCAGCAAGAGTGTGATCTGGTGGATCATCATATTTGTAATTGGGATCGGCGCACTCGGCCACAAATATCTGTCATGCACCAGGGTCAGAAATTGCTTGATGACAATGAAGTTGATGTTGGAGCGGTGGTAGTGGGGCACCCACAATAGGTTTACGAACCCCGACTGATTCACTCCATGAATCCACACCACAGGCTGCAATGCAGTGATGCCTGATTCTTTGTAAAATACCCTCTTCATATAGTTTTCAGTCGCAAGGTGGGGGAACCTCATGTGGTCCACCAAATTCCAACCCTCTAGTTTTAAATGGGGGACCCACACCAAGCGTAGACCTTCAAATGTAATGCTTTCCAGCAACAGGGGTGTATGAATTAAAAACTTCTCTATGTCTTGGTCTTTGTATATCTTCACTTTTCCCTTACACAGAGGAATATAATCTGGCAACTTGGAGATAGGCTCCACCCCCTCAACATCTATATCCTCTGCGCCCTCTTTTGCCTCCAAATCCACCACTTTACCCTTATCCTTCATCGCTTGTTTTTCTTTCTTCTGGGCCTCGGTAGTAGCATGCTTCCTCGGTGACTTGCGCAATGGCATTGGCTTCTTCTGTTTGTCTTTCTTGGGTTTGGAGACTTCCCGCACCAGTACAAGTTTCAGCCTAGGCGACCTTGGCACCATAGGCATAGCAGTTGGAGCCTCCATGCTCACAACCTTTGGAGAAACTCCCTCAGAGGTGACAGTTCCTCCAGTGCTTGCAGTGTTGCCTAGTCTGGACATTGTGCTGAGAATAAACCGCTGGGTATCCTCAAGTAACTTATTAAACACGGAGCTAGCAACCAAATCTGCAAAAATCTGAGGATTCATAAACATTTGACAACACAGTGAAAAAATTATAAGGATGCAAAGTGTTTTCCACTAGACGGCCATGCATAATTTATAGGTGAATTTGAATTCAAATTCGACCATTCCCCCCAAAATTCATCCATAAGCTCATTTGGCAGCATATCTCCAAGGATTTCACTCTTAACTTCAACCTTAAATGCCACCCCCCCCCACTCCTCTTAATTGTCTTCTCACTGTCAAATCATGAACAGTGATTGTAACAATCACTTTTTGGTTGTGTTGCACGATATATTCCCTCATAGCGCAACTCCCTTCGCGCGCCTCATGATACAGTGGCATTACCCTTTTTCGTGAAACCCCTTTGTCGCATAGTTCCACCAACCAGGCAGTATAGTTTATAGTCTTGTGCTTCCTTGCAACTGCCTAGAGCACTAAGACTGTGGTACCATCATGTAGTCATTGGGCCGGATCCCTCGTGTATGGCTTCAATCGGATTCCATTTACCCTTCCCTTAAATGGATCTCCATTCAAATTCATAACTGAACTGCCCCACCATCTGTAATTTCTTTGATGACATATGGTCCCAGCCAGTGCATCTGAAACTTCCCTAGAAAATTAGCAAATTTAATGTCATATAATAAAACCAAATCATTTACCTTGAAGGTGCACAGTTTGATGTGTCGATCGTGCCAAGATTTTTCACGTTCCTTCTAAACCTATTGATGGAATCCAGCTAGAAATCTATCTTCCTTGAGCTCCATTAGTTTCGTGAGTCATTCTTCTAAGGCTCCATGGTCCATCATTCCTGTGAAAGCCATTATGCATAGACTAGGCACAATGTACTCCATAGGCATAACAGCTTCTACACCATAGACCAACCTAAAATGTGTCTGACCAATAAGGATTTTATAAGTATTTGTGTAAGCCCATAATATTGTCAGTATGTGCACATCCCAATCGTTCTGCTACGTGTTACAAACCTTTGTTAGCGCATTCTCCAATATCTTATTAAAAGTCTCAACTGTTCCATTGGCCTGAGGATGATATGGTGTACTCTTCTGATGGTAAACCTGGAACTCTTCTATCATTGTGCTGATCGTTTCATTAAGAAAATGCGTACCATGATCACTCATCAAAACCTCCGGGTAATCAAACTTGGTCAACACGTATTCAAACAAAAACTTTGTTGATGTTGCCTCTATAAAGTCTTTCACAAGCTGTGCCTCCACCCATCTGGTCAAATATTTGGTCGCAGTGATGATATACCGTGCACCTGTCTTCTTACCTAGGGGTTGAATTGGTCGTACAAAGACAATTGCTCATTTCTCAAATGGCTACAATGACACCTGCGGATTCAGAGGCAGCTCATCCCTTTGTGACAGCCTGCCCATCCTCCGACATGCATCACATGCCATACAATATGCTTTAGAATCTTTATGCAGTGTCAGCCACCACAACCCAGCACGTAAAATCTTCTTTGTTGTTTCTTTTCCTGCATAATTCCCTCCCGTAGCTCCTCCATGAGCTTTAGCGAGGATATTTCTTTGTTCAAAATCAGGCACTTATCATCAAAGCATCTCATCTAATCCCATTTTATACAAATGGCCCATAATGACCGAGAATTCTGTCGCGCATACCATCAAGTATTTATTCTGGTGACTGGTATATCCCTCTGGAGTTGTCCCTATAGTCAGGAAGTGGATAATATCCACGAAGTGATTATCCGCTATGCACACCATGAAGAGCTCCATGTTAGGCAGCCCTTCCTGCAAATTGGTAGGCTCCTCTCTTGTTTCAATGTGCGATAGATGGTCTGGTCCCACGTTCAATCTTCTTGGCTTCACAATATTCTTGAAACAACAACAGCCATCTGCATATTCACCCCCCCCGCCCAACATAGGCTTATTGACTACATACTTCAATGCAGAATGGTCTATGTACATCTTGAAATGTTCACCTAGCAACTAATGTCTGAATTTCTAGAGTGCGTACACCATAGCCAACCCTTCGTGCTCTGTTATCGAATAATTCTTTTCAGCTTTTGACAGCTTCATGCTTGCAAACGCTATAGGATGGTTCATCTCCCCTTCACCGACCTGCGTTAGCACTGCTCCTAGCACAATACACAAGGCATCAACATGCACATGGAATTCCTTCTTCCAATCCAGGAATACCAGGATCTGCATGGTGAACATTTTTTCCTTCAATACATCCAGACTATCCTGACATTCTTCATCCCAACAGAATGTAGCGTCCTCATTCAGTAGCTTGTCCATAGGTGTGATAATCTGGGCATAATTCTTAATGAATTTCTGATAGTATCTAGTATGACCTAGGGTTGCGCGCAGCTGTTTGACACTTCTTGGCACCTCCAAATTAACTATGACCGCGATCTTAGTAGGGTCCACCATTAGTCCTTTCTTGCACACCACATGACCCAACAAAATTTTGAAAGGGACGCAGAACAAGAATTTCTTTAGGTTCAGCGTGATCTGATACCTTCAGCATGTATCTAACATCAAGCGTAAATTGGCTACATGGCACTTTACTAGCCCAAACACTATTCAATCATCAAAATATACCTCCAATAACTTGTGAATAAATTCTTTGAACGCCACGATGACTACGCGCAAGAAGATCACCGATGCATTCTTAAGAAGGCATCACTGTATACTGGAAACATCCGCACTCTATCACAAAGGTGGTATTAATCCCGTCTTTTGGCGCGATCTTAATCTGATGGTATCCAAAGAACTCATTAGTGAATGAATAGGCCTCCTACCCTCCAACATTATCCAGTACTTCATTTGTGAATGGTGTCGGAAAAGGATCATGAACACAGGCATCGTTAAGCTTCCTAAGATCTACACAGATCCTTATTTCTCCTTTCTGCTTCTTTTCTTGGACTACCATTGGGCTCACCCAATCAGATTCCTCCATAGGTTCAATAATGCCTGCCTCAAGCATCTTATCCAACTCTAAGCAAACCTTTTCTTTATACCTGGGATTAAGATGATATGGCCGCTGCTTAATTGGCTTCGCATCCGGCTTCAAGGTAATCTTCATTACACCCAAGTCTCCTATGGTTCCTTTCAGGTTTGAAAATACTGTAGGGAAAAATCTCGATATTCGCGGAGCAACTCAATGACCTTATTTATTGTGGCATCATCCCAATAATCCTGAATCTTTGCAAACTTCACCTCCGCTTTTGTGCCAATGTTTACTTGCCTAGTTTTTAGTGGCGTGGTGATGTCCGGATTCTCTATCTGCAGTCCCTCAACTTCACGGTGGCCTTCTACCTCTTGAATGATAATATTCCCTGGATCCTCATCGTCTCCTTCAGAAATCACATTATAGCATTCCAGCGCATGGCATAGTTGGTTGCTCCAATCTAGTTGAATCAATTCTAAAGGATCCTGCGGTATTTTGAATATTGTTGCCTTAACCTCTGGCAGTGCCTCATCAATTCTTTCGAACCCATCCTCAAATTTGAATGTCATAAAAAATCCTTCCCTTAATACATCCCACTCCGCGGTGTTGTAGCAGAGCTCTATTTCCAGGTACCAATTCATAGGAATGATGTCCAAAGTGTGACAGAATATATGCACCCACTCTAGCTGCAGCTCCGTTCCATAAACCTTAGTCCACTTTGCTAAATGATCGTGCAGATCATTTCTCCCATCATATTTCTCGATTAGCCAAACTTTTGGGTGACCAAACCGCAATCTCATCATTCTTTGGTACTCACGCCATTCTTCAAAATTGTCCTTATGCGTACCCCACCACTGTGCGGGCGTAGCGCACAGTGCCAAATCTAGTGCTTGGAAGTGATGTTTCTCAGGTACTTCTCTTTCAAAGGCATCCAAGAACTTATCTACATCATTTAAACCATCGTAATAAGGTAGATTTATTACCTCTGATGAAACACAGCACAACAACTTATTCATCATATTGCAGCGTAGCGCAGATACTTCGTGCAACCTATTCTACCAATGCTCCAACTCTTCCTCTGAATCTTATGTGCAAGAACTTTCACGGTCCCATGCAATTCGTCCATTAGCTGTCAGATTAACCCAATCTTGATCTTGCACTGTTATTTTATAGATCTGCTCCAAATCATCATCATTTTCCTCATAATTGAGGAATGGTTCAATGTAGCGCGGTCCTTCTACAAGGTCCAATGGTACTACAACGCGGAGTGATTTTCTTTCAAATGATAGTGTCCATTTTTTCAAATTGATTACCCCATTCATGTCGATAGCCCAATCAATTACCACGAGTGCAGGGTATGGATTGATGTCATCAACAATCTCTATCACTTCAAAATCAGCCAGTGCGCTCGCTCCTTCTATATCTACTGTCACTCTATGCAATCACCCCATAGGGATAATATTATGTTGATTTTCCATCCTTAATTGAATCGGAGACCATTGCAGTGCAAGTCTCCCCATTCTTTCCCATGTTTGTTTAGGCAAAACGTTTGCATCTGATCCTAGATCCAAAATAACCTGATCCATCTCATAGTCTCCTATTTGCGCGGTGAGCCTCATCTCGCACCCTATTCTTGTCTTATGTTTTCCTATCTTTCTAACTGCATGGTGCCCTTCAGGAGCAGTTTCCTTACCAACACACTTATTTATCAGCTCTTGTAGCCCTTTTATAGCCTTTCTATCACGCAACAACTTCATACAGGTCTCCAAGAAGGTAGTAAGCATAGAGGGGTAAACTTCTTCATAAATTGTGTCCTGACTTCCTGAGGTAGAGGCCAAAGCGAAGCTTTTCTTTGCTTCCATGAATGTTTCCTTCATGCGCTCTAGGTCAAACCCAAATTCCTTTTCTAGAGCCTTGTAGACCCATCCACTTTCGTCAGGTTGTTTCCCTTTATCTTCACGAGTAATCTTTCCACTTCACAGCACAATATTCACATTAGGATCCTCCTCGCAGGGCTCATCCCTTATCATCTGTAAATTTAGGGTAGGTTGGTGAGGTTGCGCCTTCTTCTCCTGCATCTTATCTATCAATATAGGGAATTCTTCTATCGCGTGGTCAAACTGAGTACAATACTAGCATGATGGGCATGTATGGCTCATACACTCCCACGCGTAGTGTCCTGACACTCCATAATTATAGCAAATAAATTGCTCTCGACCTCTACCAGGTCCTCCTCCTCCTCAGCCTCCTCTATGCCTTTGATATCCTCCACAATCTCCCTCAATGCCTTGATCGAGGGGTCGAGTTTCTATTTTCATTCGATACCTGGTCATTCTTTCCATCATCAATTCATAGCTATGGTAGTTACACTCATTGTGGCCCACCGATTTACAGAAATTGCAGAATATTTGTTGCGATGTTTGTACAAATTTTTGTAGCAAGTGACAATTGTTCGTTACATGTTTTTGAGCTACCTGACAGACAGCACACCATAGTGCAACCCCTGTATTTGGTTCTGTAGAAGCCTCCTGTCTCAAGGGCATTGGCCCTCCCCCTGTAATATAATTCACAAAAACAGGGAGTGATCTTCATCATGCCCCTGGCTTTTACACTTTAGGCACCAAACTTCTTCACGCACCTCTGGCTGAGCCTATTTTTCCTTTTTCAAGCTCTGCAACTCTACATGGCTCTATTGAACTCCCAACAACATGTCCTAGATAGGTGTCTCATTTAATCTCATTGCGATCTCCAGTGCTTCCGCCTGAGTTTCTATCTTTTGTTGTGACAAAGCAGTCCTTAAGTGGGGCAGGAGCGCGACTATGAGCCAATCGTGGTGCTGACTATCTGTGAGATTGATATCAACTTCATGGATCCCACACTTTAGCCTCCAATCCAGCTCCTAGGGTGTTTCGATGACCCGCATCGTGATTTCCTTAAACCCCACTACTAATTGTGTTTCAGACTTAGGCCTACTAAATTCCTTATTCAGAGCAGTCTGAGTGTCCTCTAACGATGCCAACAAATTATCAGTGCAGTACTTAATGTACCATGTCAACACACAATCTTGTATAGTAGTAACCAACTACGGCTTCTTTATATGATCATCTGTAATATTCTATGTTGTCCATACATCCTTTGCAACGAACCAAAATGGATCTGGGTCCTCACTCCCCAAGCTCTTGAAAACGGGAAACCTCATGGTATTCGACATGTTGAACAGCGGCGAAGGTGGTGGTGGTGTGGGTGAAGGTGGAGATCGTGTGGTTGATGAGGTATTCACATAAAACCCTGCCTTATCAATTGTACAACGCTTCACGGTGAGGCTTGTACCACTCCCTCGTCGTCACTTGAAGGAGATTTTATCAATGGGCTATATTCAAGACCTATTCTTCCTTGATTTCTAAAACTTCATCTGCTTCACATAGACCCAAACATCAAGGTAATGGCATAACCCACTTTTCACACAAGAGCATCTTAATCCAAGTATTCAAAGATCTTAAGTACTTTCCTCGCAGCCCCTTGAAGAAGCGTCGCTCTGCTTCGCTGTAACTAACTAAGGTATCAACTGTGAATTCTGTCACAAATCCTCCTATGACTCGATCAAGCCAATGGTCCACAACGCGCATGATCTGATCTTTAGAAGCTTCCAACCTCCGCACTAGCTCCGGGGTCAACACTATTGGACCATCAAGCCTCCACCTTCCTTGGCCATCTGCCAATTTAGTGATCCACACGTACAGTTTGATCGGGAAGGTGTAGAAGAAAATCGTGTATCTCTATGTACAGATATCTGTCCAACCACTATTCTTTTTTCAGGCGCGGATTTCTGTTCTCTTGCGCCGTGAATTCGTGGATCTTTCTATCCAACCACTTCTCAATTTCTTTCTTTGTCGGATTCCAGTGATGCGACATCACACATCTCTTTATGCAGATCCTGGTCCTGGCAACAGAACCATTTGTTGGCTTAGTGGGTCCTGACCCAGGTTTAGAGTTAGTTGTGCCAAACAAATCCCTACACTACTGGCCCTTTCGGCATCAATCCATGAAGTGCGGATTGAAGTCTCACCCGAAGCAGTATGGGGGGATGCTGGAACCAAGTTTCCACACCTAGAGATCAGCGTGATGTCGTTTTGTGCCCTAAATCTACCTTCATGCAGATCGATAAGCCTTTATGGCTTATAGATGTAACTTCCTTTAATAAGCCTCTAGACCTTTGTGAAGGTCTATGACTAGCTTTAAAGGACCCTGAATAGGTAAGTTAACTACTTGCATGCATCAAAGATTACTCTTAACCCAGTATTTACTCATATCTTCTTAATTGTTTGATAAGTTTAATGTACAATGATATAATCTTTGCATAAACCCTTAATGTCAATTTCGTTCACATAACAATATAGATCCAATAAAATCGCACATCAATACAATATTATTTCATAAACCCAACATTCATCATAACATAAAGCGCATTCATACATAATAGAAGTAAATAGATGAAACACAGGAATTTCTGTAACAATGTTTTTATTAATATTCAGTTAATGCTTACAGACTCAAGACTTCCCTGCACACTCAGCTATAGGGGTCTGCACACTCAGCTGCAGACTCTACTCTAGCCTCTGCACAAATAGCTGAAGAGCCTTCTTTCTTACTCTCTGCGCTAATTCTCTAGACTCTTTCCATAGACCAAACTCATTACTTTCCTTAGACATCCCTAAGACACACCTATTTATACAATCCCATGGTCCGCGGACCATCAGTAGATCTTCAAAAATTCGACCTAACTTACATAAAGAAGGGTAAAACCCTTTTTGACTCTTTAACTATCTACGTGCTCCGCGACCACAATTTGAAGAGACTTTACATTCTTTTACATAAAACTTGGTCTTTTTCCCCAAAACTTGGGCTTTTTCCCAAAAATTGACCTAGGGGACTCCATCCCAACAATAATCAATACATATTCTCATAGATCGCAATAAGGAAATGTCTCATATTAACATGTGAAAATACCAACCAAGTCACGAACTTTTTACGTAACACCTGACCATAGATTAGGGTGAACCAAATCTCTCTTTCAGCCAATCACCTATGTGCTATATTCCAAGCATGAATGTGGGATCTCATGGAATGAACCAAAACCAAACCAAACTAGGGCTTCTAGAGGCCAAACCACCTCAACCCTCTACCACAAGGATTCCACCTCCACAATCAGACATCACTCAAACCAACCAGATTGGTCTCTACCCAAGTTGTCTAAGGCTCCATGAACTAGTAACTCAACCCATATCCTTCCAGCAATCCATAACGTTTGTCCAACCTGGCTCTAGTGACTAGTAACTCAAGCCACTAAGGGTTCCAGAGCATTTGTCTGTGACCTAGTCTCCAAGACTAGTAACTCAACCCAAGTTGTTCTAGGGCTTCTAGAGCATTTGGTCCAACCAACAGCCATAAGGAATTATGAACGCTAATTAAAAAACAATCAAGTGGAAAAACCCAAAACGCCATGGCTATCCAGGAAGTGGTAATGCAAGGCTAAAACCACTGTCAATCCATGGAAATATCCATGCCAATGACAACACATAACCATAAATTTACATGCATATACCATGCATCCATAAATTAGTAAGGGAATCATACATGCAACCTATTACTTGAAAAGTAATCTAGTTGTAGTTGTTGATCCATGTGTTCCATTACACTTTCTTAATTTTTTTTCCTTCTTCCTTCAATCCCAGTGAATGCTAAAGTGCTCCAAGCATGCTCCAAGAATGCTCCAATACTTCTATAAGTGTGCAAGAGTATGAGAGAATGAGATAATAGAAGAGAGCTCCAAAACTGAACTGAAAAAAAGGTTGTGAACTGATCTTCAGAAGCCTTTTTATCATTGAGGCCTCTATTTTATTCATTTTCCTTCATTTTTCCTTCATTTTTCCTTCAATTTTCCTATCATGCAAATATGTGTATCTTCAGCTTCCTTTTCTCCTATTTTCCTTTATTTCAATAATAAAATGCCAATTATTGCCACTTTTCCTTTGCCAATTTCCATAACCATTACTTAATCACCAGTGATACCCATCACTATTTTTTGCCCAACATTCAACTTGGAATATATGTCCCATGACCTTGGTTTTATTTTATTTACATATAAAATCAACCTATGGTTGTTACACATATCATGATTTTTATCTGATATATAAAACCTAATCGAGCAGAAAAAATGAGTTACACAAACTTCAACATTTGTACTTGATTAAGGCCCATGGGAACACGCTATGTAAAATAGCTCCAACCAATGTTTTGAAAAATAAAACCCCTTAATCAAAAGTCGCATTCATATTTCCAAAAAAACCTTAGCTCTGAATATCCTCAAATAAATCAATTTTCGACCAATCAAATTCTAGGAGGAGGGGGTCCCTATCTATAACACATTTCCATGAGTCCAATGGAATTGATGGTTCACCCATAAAAATCTCAGTTTGAATTTTGTAATGAGTTGAAAGTCACTTCCAAAAGCCATTTATGAACATATTATGATTTTTTTATAGGCATATAAAAATCAAACTCGAAAGAAAATAGGAGTTCTAGAAGATTCAACATTTATGTTTGACCAAGGACCATGTGAACATACTACCCACAATAGCTCCAACTAGTGTTTTGTAAAATTGACCCCCTTGTGCAAAGTTTGCATCGATCTTTACTGAATAAAATACTAGATATGAAGATCCTTAAATAAATCAATTTTTGACCTATGGAATCCTACGAAGGGGATCTTCGTAGTTGAAACTTGATGCCAAGAATCCAATGAAATTGACAATTCACACATCTGGGTCCTAGTTTGAATTTTATTGTGAATTGCAAGTCACTTAAAAAATCCATTTAAGGACATATTGCTATTTTTGTACAAGGGTATAAAAACCAAATCGAGCGACAACAATGAGTTTTTTAAGCTTCAACATTTGTTTTTTTCCAAATCCCATGTGAGCATGCCACCCATAATCACTCTAGTGAGCATTGCAAAATTGACACCTTCGTGAAAAAATTGCATTGATATTTATGAACAAAACCCTAGCTTTGAAAATCCTCAAACAAATCAAATTTTTACTTATGGAATCCTAGGAGGGGGGTGTTCCTAATTGTAACTTGGTGAAAGAAGTCCAACATAATCAATGCTTCAATGGTTCCTCTACCTGAATCCCAACTTCAATTTTATGATTAGTTCCAAGTCACCTCCAAAATCCGTTTAGGGACATATTTTGATTTTTGTTCTAGGTATAAAAACCTAATTGAGGACCAAAAGGCAGATATGTAATATTCATCATTTTTATTTAACCAAGGCCCATGTGAGCTCGCTACCCACAATCACTCTAGTTAGTGTTTTCCAAAATTGACTCCCTTTTCAAAAATTTACATTGGTATTTATTGAAAATACCCTAGCTCCAAATATGCTCAAATAAATCAATTTTCAACCTATGGAATCCTAGGAGGTGTGTTTCCTAGCTACAACCTGGTGCCAAGAGTCCAACAAAATTGATAGTTCATCCATATGAGTCACGATTTGAATTTTATGGTGAGTTGCAAGTCGCTTCCAAAATATTCAAGGAAATATTGTAATTTTTGTCCAGGGGTGTAAAAACCTAACCGAGAAATAGAAAAGAGTTCCATAAGCTTTAGCAGTTGTGTTTTGCTAAGGCCCATGTGAGTAGGCTACCCACATTCACTCTAGCTAGTGATATGCAAAATCAACCCTCTCTGTAAAATTTACATTGATATTTATTGAACAAAACCCTAGCTCCACAATCATCAAATAAATAAATTTTTGACCTATGGAATCCTAAGAGGGGGTGTCCCTAGTTGTAAGTTGTAACCTAGTGCCATGATTCCAACATAAATGAAAATTTTCCCATTGAATTCCAAGTTTGAATTTTATGGTTAGTTGCAAGTCACTTCCAAAATTCATGTAGGGACATATTATGATTTTTGCTCAAAGTTATAAAAACTAAACAAAACAACAAAAAAGGAGTTTCATAATCTTTAACATTTGTGTTTTTCCTAGGCCCATGTGTGCATGCTACCCAAAATTTCTCTAACCAATCCTTTTCAAAATCGACCCTCTTATGAAAAAAATTCATTAGTTTTTATTGAACAAAATTGTAGCTCTGAAAATCCTCAAATAAATCATTTTTTCAATCATGGAATCCTAGGAGGGGGGTGTTCCTAGCTTAACCCAATGATAAGAGTCCAACAAAATCAATGGTTCACCCATTTGAGTCATGATTTTAGTTTTATGGCCAGTTTTAAGTCATATGCAAAATCCATTTAGTGACATATTATGATTCTTTTTCGAGGGCATAAAAACCATATCAAGAAACAAAAATGAGTTTTGTAAGCTTCATCATTTGTGTTAGGCGAAGGCCCATGTGAGCATGTTACCTACAATTTCTCCAGCCATTGTTTTGTAAAATTGATCTCCTTGTATGAAATTTGTATTGATCTTTATAAAACAAAACCCTAGCTTTGAACATCCTCAAGTAAATTAATTTTTTACCTATGGATTCCTAGGAGAGGGATGTCCCAAGTTGTAACCTAATGCTAGGAGTCTAATGTAACCAATAGTTTGCCCATATGAGTCCTTATTTGAATTTATGGTGAGTTGCAAGTTACTTCTACAAGCCATTTAGGGACATATTGTGATTACTTTTTGGAGGTATTGTCCATCAATGTATATTGAAGTAGAATTTAAAAAACCATAGTTTTGTGCAATTCAAAAAACCTAGTTTTGTGGAATTTGGAAACCATAGTAATATGGAATTTGATAATGCCAATTTTTTGGAATTTCAAAAGCATATTTTGCGGCTAAGGTTTCTTATTTTGGTGGTTGTTGTATCAAAGGTTTTGACAATGTCACTTGTGTGAACTTGTATTAAGTTATGGTGGCTAACTCTAAGTGTGGAAAACCTAGTTGATGACTAAGGTGATGTATGGATATCCTCATGTTGTCTTGTGATGTTAGGAAACCAGCTCACAAAAAGATAGAAAAGATAGATCAATGCCTTAGAATTCAACCACTTCGAGGGGGGAACCTCCTTTACATTACACAAATGAACAATTCTTGGATGATACAAATGACTAAACCTCCATTCTATATATAGGAGTCTAAGGGGTCACAATATAATCAATCTGACATAACAGTGATAACATAAGGGCACAAAAATAACAATAGTGGGTTTCTATGGGACATACTAATAACAATATGGGGACATTAGGGGCACAATAATAACAATAAGGGATACAATGACAATAGTAATGGGGGAATCACTAGTATTATAGGGGCCTAACATGTGAGGTCAACATAATATTTCTCTTTATGCACTTTCCATGGCATGTTATCTTTGTTCATTATATTTGTGAATGCTATGTAGCCATGAAACAATATATGAATGGAATTTTTTTGTTTAGACCATCATGACTAAATGATAATCAATAGATCGTAGGAAATTGTTATAACACACTTTTAAATTAATCACACATATAAGTGATATAATTTTAAGTCATTCCCCATAAGCAATGTAGATATAAGTGATACTCTACAAATTGAGACACATAGTTGACATGTCACCTAAGATACCTACCATAACTTACATAGTTAAGAATCAATGCACTGAAGAAATGCACACTTGAGCCACGATACACCATATTAGTTGTCATAGTATAAGTGATGAACCTTAACTAAGAACACATAAATGATGCACTGATGAAATGAATGATGACCAACATAGTGGTCCATACTTCAATGCATAATTAGATAATGTAAGTAAACACACAATATTGACCTTGCATCACAAATTGGCAATGTTCGTCAATGTATATTAATGTGGAATTTAAAATACCATAGTTTTGTGCACTTTGAAAACACTAGATTTGTGGAATTTGAAAATCTTATTAATGTGGAATATAATAACTCTGGATTTTTGGAATTTTAAAAGCATAGTTAGTGGCTAAGCTTCTTATTTTAGTGCATGTCATATCAATGGTTTAGAGAGTCTCACTTGTGCCAACTTCTACTAAACTATGTTAGCTAAGGCTAATTGTGGAAATCGTATTTGATGGCTAATGTCAAGTGTGAATAACCTCATTTTGTCCTTAACGGTCAACATAATATTTCTCTTTTTGCACTTTCCTTGTGATTTTATCTTTTTTCATTATATTTATGAATGTTATGAAGCCATGAAACATTATATGGATGTAATTTTACTTTTTATACCATTGTGACTAATTTATACGCAATGCACCATAGGAGACTTCCATAACGGATACTCTCTAAAAATAATTACACATCTAAGTGACATAATTTTAAGTGATGCCCCATAAGCAATGTACATATAAATTATACTCTTAAATGTAAGACAAAATATTGGAAAGGGATGTGGTTAATGAGAGTTGTGGTGGTCCCTTTGTGTTCCTAAGTTCTTCAATCAATCTTCATAATTTATTTAAATTATTTGTAATTTGGGCTTCTTGATTGGGATTTGGATCCAGATTTACGTTTTCTTATGGCTCTAGTATGAGGTTATTTTTTTATTGGGTTTATGGATTTTATCCATAGTGATTGTGTTTGAATCAAACTGAATTTAAAAAAAAAAAAAAAACATTTATTTAAAATTTTGTATTTTACTTTTTTATATTTAAAGAAAAACAAAACAAAAACAAAGAAAGTTAAAAAATCATAAATTAACTTGGGGTAGGCTTTGGTTCACGAGTGAACACATGTTTTTATGCCAAGGCGCTTACTCTACTAGGTCTACAAACTGTGCGGGGAACAATGTAGCCCCAAGCCTATTTTTTTTTCTTTTATTTTCATTTTATTAACAAAGGAAGTCCACACGCTTTTAAAAGTGTGTGAACGTTCTAGAAATGTGTGTATGATTTTTTCCACATCATTTAGAAAACATGTACGTTTAGTAAGTGTCAAACCTAAAATAACAGTAATGCATGCATGATTATTAGGAACACATGCACATTCCTAAAAAATTATGCTCATACACTTTTGTTACACTAAAACCGAGTCGCATCTTCATGGGAGCACCCAAAGAAGGGAAGTTTTGTTACATTCAATGGACTCTCTATGCCTTGAATTAACCCTTCAAATATCCCATGGTTCCCTATAATCCATATTTTCTAAGCCAATAACAAAGATAGTTGAAGATGACAAAATGAAAATGGAACTAGTCTATCCAAAATGAGCCCTAGATATAACAAAGCCCCCTTGCTCCATAAAACAAGCAAGAATATTACCAGAACTCTGCATTTCCAAAAAAATTAAGAACAAAATTAAAAATGAAAACACATTCAAATGGTAATAAACCCAGAGAATCATATCTCATTCATTTAAAATTCATAGCACTAAGTGATCGAATCACAATAGGGGCAGCGGAAATTTCAAGAGAGACAAATACTAAGAGAGGAAAAGATTAATAGAAGAAAGTATTAAATAAAATCCACCCTCTAATTGAGAGCTAAAATAAAATGATGTATTCTTGGAACCAAAACCTAAGAAAATATAAAATTTAAAGAACACTAATATTTATCCACTAGAAGCACCCAAGCATTGAAGCCTTTAGAAGAAATTTCCAATAAACTAACCAACGACTAAGAGAAAGTATTACTAGGTGATCCATGCTCGTTAGCATTGGATCATAAGTTACTGCAAATTACTACCTTTTATTGTTTGATTATTCCACCTCATAAGAGATACACCATAATGAAAGGTTTAATACATGGGATGGAGGTTAATTCTAACATGGGTTGTGTCATTTTTTAATTACTTCACCATGCTTGAGGATTCATATATTTGTGATTAAAAAATGTGGCAATTAATGCTGATGATATGTGGCTTGACTTTAGATCCCTAAGAACCTTAGTGGGTTATGTGATGAAATTGGCCCCAAGCTTTCCTCAATGCCCCTTGTATAAGAGAGGTGGATTTAATAGCTAAAAAAATTGACATGAAAATTAAATTCTCCAGTACCTGAAAATATGAAACCATATTTAGGGTAATGATCTCCTTTCTAATTTGAGCAATGGTTAAATCAAGATTATTATCTAACTAGGTTGACTTCATAACCATTTATTTGATAACTACACTTGTCTCTTCTATGATAATCAAATGTTTTATATGGGATTGTTTTGCCAGGAGGAGATCATGTTGTAGCGCATAGGATACAACTTAATTATTTGTCAATATTCTTAGGCGCTAATAAAAGTTTTTTGTTTTTTGTTTTTGTTTTTTGTTTTTTGTTTTTTTTTTTTTTAATGATACCCCTACACTTGCCACTCATTCTATCACCATGTTTGCAATAATAATGCATTTCATATCCAAATTACTTCAAGTGAAATTATTTTAAGGGAAATTATTTAGTAACCTTCATAAAGGGTCACGAATTTGATCCCCGCTCAAATGGTATAAAATTCATTCCTACCATATAATACACTTTTGTGGTATACTTATTATGTTCCATAAGCCATAAAATCATTAACTAACACACAATAAGATTACTTCTTGTCATATAATGCACTTGTTTTAATCTACCCACAATGTTCCATACACCACATATTTTTTGAAAAATATTCACCCGTTTGGTTAAAAATTAACATATCTTTTACATATATATGATTAAATTGGTGATATTTGCCAAAAATTTACCAGTTATAATAATAAAATACATGCTTTTTATTTAATAATTTCCTACATTCTATATGTATGATTTTCCAATCCAAAAAAATTGCCTATAATACTATATATAGGTAAATATTTGAATCCTAAAAAAATTCCCTGGTAAAATGTAAAATTCACTCCTACCATACAATGCACTTCCTCCATGCACCATAAAATCATTAAAAATAAATTAATTTCGTAAAAGTTTAATCACTATTATTTTTTTTAAATAAACTTCAAAGTGCTAAAAAGGATAATATAAGGCTTCATACACAATGTAATCAAACATTTTTATGGACACTTATATAAGAGATTATTTGTTCCAGGTATCCATATGATACTTGTGTATTTGGGTCTACATCTACCTGTCAACAATGACCTTAAGGTTTACTACATTTTTATATATTGAGCAGGTGGGACTAATCTTAGACTCATATCTTAAGTATATCACTATCATGTTTAACCATATGTTGTAGCGGCTGCAACACCCTCAAAAATTGTGGCCTGCATTCAATTTTGGAGCCTTCGTTAGGTTTTTACTTGATGTTTCCAAGCACTTGGGCTTATCCTGTGAGCCCATGTTGAGTCTTTGCACCCTCCTCGCTTGACCATTCATCGGACATCTCTCTGCATGTTGGTCACAATGTCATGCTTGTAGTCATGTTTTGGCCACGCACAAGGTCCGCCTTCATGTGTACAAGTTTTGTCCGCTATGTAAACATATGTCGCACTCACACATGAAGTTGTATGCACTGTCGCGCAAGTGTCATCTCGGTCATTCGATGATCTATCACAAGTGTCGCTCTTGTCGCTCACACCATCAGTCAGTCACATTGAGTGTATGTTGTCAAGGCGTCTTGTCGTCAAGTCATGTTGAGTGTGTGTTTGCAAGGTCATGCATGTATGAAGTCACTCATTCACACACTTGGTCATTTTGTTGAAACTCTGTCAACCAGACCAACCTCCAACAACCGGGCACCTGCTGAGCTGCATTGCGCAATTTCAGCTCTCAGCGATTATGTATTGTTGCCTAGAATTGCACAAAGCTTGAGACTACCTCCTAGGCAGTCTGCACTACGAAACCTTGGATTCGACTTGACCGACTGTCACCCGGAACAACGTAGAAGTTTCCCAGCAAGCCATTTCAATCTGTGTTTCCCGCAAGCACATCAATTGAGCCTCTAGCTGGTCAACTAGAGAGTTTGACCGGGTAGTGACCTCGAGACTCACTCCCCCAAAAAATTGCACAAAAGCTACAAAGCATGCCCACTCTGCTGACTAAAGAAACTACGTGGACATGCCGAAAAGACACCCTGTGTCCATCATTGTCTCCCTCAAAAAATTGCGTAGTTTATCCAGCCAGTCACTCAATCAGTCGACCTGCTACTCGCCTGGAAAACTGTGCAGTTTTCATGAGTAGACACCAAGATTCCCAACATCCCACTCAACTCAAAAAATGTGTAGGGATGTTTAGCAGGCTAGCCACAACAATTGTGCAGTTTTTTCTAGTAGCACTCCTGCAACCCGCTGCCATCTCCTTGAAAAATTTGTGCATTTTTTCCAAGCAAGCCTCCTGAAACCCACTACCAACTCCCCGAAGGAATTACGCAGTTTTTTATACCAACTCCCTCTACTCCTTGCACTTCCTCCCTCAATAAATTGTGCAAATCTGCCCTCCAACTGAGCTAGACCTCGCAAACAGTCATTGCTAATCCAAATTGTCCATCTCAATCTCCTAGTGACTTCTGCGTAATTTTCACCAGCAATGACCAGAGCCCGCGTCCCAACTTGAAATCTGTCTTGCGTAGTTTGATAGCCTTGTCCTCTCTCCCAGTCACCTGCATCCGAAATCAAATGACAATGCATCATGGTAGACTAGGAGATTTATGGTTTTGATGTCGTCTCATCATGAGTGACTGCAGATACTGGTACATGGATAAGACATGATGCGACGACGAATGGGATGAACAAGGAGATTTTTTCACAAATGGATGAATGAATAATGCATGTAAGGCAATTTGTTCATGAATGGACAAATGAATAATGCATGTGAGGAGATTTTTTCACGAACGGACGAACATGTGAAGCATGCCAGAGTACAAGCGAAGGAGTGATGTACACATGCGACATCAAGCAAACACCAAGACCATCAAAGACTCCACACACCTTGTCATGTGGAGGTGAAGCCATGATACATCAAGAGCACATACATCACTCAGCTACACTACAGCTTAACATGGAAACCACTAGCAGCATGAACATACCAGCACTGTCATGTCGAGTCTTTTCATGAGTCATCTCGGCCACATCACTACTCTTGGTCATACTATTGTAAATCAATGTAATGTAATGTGGTAGTCCAAGAGACCCACATGTAATATGAAGAGTCATGTAAAGTTGAAGAGTCAAATAATTCGAACAGTCATGAGGGAAGTTGAACAGTCACAAGGGCCAGTTTTACCCTTCATTATAAATACCCCTCATTTGTACATGCAAAGGACTTTTCACCTTAGATCCTCCCACATAGCTTTGAGAGTTTGTAGTCTTTTCTTTGAGGAGCAAGTAGTGGCTCCAACGCCCCTCTTATGGGGTTAGCGATGGATGGTATACTGATGTGTCTTGGAACTTTTGCTTAATTCAGAAGCTTGATAACAGTCCAACACGTTTTCACACATGTATTGTAAATATTTGTAAGACTAATCTTGGAACACTTGTAATGCATTTTGCTTCAACCTGTGTTAAAACAGTTGAACTATTCTGGTTGCTCTAATACATATGTTTATGAAAATTTGTTGTATAAGTTGTTAACATTGTCTTGCCCACGTGGGCTACCTCACCGAACATCAGACAGAACCTTTCCCATAAACTTGTTATAATGACCATCGCACTCACGCAGACTAATCCGTTGAGTGGTGTATGTACTATCCCTTCTTGTGTGTTTGTGACTGCTACATCCATGTGGACTAATCCGCCAGAAGTTGTGCATGTACTATTGTGTTTTGTGTCTCTGATAGAGTTGGGACTCTTCCCTTTCGACTAGAGACTCACTTCCACCCTCTCCCTCTGCGATGAAAGAACCTTGACACAAGTAACATTAGAACTCACTAGGCACACGAACCTCATTGTTCGAAGACAAAGAAAACCACTCTCATATGCTAACAAGCAAGAGCTAAGGCAAACCTTTAAGATAATGGAAATCGGGCCATCATACTGGATGGGACTCCTACACCAAACGGTTTGAGGTCTATTTGGGAATTCATACCTGGGAGATCCCCTGAATGTTGGCGGGTCCAACACCGTCAACATTTCTGGTGCAAGAAGGAGTGCTTCTAGTTGTTTATGGTTGAATGTCCTCTCACCCCCACTAATCAATGATCTGGTCAAGTCAGTAATTCACAATCCCTCTCACCTACGCACGACTCTGAAGTTGGTTACTCCTCATCTCCCATACGTGAACACAAAATTTTATATCAGCACTTTCACTCCATCCATCCCATTACCTATGATTTCACGAAAGCAATTGAACTAATCCCAGGAATATGACATCTTCCATAGGCATCTAGAAAGCCAAAAACCACTCCCACATGAGTTGTTGTATCATCAGTGGAAGAAGCAGTTCTTTCCACACTCGAAGGTCTGGCAGAAGTTGTTGAGAACGGAGAGGAACCTTAAGTATTCCAATAGGGAGAATATGAGACACCCTTGTGATCTTGGGCTTAAATTCCGGTATAGGAGGCAGAGGGGAAGGCATCGGAGGAGGTGGGGGCAGAGATGAACCAATAGACTCAAAGTCGGAACCGTCAGATTCTGAAGAAGAGGAGGAGGACGAAGAAGAAGAAGACATGGTTGACCAAAATTTGGAATGGATGACTCAGGGACCATTGGCTCTTCTAGGTGCTTGCATAGGATGCCAAAGCGTTCAGAGAGAATGCTCAGAAAGTTTGACCCTGATAGCACAGTGAAGGCAAAAGATCACTTGGACAAATTCTACCTATAGTTGCAGACACTTGAGATACAGTACGACAATGTTGCATGTAGATTGTTTCTGTGTACCTTGGATGTTAACGCAGCATTATGGTATCACAACCTTCCTATCAAATCCATCCATAACTGGGGTACATTCAAATGCATGTTTCTAGAAAATTTTGTTGATGACAAGACCCCAACCATGTTGCTCAAAGAGATGGGAAGCCTAAAGATGGAGGGGAAAGAAAAGGTAAAAGATTTTAATCAAAGGTTTCTGTGCATTTTGAACAAGTTTGCAGTGGACAGGAAGCCTCATGACTCCATCACTATCGACTACTACATGTCTGTAATGCCAACCAGCATCGTGCAGTTAGTCAAGTGAGTTATGAAACCAACATTGTTAGAAAACTGCGAAGAGGCAATCGTCATAGAGAAGGACCTGCATGCTATTGGAGTCATCAAGGATGATGAACTAATAAAGGAGTCCATAGATGCAATCAGGAAGCGCCAGGCTGAGGCGAGCAAGGGTAAAGACAAGGAAACAAGTGATATTGAAACTCTTACTCGTCTTGTCAATAATTGACAACAAAAGTGACTGAGCTCAAATAATGAACAGTTGACACATCTTCCAGTAGTCAGCTGCCTAGACAAATATAAGGAAGCATGTCATCAGGAAGCAATCGCTTCTCGACTAAAATTGTGCAAAGCTCCATCTCAGTGTTCCATGTCGAACAGTGCGCAAACAACGAATTTTTCTCATTTCATGAAGATAAGCAGCTAGAAGGGTCCTGTTCAAAATGGAAACGAGTTATAGGCTAAGTATGCGACCACATGCTAAACATGATGAATAGTGCGTAGGGATAGCCAGGAGACACGGATAATGACAAAGATGTTGCACCTGATGAGACATCAAGCACTGGGCAGGTGGTGAACATGTATTGGTGCTTGCAAGCAGTGCAGAAGATAAACACCAAGAAGAAGCCCCAAAAGAAAAATAGTTGTTACAATCTCAAAAGTCAAGGGGATCCCCCTACACTTGGGGAGATGCAAAAAAGGCTTGAACTATTGAGGAAGGTAAATCCACCAGCCATCCAAAAGCAGAAAACACAAAGCAAACCGAGGAAGACAACGACAGACAAGAGTATGTCCATGAGCAGCAAACTGCAGAACACTCCACCGAACAACACGAACATCAGTCTCACCCCGGAAATCTCGGTGAGTCTACCCACTATGGATTATATCATTTTGGAAGACATGAAGAAAACGCACGCAAACATATTTTTGTTCGAGTTGGCTAAGATTTAGATTTAGCGGGACATCCTACTGCATGCACTGGGACAGACATATATGGATAGCATAACCTCTACCAGCAAGGGAGTACTCACACCTCCCGGATCACTCTCAACTATGCTAAACACACTCCAGATGGAAGAAGAAAACTCTTTCTTCCCTCCATTCCTGCTTTCATTTGAAATCTTTAACTGTAATGTTCACAATTGTTGGGTTGATTATGGCGCGACAGCCAACGTCATGTCGCTCTCTATTTCCAAAAAGATCAATGTGCAATGGAGCAAGACATACGTGCAGATCATCCAACTCAATCAGACATCTGTAGGTCCAGCCATTGGTGAAATTCGGGATGTGATCATCCAACTATCTCATGACAGCCAAGTTCACTAGTGCATAAACATTGTTGTTGTGGACATACCTAAAGTGTATGGCTTACTACTTAGCAGAGACTAGTCTAGCAAGTTGAATGGGTACTATCACACATGTGGCTTCCATACAAGGGAAAAAGCAATCAAATCCGAGTGTTATTCGAGAGATACATGAGGCACAACGTCACTCCCATCAATGGCGAGAATGATTCGTTGGCCTTCGTAAAGCTCATGTTTGGCAACTGCCTCTTGGAAACAACGTTGGGGTGTTATCCTGCACAACCAGCTCCGACCCCACCAAAAGCATAGTTAGCTCCCCTTCCTTTCCCAACTAATGGAAAGGAAACCTGTACAATACATTGTAACATTAGTAGCAGTAATAGTAGTGATAGAAATAACAGTAGTGCAAGCTCGTCGAACATTCCGTGTACAACTGAGTTGTGGACCATGTACTTTGACGGATCAAAGACACAGGATGGCTCTAGAGCAGGGTGTGTCTTGATTGACCCAAAAAATAGAAAACATTTGATTTCAAGCTACTTGGAGTTCGAGTGTACCAACATTGTTAAGTACGAAGCACTTGTGTTGGGCTTGCAAAAGGCCATTAGCCTCAACGTGGTCACGCTCAAAGTGGTAGGTGATTCGGAAATAATGGTACGCTAGGCACATAACACCATACATTGTTTATCACCTCATCTCAAAAGTTACTATCAAGAGGTATGGCAATTGATATCTAACTTCCAAGAATTTAATATCATTGTTGTACCAAGAACGCGTAATGCAGCTGCCAATGCTTTAACAAATGTAGCTTCTAGAATGTCACCACTCAGGAATAGATTTATTGTTCAAATGTTGTATAGGCCTTCTATCTTGGATAACATAACTAATTTACGTGTGTTTGATGATGATCAATAGATACTATATTTCATGGGAAATGTTGATATCTTCAAGGATGCAGCGATTGACGAAGACGAGCATGAGCAGTCTCTGCAAGTTGAGGTTGGTGATAAGAAAGGAAACCTCATCCCAAGGGTGTGATATCTTTGGAAAAGCTCTATGACTTGCAAGACTGCTTTCAAGGGCCAAGGAATAGCAAAAACCACAGCTCTACCATGATGCACGAACAAATTAACTTGGGAACATAACAAGATCTGAAGTTCGTCAATATTGGTACGTGTTTCACGCAACAGAAGTGCCAAGCCTTTGTCCACTTTTTCAAACAATACCGGGATCTGTTCGCATGGATGTATGATGATCTGAAAACTTACGACATGCAAATAATCCAACATATCATTTTGATCAAAGAAGGGGTCAAGCCATATCAGCAGAATCTGATTAAAGTACATCCATCACTTGAACCCCTCATACAGAAAGAGCTCACCAAGCTGTTGGATGCACGGATCATATACAGAGTTCGTCATTCCACATGGGTTTCAAACCTTGTTCTTGTATGTAAGAAGTCTAGGGAAATCTGCTTATGTGTTGATTTCCAGAACTTGAACTGTGCCTCGAACAAAGAAAATTACCCCATGCTATCTATGGAGCACATTTTGCAGACAGTATCTAGGGCACAAATTTTTTCCTTACTTTACGGGTTTTCAGGATATAATTAGGTCCTAGTAGTGGAACCTGATCGACTCAAAACTACCTTCTGTCCCAAGTGGGGTACATTCTCATACAGATGAATGTCATTTGGGCTTGTGAATGTAGGTGAAACCTTTCAGCGTGCCATGGACATCACTTCTGCAGATTCATCAGATAGAACATAGTGGTGTAATTGATGATGTGACTATGTTTTGAAGAAAATGGGAAGACCAAATATGCCATCTGAAGAAACTTTTTGAGCAATGTCGAAAATACAGGATTTCCTTGAATCCCAAAAAGAGTATATTTTCAGTGTCTAAGGGGAACTGCCTTGGGCACATCATTTCCGAAAGCAAGATTAGGGTTGATCTAGAGCAGGTCTAGACTATTACACAGAGCCCTCACCCAGGAAACAAGAAAGCAGTGCATTCCCTTCTTGGCAAAGATAAACTTCCTCCAGAAGTACATCTCGGACTATGCGTAGATAGTAAAACCAATGCAAGACATGATCAAGAAGGATGCAAGCTACAGATGGGGAAAGAGGGAAAAGTATGCATTCACCCGTATCAGGAAGGCTATTGCAAAAGCCCCTGCACTCTACAGCTCATATTTCAACAAAGAGTTCCTGCTATACACCTTCGCCTCCAATAATTAGCTCACTGCAGTACTCACTTAGAAGGATGAGTTGAATGACGAATGTCCCATCTCCTTCATGAGTGCAAGTATGCAAGGACCCAAACTCAATTACCCTACCATTGAAAAAAATCGTATGCAGTATATAAGGTGGTGAAACACTTCAGACCCTACTTGTTGAAGAAAAATTGCTTAGTGTATGTGCCTCACCTAGCAGTCCGCTCACTGCTTGTACAACAAGAAGTCGGTGAACGACGTGCAAGCTGGATGATAGGCTTGCAAGATTATGATCTTGAAATCAAGCCAGTTCACACTTTCAAGGGTCATGGTATTTGCAGACTCGCAGCTGAGGCAGTACATGAACAAGAGGAAGAATAAGAGCTCGTCGGTTGGGAGAAGGAAATCAAAATGTATGATGTAGTGTGAGCACCACCCACTGCATGCAGAAACTATTGTTATTAATATGTGCGTAAATACCTTGAGCATGGCACCATACCCTCTCACTTCTCCATAAGACAGAAGAGGAACTATGCCTTAAAGATTTATCTTATCAGTTGGTGCATGAAGTGCTTTATAGAAAGCACAGTAACAAAATCTTTCTCAAGTGCCTAGAGGCACATGAATCAGAGAAGGTGTTACAATATCTGCATGATGGACCAGCCGGGGGCCACTTTGCAGGAAATACCACTGCACACAAAGTTATGTGAGCCAGTTTCTACTGGCCCACATTATTCAAGGACACACACGCTTACGCCCGCAAGTGCCCGTTCTGTTAATGAGGCGCAGACAAAATGCGAAGGTCAGCAACCCCACTGCACCCTGTTGCAGTGACTGAACCATTCCAACAATGGCGCCTCGACATCATTAGGGAAATTTTCCCACATTCATCAAAACAACACCGCTACATTTTGACAACAACTAATTACTTCCGGCGATGGACAGAAACAGTTCTGCTCAAGTAAGTGAACGACTAGGAAGTCATCAGCTTCCTCCAAGAGAACATCATCTCACACTTTGGTGTCCTGGTATCACTTGTGTTTGATAATGCAACTTACTTTTCATCTTTGAAGCTTTATGATTTTGCATTGCAATATGGTATTGTGTTGAAACACTCATCTAACTACTACCCACAGGGAAATAGTCTTGCAGAATCCACGAACAAAAACCTTATCTGTATAATCAAAAAGACCATTTACTTTGACCAACGTAACTAGAACTCTACCTTGACGAATTCCTTATGGGGTGACCACGTAACGCCTAAACCCTCTCTGAATACCTTGCCATATTTCCTGGTCTATGCGAAAGAATCCATCCTACCACCCAACATGTACTTGCCTGAGCTTCAGTTGTCTCAAGAATCCCAAGGAAAGCCTTGTCTACTGGTTAAGTGTAGGATGGATACACTTCACAAGCTGTAGGAAGAAAGTATGAAAGCAAAAGAAAAACTTACAATCCACTAGAACCGTATCAATAGATGGTTCTACAAGAAGTTTGCAGGGAATGTTAACTTCAATGTTGATCACTTATTCTTGAAATGGGATAAACCCCATGAAGACAAAGGCAAGCATACGAAGTTCCAATCCCTGGGGATTGGTCCGTACACAGTCCATGAGAAGCTTGGCCCTTACACTTACCATTTTCAATCACTTGATGGGAGGATTGACAATCTTCCTGTTAATGGACAAGATCTCAAACATTATTTTAGTAAGCCCTATGCTATGTACATAGTCTGTTTACTTCTTACTGTTTTTATTTTTTACTTTATCTTACTATTTCCATTTCTCCTTGTTTTGTTTGTTTAGTATCCTGCTATTTTTGGTTTTTGTAAATAAGTGCTTCCCTTTACTGAGTTCTAGCTTTTAAATGAGTATGTGGCTGAGATCTAAAGAGCCTTGTGACACTGCAGCACTTGGCATGTCCTGCATCCGTCTTCTCTCTGCTTGGTTGCAACCTTCAGCCGATGAAGTCTTGACGGAAAAAACAAGCCATTTGCAAGGGAAGCTTCGTTCCAACCATGAACTTGTGTCCACACTAGGAAACCCCATGTCCATACTCAGCTTTCTGCTCTATGTGTTCAAGCTCATCCAACTAATAGAAACGGAGAAGGGGAAAATCTAAACGAGAAAACCTATGGCAAAGATATTACATGCTTCTCTAAAGGAACAACCTCTTCTACTCTCAATAAATCAGGATCCCTCTTCTGCCCCAAAAATAAATAAGTTCATATGCACAGTCCTCTTAAAAAATACAAAGGGGAAAGAAGAGAAAGGCTTCCTACGCAGAGAGGTGAAGCATGCAACTCCACCGAGGTACTGACCAGGATCACTGGAAGTGGAGCAATGTGTGTGTTCCTACATGACTCTGTCGAGGTACTGTCTAGGTCTGCTAGCAATGGAGCAACACCAGAGATGAAAAATTATACTATGAAATCTTTTTAACTTGCAAGCCAAACTACCCTTCCTAATTTCAAAACATTGTGATAAAGCTGAAACTTGTTGTTGTGTTTGACTGAGTTGGTGAAAGGTGAACAATGTCTATGCATGGGGTAAGTGGGGAAGCTGAATTAACCTGCACAATGATTTAATGCTCCCTGAGAGACCAAAGCCCTGTGTTGTAAATGGACCAAAATAGAGAATCTGGAGTTCAACTAGTGTGTCACCAAGTGTTGTAGCAACTGCAACACCCTCCAAAATTTTAGCCTCCATTCAATTATGGAGCCTTCCTTGGGCTTTTCCTTGATGTTTTCAAGCACTTGGGCTCATCCCATGAGCCCATGTTGAGTCTTTTCACCCTCCTTGCTTGACCGTTCATCAGACATCTCTCTGCATGTTGGTCACAATGTCATTCTTGCAGTAATGTTCTAGCCATGCACAAGGTCTACCTTCATGTGTACAAGTTGTGTCAGCTATGTAAACATATGTCGCACTCACACTCGAAGTTGTATGCACTGTCGCACAAGTGTCATTGCGTTCATTTGACGATCTATCATAAGTGTCACACTTGTCTCTCACACTGTCGGTCAGTCACACTGAGTGTATGTTGTTGAGGCATCTTATCATCAAGTAATGTTGAGTGTGTGTTCAGAAGGCCATGCATGTATGAAGTCACTCATTCACAAACTTGGTCATTTTGTTGAAACTCTGTCGACCGGACCAACCTCCAACAACCAAACACCCGCCAAGATGCATTGCACAGTTTCATCTCTTAGTGATTACATACTGCTGCCCAAAATTGTGCAAAGCTTGAGGTTTCCTCCAAGGTAGTCTACATTGCACAACACTGGATTCGACTCCACCAACTCTAACCTAGAACAATGCAAAATTTTCCCAGAAATCCATTTCAATCTGCACTTCCCACAAGCACATCAATCGAGCCTCCAATTGGTCAACCAGAGAGTTTGACCGAGCAGTGAGCCCGAGACGCACTCCCCCAAAACATTGTGCAAGAGATACAAAGCATGCCCACTTTGCTGACTGAAGAAAATGCACAAACATGCCAGATAGACACCCTGTGTTTGTCAGTGTCTCCCTCAAAAAATTGTGCAATTTTTCTAGCCAGTCACCCAGTCACTCGGCCTACTGCTCACCTAGAAAACTGCACAGTTTTCATGAGCAGTCACCAAGATGCCCAACATCTCACTCAACTGAAAAACTACACAGGGATGTTCAACAAGCTAGTCACAACAATTGCATAGTTTTTTCCAGCAGCACTCCCGCAGCCTGCTTCCAGCTCCCTGAAAAAATTGTGCATTTGTTCCAAGCAAGGCTCCTGCATCCCGCTACCAGCTCCCCGGAGGAATTACACAGTTTTTGCTGCCAACACCCTCTGCTGCCTGCATTACTTCCCTCAAGAAATTGTGCAAATCTTCCCTCCAGCCAAGCCAGATCCCACGGACAGTCACTGGTGATCTAGATTGTCCATCTCAGTCTCCTAGTGACTTTTGCTCAATTTTCACCAGCAGTGCCCTAGGCTTGATAGTACAAGAAAGAATGCAACTGGTTATGAACCTAGTTACCTCTTCTTATTTCCTTGGATAATACACATACCTTTACAGGTTTTCCACCATCGTCCATCGAAATGCTGTGTGACTTTGGAGGTGTCAGCCTCTCTAATTAGCTACAGTCAATCACCTTTAAGAACACGTAATTTATCTAACATGTAGAGTAACCCATTCTAGAGATGGTAGTCAACTATGTTGTCACCATCATGCACATGAATTTGGATTTGTAATAGTTGAAACACCTCCATGAAGGCCTCATCCTATGTGTATGACTATATTTATACATCATGGTTGAATGGCTCCATGTTCATAAGTTTAGTTCCCAAAGATGTGATCTTTTATGTGGGTGGCCTTGAAATCATGTTGAACAAAATTTTTTGTGCTACCATTCTTGTACTTGATCACTAAGTTAAACTATTATAGAAACCCCATCAACTTGTAATTCCTGGTTTGGTGTAGCTTACTCATGTCCTATAGGTATTGTAGTGGTTGGTGATCTGTGTGGATTATTGTCTCCTTTCCCATTGGATATTGTTTCCACTTCTTCACTACTTGCATCAGTGAATACAACTCCTTATTGTAGGTGGGATAGTTTAGAACCACCCCATGAAATACTTTAAAATGGTAGCATATAAGCCTTCCTAGATGTATTAGGACCACTGCCAAAGCATACCCACTTGTATTTGTCTCCACTTTGAAGGGTCATTGCAAGTTTAATAATGCTAGAGCTAGTGCTTAACTAATATATTTCTTTAACTCCTCAAACGCCCTCTACTAACCCTTTCCCCGTAGGAAACTCTTATCACTCACTATTATGGCATGCAGTGGTGTTACCATTACTGAATACAAGGCTATGAATTTCCTTAGGTACTGTGCTACCCCAATGAAACTCCTCACCTTAGAAAAATTATTAGGCACTAGCCAATTCACGATTGCCTCCATATTGGTAGGACCTATCATCAACTCTTTTCCATCTATTACATACCCAAGATACCCAAAAGTCTATTGTGAAAACTCACACTTCTTGGGATTTTCTAGTAGTTGGTGCTTCTTGAATGTCTTTAACACCTACATCAAATGTGATATGTTCTCCTCTTAGGTAGTGATGTAAACAAATATATCATCCAAATGGACAATAACAAATTAATCTTTAAAGGGCAAAATATATCATCCATTAACCTCATAAATGTAGCTAGTGCATTGCATATCCTATCCCAGTTTTGAAGGTGGTCTTCCAATTATATTCTTCTCCAACCTGAACCTGGTGATGTTCCATATTTAAGCCCATCTTGGTGAAGTACTTGGCTTGTTGTAGTTAATCCAACATATCATCTATGTTAGGAAAGGTGTGTGTATTGTTGTGTAAATTTGTTAAACTCCTTATAATCAATACATATCTACCAATTCCCATCCTTATTTGGCATATTGATCAGGGGTGACCCACATGGTGAGGTTCTTGGTTGAATGACACCATGTTCTAGTAGTTGTTACAATTTCTTCGTCACCTCACTTTCATTTATAATGGAATACCTATGCATCCCAATGTTTCACAACAAGAAGTCCAACAACAACTGGATGTCATGCTCCACTTCCCTCTTGGGCAATAACCTTTAGGCTCCTAGATCACTCACATGTAAGCCCATAACAACTCTTCTAGTCATTGTTTTTATTCCTTATTACACCCCTCTAGGGATGATTTTCCTCTCATTTACTCTTCCATAAATTATTTTTCTCTTAAAGACAATAAAACATACTTCTTGCTAGAACTGATTAATTTCTTAACTTGCTTAGAATTTATGAGCAAAATTTTGGACTTTCCCTTGTGCATGTTGATGGTGAAGGATTTTCCATCCTTGATGAGGCAGTACTAAATGGATCTCTGCATGAAGACTGCAAATGTCATGTACATATAGGCACTTCCAAACACCAATCCACATACATCAATGGGAACTGCATCTAGTTTTACTTCATCAATAAAATCAACACTAATAACAAACCTAATTTTGCACTATTTGGTTACCTTTATTTTTGCATCCTTATTTAACCATCTCAATGGATATGGGATTTGATTGTCATGAGCTTCCAATCCCAATTTTGTTACCAACTCTACTACAATGAGATTCACATGTGATCTTGCATTGAATAGAGCATCATTTTTTCTCTTCTTGACCCGTATCTTTATATGGGAGAGTATGGTCATTTCCTTCTCTTCCTATTGCTAAAGGATATTAAAATTCACCCAATTCTACAATAATGTATATACAATCTTCTCGTCCACGTCCAGGTTTCTTTCCACCTAGCTCCTCAAATAATTTGCCATGCCACTTTTCCTCTTAGAATCTTTCATTTTCTTCTTCGAGTTTAGCTCAAGATGGAACTTCCAACACTTCTCCTCCATATGATCATAAATTTTATAATGGTTGCAATGGCAGCTGGGATATTTGAAATGTTGTGTTGTGGCTACTTCCTTTTTATATTTCCATCCTTTCCACATGTTCTTCCCCTACTTGGATTCTTCTTGGTGCTCCTTTTGCTTTCATCCACTTAATTTCCCTCTCTTTTGGCCTATGTTCTACAAGTACTATACTTATCCACAAGAATTATCCACCATTTAGGTTTGAAAAAACTCATTTTCTTCTGAAGATGGCCATGTAGACCCCCAAAATACTTGAGGAATACATCTAGGCTCTTTGAGGAGATACCTAGCATTATACACTTTGCCTCAGTCTCTACCTCAAGTAATGCCACTAAATCCATAGGTCATCTACAAACCCTATAGGGTGAAATTGTGACTTTATGAGGGTTTTGACATCCTCACACTTAGTCGCTAGAGGATCTCCCTGCAACCTTGAGGTCTCCGTTTGGATTTCCAACGAGGTGAGGGCATGAACCTCTAATTTCAATTGAGTAGATGAATTATTATGTTCTTCCTCCATATGATGAGCATTGAAATAAACTTATAATTATTGCAACTATTGATTCAAATTTTGAGCGTCAATATCACCTTGATAATGATTGGTTCTAACCTTTGCTTATATGAATTTTTCATAGCACATGGACTCACTAAATATTTTTTTTGGTTCTTTCTTAACATCCTACTATGGTTCTTCCTGATCTTTTGATTTCCCCTCTAATTTGACCTCCACATTAGAACCTCCATCTTGTCTATATAGTCCAGGCTTATAGGTCAAGATCATCATGATGAGTCTCAAATTATGGTTTGTATCAGTGACTTGTGCTTCCCATTGCACAAACCTCTACTATTGAGGATCTTGAGGGTTATTAATAGATTCATTGGATATGGTTTGGGTTTTATGAATCTCATCTTACTCGATCTGGATCTCTTGAAAATCCCCATAATATACCCAAAGAAATATAGTTTGATACTAATATTATCTATAATTTGTCATGGATATTCTACTAGATGATTCTTCACAATAGGTCAATGAATTTATACTTAAAATATGAAATCTATACTTTGAGGGTTATTTTTCTTAGACTTCCAAATTTGTTAAGTCACTGTTTTTATGCATGTAAAATAGAAAATGTAGAAAATAGATAACTTATGAAAATACAATCACTCACCACCAAAATAACATAAGATATCACCTGGGAAGCCCTTTCGAGAGAAAACCCAACTAGAAGGTGAGGTTATTATGCTCTCCCTTTTTCTTAATGGAAATGGATGCAAATACAAAGAAGTGACACTTGTGGTCCATGGGATACTATATTGCACCTATTTTTTCTCTCTCTCTATCCAATCTTGGTTATTCTCATCTATGGAACAAAAATGCACTCAAATATAATGGACCCTCTTTTCCTCCTAGTGGCTTTATTATAATATAACCCAATAACCTACTAGTGGTTAGGTTTGAATCCTTCAACTCTTAACTACAATTACAATATGGAATTTTCTAGCTTCGTGTTCATCATGATCACACAACTAGCCTAATTTCCTTGAATAATGGGGGACTAATGTGACATCCTATGGAATCATGGTGTTTAAACAAGAAGGTCAACTTCCAAGTGGCATAACTTTTGCATATAAACTCTAATTAAGGAAATTCTTACATATTTGGAAAGGTATCCGCGTTTAGAATAATGATAGTAGATTTTGTGCTTAGATAGCAATGTTTTACCCCCAAAAACGCCATTTGATGCTTCAAACAAGTTAGGAAATATTTGAGACCCAATTCACCAAACTGGGACCCACCAGTAAAAATGGTTCTATGAGTTGATTTTGTTAGGTCCCTATACTACTAGTGTAGCCCCTTATTGTTATTAGTGCAACCCCCTTATTTTATTTTGTGCCCATGTAGTCCCCATATTTTTATTATTATGCCCCATAGAAGCCCACTATTGTTATTGTTGTTCCCTTAGAATATTATTGTTATGTCGACTATGATTATATTGCGACCCCTTAGACTCCTATATATAGAAAGGAGGTCTTGTCATTTGTATCATCTAAGAATTGTTCATTTTTGTAATTTAAAAGAGGTTTCCCCCTCGAAGAGGCTAATTTTTAAGTCATTGATCTATCTTTTTTTCTATTTTGTGCGATGGTTGCATAATATTTGGTATCAGAGCTTTGGATTCTAGGGTTTCATTGCTTCAAATAGGACACCATGGAATTTTTGCTATAACTCGTTTTCTATAAATATTCAGAAGCGGAAAAAAAACCCATTTGATAAAAATCACGATGAACATCATGTCCTAATTTTAGACCGTTTCTAGCTATATTTTTGAACATAGGAACCGAGTAAGTTAGGGTTTATGCAAACTCCTGAATTCCATATCAAACATGCGACCTTGGGAAACTTGTCATAAATTTCTCTCTAAGAAACAGATTCAAATTTCGTAAAAAGTAACAGAAAGAGACCAGACTGTATTTTTTTGGGTATTGTTTTTCAGACCTAAGATTGAAATAGTGATACGTGGCACTTCGTACAAGTTCGCTCTATTGAACGAGTCTATAATCAGGTCATTGTGGGAGATTGGGAAAAACTATTCCATGGAAAATCCAATATTGATCAGACTAGTGGGGTTAGAAAGAGGACTCAAAGGGCTACCAAAGGACAAAATTTTAGACCTTTTAGATCCGAAATTACATATATACAACAGATTCAATATTGAGTTCCTACAAGAGAAAAAAGGTGTGTAGTCTTTCTAAAAATTTTGCATAAGTCTTATTTGAAAAATTAGTTTGAAGTGATTAAAAGGGCATAGTGAATAAAATTATCACTATTTGATGCCCCAAATAAAGAAAATGCCACCACCTAGTAAGAAACCTGAAAGCTCTACTATGATACATGAAGAAGAGGACAAAATGCAACATGATATATCAAAATTACGAGACCAAGTGCAACAAATTTTGCTCTCACAAAAAGTAACTAAAGATAAGATGGATGGTTTAAAGAATGGAATGGAAGCAAATATGGATGTTTTAAAGAATGGAATGGAAGTTAAGATTGATGTTATAAAAGCAAAACTTAAAGGCAACATGGAAGATTTGAAGCTAGATTTGACAAAGTTGTTACAAGAAATGCTTACTAATGGCGAAAGGGTAGTAAAGGAAACTCATGATGAGAACAAAATAAATGTTAACCATGATTTCAAAGACTCTAACGTTGCATTGAAGACTCACCATGTTCCAAACATCAATATGAGGAAGCTTTATGGCAAGGATCATGTAACTTGGATACTACAGATGGAGAAATATTTTGATCTCCATAATGTGCAAAACACACAAAAGGTATGCATTGAAACTTTATATTTGGAACCCAATCAATTTGTATGGTATCGATGGATTTGCTCTCGTAAAAATATTGTCACGTGGTCAATTTTTACGGAGGAAATGATAGCACATTATGAGGATACAAAGAGTAGCCAATTGATAAATCTCAAACAAAAGGGTTCAATGGTGGAGCACATTGAGGACCTCCAAAAAATGAATATAAGGTTAAAATATATTCCAAAGGAGCATAGGATTGATGTGTTCATAGGTAATTTAAAGGATAACATCCAACATGAGGTTTGCCTTTGGGAACCTGATTCATTGGAGAAGGTATTCAGGTTAGCAAGAAAAATTGAAAAAAAAAATTATGGAAACAAGGAAGCCTACCACTCACAACTATAAATATGGAAGAGTTGTTGCCCCTAGCCTTCCACAACCTACAAGGTTTACACCACAACGATTGGAAGAAAAAAAGAGAAAAAGGGCTTTGTTACAGTTGTGATAACAAATACACTAAAGGTCATAAGTGTGCTGAGAAGAAATTATTTTACATAGATTGTGAAGAGGAGGAAGAAAAGGATCAAGAAACATAAAAATAAGAGGATGTACACCAGGAACCAATCCCAAAGAAAGAAGAAATGAATTCGACCACATCTTGTAGTGCATTGGCATGAATTAACACTCCTCAAACTCTCAAGATATATGGACAAACGAAGATAGTGAACAAATGTTTCGAAGGATATCTTCGTTGCTTTGTATCTAATAAAAAAACACAATGAGTCAAGTGGTTATCTCTGGTTGAATGGTGGTATAATGCTTCAGCAAAAATGACCCCATTTATGACACTTTATGGATATCATACACCATCCATCACGTCATCCTTAAGAGAAGATTCTAAGGTTCAAGCAATGGAAGATCACATCAAGCATCAACAACAAGTTCTCCAACTCTTAAAGGACAACCTCACTTTGGCCCAGAATCAAATGAAACAATAGGAAGATCAACATCGCAGCGAAAGAAGTTTTGATGTAGGTGACTGGGTATTTTTATGGATACAACCATAAAAACAAATGTCCCTCAAGCAATCTAAGAAGGATAATAAATTATCACAAAAGTACTATACTCCTTACAAGGTGTTGCAAAATATTGGTACTATGGCATACAAATTGGAGCTTCCTACATCTTCCCGAGTGCACCCATTTTTCCATGTTTCATGCTTAAAGAAGGTTATAGGTGACAAGCTCCCAATTCAAACAATATTGTCAGAACTTGACAAGGAAGCAAAAATCATAGTGGAACCTGAAGCAGTCATGGCAACAAGAACCCAACAACTACGAAATGGATCAATTTGAGAGTATCTCATTAAGTGGAAGAACTGACCCGCTGAACATTTCACATGGGAGGATGAAAATTTTATACAGAAGCATCCAGAACTACTCAAGCGTTGAGCACAATAATTTTCAAAGGAGAGGGGCATGTTAGGTCCCTATACTGTGAGTGTAGCCCCTTATTGTTATTATTGCAACCCCCTTATTGTATTGTTGTGCCCATGTAGTCCCCATATTGTTATTATTATGCCCCATAAAAGCCCACTATTGTTATTGTTATGCCCTTACAATATTATTTTTATGTCGACTCTGGTTATATTATGACCCCTTAGACTCATATATATGGAAAGGAGGTCTTGTCATTTGTATCATCCAATAATTATTCATTTTTGTAATGTAAAGGATGCTACCCCCTCAAAGAGGATTATTTTGAAGTTGTTGATCTATCTTTTATTCTATTTTGTGAGCTAATTGCATAATAGATTCCTTCACTTTTTCAACTCTAAAATCATTAATATGGATGAGAAATAATACAATAATCCATTCTAATTCAACAATGTATAAGTCGATATTTGATGATCATGGGACTACATCTCCCTAGTATATAAATAGGAGACAAAATGTACAATTATAATAAAATTGTACAATGAAAGGCTCTACCTGACATAAAAATATAACAATAGAAATGTAATAACTCGATATCTAAGGCTTAATAAGGGGTTTTATGGTTAAAATGTGGCTTATATAAGGCTTAATAAGCAAGTAATATATTGTAATTTTAATTTATCCTAAAGAAAATCATGGTTATATTGATCCTAATTTTGTTGAAATAATTTGATTAATGAGAAGTAAGCATAATAAATGATAGTTGGTTTAGTTGGCTACTAGAATTCAAAAAAATAAAAAATAAAATATTGGGATGGTAAATGGTTGTTTATTAGATATCAATGGACACAATATTTTTTGTTATTTGAACATGCTACCACTTTTCCCTTATGATGTTCTTAATGGGATGAATTTGTTAGATACACATCATGTTTTTTATGATGCTATAATATGAATTTTATTTTTGTTCATGAAGAAGGGAATAGATGATAATAAAGGGTATTCCAAGGCCTATTTCCATAAGGAAAATTAAGGATTTTTAGTTGAAGAAATTATTTAGGAAAGGGTATGAATTCTATGTAGCATATGTGGAATATATAGAAAAAAACAAAGGCCCGTGTCTTATAGAATTTTGAGTATTGGAAGAATTTGTGGATCTGTTTAGTGAAGTACCTAGACTTCCGCCAAAAATAAACATTGGTTTGTGACTAGAGTTTACCTATCCTCTAAGACTACATATAGAATGGGTACACCAAATTCAAAGCAGCCACATATATAGTTAGCATACTCTTCAAAGAAAAAGTATATATAATCAAGTGTTTCTCCTTGGGGGGAACTAATACCTTTTGTAATGAATAAAGATGTTCCCTTAAGGTTGTATATTGATTTCAGGTTAGCGAATAATGTCACTATGAAGAACAAATATCCTCTACCTAGAATTAATGAATTACTTGATCAATTGAGAGAAGAAAAAATATTTTTCAATGTCGACTTAAGGGCTAGATACCATCAAATAAGAGTACAAGATAAAGATCTACAAATAAACACAATTTCAAAACTAGATACATAAATTATGAGTTTATAACTTGGTTTCACTTGGTTTAACAAATGAATCTCCTACTTTTACATAGCTAATGAATGGAAATTTTAGAAAATATTTGGACACACTTATCACTATCCTTCTTGATGATATTCTCATTCACAAAAAGTTAGAGGAATAACCTAAGGAGAAATTGAGATTATTATCACATATACTAAAATAAGACTAGCTCTATGCTAAGTTGAGCAAATGATCTTTCTACTAGAATAAAATTGATTAATTAGGATATATTATTTCAAAGGAAGGAATAATAGTATATTTATGGAAAATTGAAGCAATAATGGGGTGCCCTACACCTGATAATATATTGAATGTGAGGTCATTCATGGAAAATTCTAGATATTATAGAATCTTTATGGAAGGATTTTCTAATATTGCACATCCAATCACTTCCTTACAAAAATAAAATAATTAAATTTGAATGGACACCAAAGTGTGAGGAAAGTTTCCAAATATTAAATAAATTGTTCACTAGTACATTAGTTTTCAAAATTTTTGAATCAATTTCAAATATTGCACACATAATCACTTCCTCACAAAAGAAAAGAATTAAATTTTAGTGGAGATCAAAGAATTATGAAATCTTCCAAGTATTAAAGAAATTACTCACTATTGCACTAGTTTTCAAAATTGTTGATCCAGATGAAAAATTTGTGGTATCCACCGATGCCCATAAAAATGAAATTAGTGAAACTACTGGAATGAGAAGCCCATAGAATTAGTGAAGGAAATAAAGGATTTAATGGGATAAAAGAGAAATTATCCTTGAAGTCTATGGATGTAGATGGTAGATATGAAGATTTTGTCATTGTTAGTTTTCATTGTGAAGGTTGAGACTCATACATCCAAAAGGAGCATATGAATGACATGAAGGTTCATAGGAATGGTGAACAAAAGGATGATGAAACTACCATAATAGAAGTGAAATCAATGAGGAGAAGGTAGCCCTAAGAGTTAAGAATCCAATAATCAAAGTTGTAGGGAGGCTTCAAAGTGAACTTTTCTTTTATTGAACCATTTATTTGTTGATAGTGTATAGGGATAAACAATAGATTAAAGGTTGAAAGATATGATAAGGAAGGGAATTATAGGAAATCCCAATGCTATTATGTAGCATGAGTAAATAATAAATTAAGGATGATGGTAGTGTTGTCCCTACTACAACACCCTCCAAAAATTTCATTACATTCAATTTTTGGAGCCTTCTTTATCGTCTGTAGAGTGTTTCCTTGGTTATCAAGTGTCATTTCATGTCATCCTATATTTTTAAAGTGTTCTTGATTGTTCTCAAGCGTCATCGCGTTGAGTAGAACATATTTGGTGTATTTCATGGTTGCAACATCTTTTTTGTTGTAAAACAACACTTTTCATCGTAGTCACACACACTTCACCCATTGTACTTTCCAAATGCATGAAAAGTGGAATTTTGATGTATACTTATCATTTTTCAAGATTGTCTAAGTTTTCTCAATGATTTGGTATGTGTTTCACATGGTTTTATGTCTAAAATTTATCATATTCGCCCCTTTTCCTATTTTCCAAACTTAGACAAATTTTGGTTTCAAAGTGAACCCATTAAGGCCAAAGAGTGCATAAGTGCTCACTAAATACTTGATAAGGAATCGTTCATTATTCGTAAGTGCACCATGCTCCCTCCAAGGGAGAAAAGCACACTCCCTAAGCCCTTTCCCCTTCCTTATTTTGAACTGCGTCCTTCAAGAAACCAAGTCTTCCCTTGAGTGCATGAGCACCCCTTAAAGGCCTAAATCCTTCCTCCTTTAACCTTCAGGAATGCACATTGCACCCTCCCTCTCTCCCTAAGCTCACAATGCACTTGGGATGCCCGAAGCCTTCTCCTCCATCCTTCATACGTGTGCCATATGCCTTGCCTTGATTGTATCTTCCTTTTGAGTGCATGAACGCATGCCGAAGCTTGAAAGTCTCCCCCCTTCGGCCCTTCAGCCTTTCAAAGTATGCCCTTTCACCTAGAATCTCTCCTTGCTCTTTCCAAAGCACACTAAAAGGTTATGAATAGAAAACCTGCATAAAACATGTTAGACTAGGAGATTTTCAGGTTGATGGTTGCTTATTATGAGTGATTGCAACCAAAGTTATCTCAGGAACATCATGGAAATCACACATGAGGAATATTGGGAAAAGAAGACAAACAAAGAAAACATTGAATAATAAATAACACATTGAAATCTTGATTATCGAAGCACCCTAAAGACTCCAAGATCAAAGACCCTTTGGAGGGTGAAGGCATCAATGATCAAAAGCTACATGAAGAATGAAGATACAAGTGGCAGCCATGTCACCACCGAAGAAAGTCCATTTCATCATTCACTATTAGTCCCAATCATCAAAGATAGTGACATGTCATGTCTTCATCATATGATGATGTGGAAGTCATGATTTAATGTTGTAATTATTGTAAAGACAAATAAGTGGAAGTCCAAGAGTCATGTATGGACAAAAGAGTCATGGAAGTCCAAAATAAATGTAATACCAAAAATCATATGTAATTCAAAAAGTCATTTGGAATTCCAAAGGTCATTAGGAGTTGGAGAGTCAAGAGTCAAGGGGATGTGAAAGGACATGCCCTAAGTTACAAAAGGATCCTCATTTCTCATGTAAAGGACCTTTAACCTTGGCTTCTCCCATAAGGCATTAGAGAGATAGAGTTAGTACTTTTTGGGAGCAAGTAGTCGCTCTAATTCTCCACTATTGGAGCTAGTGATGTTCATTGTATTTATGTATCTTTGGACTTGTGCTTAGTATCGAAGCCTTCCAGGCTAGCAAATTTTCACACATGGATTGTAGATGTTTCTAAAACTATTCTGTGAATGTTTATGGTTCATGTTTGCTTTCACCTGTACTGGAGTAATTGAACTATTTCAGTGGCTTTGGTGCTTAACCTACTGGAAATGCGATGTAATGCTTATAACGATCATCACATTTATGTGAACTATTTCGCTTGATGTTAGATATTTATCATCTGTGTGTGTCTCCATTAGGGTAGCACTATTACTTCTTATTTAAAGGCTCATTTTATTTTCTCCCTTGCAGTGAGAGAACCTTGATACATCTGCAATCAAACATTCACATGCCACACTTGCTTGCTCATTCAAAAGGACATTTGCGCTTCTCCCTCATGTTGACAATTAAATCCCAAGGAATATCTTTAAGTAAACAACAATCAATTCATATTACGGATGGGACTCCTACACCAAATGGTGTGAACTCTAATTGGGACCTTATATTGGGGATATCTCATGTATGTTGGCAATATCTAACATTGTCAACAGGTAGCAAGCTCAACATAAAATCAACAAAAGTATGAAAGGGCCCCTATGTTGATGCAGAGTCATTTTAATAAGATGGAGTGGGAAAGAAAGATGTAATAGAAGAAGAATTCATAGAAAACATTATTTTCCCTAATGCATATTATAATTTTTTAGTTGTAGGAATACGAAGGATGTGCAATGTTGCACATATAAATGATAAGCCCATTACAATTGAAAGGTTGGATGAAGTAATAACGGAGTAGTGGAAAATGTTGCAACAAAGATGAATCATGAATATTTGGTCAACATAGCCACTGAAGAAAGAAAATATCCTAAGAAGAAGTCTTCATGGCTTTTAGCACCAATAAAGAACAAAACCACAAGCATATGGGGAAGTGAAAGAAGATGATTGGAGGGAATTACATGAATGAGGAAGATGACGAGAGTAATAGAAGTAAGTTCATTATTTCCATGCAATATGAAGATGGATTTTTTCTTACTATGTTAATGGCCCAAGAAAGAAAGGAAATTGCACTTTCAAGTGGAACTTGAAAGATAAAAGGCACAAGGGATTGCATTGAGCTAGAGATGAAGCAATCTTACACTATGATAAATCTTATTCTTGTGAAAGGCTCGATGAATAATGGGAAGGTATCCAAAGGCAAATTTTAGAACTAAATGCAGTTCAAGATGTGGAAGAAGAAAAATATATACAAATTTTCCTATGTGCATGCTGAAATTGTGTGTGCATTGAAGAAAGTGGATGAATAGGAATATGTATATTGAATTATTTTCTAAGTGAAGTGAAGTGCATAAGAAGCTGTATCAATAGTTAATGTGGAGAAGTCAAGTTTATAATCAAAGAGATGACGTAAAAGCTTTAGTAAAGAAGTTTGAGGAAGGAGTCTTTATGTTAGTGCATCTGAGGAAGGCAAAGGCTTGGAAGAAACCACTTGGATCTAGGAAGTAGAGTTGGAATGAAGCACTTAGAATTCACATGGTTGTTTTATGAGCCTTATTAGTAGAGGCACACATTTTCCTCTTAAGTAGGGCATACAACTATCACCCTCCCATTAGCTCTCATCACATGTATATTATGATCAAATGGGGTCAAGTCATCAATGAAGCTTTAGTTTTTCAATCTCAACCCCATCTTCTAGTAGTGGTTCATCCATGCAATTTTCAGAACCTTTTAATCTATTGCTCCTTGGTTTGTGTGAGGCCTTGTAGTCGATTAGTTCCTGCAACCCTCATCCAACAGTATGTGCTTGAAGAGGAGGGCTCATAAAATAAGGGACAAGATAGAGAGGTAACAGAGTACTCCTGTTTGATAAATGGGAGGTGTACGAGAGTAGTGGAACAAAATAGACATAAAAGAATAAGCATTAAAAATAAAGAAACATAGAGAAATAAAAGAAGGGTGAAAAAGAAGAGAACAAAATGGAAAAGAGAGGAAAATTTGAGGAAAAAAAAAATTGAAGATGCTTGTGTAGCAATAGATAAAGCATAAGCATGAGGATAAATAATTAATGTTGCTTTATATTCATGCTTTTGCACCGTTTCTAGTCATTGTTTAGTAATTAAAATGTGAATATTAAATTAAGAGTATTGGCCATAAATAAAAGTAAATTAAAATATTTAAACAAGTAAATTTATAAAATTAACGACTTAATATTTTTAAATTATATAAAATATCTTTTTATTTTTTATTTTAAAATGTGCACACTTTGGCATTTATTATAACTCAATGGTTACTTTTAAATTACAACCACTTAAATTTATAAAATAACGACTTAATATTTTTAAATTATATAAAATATTATTTTATTTTTTATTTTAAAATGTGCACACTTTGGCATTTATTATAACTCAATGTTTACTTTTAAATTGCAACCACATAAATGGTTCATCCCTAATAATTAATAAACAATTTTCTTTTTTCTTTTTAACTTTAAATATATATATCTTTTTCAAAGTATGATTTTTTTTTTAATTTATAAAATTCTTATTATAATTTTAATTTATGATTATAATGGGAGAAAATCTTAATCATGAAAATTAATATTGAAATGTAAAAAAATTGATAAATCTTATTACTCATTATAAATTATTTTTATAAAATTATTCAAATTTCTAATATTTTTTATATAATTGAAATCTAGAGGGTAGAGTATGTAGATATGTGAATTTTAGTAGTGAAATCATGAAGCAAATAAAGGGTCCTTCATCCCATAAATAAACATTAAACACCAATTTGATTTAGCCTTTCATACCTTAAAATTAAATTACTGTTATTTTATTTTGTATCTAGAGGAATGAGCAATTGCTCCAACCTCTCACTTGTAAAATGGATAAAATAATTACTAGCTAAAAATTAATTTTCACTTTTTTAAAATGAAAAATTAAATCCTTTAAAATTTTAACTCTTAATTTTTTTCTCAATCTTTCTATATTAATTATTAAACACATTTTCATTTAAAACATATTATTTTATACCCCGTACATACATACACACACATATATATAAACACTAGTCTCCTTATAAATAATACTTCATTTACACAACCATCATAATACTTCATTTACAATGTCATAATTAATTGGACTACCCTTGGGGAATAAAATTAAACTATTGTTATTATTATAGTACTAAATTTTAATTATTTTTTGTAAAATGAAACAAAATTAACATTTATAGAATTTAATTTTTATTTATTTTTAAATGAAAATTAAATCTTAAGATTTTTCCAAACCTTTGTTTATTAATTATCAAACATTTTTTTCATTTAAAACTTACTTTTATATATGTGTGTGTGTGTTTAACTGAAAATTGAAATTTATTTAATACTTTTATATATAATTGGCTAACAATTTTTATTTAAAAAAGAGTTTTATTTAACATCATTTACATTAATAAATAAATAAATAACTATTTTCAAATTAGCGTTTTATTTAGTTTTGGTAGAGATTTGTTAACATCGCAAGTTTAGAGTTTAGGTTGTAAACTCCCTAATTGAAGTGTTGAAACTATATAAACAATCAAAAACCATTTTTAAATAACAAAAATCAAGATTTAACATTTAAAAAAAATATAGACATGGCAAGTTTAAATTTAAGTTGTAAACTCTATAACTAAATTGTTGAATTTATATGAATAATTAAAAAACAATTTTAAACCATAAAAATCAAGATTTAACTCAAAAAAAATCATCCCACAAAAACTCCAAAACCTATAATATTTAATGTTTAGACAAAGCAAGTTATTTATTTAAATAATTTATAAATGGGCAGTATATTTATTGGAATAATTGATTGTACAAGACTGGTTGGAATAGGATGTTTTTGACATGTTTGAGAGGGCAATGGCTAAGAGCTTGCCATAGGGCATTGAATGCCCGCTTATCTGCATACTCCTTAAGTCGATAACACACACGCGCGGTGAGTTAATAAATAAAAAATAGCCACGGTGTGAGTTGATAAATAAAAAATAGCGGCGGTGTGTTATCCGCTTAAGGAGTATGCAGCTAAGCAGACATTTAATGCCCTATGGCAGGCTCGTTAGCCATTGCCGGTTAGAGAGACACGTCTTCTGCCTTCAGAAACTCTTTTTCAAATCTGCGAGGGCGTTTTCTATGAGACAACATGTTTGACAGCTTCTTGCTGACAATTCGGGATGGTCCTTCATATAGTACTGTATGGAAGAGGCCACATCTCTCTGTCTGCACATAATTAGCAACAGTTCAGCTAAATTAGAAGATATTAAGTACAGGGGTTAACGATCAAGTACGAGGGTTATAATATTTGATTATAAGAGATCGAGTACCCTACCTGGTAAGTTTTGGTATCGTTCATCAAAGGCGCTGTCAAGTACATGAAATATGCGAATATGGATAGTAATCAATTTGGGAGAGTATGCAATCCGTAAGAACCTCTCCGGTGAGAAGAACGTTGCTGATAACCATAGTGCTACTGATACAGTAGTGGTCTCTATGTATTCATGGAAGGATGGCACATATTCACGTCATGCTCCTCTCTCTCGTGGCTTCCTTCTGCTATTTCATTAAATAGATTGTAAAGACCCAGGAAGCATATTTTCATGGATTTTGGTATTCGGTCTAACAGACAGTAATCCCATCTAGAACAACGACGAAGAATAAGCAAGTGGTTAGAAGCGACAATAATCGTAGAAATTTTTTCCTTCGGTCTATTCTTAGATCCAAAGAAATTAAATTTCCACCTTTTAAGTGCTTCATTGAACAGCTTGATGTCTTCTGCAGATCCAGGCGAGTCCTATAGGTCGTCTAAAATGACAGTGCAGATGCTAGATTTAGCATAAACAGCTCTACAGTTAGTGATTTTTGGTTTTTTAAATTCAGTTGTTTTTAGTGACATTTTTTGGAAGTTTTTTGGGTGGATTTTTCAGGTCTAATCTCTCTAAAATCCCCTGAAATTTATTGAAATCACAAGATGATGAATAACCTATTCACAATAGAAGTGCCCTAAATTTTTCAGGGTGCTAAATCCATATATTCAATTAAAAAATCAACCCAATGATAAGAGCCCTCGAATTTGATCCAATTTTATTTTCTAAAACATAAATCCATTGAACTACTTCCGATCAGGTCTTCCAAACCATTCAAAATAGTGTTACTTTCAAGCTGCTCAGAATACGGACACGATTATTGGAGCCCTCGAATTTGACTCAATTTCATTTTCACAACGTATTCTGACAACAAGCTTTTAATGTACAACGTAATTTCAATTCAAAGTAAGTGCGCTAAGTGAGAAATCTGAGTAGGTTCGCAGAGTGTGAAAGATCTGAGTAGGTTCGCACTATGTTCACCACTGGTTCACCAGCAGTTGGTTGAAGACAAATGAAAAGACGCAACCAGGCCAAGACAGCAAGATAGCGTGCAGAGCGCGCGGCACTATAGCAGTGGCACTGTAGCAGAACACTGTAGCACGGCACTGTAGCAGCACTGTAACAAGCTTTTGTGAAAGCCCTTGCTAAGAATTGGTATCAGAGCCAGTAATGTCTGGTTCAAAAAGTCGGTATTCTAAATCCAATACTCATATAACGATGGATTCATTTAGGAAGTCAGTTTCCTTCCAAGAACTAGAAGACAAAGAGTCATCTGCAGAAGAGAATCCCCTTGGGGATATGTTTAGTTCAAGTTCCAGTAGAGTTCTTAACCAAGCTGAACTTGAGTATGAAGAACCCCAGCCCTATACTCGCTAGCAGTTACCTGCAATTTCTACATCAGAAGTCTATAGTGATTTGTCTATGTTTCATTTAAAAGCTGTTACTAGGATAAGCATTAAGGAGTCCACTAGTCAGATAAAAGAAAATGTTGATAGTATCCAGTCCATTCCTTTACTGGATCCCAAAGCTCTACAGGCCGAGGCTAAGAGACTAAATACCCAATACCTACATCTGGGATGTATCAGAATTGGAATCAACCCTTTAACTCATCAAGGGTTAAATACTTTTGTGTTGGCCATTGTCCAAGACCTTACCCACAATAAGTATACTGATTCCTTAATTGGAGGGATTGTTGCTCCTCTGTCGCATGGCCCTATCCACTTTGACTATTATCCAAACTTTTCTATTTATGTCTATGATGAAACTATCAGTGATATCTTGCAGTTGCAGATTCAAACCTCAGGGTTTGATATGAAACAAAAAAGACATAACATTGCGATACAGTATAAAGGATGTTTTAGACATACAAATACTTTATGGCTAGCCATAAGATATACTCCCAGTCGTAACTCAAAGTCTAGTGTTGTTATTCTTACAGATCTGAAAAATCAAAAGATAGAACACCAGACTATTCTATGGGAAGACCTCACCTTCCCTGAGCACTGGGTAGTCGCTAATCCCAAGCCTCATATCCCAAAAAGAATAACCTCTGCAAATATAAAAGAAAATCAGTCTTCTGCAATACTGTCATTTCCCAGAAGATCCACCATTGATTACAGAAAAGCCTGTATGAGTTCAAAATATTATAGAGATCCATCCATTGTTGATACCACCTGTTCCACCTCCACTTCTTGTAAACATGTTTCATTGTTTGAATTTGCCCAAATAAATTTCCATTCTTTAGAAGTAACATGTCCAGAATGCAAAGCTGCTATAAATTTGTCATCACTTGCTGAGTCTGTCATTCATATCAACCACCATCCCAGAACTGGTGAAGCTCCTCCTTCCACTTCTGTTAATCCATGCCCTAATCCAAAATGTGTTGATATACCTTTCCCACATGAGTCAGACTCTGACCATGTCCTTATGATGCATGAGATCATAACTCTTGAAGGAGAAGACCCTAGACTGACAGAAATGATGAGCATGATGAGACCTGCTAAACCAAAGTATGGTTTAGGATATCTTGAGCAAGCAAAAGGTGTCATTCCAGCCTATAGATTTGGTCCTATTCCAGATGACTGTAAGAAACCTTCAGTCATGGAAATGCATAAATTTTTCACTCTTATGTCTGGATGTCTAAAATCAGAAGTGCCTGCCAAATGGATGAAAGCAATGATAAATTGGGATTTATTTACTAATCCAGAAGCAGAGCAGTTTGATAGAAGTCATACTCCTGAAGAAAAGAAGGAATTAGCCGAAGATTGGAAACATTACATGGAAATCAATAATTCATGGATTTCTTTTTATGAATGGAAAAATAATGTTTCCCCTGCAATGGTATTAACTGGTTCATCTTCTACTTCATCTGTCAAACATGCATGGACTGCTTTAGACGACAGCAAAACAGAGACCCCATCTACTTTTCCTCCATACAAGGGAATTATCATAGGGGAAAATCAGAATGCAGCCAAAGCTATTCCTTTAGTGCAAAAGGATGATAATGCTTTAGGCATTGATGGGAGAATCTAGAAGGCGAGTGAACAACTTAACTGGACCAATACAGCTATTAAGGGCCTGGAAATAAATGTTGCAAAATCAGCAGAAATAAAAGAACAATTTGATACTGTTCAAGTGTCAATAAATGAGGTCAATAGAAACCTCAATGATGTACAGTATGCCTCTTCAGTAGTTCGTTCATATGCTAAAGAATCTTTATCTAAGATAGAAGGAGTAGAAGACAAATTAGTAGATCATCTTGATACTACTAAAACTCTTATATCTGGTTTAGCTGATAAAGTTGAAAAAATCAGTTTGTCAAAAACAGAAAAACCAGTTCCTACTTCTTTTTTGTACAAAAGAAATATAAAGATTCAGGATCCTGTTAAGCCAGTAAACAGGTTTCCAGCACTGTTCCCAAAAGAAGTAGCCACATCCTCAGAATCAGAGGCTACAGAAAAGATCACTATTGCTTCCTTATTTAAGGAAGGAGAAGAAGAAAAAGAGAAAGAGTCTGATTCTCAGGCCTTTCCTATATATGAACCTCTTGAGAGTAGGTTCAATACATATCCTGCACCTGATATTGCAGGAAAAGGAAAACTCCCAGAAGCACATACTTTCTTCCCAGAATCACATAGAGAATGGAACATTGACAATCTGAGCATTGGCCAGATTCGACAGTTGATTGATATGATGTATACAGAATACAAGCTCATGTGTTTAAGGGGAAAAAGTGAAATTGAAGCCTGCAAAACAATTATCCAATGTTTTACAGGAACTTTGCTCAGGTGGTGGGAGACAGAATCATCTCCAAAGCTGATAACAAAAATGGAAGAAGAAGTGCTCAAAGATGAAAATGGAGATGTAATACATAATCCAGATGGTTCAACCATCAGTAACATGATAGGTGCTTTGACATCTATGATTTTAGAACATTGGTGTGGCAGCGAGACTGAAATTGCTGATAAGAATGAGGTCATTCTTATGAATTTAAAATGTCACAAAATGTCTCAGTATGAAGATTTCCATAGAGATTGGATGCAGCAGATATATGAAGTAAAGGATTCAAAGAATCTGCTATGGAAACAAGTTTATCTTGCAGCCCTTCCATCCAGGTTTGTGGACTACATCAGACTGCAAGAAATCTTCCAATTACCATTTGAATCTTACACATGGGGTGAAATTTATGCACACATTACCAAGACCCTGGTAAGTCTCTGTACAAGTTCCAAAGTTAACAAATCTTTGGAAAAGCTTTCAAGATTCCCAGATAAAAAGTCCATCTGCAGCAGATATGGACTTACAGTCGATGACCCCTTGGTCAAACGGAGGAAAGCAAAGAAAAGAGCCAAGAAAGAGTATAAGCAGAAATTCAAAAGCTATAAAGATCGTAAGAAGCCTCTTCAGCGATCTAAAGGCCAATCCTCCAAGGTCAGAAAAGGTTATTACAGGTATGTGCCTAGAACACATTATTATAAACCTTCTGACATTCACCTCCACACTTCAAAGCAGGAGAAATGGAACAAGCTCACTTGTTGGCTGTGTGGTAAGACTAGACATACATCATCAAGATGTCCAGAAGGTGAAGAATCCAAACACAACAAGGGAAAGAAATCCCAAGTTGCTGTCCAAAGAGGTAAACAAGTCAAACAAGAAGGACAGATCAAATGTATGAAATGTGGATCTCGTTCTCACACAACAGAACGATGTCAGAATGTCGTGATCAGAGACCATTTGCAGCAGCAACAACTTGAGGAATCATCTTTTGATTCTTTTGATTCATCATCACAAGATGAGCTACAGGCACACATACAAGATAATTCAGATTCAAAAGACACATCTTGTTCTTGCGGCGAATCTGAAGAATGCGCCTGTCAGATGCATTATGACTCTGATTCAGAGTCATATAGTGATTCGAGCTCTGAGGAACCATTCTTCAAACCTCAGAAAGAAAAAAATTTAATGGCTGCAACTGAAGAAGATGAGATAAAAATATTATCTCAAATCAGAGCAATGGAAGAAGGTGAAATGAAGAACCGATTGACTGAAGCATTTATGGATTAGCTCAGATCCAGCTCTTCCATATACTCAGGAAAGAATCCATTGTCTATTGATGCTTCTTTTGAACGAAATACTAGATCTTTCCATAAACATCAGGAAAATCCTGATAAGGTGCATTCCCTCACCTTAGGGGAAGTGAGTAGAGAAATTCATTATATTAAATCAAAAATTTCTACTCTCAAGGCCCAGATTTCTGAAATGAAGAAAGGAAAAAGAGTTACAAAAGAAGAAGAAGAATCTCATCACTGGAATACTACAGAACATTCCAGAAATTCAAATGTTGAGATTATTGAAGGGAAAAAGGATCCAGTATATGGATTCCAGGAAATGAGGCTACTAGCTATCTCCTACTAGCAGCATCATGTCAAAATAAACATTTGCATTAAAGGAGAGATGTTTGAACTCACAACACTCCTTGATTCAGGAGCTGATGTGAATATTTTGAACAAAAAAGTCATACCAGCAAAATATTGGATCTCTGCAGAAAGAAAAGTCGTGGGACTAGGCAAGAAGACGCTCAATTATGAAGTTCCCAAAGCCTCCATCTGTTTTGAGCATCATTGCATTAATATGAAATTTGCAGTTGCAGATATTCCAATAGACTGCATCCTAGGAAACATATTCCTAGCAGCTGTTGAACCCCATGGGTCAACAAGATTAAAAGGCAATAAAGTTGGTTATTTCATATCTGTTCCTACTTCCACAGGAATGACAAAAAGGGTCGAGTTACCTTACATCTCGAATCCTCGAGTTTCTACAATGGTGCAGACTGTCCAAAATTTGGACAAAGAAGAAGCCAGATTGACAGATCTAAAAGATCTGAAATGCACACTCCAGGTGGAAGATCAATTGAAAAATCCTCAAGTAAGAAAAAAAATTGAGGAATTGAAGAAGTAGATCGAAGATGAATGCTGTTCGGAAGAGCCAAATGCATTTTGGCACAGAAAGCAGCATACAGTTGAGCTTCCATACAAAGAAGGCTACACAGGTAAGCCTTGCAAAAGCAGAGCCATCCCCATGAGCAAAGAATATAGAGATCTCTGTGAAAAAGAGATCAAACAGCTTTTGGATAGAAAGCTCATCAGAGAATCCGACAGTCCCTGGAACTGTTATGGATTCTATGTGAACAAAAGGGCCGAACAAATCAGAGGCATACCCAGACTGGTAATAAACTTCAAACCTCTGAACTCTGTTCTTGCTGATGATACATATCCCATTCCTCATAAAGGAGATTTAATCAGCAGGATTGCTGGAGCAAAGATATTTTCTAAGTTTGACTTGAAAGCAGGTTTTTGGCAAGTTGCCATTTGCAGAAAAAGACAAGTTTAAAACTGCTTTCAGCATTCCAACAGGCCACTACGAATGGAATGTCATGCCTTTTGGGTTAAAGAATGCTCCATCAAAGTTTCAAAAGGTAATGGACAAGATTTTCAAGCCATATTTTGATTGGCTTATAGTTTATATTGATGATGTTCTCATATTTTCAAAGAACATTCAGGACCACTTCAAACATGTTTATACATTCAAACAATTGGTGAAACATAATGGTCTTGTTCTGAGCAAAAAGAAGATAGAAGTCTTCCAGACTACTATCAAGTTTCTTGGCCATACTATTTCCAATGGACAAATATCTCTATAGAAACATGCTCTGGAATTTGCTGACAAATTCCCTGATATTATCACAGACAAGAATCAGCTACAAAGATTCTTAAGATGTTTGAATTATGTTAGAAATTTTTATCAAGATTATGCCAATGACAGGAGCGTGTTGAATAAAATGCTTAAGAAGAATCCCCTATAATGGATAGAAGTTCATACCAAGGTTGTCCAAAACATTAAAGCCAAGGTAAAAACTCTACCCATATTATATGTTGCTAATGATAATGCATTTAAAATTGTTGAAATGGATGCAAGTAATATTGGATGGGGAGGAGTCTTAAAACAAAGGATGGGTGACACTGAACAAATTGTTCAGTATGCATCTGGGATGTGGAATCCAGCTAAGCAAAATTACTCCACTATAGAAAAAGAAGTCAAGGTTGTGTGGAACTGCATCAGCAAATTTGATGTCTATTTGATAAATAAACAATTTTTATTAAGAACTGATGCTTCAACACTTCATAAAGTTTTAACAAAGGACATCAAAAAGCCTGGAGAAGCAAAATTTTCTAGATGGCAAGCACTCTTTGCTAATTTCGATTTCCAGGTCGAACATATAAAAGGAGAACAAAACAGTCTTCCAGACTTTCTCAGCAGAGAGTACATCCAGCCCCAAGATCATATCATGATGATAGTCACTGAATGGGACCAGGCCCAAAAGCAAGAAGTCCTTCGGACTATTCCTGACAACCAAGATTGGGAAGAGTACAAGAAAAATTGGAAACCCACTTGGCAGCTAAGAAATACAAAAGTACTTGATGCTAATTTACAGCCGCATACAGATATCCAGCATCTTGTACCCGAAAGAAAAGTGTATCCAAAAGGCAGCAGATGGATACATGATATGATATATGAACATGCAAAAAGAGAAGCCAGATTTGCAGAAGTAGCTTTACAACAAAATTTCCATGATATATCTGGTATCTGGTACCATGGAGGAGCCCGTAGTGGAATATATGAGAAATATTTCTGCATACATCGTACCAGAAATTTATCATGGTCTTGGCCCACTCATAATGCAGCTACATGGCCAAAAGGAGACCCAAAGATTATTTTTCCTGACACTGTTTATGATTTTGCAGGATACAAGAAGCTATGGTGGGACTTTCTTAATGTAGATGACAAAGAAGAGACACATTATACTAAACTTAAGTTTAGTACAATCGCATCCTTCTAGAGAAACTAGCAAGTTGATTGGTTTAAACAGTGGTGGATTGATTATGGGGTCAACAGATCAGCCATGGACCCAATTTATCATGAAAACTATTGCAGAAGGCATTGTGACATATGCTTCGAACACAACATTGGAGAATGCTTTCACACTATCTACAAAACTGTTAAAGAGATGACAGTTGATGAATGGACACCATTTATGAATGGTTAATCTTAACCTAGATCAAACACCAAATAATACTGGGAAAACCTATGATTGTCCGGCGAATCTTTACTAAAGCTTGGGACGAATTAATATATAAAAGAAATAGATTCCCAGAAATCAAAGTATTCTGACGATTCTCATGGGCTTATCTGTAAAAGCATCCATAGTGTAATTTTTATGTCTAGTCACAAGGACTTAATTGTGGCCAGCTTTTCCCGTGGGCTTTGCTAGATAGAAAGCATCCACTTTGTAAACAGTATTTTCTCGTGGGCTTTGTACAAAAGCGTCCACTATGTATAGACAACATATTTTCCATAAAACATTTACTTTTCTGGACTAGAATCTTTGTGCGGAAGTCACTTCGGTGTTAACCAAAAGCAATGATTCCGTCCACCTGTTCAATATGCTACAGGAATGTTTGTCCCCTCTCATTTGTTATAAATTGAGGGTAAGGCTCATTCTTCGGGCATTCGGAGTTGGAGAGTTTTAGAGTCCGAGAAAGTCTTAGAGATCTGAGAAGCCTGTGTATCAGTGTGCTCAGCACTGGTAAGAACCTAAAGTGGCCAGATCTATTAGCAGTCAGTCAAGTCTGGATAGGAGTCAAGTCTGTATATTCTGAGGCAGAGTCTATCAGTTGCCAGGTAGCCTTCGGTATTGCTTGTTCCTCTGTGAATGGCATAAAGCCTGATAAATGCAACGATAGTCAATCTCTGATAAGGAATTTATCTTTGTCATCTGTGATCTTCTCTCTGTCATAAGAGATCTGTAATCTGAATCCATTCTGAGAAATAATATGAGTATACATTTCTGCATCTGAATACCTGTGCGCATTTTAATTATCTGTTGTGGTAGTAGTTTGTCTCGCAATCTTCATTCGAAGTTCACAGGAAGTTCATTAGGGGTTCACCAAAGGATCGAAGGGACGCCAGACCGTTGTTAGGCGAGGAAGTCGTGTGTTGAGGTCGCAAAGCGTGAAATATCTGAGTAGGTTCGCACTAAGTTCACCACTGGTTCACCAGGAGTTGGTTGAAGACAAACGAAGAGACGCAGCCAGGCCAAGACAGCAGGATAGCGCACGGAGTGTGCAGCACTGTAGCAGTGGCATTATAGCAGAAAACTGTAGCACGGCACTCGTACAAACCTGTAAAATTTGATTTTCAATTCAAAATTAACCACATTAAGTTAGGGAGATTTTTTTATTGATTTACTGATTTAGAAACCAATTTCAGTGTGGCTATAACCTCAAATCTAACTCCTACGATTCAGTATCAGACTATTATAATAGCAAAGAATATATTTTCAAAGAGCAAAGATAGATAACCTTAGGTACTAATGGCATAAAAGCATTAGCCTCCATACAATAGCTAGCTAGAACATGGGTTGCTTATAAGAAAGTAACCGAAACAATCTTCCTTCCAATCCTTCTTCCAATCAATTGATTATGTTGTTGATGGAGCAGTTGATTGTGGATTTAGTTGTTGACTTAGCAGAAGTTTCTCTGGTTGATTAAGTTCTTAATTTAGCAATTGATTATGAGAAATAACCAATTTCTCACCGAAAGAACGCCACCAGCTTCTTTAGCATCAACGCGACCCAATAATCCGTTGATTCACCAGCGTTTAGCATCAACACGACCTAACAATTTGATGATTCACCAGCATTAGAGGCCCTCACCAGTTCCCATCCTTGGGCTTAGATACCGTCCACCATCCTTTAGTTCCCATCCTTAGGCATGGTTTAGTTACCTCTTTCGTATCCCTATCTGTCTACCTTCTCTTTAGGCAATCAAGTGGCACTTTTATCACATCAAATATGGCCTTGCCCCCACGAAATTCGGTTAGGTTATCCCATGAAATTCCAGGACTTATTGGGTAAGATATTCATGTCTAATCCCAGATTGAAGATGTGAATGAAAATAGTGAATGCAAAGTTTTTCAAGAATTTGTTTCAAGCGAAATTTTTGTCTGCAGCCTCCGGTACAACTAAAGGGATGGTTACCTAGCCAAAGCCCATAGAAGCACCTATCCCTATAAGGGCCCATGCAAGCACCTACACTAACAATTATGTTCTTGTGTTATATACGTAATTATCCAATACTATCAAGCATCCATTTTCATTCCCTGACTAGCTAGTCATTCGGCCAAAGGAGCACCCAAGCACTGCGGGGGAACCCAACTAATGAGTTTTTTGATCGAAAGGATAGAACTTCCCTCTACCCTCCACATAGGCATAGATCCTCATATATATCTACCTATAATCTCTACCCTAAAGCATTTTGATATGGGTGCTTATGCATCTATCTAATCAATGAAAATGTTACCTTAGGAATCAAGTTCCCAGAATGACTGCTCATTGCATAACATACCATGCCTACAAAGAGAAAATTCTAATGTCAGGTAGATTCATTGTCGTTCCTAGGTTCCCAGAATGACTGCTCATTGCATAACATACCATGCCTGCAAAGATCAAAGTCAGCAACAAAATATCAATAACATTACTCCATAGTTGAAAGGATCATCAAGATGAATAGACTTCAATTAATTGGGTCTTGAGGGGAAGCCATGCCAAGTGACGAAGTAAACAAGGAGTTGGAGGATTTGTTAAATACAAAATAATTTCACTTTAGTGTCTTCACTAGCAAGTTCACTAGGGACAACCTAAACAACACCTTTTCAATCATGTTAATCAACATACATTCTTAAACTTGTTCTTGGTTTCATTGAAGAAAGACATGTCAGTTCCCATAATGACTTCTCATTGCATAACATACCATGCCTACAAAGAGCAAAGTCAGTGACACAATATCAACAACATTGCTCCATAGTTGAAAGGATCATCAAGATGAATAGACTTCCATCAATTGGGTCTTAAGGAGAATCCATGCCAAGTGACGAAGTAAACAGGGAGTTGGAGGAGTTTTTAAATACAAAATAATTTCACTTTAGTGTCTTCACTAGCAAGTTCACTAGGGACAACCTGAAACAACACCTTTTCGATCAGGTTAATCAACAAACATTCTTAAACTTGTTCTTGGTTTCATTGAAGAAAGACATGTTAGTTCCCAGAATGACTGCTCATTGCATAACATACTGTTGTGGAGGTAAATCCCCTCTGCGGATAGAGGCAATCCCTACTAGCCCAGACCGGGTCTAGCAACAATCATACAACGCTACAGCGCAAGTTCCTAATTGAAAATTAATAGACCAGTGATGAAGGCCTACCTGGATTCCAACGCTAGTGCTTGTAGAAGAGGTGGTGCTCCCCGTTCCTTTGCTCCAGCAGATCACAATCCTCACGATCTCTGTGAATAGACACCTGCACATGCAAAGAACGACACAAACACAAGCATAAAATCCAGCATATGCAACTATATGTCAGTCAGAAAGGACATAACTCATCATCATCACAAATAATAACAAGAGTGGAACCATAACCAATAGTCGTCTATTATTGATAAACAAAGAAGAATACAACCATAGTTCTGACGTCAAATCCTTATTCGGCTGGGTGATCAGCAGCACATGCCTTGCAAAGCTTGTTGGGAATAGGGAAACAAGCCTCTCTCTCCTTGGTTACTTGGACAAGAATCTCCTCACTTTAGATTTAGCTTATGGGTATGAAGAAGGCTCTTGCAGCATGAGCTTAGCAATTCTCAGACTTTGGGGCTTAGAATTTGGAACTTGGAGATTAACTTGTCAAAGGCAAAAGGACAAGCTTTTATAGATAGAGGAGAAGGAGTTAGGGCCATCCACAAGATTCATGGGATTGGCTTTATCACTAAGAAGCTTCCATGATAGGTGGAGAACTACTTCCCTTCTATGGAGATTCGAAGCCCAACTGAACTAACTCAAGATGGAATCAGTTCATGAATAGGTTAGGAAGAACCTTCGTAAGTTTGTTTTTTAAAAACTTTACCCAACTGGGCTGGCGCGAGCGCGACTCTGAGACAGAGCGCCAGTTGGCGCACCCTCTTTGGAGGATTTCCCCCATTGGCGCGAGTGATACACAATGGAACCGCGCCAATGGAAAAAGGGCTATTTTTATGGGTATTTTGCAGAAGGTGTCTTCAGGGCATATGAAGTACATACTCAACGGGATACAATGCAAGTGTTTTCAGGTTATGTCACTTCTCACAGGTCCCGGAATAAGTCCTCCAATGTGCGGGAGAAGGGGTAACAGGGACGGTGACAAATTACTGTGTAACAGAGCCCACTAGATTTTATGCTCCACTTTCAGGAACCACATAACTGTTGCACCCATCAATAGAAATGCTACCTTGAAGCTTGTACAGAGTTCCAATCCAAACTCCCCACATCAATACCAGTGCTCCATGAACCATCTTGTAGGTATCTTTCTCAGACACTGTTTTTACACCTACTTCATTTATCTTGCTTACAGAAATCATATTTCTGGCCAATGCAAGAATATGCAAAACACTCGGAAGTGTTCTAATCCGTCCACCTTACAAATTTAACTTGACTTTTCTGCGACCAGTGATTATAGACTTCCTGTCATCCCCTAAGAAGCCATCACCACCATCATATTTCTCATACTCGTAGAACCACTCTCTATGGGGAGTGAAGTGAAAGGATGCACCTGAGTCAATCAACCATGCCTCATGATCTACATGTGTACTTGAAGAAGAAGACAAGTACACATCCCCACCTTCATCTGAGGTTTTTTTGTCTCTTCAGAAGGAGCATCATCAGATCGCTTTCCTTTCTCGGGAGCTTTAAATTTACAGTCTCTTTTGTAGTGCCCTTCCTTTCCGCATTTCCAGCACACCTTTATAGGTTTTCCTGGAGATTTAGATCTCCCTCTAGATTTAAATCTCCCACTCGAGGACTTATTTTTGTTTCTGTTCTGGGACCGTCCTCGTTTAGACAAGGCATCACCATTCTTGCCCTCCATATTTTTTCGTCTCATTTCCTACAATAGTAAGGATGAGACTATTTCATCAAACTGCAAGGCAGTTGCATTGCTACCTATTGTAACAACTAGACTATCCCACGAATTTGGTAGAGAACACAAAAAACTGATGCACTTGTCTTCATCTGAAATTTTAATGTAAACAGATAATAACTAGCTTACCACAGTATTAAATGCGTTCATATTCTCTGTCACCGAGTCTCCATCTTTCATCCTCAGGTTATTCAGCTTTTTATGTAGGAACATTTTGTTCACCAGAGACTTATATTGGTAGAAAGTCCCTAACTTGTCCCACAAAGCCTTCGCTGAAGCTTCCCCTAATACATTCAGCAATACTGAATCTGAGACACGCAATTGTATTTTTCTCTTTACCTTCTGATCCAACTTCGCCTAGTCTTCAGCTGACATTTTTTTTGGTTTAGTACCCGGATCTATCGTAATCCACTGATATTTATCCACCAGAAGATCCTCCATCTTGAGTTTCCACAAATCAAAACTCTGACCATTAAATTTCTCGATCTTTATCTTTCCAGTGCTCGCCATCTTATTTCAGCACAAGAATCGATCCCGCAGATCTCCCACTGAACAGGGTCTACCACAGGCCCAAGCAAAAACCCCTCAACAGCAAAGGCATCCCCTTGAAGCCAAAACAACTCTAATACCAAATGTAGGTTTTAACCCCATACATAAATTACCTGCATATGAATTCTAAAAATAGAAAATAAACAATGGTGAGAGCATAAAACATAAAACATATATATAGAGATATTTTCCCCTAGATCCTAAAACTGAGACTACTAGTTTAATTTTTCATTATGTTCCTTTCAATGTTACAATACATATATATACATGTTGAAGCATCCATAAACCCCAATCCATTAACCCTGGAATATAACATAATTGTAGTTCCCTTGACCGAATCTACAAAATACCATGGATAGAAAAACATCATGCCCAAAACCATGTGTGAATCCATGCACAAAACCATAGGTATGTCCACCCACCTAATATAGGGTCCAAAAAAAAATTCCCCGACAGTGGGGATTGTCACCCCCCCATGAACCCCCAGTAGTGCCCGACGCAACGTACAGGTGGGGCTCCTGCCCCCCTGTGTGTTGGGTAATTGTGGAAAGAATAAAACACAACCAAACACCTCCTCCCTGCCTACTGGAACCCTGTAATTCACAAATACCTAAACCTTCTTTTCCTCCTAGAACTGTTTAGAGGTGTCCTCCTAGTGCCTTTCCTTGGTTGGGACTCACTTCTCCCAAAAACTACACAAAACTGTCCTCTTTGGTCCCTCTGCTACCCTGTCTGGTCTTCCCTCTGAAAACTATGAAGAGGTGCCTCAAGGTCCCATCTTGTAGCTGCCACTGGTGACCTCAATTATGCAATCCTTCCTCCCAGTGGCCACTGTGCAGATTTCCCTGACAGTGAAGTTTGTGCCCCATAGTTCCTCAGTCAAGCCTGAGTTGTGCTCTGCACAGTCTCAATGACTAGTCTCCCTCCCTGTCACCTGGAACTGTATAGTGCGTCGTTACTGGGCCCTCTTCCCAAGCTTGTCATCTATCCCAGGTTTGGTCCATGGAAATAAATGTATCATCTTAGACTAGGATGTTTTGGATTTGATGTCGTCCTGTCATGAGTGAATTGCAGGAACAGGTACACTAATAGATCATGGCGGAATGACAAACAAGATTACGAAGGAGAAAACATGCTAGAAGACTTATTTGCAATTGGATGGATGAAATAAGATCATCGAAGGACAATCGAAGGGAACATTTAAGACCCTGCAACATCAAGTTATGATGAGGAGAAGGGAAAGCGCATCTAAGAACACACCCATCACTCAGTAGCAATAGTAGCTTGACATTTCCACCACAGCCAGCCATTCCATGTCAGCAGTGTCATTTCAAGTTGTTTCATGAGTTTTCGAGGCCACATCACTACTATGGGCCATATCTGTTATAACTGAATGTAATGTAAAGTGAAATTCCAACAAACACACAATGCAGATGAAGAGTCATGTCAATTGGAAAGTCATAGGAAGTTGAATGGTCATGAGGGCAGTCCAAGAGTCACAACGGTCAAGCATCATCCTTAGCTCTATATACCCCTCCCATTGTAGGAGCAAGGACTTTTCACCTTGGCTCCTCCCACTAAGCATAGAGAGTTTCAATCAGTTTATTTGAGGAGCAGGGAGTGGCTCCAATGTCCCACTACCCCAGCTAGTGATGTATGATGTACATATGTGTCTTGGAACTTTTTCTTAATACAAAAGCTTGTTCAGGCTAGCACATTTTCATGCATGTCTTCTAGATGTTTGTAAGACTATTCTTTCGTCATTTTTAATTCATGTTTGTTTCATATGTACTAAGATAGTTGAAATATTTTAGTTATTTTAGTACTTACCTTGTTGGGAATGTGATGTATTGGTTATCATTGTTGTCTCATCCTTATGGACTACTCCATATGATACTAGACAAACCTTCCTCACTTACTGGTTATAACGACCATCACATCCATTGTGAACTACTCCGTTGGATGGTCGATGGGTCTCCCCTTGTACTTTGGTTTTAATGACTGTCGCATCTGTTGTGGACTATTGCGTTGGATGTTGTATAGACCATTCCTGGTTCACGTGTGTCTCTTCCTAGGTGGTACTATTACCTCTCACTTAGAGGCTCACATTTTTCCCCCTTTTGCAGTAAGAGAAGCTTGACACAATTACGTTACACACTCACCAGGCACACTTACCTTGATGTTTGAAGATACCAGTGTAACACTCTGATGTGCTGACAGCTAGAGCCAAGGAAGATCTCTGAGTATATGGAAACTAGGCCTTTATACCAAATGGGAATCCTACACCAAACAGTGTGAGGTCTAGTTGGGACTTCATATCGGGGAGATCCCCTTGGTTGATGGATTTCCAGCACCATCAGTTCAATACCCTATATTTTGGCCACTAAAGTACCTTCGTCCCACGTGAGTTTGAGCCTTTAGATTATTGGTATTCAGTTACCATTACCAAGCACAAATTGGTCGGGCAACCCCAAATAGTACTGCACGCACTGGACCTAAGCCGAACCCCCTATGAATCGGGTCTCTGTCATGCTTTGGTATTCTTTTCTATGGGATGATTGAATGGTTTTAAGCTCCCTAAAAATTCAACTACTATGTCTCAAAAATGTAACATGACCATGGAATCTTATGGGATTCCTAGCCCTAATGGTCCTAACCTGAACTATAAATTATTTGGTGGCCCCTGTGGGGAATTTAGTTGGTTCAAGTTATGGTTGCTTTTAAGGGTCTAAATTTTCTTTAGGGTGTGAGATGTAAGCTAAAATATTTACTAAGTATCGAAAGCTCTAGACTCTAGATGCCTTCTAATAGGAAGCTTATAGAAGGTTAGTGTGTGATGTGTAACTATGTGCAAGTGATCAAGTGAGCATGCAAAGTGTGATAAGATATGGATATTCGATGATCTGTTATAATATCCTCCTAATTACACTAGATTTCAATTGTTCCTTGCATGAAAAGGAAATGATGTGTGGATAATGGGCCACTTACTCTTTCTCCTATTACACTAAGTGTGACTAAAGGGATATGGGAAACACAAGTGCGTTAAGAAGGCTTTCATATGCTAGCCCAAGTTCACCTAAAATATGCAAGGGAAGCAAAGATTACTTGCTTTTGGTAATGGTACTTGGACCTAGTCCCAAAACTAATGAAATGAAAAAATTCTTTGGTTAATAACAAGATTTTTGGATGATAGGCCACTTATTCTTTTACTAATTAAGCTATGTGATTTGCAAAAACAAGCAAAATATATTGAAAAATATGTGTGGAATTTGGCCACTTACTTTTCCCCCTAATTAATATATGTGATAATTTCCAAATAAAAATAAATATAATTTAATTACCCTACTGATTGTGATTAGTACAACAATCAAGTAATCTAAACTGACTAGAAAAAATTGTAGAGATGAAAGCAATTCACTAAAGGTTACTAATCACCTAAAAAAAGTGAAATTACAAGGAAATTTTAGCTTTATGGAAACCACGTGGGATTTCTTATGCACAGACACGACCGTGTGTCTATTTGAGGAAAATATGTATGTTTGAAAAGAAATTGTGAACTAGCACGCTTCTCAGCCAACAATAGGTCGAAAAGGTCCTGCAAAAATTCTAAAGAGCTATTGAACACCTTGTAAGTTGATTATGCAGAGAGAAGGTCAAGAAAACACAATTTTTAGAGTAAGTAAAAGACAACAATGGAGTCGCCAATATTGTTGTAATGTTTTTGTAGCAATGGTGTACCAAAAGACACCTTCTTAGCAGTAGGTTGTTCCCTGCAAAGAAAAACAAGCAGTTTGGTTGTTGTCAGTGGACAAGCACGAAGAAACAAAGTATTGCAATGGTGGAAATAATACATAAACTAACATAAACTAAAACAAACAGATAAACACATAAATGATGCTTAATGGAGAAAACAAGTCAACATAATTATGGAAAATGGATCCCTTTATTGATTGTTGGTGGTAGAAGATGAATACAAATAGTAGAATACTAAACACTTGAAGAGAATTATTTGAGAAATGGTCTAAAAAAATCCTTAGCAAGGAGGTTCTTTTCTTCACTCTCTTTGCAAGCTTCTTCTCTCTATCCAAGAAGTATCAAGTCTCTCTCAATGGTGAAATCCTATACACGCTAGAGTGATGGATTGCTAAGGAGCAGTTATGCGAACAAAATAGTGCTCTACTTCTTCTGCTTCAACAATGAAATGAAGGTTTTCTCTGATACCAATTTGGCCAGCATAACATTGACTTCATTTTTTGTTCTCCCATGGCTTGTTTATATATAATTTTTTGAATCCCTCTTTCCTCTCTTAGTTCATGAATGAAAATGACTTATGAGTAGGACAAGAGGATTCCTTTGAGTTCTGCATATCCTTAGGGTGACTCGAATTTGATTATCCTTGACTGAAATCTTGTTAGGGAATCGTCTTCCAAGTGTGGGTGTTATCACCAAAAAATTGATAATCTAGCCTAATTTACTACATGGATAGAAGTACACCATGTAAAGCCAATTTTACCATAGAAAAAATGCTTTCACTGTGAGAAAATACTTAATAAACCACCTTTGTTAAGTAATTTATAATTAAAACCATGAAGAATAATTAAATAAATCACTATTTATTTAATTTTCTTCTAGGAATAATTAATTAAACCATTGTTCAATTATTATTCCTTGTCATGTTTGACCCAATTATGAAAAATCAACAGATAAATTATTAATTATCTTATTTTTCTCTAGGAATAATTAATTAATCACCAATTAATTATTATTCCTTGTCAAATTTGCCTAAATCCCTTAGGAATAATTAAATAAATCATTATTTTTTTATTATCCCTTAACCAATTTCTTGAGATGATAAATAAATCATTTATTTATTTATTATTTCTAAACAAAAGTTTAAATACTTTTTCCCTCCTAACAAAATATAATAAAATATTCCAAGTGGTTATTCCAAGAATGGGGTTAATAATATTTTATTATTACTCATTATTCGAGGATAACTCAATATTTTGTTATAAATAGAAGGGTTTTCCATTCATTATTCACTTTTGATTATTTTCATTGTTGCACTCACTGTTGTAACTCTGATTATTTTCATTGTCACACACCATATTTTTGTTGGGTTTACACATTATAGAGGAGAGAGACTCTACACAAGCTAAAGATGTTTGAGGATAGCCAAGAACCCATCCCATAGAGGGGGGTTGGTAACATTTATTTGTTCCCTTCACAAGTGTTATAATAAAACTATTCTTTGTATATATGGTTTCCATTGGATGATTGGAGTTATTACTATTTATTTTTGATGTTTAACTATGATTGTGGCATAGATCAGAATTTTGGTAGGTTTTGTTTCTATCAGTTGTTGTAGATCTAAAATGTTTAGCATTCATTTATATTGTTGAGATTTTTTGTCATCCACAATCTTAAGTGGGTTCTTTTTGTACATCTTTGAGAATAAAACACTACAACAATGGGAAGTGGTCCTGAATTGTTGGGTAGGCATTTCTTCGATTGCGTGGCTTTCGAAGAAAATACTACGCATCACACGGCTATCAAAGGGAAAGTAGTGCAGTCCTTAATTTTTAATTCAATATACATTGGACCTTAGGAGAAATTAAATTTTTTGATCTTAATAATGTCTTTAGCTATAAAATCTTCACTTGTGCATTATGCTAGACAACTTTGGGTGTATTTTGGACTCTACAAATATGTGTACGATTTTCTGGTGTTAACAGTAAGGGAAAGATTGTGCTAAGGCTTGACACTTTCAATAATGGAAGAAGGAGAGTTATATTGACAAAGAAATGCTAGAGAGGACCTTGCTTGGATTTCTGTGTAGATCAACTGGAGTCGTCAACGTAGTTGAGAAGTGTTCACAGCTAGCTCCAATGACTAATCCTGCACATAAAGGAAAACAAACAAAAATTCGCAACATAATAATATTATCAATCGAAAGCATAATAAATGAACACCTAAACATAATTGAATGAACCACTACAAGCCATAATTCCAAACAATCATTAGTTAAACATAATAAGCAACTAATGAACATCAATTAGGAAGCAAGAAAAATTGATCTATATTATTAATTGGTAGGAAGGAGACTACAAGCAATAGGTGTAGTTGCAGCAATACCTCCTTTGGCTCCTAGCTCCAAAATCTCTCTCACAAGGAATATATCGACGACATTACAATACGTAGAATTCCCATACCTTTCTCAATGGCCAAGCCCTGAATATATAGGCAAGTGGAGGCTATGAAGATTACCAAATTCTTCTTTAGTTCAATTTGGGCAAAATCTATAGGGTGGGTGATGATTCCTCTTGCTTTAATTCTTTATGTCTTTTTCCCATTTTTGTATGCTTTGTTTATTTAGGAAAAAGCTATAGATGAGGAAAAGGTGATTGCATTCCACCTTTTAAGAGTTTCATTAAGTGAACAAGAGTGTCAGAGTGAGTTAGCTCAAGATTTTTTCCTTGTGACTAAGTGATAATTTGGTAACACAGGCTATATGAAGAGATGAAGCATTACAAACTAGGGTAATGTTGTCCTCATGGTATATAACTTGTGTTATAACACATTTATTAAGAATAAAAGGTGTGTCATAGTCTCAAATAGGTTAAAGAAAGAGGTGTATTTCAACCCATTAGAGAAATTTTGAGGTCTAAAATGGGCCTCATAAGGCATATTATAAAATAATAGTGGAAATAATAAAATAAGATTAGATTACATCATCAAATTTTAGAGGAAAAATGCAAAAACTTTTTTTTAACTCCTTTTCAACTTATCTTCCTATAGTTTTACTCAAATTTTGATAAGGATCACTCATTGGATACAAAATTGAATTCTTCATCCAAGGCGTACCCATGTTGCATATTTTTATGGACCCTGCTACACGAAAAATGAGAAATACATGAAAAATGTGATACAATCACATTTTACATGTATTTCTCAATTTTTGTGTAGTGGGGTCCATCGAAAGTATGAAAGATGGGCATTGCTTGGATGAGGAGTTAAATTTTGCATCCAACGAGTTCTCTTGATCAAAATTTGAGAAAATTTGTAGGGAGATAAGTTGAAAATACGAGTTGAAAAAGTAGTTTTTTTATTTTAATCTTTTTACTTTTTTACTCCAACAATGGTGAATCATCCCCTGTGGTTGACATCATCATCTTAAATCATATTGGTTCTCATAAAGTTGATTTTGATTGTACATTTTTGTTTTGAGGCCCATTTTTTACCTCAAAGTTTCTCTAATGAAAAGCATAGTGGTCTCCTGTGAGCTGATGAGGAGGTATTTTCAGGAATAATAGATGCCCCCTAAAGTGTGAGGTCAGAGAATAAGGTAATGACAAAAATACTTTATAAAATAGTTGGGGAGAGAGTAATCAGAGTGTCGGAACAAAACAAGGCCTGCAAACAACAACCAACATATGTCATATATGAATCATGTCTTGATTTAGGAATTCCCATGCTAATTATCTAAAGTAGAATAATAAAGTATGGATCCATGTAGAACATGAGAGATCAAATCCACCAGTAAATATAATGTGCAACTATGTTGCAGTGTAATCAAAATTAGATAAGCTATCTCTAGAAGCAAAATACGCAGCTTGGGAGAGGAAACAAGGCTTATTAATGTAAGCCTTATCCCAAGGTCTTTGTCACCATTATGAGATGGCATAATTCTACACATGTGAATAAATGAGTTGATGTTGAACATGTGAGAATTCATCTGATTACTTGTCAATAATGAAAATTGTTGGACACCTAATCCTCTAAGGGTTGGTGTGGAAGTTGAACAGCCAAAAGGAGTCCAAGAAACCACTTGGAATATGAATCCAAGGGTCACACCATGTACTATAAATGTATATCATTTGTTAATAATAAATATACTCTCCTGCTTATCTTTCCTATTTTGTCTCTGCCATGTGTGTGTTTAACATGGTATCAGAGCGGGCGTTCTCCTGCCCTGCTCAAATTTGAGCCATTGTTTTGTGGCCTTTGTAGATCTGAGCACTTCTCCTTATCGGTTTTATGCCATTCTGGCTAAGCCTGGCAGCTCTGACACTGATGCTTCCACTGGTCTGACAGTGTATTCATTGACTTGAACGTTTCTGTAGTGCTACCTTCTCTGCTCCTGTCGTTGCTCGATACCTGCATACAAAACACTCAGCCTTTTCTGCGCTCAGATTTGTAACTCCCATTCCTGCCATGAATCCCTGCAATGGACAGAGCATTCTATGATTTCTGCCTTTAATAGTCTGGTGTGTCGAAGCTCCCAGAGAAATCTTTCATCTTCTTTGACACTTCTTCCTGCATGCATGATTCCTCCTGTATAGGTTTCTCTACTTCACTCAGTGAATGGCTCGTCTCTGCAACAACCCTGTCAACATGTGTTTGAACATATTCCTCATGTTCAGTACTATCAGCTTTTATCTTGTTCAAGCCTATGCCATTTCTGATCATTCCATCATTTTTATAGCTTTCTAGCTTAGCAGTGAGCTGCCCAACCTTGGATTTGAGCTTCTCTTTTTCAGCTACAACTGTGTCAAATTCTTGCTTGAGAGCGTCGTAAACATGCTCAAGCTGCTTTGTCTTCCAGTGAGCTTGCCTGTTCTGGAACCAAACAGCCACCTGCCGTGGTTGCAGTCCAAGCTATTGAGCTAACTGCATTTTCCTCTCGGGTTCAAGTTTGTTCTCCATCTCGAAGCTCTTTTCTAATGAACAAACCTGCTCTGCAGACAACCTTCTCTTCTTTTCTAACTGCAGATTCGAAATAGAGTTGCCAAATTCAGCCATATTCTTCTCTTCCATGTCATCAGGATAGCAATCAAACATGTTGTAAAAGGGTCGTTTTGCAATATTGTTGCTCATTCGACTCCCTTCTTGCAGCCCTCTGAGATAAGGAAGTGGACAGGAATTGAGCATTATCAAGAGCACATCAGTACCAGAGGCACCGCCACGCATCCTTCCAGGCATCTACTTGAACGAGATAGTAGTGGACAGGAATATGGCGGGTGGCTTCGTCAGCTCCTCGACAGTTATTTTCAAGTTGCGTAATGTGGAAGGGTGGTTTATCTAACCATAGGTGATGGGAGGAGAGGTTTATGGGGGTGCATGTAAGACTTCCAGGAGAAACCATTGTGCATGAAGGGTGTTGCTCAGCGGTATGCACTGTAGTGCCTCTCACCTTTCCTGTTTAAGTAAAATAAATTCCACTCGGCCGCCTCTTCGGCTCCCTTGGCAAACTGGCTAGCTTGTCCTTCGCCCTGACCCTGTCCTTATTCCGAGCCCTCATTTTCGACTTCTCAGAAACAACAGAAGTTGTGAGTTCATCTTCGCCATTTCAAGTTGACGTAATTAGGGTTCCCATTCTAAGACCGTTGCAGCAGCCTAGTGCAGATGGTGTTTATGAGGATGCCAAGTAGTCCATCATGCGGACCTCTAAACAGTCGAAGGTGAGCGTGGATTACAACCAACTAGATTGCATGTTCATGGCCTAGTGTGTTTGAGCCTTGTTATGGTATGCACATTGAGCCTTGAAAGGTCACGCATTGGAATTTTTGAGGTCGTAGTTTTAAAAGCGTGTTGAATAGTCATCATGTGTGGTGAATTCACTCCATATATATATGAATTATATACAGTATGATAGCTTGACTGCATATGGGATGGAATCCATTGGAAAGTGCATTGAAGTTTTTAAATACCTTTAATGTGGGCATATGACAACCTTTAAATGATTGTTTTATATATGAGTTGAGTTTTTAAAAGGGGGCCTTATGGTATAGATAATGATGGATATATATATATTTCATACATATTAAATTCGAACCTTGGCTCATATGTTGAGTGATATGTTTTGAAGACCATAAAACGTGAGCACGTTGGCCTTTTATATGGCATATAATGTGAAGGCCATGAGTTATATGTGGTGAACATATCATAGGTATAGGTATGTATGGTATGACATGAAAGGTATGTATGGCATGCCATGAAAGTAGTACGTAATATGGTATGTGGGATTTTCCCCTTTTATGGCCATATGTCATATGGTATGAAATTGCATTGTATATGGAGGTATATTGAGAGCCTACATACTTGAATATTTTTTGAAGACAAAGTTGTACGCCAATCAATTTTTGCAGTGATATTATTGTGAAATGGATAGAATTGGCACTGTATTAGAATTATTGAATACTCTAATACATTCTACTATGGACAATACAATTATGATTGACAAAGCCATTGTCACAGACATTCAAACTTGTTTGAAAAATGTACAAGAAAACATTGAATTTTTGCAGCTAGAGTCTCAACTTCAGCAAGATGAGCTACAATAGAAAAGACATCATTTTGAATTATTTTCTGTTCAAAACAATCCTCTCTTCAAGATTGAGATAGACTCCCATCAGCAACAAGAATATGAAGTTGAGGTTGATTCAAGAGAAAAGTTACATGCAGATGTAGAAGTTCAACCTACACTTCCCAAGCCAATCATCAGACCTTGGGAAGAGCTTGTCCACAACAAGCACAGAACTGGTCTTGGATATGACAAGGACATGTCCTTTCATATTCCAAATTACTCCAAACCAATCCAATTTCAAAGTGCTGGATTTCTTCAGGACGGTTCATCTTCACCTGCTCCTCATGGCAGATCACCTTTAGCTATTCTAGATTCTGCCCCTCTTCCATAGCAACAGATTGTGAAATGCCAACACTGTGACCGAGTTGGCCATCTAAAATATCGTTGTTTTGATCTTCATACATGTAAGCACTGTCATAAAACTAGTCATTCTTCAAATAGATGCATCAGAAACAAGCCTACTGCAACAACAAAGATTCATCTTCGATGGATCGCTTCTTGGCAATGGGCATCAACAGCCAAGAAGATATTCCAGTCACATGTCAGAACTTGTTCTAGAGTATTCAACAGTCTTGCAGTTGATTTTTCTCCATCATCTCACCTTGTATCTGATAGGGGGGAAATGATGGTAATCTACAAGCTTCAAAGCCACATCAAGCGAGCCTGAGCCACAACCTGCCATACCAGATTCAGAGTTGTAGCTAGAGACAAAGATGCCCCTCAGCATGCCTTCAGTCGATGATACCTCTTCAAAGAATTGGGGACACTTCCTCTAGCAGAATACTTCATCTTCTTGCCAATTTTGGAAGAGTTCCAAGAATTGCATTAAGCATTCCAGAGTTGTTGGTCATCCTTAAACCATCACAAGTTGAGGTTTCCTTTTTATGAGGGGTGAGACCTCCCTTTCATGGTTGAAGGTTTCCCTCTTCAAAACATCATAATAAATTCCTCTAGCAGAAAACTTGAGCTTCATGCCAGACTTGGAAGAGTTCTGGGAACTGCACTAAGCGTTCCAGTGTTGGTGGTCATCCTTAAACCACCACCATTTATACCAACATTTCAGAGATCACATTCAGCCTAGTGCTACCATGAATTTTTGCACATTTTGTATTATAGCTCTCTTCTTGGACTCATACATAACCCTTCAGATTAAGGGGGGGAATGTTGGACACCTAATCCTTTAAGGGTTGGTGTGGAAGCTGAACAGCCAAAAGGAGTCCAAGAAACCACTTGGAATATGAATCCAAGGGTCACACCATGTACTATAAATCTATATCATTTGTTAATAATAAATATACTCTCCTGCTTGTCTTTCCTATTTTGTCTTTGCCATGTGTGTGTTTAACAAAAATCATTAACAGACACAAGGAGGGCCACTAATAAGGATGACGTTTTCCAAGACGCCCAATACAATCTAGCAAGTGTGAATAAATGAGTTGAGGTTGAAAACTTATAGAAATTTCTCAAATGGGAGTCAATAATAAAAACCCCAAATCAAATGCATGGATACTTGCCACTGAGGAATGCAAACTCTAGGATACTGTAATGTTTCTCAACCCACTTACCATATAATTTGTTGAAGTCGATAGGAAGGGATCTACCAAACAAGGGCAATGAGGATTCCTCCATTAATCGACACAAAACAATAATGATTGATTTTGAAGTGATTTGGAACAACAAGGTGAACTGACTCAGGGTAAATGGACACATGATAAAGTGGTCAATAAGGTTAACAAATAGTAAAAAATCCATTGAACAGTGGAAGGGACAACACCAAGGAGATCAAGTAGACTAAACTCAACAACACCAAGAGGAGAGTGATACGAGGATGCAGGGACATCAAGGTATCAAGGAAAAAATCATAATATGGTAGGGTTCAAAGAGAAGATGACAAAGGGTGAATATGTTGGAAAAGTTACATGTTCAAGGGATAGACAATAGATTGTTGCCATAAAAATTCTAATTAAAATAAATTGCAATGAATATTCTTTCTTCCAATTTTTTCCCTTTCTAATTTGGTTTAACGAGTCTAGAAAGGGTAAACGTGACAATATTTTCACATTTTAGAGAGACTAAAAAGATATTGAAGAAGACTATAGGATGCATCTTTATTGTGGTTGATAATTGGGTATGAAAAATATAGAATAATATACCTAACACAATTCCTTTTCCATAGTTAGTCCATTGAGTCCAAATAAAGAGATAAACCTATGCTCAATAGATATTCGCCTCATTTTGTTACAAGTACGAGGAATTACAAACTACACTTGATATTCTTTGTAAATTTTTGACGAGTCAGTCGAAGAAAACTCTTGGTATCCTTTTTAGATTGGAGGGTGAGAAAAAGATAGAAAAATAATGGCTCAACCTTCTTCATGGGAGTTTTGCAAGCCTCAAGTAAACTCAAGGTTTTTTTTATTTAACGAGAGAGAGAGAAATACCATGAAAATAATGCTCGTTCTTTTCATGGGAGTTTAATGATCCCAAAGAAGTAAACTCAAGGATTTTTTTGTTTAAAAGTGAGAAAAAGACCATAAAAATAATGCACGTTGAATTTTTTTTTTGTTTTGAAAATTATGTAGTTTTTTTGGTTGGATGTCACAAACCGACACAAGTTTTGGTATGACACAAATGTGGCACAAGTTTGTCTTTTATCCATTTTGTATAAACATCCAAATTTTGGGATTTTTGATGTACTAACAACTTGATCCTATCTAAAGGGAAAGAAAAACAAGAAAAAGGGAAGAAACACACCAAAAGAAACAAAACTTTGTACATAAAGTTACAAAGCACATGCTAGTGGGATGCTAGGGGGTACTCATCATAGTCTATAAGTTCATATGTCACTTTAAAAAGAACCTGAGCAATAGTGTAAGGACCAATCAAAATGGGTGGAAAGGTTGTTTCCCCTAAGAGGTTTCCTAAGACCCCTTCCAAGTATAACTCTTGAACAGTTTTCAAAGATGAAAAAAAGATCTTAGGTTGATTGACTAATAGTATTTTCATAGAATTCGTGTTCAGTGCAGATGGAAAAGACACTGAGACATGATGGTGGAACTCATCCTAAAGCTGCTTAGCTAGATACATGACCTCCATAACATCCTCATCAAATGGAAAGATAGTGTCGAGAAGATCAATAGAGGAAGCTACAATGAAAGAGTCCATAGGACCATGGGCCCCAACCAAGGAAGAAGGAGATTTAGATGGAGATTGGGTAGCTTGTAAGCCAGTTCTTCTATTGGCAATGACATCTTTTCTCCAAACGGTTAAATAGTGAAAGGGTTTGGTATGATCCATGGATCCATAGATTTATCAGGTACAATAGAGACAACAGAAATGGTCAGAGGGACCTGGGATGACAAAAGAGGAAAACACCCCAGAAGCGCACAGTATTTGAAAAGGTTGGTACGGATACTAATGAAGGTATCAAGAGTACCAACTACCAAGGGAACATTTCTAGAAGTTGGTAGTTGAAATAAATTTCATCCAGAGTCACAATTTTTCGTTGATGAGGAAAATAGATGAGTCGGAAAATTGATGAGACAATGGCTTTCATGGCATAATTCCAACTATGCCCCAACATAAGGTTGTAATCGAGCGGGTGATCAACAACTTAAATGTCAACCGAGATGGTCATATCCCTAGGAGTGATGGGAAAAGTAGTGAGATATCCCTTAGGGATGAAAGTATGGCAATCAAAAGCTTTAGGAGAATTTGATGGTGGAGTAAGTGTGGGTGAACCCAAGGCAAGCCAATAAGAAGAAGCCATTATACAGGTAGATGCACCTTCATCATTGACAGTGTGGTTAATAGCTTTTCCTCATGCTTGAACTTGCACTTGAAATGCAATTTGGTGTGAGAGGAAAGGTGTACTTTTATCCATGTCGAAGATTACTATATTGGAATCCCGGGGGTTGACCCCACCTATACTTGTAAGTAAATATTTTCCTTGCATAAGACAAATATGTAATACTTAAAGGTTGGACATGGCACAAGACGCCTACATGGGATCTTCTACAATATCGTAGTTTTTGGTGGTGCAGGCATATGTATTATGCGTAGTTTGGTGAAGTTTCCCTTTGGGGGGATGAATAATAGGATTGGTGATAGGTCCCTTGATGTGGACATCATTAGGCAAAGGAAGAATAGAGGTTGATGAGGTATCCAAAGTGTCTGGGAAAAGGTTTCCATAGTTTGTGGAACACGTTTGTAAATTGATCAACTTAAAATCATAGACAGTAGATTATCCTTCTCTAGGAGGAGGGGGATGAGAACCATCATTTCCCCCTTGTGGGGGTGGAGGTGGGTTCGCAGCCAAATGTTGTTATTGCTAAGCAAGGGAAGGGTTATTGAAGTTAGCAGGGGTCCGATAAGTGTCCTTTTATGTAAGGAAATCAATTCACTCTTGCAAGAAAGGACATTTATAGGTCAAATGGTCCTCATATAAAATTTTGCAAGGAAACTTCACAGTTTTCTCTTTCTTTAACATATTTAGCAATAGTAGTAGCTTGAGCTTAAGTGTTCTAAGCAAATGTTTACTCCTCAGAAGGAGAGGTATTTCTCTTGTTCTTCTTTTTATTTCTATTGGATTTTTATGTATACTACAAAGTGTTAGTTTCAGTAGATAGAGGACCAAAGGTGTGATCAGATGTAGTTGAGACGGGGATAGCAATGATGGATAACTAGGAATTTTCCCCACTCAACTAAGTGACAGCAGTCCTAGAGGTAGCACCAACAAGGCCATTAATGTGATGATTCGAAATTATGTAGGAATGCAATAAAATACAAGAATAAAAGAAACATAGAGATGCAATAGAAATAATTCTTCATTTCATTAATATCAAAGAACTGAAAGATGCTTACATACTGAATGGAAATAAACTAGCTCAGGCGATGGTAACTTATCTATGAGAAGAGATGTGGAGGCTACATGCCTATAAACTATGCTACAATGAGGCTCAAGGGAAATTTTATTATTGAAGAACAAGGGAAAATCCTAAACAACTAAAACCCTAACCCTAGGAGTCGGAACGCCAAGCATTTGTGGGCCCCATTAGGGTTAGTTGGACAACCAAATTCCTAGGATCATAACTTGGTTGTATGATCTCTATTTTGCACATACAATAACTTGTTTGAAAGATATATTTGAGTACTACAACACTAGTGTTAGGCCCCTGCCCTTGCCCATAGATATGGGCTTTCTACAGACCTCAAAAAAATTTCATTTACAGGGTCAAAACAACTTCAGAAGTTCAGGACCCGAAAAAATGCTAAAAATTGTAAAATGTGCTATAATCAAGGAAACTAATGAAACCAACTAGAGGTCCACATGGAATAGGCAGGTGGCCACAACTATCTAACTATAACATTCCTCCCCACTTAGGAAGCAATGGTACCCATTGCGTGCAGAGCCTTCATGGGGTGAGGAAATTTCTGTTGAACATAGTCCTTGGTGAGCCACTTGCCTTGGTGAAGGAGTTGGCCTTCTTTGACAACTAAATATAGCTAGATCCTCTATTGGCGATTGTTCTTAATATGTGTATCCATGATCCTATCAGTCATGGCTTGTTCGATGTAGCTTGGGTTGAGCTCTGTTCTTGTTAGCTTCTCAACAATGTTTGATGTGTCCAACAATGGGGGAAAGTATGGTCGCGGTCGGTCCACATTGAATATAGGGTGTAGGCGAAGGAATGGTGGAATGTTGAGCTTGAAATTATTTCCTCCTACAGCCTGAGTGATGGTGTGAGGCCCATATTAGAGCAGGAAAAGCTTGTGGTGGGGCCTAGCGAGATGCTCCTTCTGCAAATTTAACAAAAATTTATCGTCCACCTGGCACTTGTGTGGCACCTGATTCTGATCATGACATTGTTTGTACTTAGCATTTTATCTATCCAAAATGTCATGGACCTACTAGTGGATGTGCTGAATGCGTTCAATGAAGTTGGTAGCTTTGTCAACTGCGGACCAGACATGAGATGAATCTGTTTGAGTAGCTTCATGTGGTATGGTAACATCAATAGGACATAGTGGCTGGAATCCCACCCCCACTTGAAAGGGGATTTGGCCAGTTGAGCTATGTAGATCTTTGTTGTAGTTGTGCAGGAAATAGGGGATACTTTCATCCCATGTGCGTGGATTCTTCGAGTTGTACATGCACAAAATATGAACGATCATCGTGTTGGTGACCTCTATTTGACCATCAGTTTGGGGGTGGAAGGTCGTGGACTTAGTGAGCTTGGTATTCAACAATGATTGGAGGTTTGATCATAATGTACCTAGGAACCTATTGTCCCAATATCATATAATGGACTGTGAGAATTTTCGATGACCATGAACACGCAGTTGTTACCCTGCTTGGTGGAAGAAATGCCCGAAATGTAATCCATGGATATGGATTCCCAGGGATAGCTAGGTGTTAGTGTGAAAATTCTTGGAAGGTGTACCAAAAATACTTCACTTAAGTCACTAGGTGACAAGTGACCCTAACAACAATTTGATGGTTGTTGTCGTCTTAGATCTGAAACACAAATAGAAAACCTACAGTAAAAGAAGATATAACCCAAAACAGAAAGCAACAATATAAAGAATCTAGTATAATAACCCAATTGGAAAGACTTTTTGAATGAACAAATATTTTATTGATAACACCTAGTGAAGGAGATCTACAGATTGGTTTGTAAGTCCCCCTCTGTGGGATGGGTCCTTTGATATCCTTAACGCTTTAGAAAATTGATCTTCTCTCTCAATGTGAAAAACCCAAACAAAAGTGAAGAACTCAAAATGGGAGCTCAAGAAAAATGACAATAATGTTGACGATGATAATGATCATGGTGAAGAATGAATGAAAAACCCTCCTTTATATAGAAAAGTATGGAGTTAATCTCGAAAATGGAGAATAATAAAATATTATTAACCAAATTCATATCTAACTACTTGGAATACTTTATTATATTTATTGGAGAGGGAAAAGGAATTTAAAATGGTTAAATACCTTTATTTAGAAATAATTAACAAATAAAATGATTTATTAATTATTTCGTGAGAAACAAGAAAGGTGTGAAATCAAAATAATTATTAAATAGTGATTTAATAATTATTCTAATAACAAAAATAAGGAAACTTAAATAAATAATGATTTATTTAAATATTCTTAAGGGATCTAATCAAATGTGACAAGGAATAATTATTTAAATAATGATATAATAATTATTCCTAGAGAAAATTAAATAAATATTGATTTATCTAATTATTCTGATGGGGTTTTTTAATTTAAATCATAAAATAACTTAATAAAGGTGGTTTACTAAATTATTTTACAAGGTGAAAGTGATTTTACTATGGTAAAATTAAATCTACATGGTGTATTTCAATCCACCTAGTGAGAAATGGCTAGGTGATCATTTTTTGGTGATAACGGATTTCCCCCACACGTATGAGTGTTAGGAGCAAATCGTATGACCGAAATAATTTGTAGATTACACTTCACGAGACACCAAAAGGGGAGTCAGAGAAAGAGAGAGAACTGAAGCAAGTCAAGGGCAGACAAATAATGGAGGGAGTGAGACCTAAAAAATGGTAGAAGTCTCTTTTTATGGTGTAGTACATGATCTCAAATGAGGCAGGGGAGGCATACCCATACTCGCCAATATAACTACGAAAAAAGAATAATGGTGAGCCCATCAATGTGGGACTGAGCTATAAAGTACATGATACATGATACATGATACTCTGGCATCAACGGGCTAGAAAATAATACAATGGATCTCATATACATAATGTGCCTAGAAAAACATAGGTCGGGACTGAATACAATAGTATTTGAGTACATGAGATATAATTCCCCTCAAACTGACATGGGGAGGGGGGGATCATAACCAAGGAAGCCCTACTGAATAGGAAAGGGCTTTGAAAATATGAATGGGTCATCTAGAGGAGACATGCATGTTGTGGGTGTTACAAGTGGTGGAAACTGAACCCATCAAATCTGCGGAGCCACATCAAAGGTTGGATCAATATCTGTGGCCATCTGGGCATGTGGTGGGATACCTAAACAGCCAAACCCTCATGAGGTCTGAAACATCGCACACACACCCAGGACTCACTGGGACAATCATCCAGATCACCAAACTGTTAAGTGTACAAATCTCAATCATGCGATATGGAGCTGATGGCGAGCACGTTAGAAACAACCAAGTCAAAGGGAAATAATGAGTCCCTTTGCCTGATCCAGGGCACCGAACAAAGATGCAATATGGAACCAAGGTACACCGCCCTCTAGACTACTCTTCTGGAATAAATGTGTTGAGGTCGACAGAAGAGAGTCTGCCAGAGGTAAGGCAATGAGGAAGCCTCAATAAAGGCACGAGGGAATATAGTAGAGTGACTGATGGACTGACACCAGGGATAATGATGGAAGGAAACAAGATGGATGGCAAACTGATGACTTCCCTTGTCAAAGTATAATAAAAAGTGGTTGACCTGGTAGCAACTGACTCGATTCCGAAGGGGATGGTAGATGACCCAAATGGGGGTTCAACAAAGATGAAGCAAAAGGACTGGAGGTCAAAAGTGGAATAAATGCAGCATGATGACAAATGAAACATTGTAACGGTATGCAATGGGGACATGGAACAGATTCCATAAGTACAAGGGTGACACATCTCAGATGCTCTGAACAAGGGTGACTCGATGATGCTGCCACATGGGGGAGGCCCAGTGGGGACCATGAAAACATGAGTAATCGATGGTTACTTATGATGAAAATTGACACATGAGTTAACCAATGTAAAGGTAAAGTGGTACGAGAGTATGGATGGCTCATATGAAGAGATTTGGTTTTGAGAGGCAAAAAAGTGAGACCTCATGGAAAAAATGGCTTCCAGGTGAAGTTTCCAATTACCAAAAACAGAGGGAGACCCATTATAGAACTCTGTGAGAGCTTTCCAATGGTGTTTATGGTTTATCAAATGGGGGTCACAATAGGCGACGGGAAAAACTAGGGTTTTTCTTATAAACGAGCTTTTTGCCTCCAAATCTAATTTAGTTGCATAGTGAGATGTGGAGAATTTGGAGAGGAGGATAAGGCCCTAAATCTTTTGGAAATCGTAGTAGACAAACCGACCATCGAAATCAGGATCTGCGATTTTCTCGTATGTGACCTTACTTGTCCAAAAATGGCCCTAATGCTTCTTGGAAGGATGGTTACTTGTCAAAAATCAAGGTAAGAAAGGAACACAGGAATGAACTACTAGAGAAGGTCTAGAATCATCCCTACCTTCCAAGTCAAACATGGGGACCAAGTGGTATGTGTGGCATCACACAGAGTAGAAAGGTTGAAGATATGGTCTCAAGCATCTACAATATGTTATGTGTATATGGCTCGCTGGAGACGCTGGTAGGATAAGCTATCCAAGTAATGAGAGGATAATTGACCATACCTATATCGTTGGGATCTAGACCAAGACTTATGTTGATCAAGTGAAATGGTGGCTAGGGGCCATCATGCCCCCAAGCATGGGATACTGCCCCCCAACATATGTGATGGAGGGGACTAATCTGGTATGCAAAGGTGGGAATGATGCCCCCTAGTAGGAGGAGTTTGTGGAGCGCCATTGTGTTCCAAGTGCTTGAATAAGGCCTTCAAGTATGTCGGCCCAATTGGCATGAGATCCTCCAAAGGATGATGAGGAAATATAGGGGCATATGTGTCCCCCCAGCCATGCTATGGGCATATCGAATGTATTTAGAGTAGTGGACTCAAAACACATTTTGATGATGTGGTTCGCCATTTTTTTATGGTTTTCTTATTATGCGAAGAACAAGTATATATAGTTATAGAAAGGAATGGTGGATTACCAATATCATTTGGTACTGCATATACAAATCAAATGGACTAAATTTCTAGGTTCGCATACATGGTGTCACTATACCAAATGGTGGCTTTGGATATAATAAATTGATACTCACCTAGAAACCATGGTGGTTGAACAACAACAATGTCTAAGGGACTAGGTTGTTGAGGTAAGATGAAGGGATGAGTAAGTGGACCATCCCAAGAGTGATCTGAAGTGATATGAGACTCTGGAGGTTCTTCTAAATGAGGAAGAATAATGGCACTAGAGTCGACCCTAGATGATGCATTAGGAGGGTTAGGGAGAATTGCTTATCCTAGACTCTCAAAAGTGGATTCCCCCTTACCCAAACATTGGATTTCAATGTAATGGCCACAAGGTGTATGTGGTTCAAATGCATGGGTTCGAAGTAAGGGGTTATTGAACCAATCGAAGTCACCATGAATGAAGTCTTTGGATTCCACAGTATCTTGGTCATAGGTCTGCTGCAGAAGGAAGTACGCACGATGGTGCATATCATCCCAAGGATAATCATGTGTGGTCATAGCTTCCATAATGTCTTCATTAGAATGGAAGATGGGTGGACTGGAGAAAGAAATACCACATTATGGCAAAGATCTACCTGAAGCCTCTTCATGAGAGATAAGGTTCACATACGCATCGTCAAAGGTGGGACACATATGACTAGTAGATGGAAGATCTACTGATGTGTTCGACGAAGAAGGTTCAACATAATCACAAAAGGAGACGTCTGGGAGTTTCTAGGTAGTGATCTCATTAATGACGATAGGTAGAGAATAGGAGTAGAACTATCCATCATCTTGACATCAGGGGGAGGGATCACAATGGATGTAGTAGAGACCTAATGTTCTGGTGTAGAAGTGGGACCAGAATTCGTAGGTAAAGGAGAAGTGGACTCATTACGAGCGGCCTCTAATTCGTGAAGCACTTGCAGTGTGTCACGAAAATCTTTGAGACGGGGATAGTGATGGGAATAGTGGCCATAGTTATCACACAAAGTGCAAGGGTGGTTTGTGCGTAACAATCAGATCTTCTTAACTGACTCAGGTAAGGTAACATGGACCTTAGGAATGTTAGAATTAGGTAAGGTATCAGTGACCACATCCTTAACATGAGGGAGTTCAAGACAATTATTGGTGGCGTGACTGACAACATCACACAAAGCACAAGGAGGAAGAGGATTCAATGGCTTGGGAGGAGTTGGAGTTGCTAAGGAGCCTTGTCTTGGGTTCCCTTCATTCAGGCTTTGCCCCCCTCGCTAGATTCTTTTGCAACGGGAGTAAGCTCCTGTTGAGGTTGTTAAGGAACTGAAGCAAAGGCAAGGTTAGGAACAATCGGTTGGACTGGGGTCAAAGCAGTGTAAGGTTTCAATTGATTAAGTGGAGTACTTGCGGGGGGATCGATGTACTAGAATGGGATACCTAAGGTAATATTGGGTAGACTCAACATAGCCATGAAAGGTGTAGAATAGACTCCGAGAGGTGGGAATAAGAAGGGTATCTAACCAAAAGGATATTGGCATGGAGGAACTGCTCCACAATGGTTAAGACCTGGGGGAATGGTTCCAGGTGGAAATGGATTAGGAGAGATACTAGGAGAAGGAAGTGATCCTTGAGGAGTTGTACCAGTAGGTGGAGTTAAGTCAAGCACAATAGGTTGTGAAGGTGCAGACTGTTGTGAAGACATAACGGCCCGTTTGAGGGTGGCTTGCGATGCTTAGAGCATGCAAACACTTCTTGAGCTAGGCTTAGAAGGATTAAGCGGGGGGGCATAGTAAGAAGCAAGAAAAGAGGAATCTTTATAGACTCCTGGAGATACAGACGAGACATTCTTATTGTCAGCCACAGAAGAAATGTTGGTCTGAGGTGAAGTCTAGGCTTTTGGAGCATAATACGCCAACTGATCGACTGTGACGATATTTCCCTTATGGGTAAACCACATCTTACGATGAACCGTAGATGCAACCACTGACATGGAGTAAGTATAGCTACAACCCAAAAGGACGTTATAGGCTAGGGAAGCATCAATGACTTCAATGTCATTACAGACGATCTTGTCAGCAACTGTGACTAAGAAGTTGTGGTATAAGCCATGAGGTTGTGAAGGATGACCATCCCACGCATGCAAAGTGATGGTGGACTGGGATAGGTCAGGAGATCCAAGTTGTTTCCAAACACTAGCAGACATCACACAAGTGGATGTGCCTTCGTCAATGATACACCTCTGGATAGTGGCATTTCAAATGGAGACTGGAATTTGGAAAGAAACAAATGAAGGTAAGGGATGGTTATCCAACTTATCAACATGAAATACAATCCTATAATCATCTGGAGGATCCCCGGTGCCTAGAGTAGATAGTATAGATTTTCGTTATGATGGGCATGTTTGGACAAATTCCAGCGTTGACATGGCAGCAGGAGATTGCGCCAAGTCATCTACTATGCTATATGAATGGGTGGATTTGGTAGAAGTAGCATTTTGACGTAATGGACCTTTGGGGATCTTGGGTATGACCTCAACCTTAGTTTGAGGGATCTGTAATGTACCGTTGGGTGTCGATAGAGGCTTGGTAGACCCTTTGGGTTGGGACTCAGTCGTAGACTTAGTAGGTGGCTTGTCATATTGGCACGATCGAGTCTGGAGGTTGACTTGTTTGATATTTACCTCATCAGAATTCATCATGAGAATATGATAATCACATTGACCAGGTGGTGGAGCTGGTTGGGCTGCTTGACCTTGTGTAGGTTGAGTAGCTATGTATCCTTGTTGAGGAAAAGGGTTGGTAATCATGGTTGGTTGGGATGAAGCGGGAGGAGGAGGAGGAGTGGTGGGATGTGATCCTCGAGAAGCTTTAGCTTCCCATGCTTATCATAGCTAAGGTAAAAGAGGACACTCATGGGTATTATGACCATAGACTCTGCAACAAGCACAAGGTTTTTTCGTATGAAGATTCTTGTTCTACTTGGGCTAACCTCCCTATTGCTAGGTTGAGGGATTAGGTTGAGTAACCTGAGGGGCATTGGGTGGAGAACCTTGCTTTCCTTGATTACCTTCTTGTTGTTGGTTCCTATTACCCTTCCCCTTGTTCTTTTTCTTAGTTTTAGGGGGATTGAGTCCACTCTACTAAGCATACACTTGTCCTAGTGGAGGAGGTGGTTGTTGCGACTGAGGGGGAGCAGGCATGGGGGCTGGGGCATTGGTGCCGAAGGGGCTAGAGCCCTAGGTTGTGCATACAGATAATAGGGATATGGGGCAACATTGGTATAAGAAGGAGGATCAATAGCTAGCCTAGACATCTGTTGATGCGAAGGAGGATATGCATATGGTGTGCTAGGACCTGGAGAAGGATTTCCCTAAGGAGGATTAGGGGAGGAATAATTGTACATGGAACTGATCCCTCCCTAAGGGTGACCATAACTCATCTGAGGTGGAGCACATGGCTGAGGGTGTGATATGGTTCCAACTATGCCATTTGTGGCATGCGATTCCCTCGGCGCGTTAACAGCACCAGGTCGAGGCAGATCAGGGATGACAATGTAAACATAACCTGACTGGGCATAAATCAGATCAAATTTGAGAGATATTTGGAGTGCTTCTTCCTCAGATTGAGGAAAGTGTGAGGCAACATATTTTGCAATGGGAGCCAATAGCGATTAAAGAAACCAATCCATGTAGACTCAGTCTTAGAAGTCAGGATCTCTATAGATACTCTTCCTTCTACGCCATTCCTGAACATGGTCGGAAAGGCGGGTGGTAGAAGTTTGATGGAATGAAGTCAAAAGTTTGGTATCTGTATCATTACGGAGAGGTAACTGAAAATATGAAAGAAAGGTTGTGGCAAGAGTCACTAAAGTGGAATGGGTTTCCCTGGGTTGGTCTACATACCACTTCACAACAACTCTAGTGAGCGTGCATTGGAACAACCAAAGACGAACATATGGAAGGAGAAAACATGATTAGTCAGATCTTCTCCTAGATCACCTTCAAACTTTGGGATGTCTGAAGGGAGTTTAGTATGCATTTTTGGCCATGTGGGATCATGGAGAAGAGGGTCATTGATAAGTTGGTTAAAATCTAGGAGACTTAAACTAGCAACAAACGGAAGTAAGGGAGTAGGAGTGACCACACCAGTTGGGGTTCCAATAGTGGGGTCACCCTAGTTACCACCTTGGGTTCTTGCACCCACATTGGTGCTTGACATGATGGCAATATGGGGTTGAGAAGATGCGGAATCAAAGGATGAACGAGATGAATCGACAGAATCAAAATGATGACTCGATGGAGGAATAGGAGGATGAAATCAAACTCAACGGGGAGGAGTAATATGGCCTAATAGGAACTAAGGGTGAAGCCCTCCAATTCGACGTGACAAACGCCTTCAAGGCATAATGGTCTCTATATTAACGAGATAATGATAGGAATAAAAGAGCAACAAACAACAAGCAAACAACTAACGCAGTGGTTCCAAGTGTAAACTAACTATTTTAATGGCGTTACTCTAATACAAGAAAACACATCCTATCAAATAAAAATACCTCTAGCCTATAGGTGATCTAAATCCTCAAACAATCCTACATCTATTGTTTCATATGGCCTTCCAAATAACTTCTTACTTGACAGAATCTCATCCCCGCAAGCAGAGCTATCCAGAGAAAGGAGGGGTAGAGGACCAACTACTTCCCACATCCAGTCCTATAAGGTGTTTTCCTAAGATTGGTCACTACAGTTACCTTCATCCCATGGGGGTGGTTGAGTCTTGAGCTTCTTGGTAGTCAGCCAACGCATGAATTCCCTGACACGGGTTGGGTAGCCTCGAGGAGAACTGCTCACACGATGACCTAGCCAAACCCCCTCTGGATCAGGTTTTTGACACACTTCAGCTTTATGCGTGGAATGGTGAATGATTTTAAACTCCCTAATATGTCAACTTCTATGTCTCAATGAAAAGCGATCGATGGGTGTTATTGGAAGCCTATCCCATCGACCCTACACCTACACTACAAAGATTGTTTGGCCCTGATGCCCAAGTAGGCTTAATCTCTGTGTCTTGATTTATTAAGGTGTACTGTTTCGAGTATTGGCTTGGCAATGTTAACCAATCTCACGTTCACTTAAAGTGTGAGCATGTGAAAATGATGTGTCAAGTGGATGAGTTAATTAATCATGTTTCATGATGCCATATGTTGTTGAAAGTAAAATGCTGAAATATTGTAAATAAATCTCAAATGATAGAAAAATAAACCAATCAAGAACACACAACCCCACCCACAAGGGCCACTAAGAATCTAAACAAGAGAAGGCCAAAAAGATACTCAAAGACACATAAAGAGGCCAAAAAAAGATCGGATGTCAAGGGACTGGGATCTAAAGGCTCTAAGCTGCTGAAAATGGTGCAGACAAACAATAAAAATCAGAGGTGAAAATTGTTGTAAAGGACATGTGTGAAGCTCAAAGACCCAGGATGCTCAATGGGATCCTAAGGGGGGAAAGGCAAACCCAAACTCTAAAGGGAGAAAAGTTGAAATAAACCTATCCAATAGATCTGAAAAGTAATGGATCTACAGTGGCTGAAAATGTTGAAAACGCTAGACTCCTCACTTAACAAATTTGTTCTTAACAATGTGGAGGTGTACTCTAAAACCTAGGGGGCTATTTCCTTCCTCAAAGAGACAAATCAAGTGGATACATGCTTAAGAGAGACTGACAAACAAATATGAATAACCCAAACCAGTCTGTAGACAACACTCTCGGCAAAACTGTAAAAATTTTGAATATTCTTTAGAAAATTTCCATAACATAGGTACTGACCTGGAATTGAGGAAAACGCAGGTTTTGAGCCAAAAATTGTGCTCTGCAACTCACTTATGGGGCAAAAAAGTGATTTATGTTCCTGGGAGTCTCGGTTGGCAGATCTTGCAAATATTTTTCCATCTCCTACTCGGTTGGTACCTATGCCCCGCGAAAAAGACCAGAAACCTAATAGAATCCGAAAATTTGACAAAATAGGGTTTAATAATATAAATAGAAATTTGGGAGAAAAAATAGCTGAATAAAACCCTAAAATTTTCTGAAAATTCAATCACCCAAGAACATTGTTATTCCACCAGTGGAGTCACCATTTGCTAGATGACAAATGTGTAACTAAAGACCCAGTGGAGTATTTCGATCCACCTAGTGAGAAATGGCTAGGTGATCATTTTTTGGTGATAACACTAAGAGTAGGTTGAGGAGTATACAGGCCTAGCTTCTTGATTGTAGGTTTGGCAATGACATTGGTAGTGCAAGATCTAATGTACTTCCCAACATCTTGTTGAAGGTTCAGCCAATAAAAATACTTGTGTAGCACTACCACTATTTTCTCTACCCCAAAATGTCGAGTGACCCTAGTGCAGTGCGCCTCCCAAATCATCTTGGACGCTCGCTTGTAGGAACAAAGAGGTGTCTTAGGTTGCATTATAGTGTGCCCAGGAGGTAAAAATCTAGAACTCACTTGCCTTCCTAGAGAATCTAGTATGTGGTGTTGAATTCTGGATCACTCTTGTTAAGTTTCCACCATCTTGAAGTCTTGTGTTCACAAGAGTTGAGCATAGTGGTCAGTGCCATCATCGATGGTCGGCTGAGGCAATGTGCAACATTATTGGTGTTGGCCTTCTTGTACTTGATGTTCAAATGGAACTATTGCAGATATGTGGACCATTTCTAATAGAAATCATTCAATAAATTTCCTTGTGTTTGTATGAAATGCAAGGGTTGGTGGTTTTTGTGGATGATCGTTTCCTTCCCCATAATGTAATGCCTCCATTGTCAACAGGCCTGCACAATGGAATAATATCTTTGTCATAAGTGGGATACTTTTAGACCGTATCTGAAAGTGTCTCACTATGATATTCCATCAGATGCCTCTACTGAGTAAGAACTACACCAATAGCATAGTCGGAGGCGTCTCTCTTAATTTCAAATGGTAGTTGCAGTTCTGGTAATGAGAGCATTGGTGTAGAGCAGAGGCAATTCTTCAACTCAGAAAACACCTTTTGTTGGGATTCAAACCAAAAGAACTTTGATTTCTCTCTGCTCTTGGTGACTTGACTCAAAGGCCAAGTTATATGAGAGAATCCCAACAAGAACCTACGATAGAAATTGGCAAGGCCCAGAAAGATTTAGAGCTCTGTTAGAGTGGTTGGGGCTGGCCAATCCTAAATAACTTGTATCTTTGTTGGGTCCACATGCACACCTTTCTTATCAATAATGTACTCCAATTATTAAACCTGGGTCATACCAAAAGTCCATTTGTCCAAATTGGCATACCATTTGTGTTGTTGTAGGGTTTGGAGGACCTGTCGAATATGGTGTAGGTGCTCCTCCCAACACTGGATGAAGATTAGGATGTTGACTAAATACAATACCACGAACGAGTTGGTGAAGGGTTGCAAGATATCATCCATCATCCTCATGAAGGTTTCTGGTGAATTCGTCAACCCAAAGGGCATGACCATCCATTTGAAAATTCCCTCCTTTGATTTGAAGGCAATCTTCCATACATAAGAGGGTTCGATTGGTAGTTGGTGATAACCAAACTTCAAGTCAATCTTGTCGAAGTATTTGGCCCCCTTGAGCTGGTCCAAAAGGTTTTCAATCCCTAGGATTTGATAACTATTCCAGACAGTGATCTTATTTAGTATTTGATAGTCAATACAAAGTCCCCAGGTTCCATCCTTCTTCTCGACCAACATGATCGGGCTCTATTGTAGGGATTAACACACAGGTGGTTGTGGACAGAAAACCCTCTCAGGTCTCCTGGGACCTAAGGTAGACAGAATGAGGTGACCTGCAATTGTTCAGAGATACATGCAAATACTCATGTTAATCTAGGAATCGACAAAGTAAAAGAGAAGGATTACCTTTCAATCCTTGGTGTAGATCCATTGGAGTTTTCAGTGTAACAAGGGAAAGATCCTTTGCTAGCTCTCAGATTAGGACCTGCACATAGAAAATACATAAAGTAACCTTCACAAAATATGAAACCTTAATGATTCAAAACATCAACATATAATAGTATATAAAACTAGCATGCATCTAAGATAATATTCAGTCTCACCATTGAACCAACATATAAAGAAAGAAGGTGTCAACATCATCAAGTAGACAAAACAGGAGAATATTTGTATTATCAGATGAGAGAAGAATGATTACAACCATGGTTGTTGAATCAAGTCTTCACTTAGCTCCTTAGCTCCTCTCTCTCTCTCTCGATCAACTTCTTGGCAACATAACAATGCTCAAATTTTGATCCTTGTTACAATGGCCTAGCCTCTAATTTATAGATGAGGAGAGGCTCAATCCTTGCCAATTTATTCATAATTTCCATTGAGGAAAAATCTAGATGTTTCCTCACTTTATTGCTCTTTCCCATTTTCTGTATTCTTGTTAGGATTAGCAATTTCCTTAGACAGGACTGAGGCAGATGTTTCTAGTTTTTGAGCTGACATTTGAGTGAAAAGTGGAGTGTCAGTCAGTCAACTCACTCTTTGACCTTTGTAATCTCATAAAAATCCAGTAACGCTTCCCTTTAGGTAAAACAAAGTATTAACCTAGGTACTAACCCTTTGCTGGGTCATAAGAAGTGTTTGAACGCTATTTGTCTATTTCTGGGGGGTGTTACCATGGAAAATGGGCCTGTAACTTAAGGTTTTCTTCCAGTCAAAGTGTCCTTCTCCTCTGAGCTTATGAGGAGGTCATTTTCTGTATAACATATTCCCTCTAAAGTGTGAGGTTAGAGAAGAAGAGGATGGCTGAAATACTTTAGAAACTACATTTAAAGAGAGAGAGGATTGGAGTCATGGAACCAGGAGAGACCTCAACATAACAACATATGTCAAATATATAAGAACATGTCCTAAGTTGGGAATTCCCATGCGTAGTAGTTGAATCAGAGTGATTCTCAGGAGAGATATGACTATGATGTACGTCGATAGGCACAATGTAGAAACTTTGTCATAATATGATCAATCTAATGGTTTGTCTCCAAAAATAATATATGCAGCTTGGGAGAGGAAACAAGGTTGAGTGATGTAAGCCTCCACCCAAGGTCTTGGTTGTTGCTTCTACAAACAACATATTTCTTCACATGTGAATAAGGGAGTTGCAATATAACATGTGAGAAATCGCTTGATTACCATTCAATGATGAAAATTGTTAACAGACATGAGGATGGCCACTGACAAGGATGATGGTCTCCAAGATGCACAGTGCAATCTAGCGAGTGCGAATAAAAGTGGTTAGCATCGAACACTTGTAGATTCGTTCAACCAGGAGCCAATAGTGAAAAATCCCAATCAAACACAGGTAACCTTCATTGAGGTCTGCAAGTTCTAGGGTACTGATATATTTCTGGATATGCTTCCTAAACAACATGTTGAAGTCGATAGGAAGAGACTTGTCAAAGGTAGGAAATAATGTTTCCTCCATTAGTTGACGTGAGACAAGACAATAATGATTGTTTTGGAGATAGATTGGGAAAATGGACTTAGGACATTATAGGCATATGATTGCATCGTTGATGTAGGAAGCAGTGAGTAGGTGATTCCCTTGAACAATAGAAGGCACGACATCAAGGCTACCAAGGAGCTTAGACTCAAGAACACCAAAGAGTTTTAGGATACAAGGATAAAGGAATCATCAGGGTATCAAGGCTAAACTCATAGGATGGTAAGCTTCAACGAGAAGATGAAAAAAGAGGAAGTTACTAAGGGGGTGCCATGTTCAAGGGAGTGACAAGAATAATACTACCAAAATATCCTTCAGAATATAGATATTGAGCCATTGTTTTGTCCAATTTTTCCCAATATGATTAAATTTAACGAGTCCACAGAGTCAAACTCAGTGGTCTTTTCATTTTTAGAGAGTCTAAAAATATCGTAAAGACAACTCCAAGGGTACCTTTGTCATGGTTGATAATTGGGTGCGACAAAGGGTTAATAGTATACCCGACACAATTCCTTTCCCATAAGTTAGTCCATTGATTATAGATATAGTGAGAAACCTATGCTCAATAGACATCTACCTCATTTTTTATGAGTACGAGGGGATGGAGTAAACTCGATAATATTCGTAAAATTTTAATGAGTCAGACGAAGGAAACTCAATATGTCTTTTTTAGTTTTAGGAAGCGAGAAAAAGAGATAAAAAGAATTGCTCAAATCTTCTTCGTAGGAGTTTTACAAGCCCAAAGAAGGTAACTCAGGGTTTTTTTGGTTTAAGAGAGAGAAAAATCCCAAAAAAAAATATGCTCATATCTTCTTCATAAGATTTTAACGATCCTGAAGATGAAACTCGGGGTTTTTTCAATTTTACAAGTGAGAAAAAGTACCTAAAAAAATATTCTTGGAGCTTCTTCGTGTAATTTTAACGAGCTTCAAGAAGTAAAATCGAGGTTTTTCGAATTAACGATCAAGAAAAATATCAAAAAAATAATTATCATTCTTTGTAGTAGTAGTTTAATGAGGTCAAAAAATTAAACTCGAGGTTTTTAGGATGAATGAGCAAGAAAAAACCATAAAAAGAATGCTCGGATCTTCTTGATCTCGTGCTTGACAATAGAAGGGTCTATGCCAGACATTTCCTTGTAAGACCAAGCGAACACATTGCAAAATTCCTTAAAAAGGTAGGTGAAGCGCGCAATTTCATCGGGACTGCAGCCAACTCCAATCTAAATATTTTCCATGATACTTGCTTTGACCGAGATATCAATGAGCATAGTCTTGGAAAAGATTACCCAAGTTACCTTGTGAATCCATAGTTTCGATAGTCATGTAAGGCGAAGGAACAATCTAAGGTTGGTCAAAAGGAAAGATTTGTAAAGAGGTCGCGTCCAAATAAGATATCGAAGCGTGATGATGAGAGTCTTCCCAGGGTCGCTCATCTAAAGACATGATTTCTCAGATAACTTCATCCGAAGGCAATACTTCATTGAGGAGACCATTAGAGGGATGGGTGATGGGGAAGTGTTAGGTCCCTATAATACTAGTGATTCCCCCATTACTATTGTCATTGTAGCCCTTATTGTTATTATTGTGCCCCTATTGTCCCCATATTGTCATTAGTGTGCCCCATAAAAACCCACTATTATTATTGTTGTGCCCTTATGTTATCACTGTTATGTTGGCTTGATTATATTGTAACCCCTTAGACTCCTATATATAGAAGGGAGGTTTAGTCTTTTGTATCATCCAAGAATTTTTCATTTGTGTAATGTAAATGAGGTTTCCCCCTCAAAGAGGCTGAATTCTAAGGCGTTGATCTATCTTTTCTATCTTTTTGTGAGCTGGTTTCATAACATTTGGTATCAAAGCTTTGGATTCTAGGGTTTCGCAGCTTCAAACAGGTCATCGTGGAATTTTCGCTATAACTTCTTATCTATGATGTTCCAGAAGCTAAAAAAAAAACCCATTTGAGCTGAAATTGTTCTGAACTTTGGATCTAAACTTCATAGCTTGTCTCACTATATTTTCCAAGATATGATCTAAGAAAGTTAGGGTTTTTCAGACTCCCGAATTACATTCCAAACAGGTGACCTGGGGAAAATCGTCATAACTTTTGTTCTGAGCATCAGATTGAAATTTCATAAGAAGTTTTAGAAAGAGGACAGCGTATAGTTTTCTGTATATCAATTTCAGGTACTAAGGTCGAAACAGTGACACGTGGCACTTCATATAAGTTCGCTCTACTGAAATAGTCTATAATCAGGTCACCGTGGGAGATTTGGCATAACCCTTCCTTGGAGAATCCAATCTTGATCAGACCCCGGGGTTAGAAAGAGGACTCAAAGGGATACTACAGGATGCAATTTTAGATATTCAAGATCCACAGTTACAGAGGTACAACAGATTCAATATCGAGCTCTTACAAAGTGAAAAAAATGTGTGAAGTTTTTTTTTAAAGTTTGCATAAGATTGGTTTGAAAAATTAGTTTGAAAGAATTCAAAGGGAATAGTGAAGAATTATTAGCATTAATTAGTTCCCCGGAGAAAGAAAATGGAAACACCTAGTAAGCGGCCTGAAAGCTCTAGCATGGCTCGTGAAGAAGAGGAAGAAATGCAACATGATATATCAAAATTACAAGACCAAGTACAACAAATTTCACTCTCACATAAGCTAACTGAAGCTAAGATGGATGGCATGCAAGCTAATATGAATGGAATGGATGCTAAGATGAATGGCATAGATGCTAAGATGGAAGAATTGGAGAAAAATTGGAATAAGTTGCTACAAGAAATGGTTACTAATGGTGAAAGGGTAGTAAAGGAAACTCATGATGAGAACAAAAGAAATGTTAATCATGATTTCATAGACTCTAATGTTGGATTGAAGACCCACCATGTTCCAAAAATCGATATGAGAAAGTTTGATGGAAAGGATCCTAGAACATGGATACTACAAATGCAGCAATTTTTCGATCTCCATAATGTGCAAAACACACAAAAGGTACGTATTGCAACTTATATTTGGAATCAAATCAGTTTGTATGGTATCAATGGCTTTTCTCTCATAAACAAATTGTCACTTGGGCAATTTTTAGGGAAGAAATGATAGCACCTTATGAGGATACAAAAAGCAATACCTTTTTTAGCCAATTGATAAATCTCAAAGAAAAGGGTTCAATGATGGAGCACATTGAGGACTTCCAAAAATTGAACATAAGGGTAAAAGATATTCCAGAGGAGCATATGATTGATGTGTTCATAGGGACTTTAAAGGATAATATCCAACATGAGGTTCGCCTTTGGGAACCTGGTTCATTGGAGAAGGCATTCAGGTTAGCAATAAAAATGGAAAGCAAAATTATGGCAACCAGGAAGCCTACCACTCACAACTATAAAGATGGAAGTGTTGTTGCCCCTAGCCTTCCACAACCTACAAGTTTGACACCACAAAAATTGGAAGAAAAAAGAGAAAAATAGCTTTGTTACAGTTGTGATAGAAAATACACTAAAGGTCATAAGTGTACTGAGAAGAAATTATTCTACATAGATTGTGAAGAGGAGGAAGAAAAGGAACAAGAAATGTCAAAAGAAGAGGATATACTCTAGGAATAAACCCTAGATAAAGAAGAAATGAATACAACATATCTTGTAATGCATTGGCCGTAATTACCACTCCTCAAACTATCAAGATAGAAGGACATATCAAGAAGAAAAAGGTAATAGTGTTGATTGATTCGGGAAGTACCCATAATTTTATTCATTATAAGATAGCCAAGGAATTGAATTGCTTCCTATATCCAAAACCAGAGTGTCAAGTGATGGTTGCAAGTGGGGGAACCATAAATTGCTCTGGTAAGTGCCATAATATCAAGCTATCCATGGGATAATATGTATTGAATAGCCCAATTCTTTCCATTCCAATGGGTGGTGCTGATGTTGTACTAGGAGTCCAATGGCTACAATCTTTGGGTACAATAGATTTTAATTTTCAAGAACTTTTCGTGAAATTTTGTGCAAAAGGAAAGGAAGTTGAATTAAGGGGTATTGCAAGGAAACCGGGAAAGATAAGCTCTAACGATATGACAAAGCTTCTAAAGAAGGAACAACGAGGCATAATTGCACAATTATGTTCGCTAGAGGTCCCCACATCGAAATCATTTATTTCTCCAAATCTCCAAAGGTCTTGGACAATCATTCCAAGGTATTTGAGACTCCCAAAGGCCTCCCACCTATTCGTGACCATGATCATGCTATTCATTTGATTCTAGGAAGTGTTCCTCCAAACATCAGGCTGTACAAATATCCCTATGCCCAAAAGAGTGAAATTTAATGTATGGTTGAAGAAATGCTAGAGGTTGGTATAATTCAACCTAGTCAAAGTTCTTTCTCTGCTCCAGTAGTATTGCTGCACAAGAAGGATGGATCATGTCGCATGTGTCTGAATTATAGGGAGCTCAACAAGCTCACTATTAAAGATAAATTTCCCATTCATGTCATTGATGAATTATTGGATGAATTGCATGGATCAATTTACTTCACCAAGTTGGATCTTCATTCAAGATATCATCAAATCATAATGAAGACTGAAGACATTCTGAAAATAGCATTTAGAACTCATGAGGGTCATTATGAATTTTTCGCCATGCCTTTTGGCCTTACCAATGCACCTTCTACATTTCAAGGTTTGATGAATTCCATTTTCAAACCCTTCCTTAGAAAATTTGTGTTAGTATTTTTTGATGATATACTAATCTACAGCAAGTCTTGGAAGGATCATGTTCAACATGTTGACAGGGTGCTCAAACTATTGGATGAGAAACAATTATATGCAAAAAGCTCCAAATGTTTCTTTAGAGTAAAAGAGGTGGAATATCTGGGTCATATTTTATCTCATGAAGGTGTTAAGGTAGACCCTAGCAAAATTAAAGCCATTAAGGAATGGAAAATCCCCAAATCCATAAAGCATCTGCGAGGATTTCTTGGGTTGACAGGGTATTATCGCAAGTTTGTTAAGAATTATGGGAGAATAGCAACACCTCTAACAACATTATTGAAGAAATATGCATTTTCATGGACTCCAGAAGCAACAAAGGCCTTCGAACATGTTAAAGAAGCAATGTGCCAAGCATCGGTCTTAGCTACGCCGGACTTCACAAAAACCTTTATTGTGGAATGTGATGCTTCAGGAAATGGAATTGGTGTTGTTTTAATGCAAGATGAAAGACCCATTTCTTTCGAAAGTCATCCAATCAAAGGAAAGTATTTACACAAAGCTATTTATGAGAAGGAAATGTTGGAAATACTACATGCACTTAAGAAATGGCAACCCTACCTAATGGGAAGAAACTTCAAGGTAAAAATGGATCATGATAGTCTTAAATACTTTTTAGAACAAAGATTATCCTTTGAAGACCAACAAAAATGGGTCACAAAGATGTTGGGTTATGACTATGAAATCATCTACAAAAAAGGGAAGCAAAATGTTGCGACAGATGCACTATCAAGAAACGATGAGGATGTGGAAGCATTGATGTGCACCATTTCTATTATCCAACCAAATTGGATAAACGAAGCAAGGGATGAATGGAATAATTATAAAGAATTGTGGGCACTCATTCAAAATTTACAACAAGATCACAGTACATATGATACATTTAGCTAGAAAACTTATTTGTTATGGTACAAAGATTGCTTATACCTATGTAAGAATTCCCAACTCAAACAAAAGATTCTTATGGAATTTCACACTTATCCCTTAGGAGGGCACTCAGGATTTTTAAAAACTTACCACAGGATTAAGAAGGAGTTTTTTTGGGATGGCCTTAAATTGGATATTCAAAATTTTGTGGCGGAATGTTTGGTTTGCCAACAAAATAAAGTTGAAACAATTAAGACCCCAGGTCTATTACAACCTTTATCAATTCCGAGCTAATGTTGGGGGAGGTTTCAATGGATTTTATCACAGGTTTACCCAAGTCCGAAGGAAAGAGTGTCATCATGGTGGTAGTTGACAGACTTACCAAGTATGCACACTTTTGTGCATTATCGCATCCATTTAAAGCCAGCACGATTTCTACTGCATTTACGGAAACAATTCAAAAGCTACATGGAAACCCAAAGATTATTGTAAGCGATAGAGATCCCATTTTCACTGGAAATTTTTGGACAAAATTATTTTCTTGTCTCGGTACTCAGTTAGCTCATAGTTCATCTTATCATCCTCAAACTGATGGGCAAACTGAGATAGTAAACAAATGTTTGGAAGGATATCTTTGTTGCTTTGTATTTGATAAAAAGACATAATGATTCAAATGGTTGCCTCTGTCTGAATGGCGGTATAACACTTCCTTCCATACTCCAACAAAAATGACCCCATTTATGACACTTTATGGATATCATCCACCATCCATCACATCATATTTAAGAGAAAATTCTAAGGTTCAAGGAGTGGAACATCACATCGAGCATCAACAACAAGTTCTCCAACTCTTAAAGGGTAACCTCACGTTGGTGGAGAATAGAATGAAACAACAGGCAGATCAACATCGCAGAAAAAGAAGTTTTGATGTAGGTGATTGGGTATTCCTACGGCTATAACCATATAAACAAATGTCCCTCAAGCAAGCTAAGAAGGATAATAAATTATCACCAAAGTATCATGGTCTATACAAGGTGTTGCAAAATATTGGTACTATGGGATACAAATTTGAGCTTCCTACAACTTTCTGAGTGCACCCAGTTTTCCATGTTTCATGTTTAAATAAGGTTATAGTTGACAAGCTCCCAGTTCAAACAATATTGCCAGAACTTAATGAGGAAGGAAAAATCATATTGGAACCAGAAGCAGTAACAGAAACAAGAACTTGACAGCTACGAAATCAATCAATTTCGGAGTATCTCATCAAGTGGAAGAACTTATCCACTGAAGATTCCACATGGGAGGTATACAAAAGCACCCAGAACTACTCAAGCATTGAGTACAACGCTTTTCGGAAGGAGAGGGGAATGTTAGGTCCCTATAATACTAGTGATTCCCCCATTACTATTGTCATTGTAGCCCTTATTGTTATTATTGTGCCCCTATTGTCCCCATATTGTTATTAGTGTACCCCATAGAAACCCACTATTGTTATTGTTGTGCCCTTATGTTATTACTATTATGTCGGCTTGATTATATTGTGACCCCTTAGAATCCTATATATATAAGGGAGGTTTATTCATTTGTATCATCCAAGAATTGTTCAGTTGTGTAATGTAAAGGAGGTTTCCCCTCGAAGAGGTTGAATTCTAAGGCGTTGATCTATCTTTTCTATCTTTTTGTGAGCTGGTTTCATAACAGAAAGGAAGTGGTACCATCAGTCATAACCAAAGTAGTAAAAGAATCAAATGCAAATTGAATGGCCTAGTAAGTCAATTCATCTAGTGACAACATCATTTGTCCTCCATTTGAATCGAGGTATAAAGGGGTCGAGAGGATCCAGGGATCAATAGGGCCATTAGAAATAGTCGAGACCATTGAAACCATTTGTGAAACTTGGGGCGATAGGAGAGTAAAATGGCCTAAAAGAGAGGAACCCTTCAAAATATCAGTACCAATGTAACACCCTCCTCCCACATCTACCCAAGAAATCAGCCCGCTGAGGTAAATATGCGACAAGAGGCTACTATGACATTATTCAACCTCCTAGGTAACCTTAAGGAAATGGAATCGAAATAAACACAACACATAGACCTCCCTCAGGTGCTTCAGGATCCCCAGGAGCTAATCAACCACTCCAGGTGCCCAACCCCTGAGTTAACCTAACATTTAAATGAATTAAACCCAAAGTCGCTCCCATGGAAAGGAATGCATGCAAATGTAATCCTATAGTTTCTCTCATAGCCTTGCCTGCCCGCAACCAGAGACCCAATTTGTTAGTGCTATTCTAGCAACTCCAAGATTTGAGCCACTTTTTTCAAGCCCAAAGCCTAAGTCACTGCCAAGAATTGAACCATCTCTTAAAATTAGTAAAACAACATGGAAATGACAGTACTAAAGAAAATACTTGTTCAAGACCTTGAATGGACCCCGACTAGCCATGATAGGCATTTTTTCAAACACTTAGTAAATATGCAACCTACAGGTGTGAATAATAGGTCTGAACATAGGGGTCTCATACTTATCTGAGATTCGCCATGAAGCATTGTTTCCTTATTACTTTAACTATCATTCCATCCATTAGGTCATAGATACTTTTTTCATTAATTTACCATTAAAAACATGATGAGATCCATACATAGTTGTTGTCATAAAACATATACATAACCAACATAATAGGGACAGAAATATCAATGAAATCGCAGCCATATACACCACATATAATCCATCATAATACTCATAGAAATACAAGGAGAAATAACCTTTCATTAATGATGCAAAATCCAAACCCGAGATGGGACTTCCACATTCCACCCGACCGTAGAATGGCTAAGCCAAATCTCTCTTCAGTCATTCACCCCCGTGTCATATTTTAAACATGAATATGGGATCTCATAGAACACATCAATCAAAACTCATCCAGGGCTTCCAAAGGCCATCCACCTCAACCCATCAAACAATGATTCCACCTCATGGTCGTACATCATGAAACCAACATTAGATCAGTCTCTATCCAAGTCTTCTAGGGCTCCAAAGCATTTGTTCCAACCCGACTTCCAAGACTAGTAACTCAACCCGCAGCTTACACCGAGCTCCAGAGCGTTTTTCCAACTAAGGTTCCAGGACTAGTAACTCAACCCATAACTTTTACCAGGCTCTAGAGCCTTTGTCTAATGAGGGCTCCAGGACTAGTAACTCAACCCAGAGCTTACACCAGGCTCCAGAGCGTTTGTCCAACTAAGGCTCCAGGACTAGTAACTCAACCCACAACTTTTACTGAGCTCCAGAGTGTTTGTCCAACCAAGGCTCCAGGACTAGTAATTCAACCCACCAAGGGTTCCAAATAATTTGTCCAACCAAGGGTAAGGGACTAGTAACTCAACCCAAGTTGTTACAAGGCTCCAGAGTGATTTTCCAACCAAGAGTAAGGGACTAGTAACTCAACCCAAGTTGCTACAGGGCTCCAGAGCGTTTGTCCAACCAAGGCTATAGGACTAGTAACTCAACCCAAGCTATTACAGGGCTCTAGAGTGTTTTTCCAACCAAGGCTCCAGGAACTAATAACTCAACCCAAGCTAAGGAAACATGAGAACCAACCATTTAAAAAAAAAAACCGACAACACCATGGTTATCTAGGAAATGGAAAGGCTAGGAAAATCCACTATCAGTCCAGGAAATCCTTCGTGACAGTGACAAATCATGACCAAGAAACCACATGCATGTGGCATGCATGCCAAAACTAGCACTAGTACAAAATGGTTAATTAGTTACTAAAAAAAAGACTAAATTTTGCATATAAACAACCATTTTACAATCGGTGACCAATAGTATCTAATTTACAGTATCTTATAACACGACCAAATTTTAGTTGTTTTTAGCGTAGTCATTGATTGGTTGTCTCAATTTTATCATCTAGTAGTATATTTAGTCATTAATTTGGTCATTAATTTTGTCATTGATTTAGTTATTAATTGCCACAATTAATGACCAAATATACAACAATGATCACTCAAGAAAACCAATTAATGACCAAAATGTTGGTCGTGTTATAAGATATTGTAAATTAGCTACTAATAGTCATATATATGCAAATTTTAGTCATCGTTTAAAATCAATTAATGACCAAAGAAATATGACTAAATTTTGGTCATGTTATAAGATATTGTAAATTAGCTACTAATAGTCGTATATATGCAAAATTTAGTCGTCCTTTGTAATCACAAATTTATCATTTGTAATAGTCATTTATATTTTTTTGGTAGTTTCATATTCATTATATAAACGACTAATTTAGTAGTTTATATTCATTTCATTTACTTTAACTAATAATCATTATAAACGACTAATTTAGTTGTATATTCAGTTTATTTGTGTTCATCATTAATCAATATAAACTACTAATTTAGTAGTTTTAGATTGATTCTATGTGTTCATTATTAATCAACATAAATTAATTAGTATGATTTTGCGACTAAAAATAAAAAATAAAAAGTTTCATACAATGTGGATGTTCATCTAATATGAAAACATGAAGTTACAAATGTTAATTACAATACTAAATAATATCAAGTGCAACTATAAATAATTTCAACCACATAAACTATATTATACGAAATGTCAAGTATTACAATACAAGTTTCCAAATTAATATTGGTTGGACTACAATTTACACATGAAATATTGTTTCATCACTTCAAAACATTATCATTATGTTGCCAAGGCATTGTAGGTGAATTCACCAACTCCTAAGACTTGATCATCAGTCTCTATGTGTGTGTCTCATGCGAGATATTGTTTTTATGGGTATCACTAGATCGGTTCTCTTCTCTCTCTCTCTCTTTCTGCATTTGTCGCTCCAATGTTATTTTTCTCCTCTTTCTTCAATTCCTTCTTTTGATCATCAATATTGAGTTCCTCTTCTGAAATGAAAGAAGATATAATGTAGAGTATAAGACATGAAATACGATGAACACTGGAATATAAAATAAAGTAGACTATAAAGGATTTATACGACATATACCTCAACATCAGCTATGTCAATGTCAATTTTCCCCAGAAAAGCAAGAAACTCGAACAAGTTTTCTTTAGTTGGGTGATAATGGCCACTATGTGGCCAGATGACCTGTATAAAAAAAACAAATAAAATGTCACCATAGAAAAATAAAACCTTGGGAACTTAATAACAATCATATCAGCTAAGTTACAATCTAAAAAGATCAAGTTGTAGATATCTTGTGAAAACATATGGAAAGAAAAAGACAACATAATAAATCATGTATGAGAACTAGCTAGAAAATTGCATCATAGAAGAAAAAAAATCTCCTATAGCAACCCATACATGTGGGTGGGTAACATGTCCCAATATGCCATGATTTTTAGTGTCCAGAGGAAGTAAACTTCCTACTAACATAATGATTGATTGGTTGCATCTTGGCCTTGCCTCTCCTTTGTGAGTCAAAAAAATAAAAATAAGTCGATCATTAACTAGTTGTACTCCATAGTATCATTTTCACATGTTATCTCCACATACCTACCAAAAATGTCATATATTCAAAACAAATGGAATTTTGGAATAGTTTCTAAACCTATGTCATTTATACCCCCTTCCAATGTATCTAACAAAACATACCCACTTAATTTTCTTCTTTCATATTCATTTACATCGTAAAAAATATTTGTTTCAAAAACAAATACATTCCCAATATATCCAGATCCTAATGCTCATACATATTTGCCATAAACCATAAGAATTAATACTCTTTTATGATCAACATTGTACAACAATAAAGCTACACAAATTAACTATTCGTATAAAACAAAAATGAAGCTATTGGTATAAAACAAACAATGAAGCTACACAATGAAGCTTAATTTATATTTGTATAATGAAGCTTAATTTCTATTGGTAACTAAACAAACTAGAAATGAAGTTATTGGTATAAAACAAACAACAATGAAGCTACACAAAACACTCAATCAATAGGTATAAATTCCAAACATAATGAGAAAAGGAGTAGTGTATCATTCTCTACCATGTCTTCTACCAAATAAAATGGTGAAAATACTAGAGGAAAACTCTCTTCTTTACGGTGCATTTTAAGAAGAATAAATGGATATTCAATTCCTTATATTCTATTTTAAGAAATCAATTTGCATTTCAATTTTGAAGTACCTCCACATAAAGAGATATAACATTTCAAGTTTCCACATACATCATAAAAATTCAGGATGATACTTCCATAAACAAGAAAATTAATTAGACCCAAACAAATCACATACTTGTGAAAAGAAAAGGTATGCAAAGAATTGGTTATCTTGCACAAATCTAAAATTTTCATTGTTTTATCTGTGGATCATGTAGCCAATACCCACTCATTGAAAGAATTGAACGCAAGAGAGTTAAAACTGAATAAATAGGAATAAACTTTATCATAAAAAAACAAAAATAATACCTCAACCAAACAAAACTCATATTGCAATAGAAACAAGAAAGTAAACCTTATTGATATGTGCATGAATTGAAAGAGCAATGAGAACAATCTCACAAGAAGGAAAGTGTGAGAGAAAATCAAACTGTACACTCTATATTATATTAGGTATATACAAGAGTATAAAATTGGTGGATAGAAATATTTTATGAGTTAGGAGAGTGATAATATTTCACCCACCTCATTGTAATAAACTTACATATTTCACCAAAATTGTGAGGCGAAGATGCATCCTTTCGAATCGAAATTTGTGAGGGATGCACTTTTTTTGGAAATTTCCCAGGATTTGTACTTGCCCCTGTGCATCTATAAGTTATGAGTGGTGTGTATCTGTTTTTTCCTTTGAAATTCATAAGGGAAGCCCCTTCTGCTGAAATTTCCTGGGACTTGCACCCATCATTGTCCTTTTGTAAGCCATGAGGGGTGTGTATCTGTTTTTTCCTTTGAAATTCATAAGGGAAGTCATTTTTTGCTTAAATTGCTTGGGACTTGCACCCATTCTTGTCCCTCTGAAAGTCATCATGATGGGTATGTATTCTCCCAAACTCACTCGGGAATTGTACCTTGGATCTTTGCTTTGAGGTTGACATCATATGTTTGGGGAATAATTTCTCACCACTCAACTAATGCCTCTTTGGAAGATTTTTAATAGTTAGGTTTAAATTTGTTAAAATCTATGAGATCTAGTTTTGGAGCCCATGATTAAGTAACTTGTTCGGTGTTTTGAGCCCTCCACTATGTATATCACTAAACTAATACCTCTTTGGAATATTTCTAATTATTTGGTTTAAATATGATAAAATATATGAGATTTTTTTAGAGCCCACTATTACATAACCTATTTAGTGGAGGCCTCCATTGTGTATATACAAATCTCTAGTTTAAATGATATTTTACTTGCTACTATAACCACATATCTACATATATTGGGAAGCTTCCAAACTTTCTAAAATGATTATGTCATTATTCAAGGTTCAAATTTGATTCTTTAATGCCACCACATGTTATCTCAACTACTAGACCACAATCCAATGAACATCTTGTTTTTCCTGTAACCATGCATTTGGAACATTAAGAACAGAGGGAGGGGGATGCCCCAATTCATGAGATTTTTTCATTGAAAATTCAAGTTTTAATAGTCAAGAACTTTTTTGGGTCCAACTAAATTCATCTAAAGTTAATGTCATTTTAGTGGGGAGATATTTACTCACATCCATCTTCATGAAAATTCTAGCACAAGGGACAATCACCTTTCCTTAAAGAAGACCATCGTACAAAGAATACAAACTCTCTGAACTGTTTAGGAAATTTCTTTTACTATTTTTCAGATGAGAGGCTCATGCTCTAGAATAGGCTTTGAAGCAAACAATTATAACATTTTAGTTGGGAGATCTTTACTCACATCCATCTCCATGCAAATTCTAGCACAGGAGACAATTGCCTTTCCTGGAAGTGGACCACTAGAGAAGACACCAACTCTCTGAACTACTTATGAAATTTGTTTTACTATTTTTCATATGAGAGGCTCATTCTTTGGAAGAGGCTCTGAAGCAGACAATTATAACATTCGAGTAGATTTACTCTCTTGTTATTTCTGCTATTTATGTTGATCTTCAAGGATTATTTTCTTATTCTGAGTAAATCAAAATAACTTGAAATGAGATATGTTTCTCCTTTCCCTTCTAATTCCCCTCACCTTAAAGCTTTGTGTTATGGTTTATATTGTTCTAGGTAGAGGATGGAGAAGAAGACACTACTGATATTTCTGCTACTAATTTTGTTGCTCATTCCACAAGTTTGACCAAATAGATTTCTTATGTGAATTTGAGTATAAAACCAAAAGTGATTAATTTGTTTCTTTGTTGAATACAGAATGATGTGGAGGATTCTACAAGATAACCAAGAAGAGAAAAATAGTTAGAGTCTTATGTGAATCTACTAAAGGCAAGATCTGGAATGTCTTTGAAAAAAATGCAGCCTCTCCCTACACAGGAGAGAGTTTGGGTCATGGAAACCACTAACTGGCCCCAGAAACTAAGTTCTATGCATGGAGAAGAATCAAACAATCAATTATATTTGGACACCACAGGAAACAAAAACTACAATAATAACAACAATAGTAATAGAGACAACAAAGGCAGATAAGGTGGATTCCAGAGTAGTCCACCTAATCTTCCCAACGAATCGATATGGGTTGAACAACTACTAAACTATAGAGTTCAGCCTTCTGTGATCCATATCAAGTTTATGAGAGATTTTTCGGCGAAAATCACAAGGAATACCATTTGTCGATGCGTTTCGAACCAACTAGTGTGGTTCATCGTCAGGACAAGTTGCCCTGACGATGAACCACACTAGTTGGTTCGAAACGCGTCGACAAATGGTATTCCTTGTGATTTTCGCCGAAAAATCTCTCATAAACTACTAAACTCTTGTGTATTGGTTATAACCAACAATAACATTGTTAGCATTCAATATCTCATACAGGTCTTCCATGATCCTGCATCAATCTCAGTTGATGTGAACCATAGGCTTGCAACACATGGGCTAAGAGATTTCATTGTTGAGATCATGGATCCCAACGCATCTCTTCCTTGCTCTAAATTCCTCTCTGCGATCCAAGGTTGTCTCACAGGGCTCTCATCAAGTTTCATGAGGTGAGTCCATCGTATTAGTTGGTGTACACCATAGGCAATAAATATTTGATTGAAACTTTTGAAGACAATATCAATAAATCTCTTCATGTAATAGATATTGGTGTTTCTCATGGAATACAATGGCCCACATTTATGGGGGCATTGGCTAGGATACCACTTGGGCCTCCTAGTCTCCAAAGGATAACTATCATATTAGACACTCATGGGGAACCCTTTTTAGATAACACTCCTTCCAATGACTTCCCTAACCATTTAAAGAGGTGTGCAAAGACATTGAATCTTGATATGAAATTCAATGTCATTGCAAAATCCCTAGATTCCCTTACCATTGAAAGCCCTAGGGGTCAAAGAATACAAGGCATTAGCTATCTGTGCACAATTTCATCTTCATCAACTCTTAGGAGAGGGATTGGACAAAAATGAAGTAAAAGACAATTAGTTAACATCAGTTCACCCTCGTGACAAGTTCATCAAATTCATAAAGGACCTAAATCCCGAATTATTTTTCTTGATTGATAATGATATAAACCATTCGTCTCTTGATTTCATAGAAAGATTTAAGAACTTTGTAGATCATCTATGAAGATTATTGGATTCCAACAGTGTATGTTTGAAGGGGAAAGAGTGCAAGGAGAGGCTTATGGTTGAAGGTGAGTCTGGCATGGGGTTAGTTAATAATGTAGGATATGATGGTGCTTCTTGTATGGAGAGAAAAGAGAGCCAATTGAAGTGGGTCACTAGAGTTAAGGAAGGGGGATTTGTGTGTCATATCCCTAGTGACAAAATAATTCATTGTGCAAGAGCCATTTTTTGTAAACATTATTCAAATTGGAGATGCATTTGGAGTATGGGTATATTTATTTGTGTTGGAAGAGTCATCCTGTCACATTTTTCTCTTTGTGGAAGCCATATTTGAATGAGCCTACATGAGCAGACTCCTTGTTTCACTCATATTCTGCAAATATTATGCATATTTTTTTATTAACTTCTATATTCTTGTTTCATACGTATCATACATAGAAATGTACATAAACTTTGGTCTCTTGAATTTGTACTTTGGGTCAAATTCAATGCTTATATTTAACTGATAGCAGAAAGGATACAAATAATAAAGAAAAAATGAAATTTTCATCTATTTATCATTTGATGCTCAATTAAAATCACTGTGTTGTAGTTTCACATAAGAACCTTAACATCATTGTCGATTGTTTTACCTTCACCCTATATATACAAGTGGTAGTCTACCTGTTATATGTTTTGGAGCTTTTCTGGGCATATTTTCTAGTAGAATTTACACAAAATCCAACAAGGATTTATTCCAATTATATGTGAGCAAATTGATCTCATTCAAACTAGATAATTTAGCTTTGGTCAATGTACCTGAAGAGAGAATTGCAACTTTTTATCCCAATATAGTGCAAAAACACCATGATTTTTCTTTCCCCCTACTAGCACACATGCTCCAGGATATAATAAAAAAAATAGTAACAGAGGGCAAAACTGCAACATACTTCTTCGTAAATATTTCTTTGGGTGGTAGGATACTAAAAAATAAAGGATTATTGCTTGATTGTGTATTTGGATAAGAAGTAGTTTCCACATGCAGCATCCACTGAGGATGCTCCAAAAGTGAACAAAAAAGATACATAAGAAGTTGTGAATATGTGGGCAGTTCTAGAGTCCATCTTTTGTTTACTTTGTTATAAAATTCCCCTCTTCCCTCAAACTCACACACATGTTCCTTCTGCAAGTTCTACACATTTTCCCATACAAATTAGAACTATACTTTGGAAGTTACCACTTGATTGAGCAAATCAGCAAGCCAGACTGGTATTACTCAAAATCACACTTAAATATGTTTTTACCTTTAATCTGTTGTACTGTGTAATCTGCACGAACACTACTTTTTGGTAACAACCCCTTAACCCACTCTCCTTTCATCAATGCACACAACCTTTGATGCTCAGTCATGACATCCAAACATTCTTGAATAAGAGGATTGAAAGGTTTCCCTTTTGGAGGTTGAAGGCCCAATAAAGATGGTTGTGGAGCTACATTCAAGATAGAATGCAACACACAATAATTATAGATACAAAGAATACAATTTGAATAGAAATTCTTCAAATATGTTAAACAAAAAACATGTTAAAAGGTGGAGCATTGCATTATTTATTTGAAACCTAAACATTTCAAGCCTAAAAGTGACCCAACATCAAGGACTTAAACATTGAGCTTGCAGAGAACTCATCATAGATAGAAACATTGAGGTTTTAGAGTGACTTATAACGTAGTGCTCAACCTTTTAACAACATAAAATACACACCCAACACTTTTAAGTAATGTAACTTACTAGGAGGAGCATCTCGTGCTTGTATGAGAGTAGCACACAATTGATGAAGAACTCCATCCTCATCAATGGTAAATGTTGTCTACCACTCATTAGCAACATTATCAGATGAAGCAGCAGAAGAGACTCCAGAATTTGGTACATTACTACCTACTTATGTTAAGGTGATAGAAATCCCAAGCTTTGCTTTCGTTTGCATAACCTATCTTGGAAATAACACAAATCAATATTAAAAATCAAATTTGATATGTAAAAAATTAAAATCATACATTTGAGAGTAAGTATATTTTGAGCAATATATTACTTGGCTATGACTGGTTTCAATTTTTTGAACAAGAGGATTAAGAAAAACTTGAGATAACCATTGCCTTATCTGATTGCTCCATTACTCAATATGAGGTTAAGCACCCAAGTTTTGAAAGGCTTCGACGGATTTCTCCAATGACATCAAAGGGGGGAGGTCACCATATCCTTGTTTAGGTGGTGCATTAAGATTTTGTGAGATTGGAGACATCCTAGTTGTCCTCAGGGAGGTGTTCCTTGGAGTGCTAGAGAAATATCCTGAATTTGGAACAGGACTTGGATTGTTGCCACCTATTCTATGAAGGCTTGGTGATGGCATTGTAAGACCTTGGTTTGAAGGTGTTGCTACTTTTGACACAGACTCTAACAATTTTTCTTCCACATTTTCTAGAAACTCTTCAAGCTTTTCTTCCAACAGTATTTCCTCCTTTGTAAGACTAGGCCTTGGTTTAGACCATGGTATTGAAAATTTTTTGTCCCAAGGGGATGTGCTTTGGCATGGTACTTGCAATCCTGGAAGGGATCGAGTACCTTGAGATCATGGTCATCTATTTGTAATAGGAGTAGTGAATGGGGAAATGTTTTCGACACCCACATCTTGCCTCTCCAATCTAGACCATTGATATTGACCAGGCCCTAGTCCACAAGAAATTTTAGAAGGTGATTGTTGTACAAGTGCTAATAGAGATGAGGGGGATGGAGTTGATGATTTCTTTGATCTTTGTGGCTATTTTCTACTACCAATATTTCAAGGGAAGTCTGTATTTCCCTCCTCAATATTCCTCTTCCTTAACCCCTAAAGTTCTTGTTGATGTTCTACAAAACCAAATGATTGTGTAGGTTTGTTTGATGTTGATCTTGTTGTTGAATCTCGAGGAGGGGTTTGAAAAACATCATAACCATTTGAATTTGTCATTCACTGCAACAAAAATGCTTTTAAGATAGCAAAAATACCTATGAGGAACAATAACCCTACTATTATCTGTAGCACCTTGACAACCCCATCTACAATTAGAAAAATGAACAATACTAGTCATATTCCAACTTACAATCCATTCTATTAACCATGAAAAAGTTTAAAATCTATAAGATAGGAAGCCAAAACAGTGAACTCATAAGCAATGTATTGTAGGATGCCTACAGCTGCTATCAATTCAACAACCATTTGTTCCCTGCAACAATTTATGAAAATCACTTTGTCACAGAAACACTTGAAAACTTACTAACCTTTAAGAACAATCCATAGGTAACAAGAGCTTTGTTCATATGTAGAGTTCTCCCTGGACATAATCTAGGAAGTAAAAATAGAAGATAATTTTCTCACTTAGGTGGTTTGGGGTCATGTGTAAGAAGTAGATATTGAATCCTATAGTAGTATGGTCCTTGGTCATTGGATTATTGCTACCAATCTAAAATTTAAAGTACTTTATCATGAATTGTTTCTCGAAATAGAAGCACAAGATTAATATATAATGCCATGGTAAGCTGGAATTACTAGAAAACACAAAATGAAAATGATCCAGGTCATCAGGGCATGTATGAGAATAGCTATTAACGTATAGAACATGATGATCATAAATTAGAAAATAGTGAATTGCTAAACCATACTTCCTAATTGATTTCCCACACCACAGTGAGAATGGTGCTTATGGTGCAGAACTACTAAGTCATGGTAAAAATCTAGGTGCCTAATAAGATTTGCAACATTTTAAAAACAATAAAACATTTTAAATAACAACATAAAATACACACCCAACACTTTTATGTAATGTAACTTACTAGCAGGAGCATCTCATGCTTGTATGAGAGTGGCACACAATTTATGAAGAACTCCATCCTCATCAATGGTAAATATTGTATGCCACTCATTAGAAACATTATCAGATGAAGCAGCAGAAGAGACTCCAGAATTTGGTACATTACTACCAACTTATGTTAAGGTGATAGAAATCCCAAGCTTTGCTAACGGTTGCATAACCTATCTTGGAAATAACACAAATCAATATTCAAAATCAAATTTGATATGTAAAAAATTAAAATCATATATTTGAGAGTAAGTATATTTTGAGCAATATATTACTTGGCTATGACTGGTTTCAATTTTTGAACAAGAGGATTAAGTAAAACTTGAGATAACCACTTCCTTACCTGATTGCTCCATTACTCAATATGAGGTTAAGCATCCAAGTTTTGAAAGGCTTCCATGGATTTCTCTAATGACATCGAAGGGGGGAGGTCGTCATTTCCTTGTTCGGGTGGTGCATTAAAATTTTGTGAGATTAGAGACATCCTAACTGTCCTTAGGGAAGTGTTTGTTGGAGTGCCAGAGAAAGATCTTGTATTCAAAATCAAATTTGATATGTAAAAAATTAAAATCATACATTTGAGAGTAAGTATATTTTGAACAATATATTACTTGGCTATGACTAGTTTCAATTTTTTGAACAAGAGGATTAAGAAAAACTTGAGATAACCATTGCCTTATCTAGTTGCTCCATTACTCAATATGAGGTTAAGCACCTAGGTTTTGAAAGGCTTCCATGGATTTCTCCAATGACATCGAAGGGGGGAGGTCGCCATCTCCTTGTTTAGGTGGTGCATTAAACTTTTGTGAGATTGGAGACATCCTAACTGTCCTCAGGGAGGTGTTTCTTGGAGTGCCAGAGAAATATCCTGAATTTGGAATAGGACTTGGAGTGTTGCCACCTATTCCATGAAGGCTTGGTGATGGCATTGTAAGACCTTGGTTTGAAGGTGTTGCTGCCTTTGACATAGACTCTGACAGTTTTTCTTCCACATTTGCCAGAAACTCTTCAAGATTTTCTTTTGTTTAGTATTTCCTCCTTTGTAAGACAAGGCCTTGGTTTAGACCATGGTGTTGAAAATTGTTTGTCCCAAGCGAATGTGCTTTGGCATGGTACTTGTGATCCTGGAAGGGATCGAGTAGTTTGAGGTCATGGCAATCTATTTGCAACTAGAGTAGTGAATGGGGAAATGTTGTCGACACACACATCTTGCCTCTCCAAACTAGACCATTGATATTGACTAGGCCCTAGAAAATTTAACTTTGGTCAATGTACCTGAAGAGAGAATTGCAACACTTTATCCCAGTATAGTGCAAAAACAGCAACTCTGCTTTCCTACTACTAGCAGACATGCTCCAGGATGAAAAATAATAGGAACAGCGGACAAAAATACAACATACTTCTCTGGAAATATTTCTTTGGGTGGTAGGATACTGAAAAATAAAGGATTATTGCTTGACTGTGTATTTGGATAAGAAGTAGTTTCCACATGCAGCATCCACTGCGGATGCTCCAAAAGTGAATAGAAAAGATACATAAGAAGATGTGAATCTGTGGGCAGTTCCAGAGTCCATCTTTTGTTTACTTTGTTGTAAAATTCCCCTCTTCCCTCAAACTCACACACATGTTCCTTCTGCAAGTTCTGCACATTTCCCCATACAATTTTACTTTGGAAGTTACCTTGATTGAGCAAGTCAGCAAGCCAAACTGGTATTACTCAAAATCACACTTAAATATGTTTTTACCTTTAATCTGTCGTATGGTGTAATCTACACGAATACTACTTTGTGGTAACAACCCCTTAACCCACTCTCCTTTCATTAATACACACAAACTTTGATGCTCAGTCACGACATCCAAACATTCTTGAATATGAGGATTGAAATGTTTCTATTTTATAGGTTGAAGGCCCAGTAAATATGGTTGTGGAGCTACATTCAAGATAGAATGAAACACACAATAATTATAGATACAAAGTATACAATTTGAATATAAATTCTTCAAATATGTTAAACAAAAAACATGCTAAAAGGCGGAGCGCTGCATTATTTCTTTGCAACCTAAACATTTCAAGCCTAAAACTGACCCAACATCAAGGATTTAAACATTGAGCTTGTAGAGAACTAATCAGAGATAGAAACATTGAGGTTTTAGAGTGACTTATAAAGTAGTGCTCAACCTTTTAACAACATAAAATACACACCCAACACTTTTAAGTAGTGTAACTTACTATTAGGAGCACTTCGTGCTTGTATGAGAGTAGCACACAATTGATGAATAAATCCATCTTCATCAATAGTAAATGTTGTCTGCCACTCATTAGCAAGATTATCTGATGAAGTAGCAGAAGAGACTCCATAATTTGGTACATCACTACTTACTTATCTTAAGGTGAGAGAAATCCCAAGATTTGTTGTCATTTTCATACATGCGATGGAAATAACACAAATCAATATTCAAAATCAAATATGATATGTAAAACATTAAAAATCATACATTTGATCGTAAGTATATTTTGAGCAATATATTACTTGGCTATGACTGGTTTCAATTTTTTGAACAAGAAGATTAAGCAAAACTTGAGATAACCACTACCTTATCTGATTTTTCCATTACTCAATATGGGGTTAAGCACCCAAGTTTTGAAAGGCTTCCTTGGATTTATCCAATGACATCGAAGGGGGGAGGTCACCATCTCCTTGTTTAGGTGGTGCATTAAACTTTTCTGAGATTGGAGACATCCTAACTGTCCTTAGGGATGTGTTTCTTGGAGTGCCAGAGAAATATCATGTATTCAAAATCAAATTTGATATGTAAAAAATTAAAATCGTACATTTGAGAGTAAGTATATTTTGCAATCCACTGTCTACAGTGGATTACTCACTTTCACATCGTCCACCAATCCCTGGAAAAATTGTATTCATTGGGAGTTTTAAATCCAAATTCTTCTTTTGATCACAAAAGCCAGTGTTCTGCCCCTACAGTTGAGCAATATATGTTCCCACAACTTTCTGGTTAAGAAGAGATGCTCGGCTCAACTTTGTACTTAACAAAGGATTTGAGATTTTTCCCAAATACTTATTATGATTTTGCATGTCTTGTTTACAATCTGATTCATATCCTGTCTAAGAGGCACAAGCCAGAAAGCCAGCCAGACCTATCTAAGGTAAAGGCGAGAGTGAAAGGGTAGCAGCGAGAGTGAAAGGATGGATTTCTTCATTGGGCAGGAAGTGACTTACGAAGAATTGGAAGCTTAGGTCTTCTATTGTTAGATGGCACAACTTCACTTATGTTCCTAATGTTGCTATTCACTGCATTAATAGAGGATAGGAAGATATGTTTTGTTGGGTTAAGATTATGAGGGTTAGGCCCTACAAGGGAACTAACAGGAAGAGAAAAAAACTTTCATTCACATACAATCAACATGTGATGCATTTAAAAGGATTTCCCTTAAATTTTTCACACCTAAACATGTACTACTTAGAGGACCACCCATTGAACATGCATTTGTTGATAACCCTGATATTGTTGCACCATTACTCGAGTTGCCATTATTTACATTAGTATTAGGTAGTTGAGAAGAGATTACCATGTTAATATCACTTTCCCCCAATCTTTGACCAACAATTCTTTCAGTGGTTAAGGTGGTCAAACCCCTTCCATGCTTTTGTTTCTATTGTTACATCAATTGCAACACCAAATCATTATTTGTTAAATTCACTGAGATGTTTCCACTGCTACCTCCACCCAGGCCAACAAGAAGACTCTTTGTAGCTGTCAGCTACCGCTACATTGTTCGAAATCCTTCAAGATCGTCCACAGGAGAAATTATATCTCTAAGTCTAGTAATTTTTTGTTTTTGTTGTAATCGAGTTGATAAAAAAGGAAATGTAGTCTTGGATTGTTTACAGGTGAAATTCCTTGAGACCTTCCAATTCTTTTATTTCTCCCAAGGCTAGGAAGAGAGGCAAATTGGATAATTCCAGAGGGGTTTAGACCTGAAAAACCCAAGCCTACTAAACCATTTAATCTACACATAACCCCCACTTGCAATGATTTAAGAGCACGAACACAAAGTTTTCCAAATAAATCAAGAACTTGCAAATCACCAATTCCATCCACTTGGAAAAGAGAAGCAAACAAAGATTCTCTGCCTCCTCCAAATGCATTGCCCATGCTACCCTACTGACTAGCCACGCCACTAAGCCTTTTCAAGTACATTCTATATTTCTATAGATTATTCAAAAAAGAAAATACACACCATCAAAAAACAAGCTTTAATGTTAATCAATTCAATCAAATATGTGTGTCACGTGTGACTATTCTATTTAATCAAGCTATACACATATTTAAATTAGAGATCAAAGAGACCTGTAGAAACAACAAAATCATAAAAAAAAAAGATTGCAACATATCTAGAGATTGAAATCCAAAATCTAAGCATGAAAGATGACTTAGTTTTAGATATGTAAAAAATATGGTAGAAACTTAACTACACCTGTAGATGGCTTGCAACATTTTCTCGTGTCAATCCTTGAACATTCATAAGCTCCAATATTTACTTTGGAACGACTTTCATACCACAAAGAAATCATATCAACATCAAAATACCTTTGAAAAAATCCTATTATTCAGAGATAATCATGAAAAAATATCCTCTAAAGAAAATTGATTTCCTTGTAAATGTAATCATTGTTTACATAGAACTACATTCCAATTAAAATGAATAGAAATTTCTTCTAGAGGAAATGAGTAGCAAAGAAATTCATTCTGGTAACAAGTAACTCGTTATGTCAATGGTCATACATTGAAAAGATAAATTTTCAAAGTTAAAATTCTAAATAGGAAGGTTTCTTACTGTTTATTCCCAATGTATTAACAACATTGACAAATTGTTGATGCAACTCCACTGACCAAACAACTCTTGGTTTTTTTTATGTTGAAGGGTTTTCCATATCATGTTCATCCTCATCATCATTTTGTTCTTTTCTCTTCCTGTTAAGCTTCCAACTACAATATGTTCCATCATTGGAACTAGACCCATGTTCTCCATCCTCTGGTCCATGACTAAACTTGTCATTTGCATCTCCATGGTCTAATTTGTCATGATCCTTGCTCTTTTTCGTCTTTTTTTCTCACAACATGCTGCCAAATATTCTTTATTTCTTCAAGTCTGACAGGCTTCATCAGGTAATCACAAGCCTCATGAGTTATCCCCTTCATCACAACACTTGTTTCGACATTTGTTGACATCATTGTATCATACAAAAGACAACAATTTAGTAGAACAACACACTACGAGAATCCATAAATCAACGTACAGTTCCAGTGCCATGTTCATAGTAATCATAGCCACAGTCAAGAAAATTATATTGCAATTCATGGGTGGTGGTTCTTTGATTAATTCCTCCATCCTGGGAAGTCTTTACGACTTAAATAATATACACTCAATTTTTCTTTAATATCTACCCATTCGATTGGGGAGAGGATCACTTATGTAGGCTTCCAGTACAAGGTAAGTGACAATTAAAGTAGGAAAATATTGCTCCTTATAATAATTGAAAATTGCAAGCTATCCTCTCTAAATGCCCCTAACTTCAATACCAACCCCAATTCAGTTATAAAAGACCATGGAACATGTAGCACATAAGTTATCTTGGCAATTCCTACTTTATATGAAACATGTTTCTTTATCTAGAGCTTAAGGTTCCAAAAGTAAAAAAGATAAGTTCAGACTGTTGTACTTAGGTAGCAGTTTTCTACATTGCAAGTTAGTGTGAATCCTTTACCTTTCTTCACTACTTCTAGTCCTTGTTCTACCAAAAATAAATTGGCTTGGATCATTCCATCAATACATGCCATATTTTAGCTGCCATAAACCTTTTAAGGGAATTAATAAACAAAAGAAGTAACACAAAACTAGAAGCAATCAAACTTCTAGGTCTACCAAATGAACTGCTACACTTACTGATAATAGAAAGGTCCATTTCTAGTCCCACAAGTTCCAACAAATTGAATCCATCCATGTCAGGCATATAGACATCACTTATCACAAGGTCAAATTTGTCTTTATTCTCCCTTAACAAGTTCAGGGTTGTGATTTCTTTCCCACATGATGTAACTGCAAATACAAAAGCAAGGATAACATCATTTGATTAACAACTTAACAAGTCAAAATGATAAAATGTTTGAAAAATAAGCACCAGAAAAATTAGGAAAGCATTTAAGACTTCCTCTGCCAGTTGGGTCAAATCCAAAAAAGCATTGGTCATAGACATCTCAACTCTTGTGCCTTATAGCAACTATAAAATTGAGAAAATGGAAATTCATACTAATTGAGTTGGAAAAAAACTAGCATGGGTATTATGACTCATCTAGCACTTACAATGACATAGAATGGAGAGGCAAAAAAAATGTGATAAGCTGATTTACTAACCAAATCATTTCTGATTCAACAACAAGAGGTTAATGCACACCTATTTATAAACCCTTGACCTTGATAAGCTCTAACTTTTGAAAATGAATTTCTACCCTTGTTAAAAACTAATTTTCCCTCCATTGCAAAACTATTGGTTTCCCTTGTTAAAAATCATGTTTTCATTCATCATGCAGCTAATTTCCCTCGTTAAAATCTATACATTCTTCCATCAAAGCTATTAGTTGGAACTTTCATTTTAATAGAGCATATCAGCTCTATTGTATTCTTGTGTGTTTTGTTGTTACACCCTTGCAATTTCAGATCTAAAGACTTCATCCATGACCCTCTACTCTATATGAGAAACATTCAGGAAAATGCCTTGTTCCATCCAATACTTAGTTTCCACCACACGGACATCATAAAGAAACCAACAGATAAACATATAACTGAAGAGAATCAACAGGCTAGAGAAAGGGCTACAACAAAGGAAGAATTCGCTAACACCCACACCACTGACCTCCATTGACTTGTTCTTGTTCCAAAATTGAATATATGTAACCAATAAGCAACAATATCACAAAAAAATGGCAAATATTATAATATAGTTAATACAACTGAATAAACCCACATTGAAAAGCAAGTAGTAAAAAGGCCCAACTTACCATTTTTGAATGCAAAAATTTAATCAAAGATGGAATGAAGAAATGAAACAATCATTGTGATTCCAAGGATGTATGGATTCCCCTCCAGGAAGACCCTTTGAAACATAAACAAATAATCAGTTTTGACACTTAACAAGGTATGCCAAAAGTAAAATGAGATGCAACCTAGCTCTTGCTTATAAGAGTGGGAAAAAGAAAAATTAGGGAATTTGAAACCTTTCATTGAAATAACTCAACCACTAATACATTTATCTTATCTTATCTGTCTAATTGTGCTAGCTTAGTGTGGCCATCTAGATTGTTTAAGGTAAATGATGATGAACATGGGACAATGATTCGATCAAAATGAGGACCAAAGTCTTTCAACACCGTCCTTACTAGCAAGCATTGATCCTTCAACAATAGTCCAATATTATGTAGTATGCCAATAGGGGGGAGGATGAAGATACTGAAGATATTAAAAATGAAGTTGACTTTGCCTTCTAATAAGAGAGAACATACATGGCAAAAGAACAGAGAACATAACAGCAGAGAGAATAGTGCATAGAACAAAATAATAGGACATGATATTGTGCCAACTTGGTGTAGCTCCATATTGGTTAAGGGAAAGGATGATAACCTTGGGACAACAATTCATCTACAATACTGGCTAAGGATAATAAAAAAATTCAATACCTATATTATAGAGACACCCACATAGTAAGGTGTCGAACTTACAACAATTACTTGATGAAATATACAAAAGAAAATGTTAGTGTTGGACCTCATAGAAGATGCTTATCACATCAACCCAACCGAACCTAGGGACTTGCATCTCGAAGCCAGTTTCCAGATTAACAAAGCTTGGGTAATCCCTCATAATGTAATACAAATAAAAACATATTTTGATTCAAAATGAAAACATTAGAGCTTGAAATAATGAAATAGATTCATTCTCTAATTTCATGCACATTAATAAGAACAGTTGTATTCGTGCAAGAATATTGTGCTCTCTTCTATGCATTTGCATCTCAATGAGAATTTCTATGATGCATGCTTGCCCTCATAATGTCCTGAATGTCATTTATGGGTAACAATTGTAGCCACTGTGCTATCAATTATATAACATGTTTCAAGTGCTCAAATATGGATGGAACAAAGGAAAGTAATTGGACATTTGGATTGCCATTGTTACACACAAAACTCTTGAAACTTTTATAGATATACATTCTTCTGTAATAATTCTTAGTATTGATTACCACCAATGGGCGTACATGTAAGTGAACTGCATGGAATCACTCCAGAGCACTCCAAAAGCTTTCAATGCAAACTTATCCCCCCTTAATCTGTGCTTGTCATCATTCAATTACAATGTTGAATGTACCCTTTGTACTAAAGAATTAAGACCCACTATGGATATGGGATACCCACATCATTGGTAGAAATTCAATCCATGGAGTTGTATGTGGCATTGTAGCAATGTACTAGCACCGTAACTGTAGATATGAGTTCTTAACTAGAATGTCAGAGCAGAGCATTCAACAAAGTACCCATGTTATTGGTAGAAGTTCAATCCATGGAGTTGTATATAAAGTTGTAGCAATGCACATGCACTACAGGGATCAAATTCGAGACTAACTACAAGTGGATATGGACCCTTCACCAAAATGCCAGATTGGGGCATTCAAAATAGGTATTTCATCCAAAATGTATTGAATTTTTTAACACCTAATACCCAGTGATAATGATGCATAACTACACATAAATGTTTTTGTGAACATGTAATATTGTAACAGCCAACATGCCTCATTCTATCCAAATCCCATATATAATCCTGCAGGTGTAAGAGTTTTGGAGGTAAAGGGATCCTGCTATCAATTTTTTTGGACATGAACTGAACAAAAATGAACCTTTTTGAATGCCTCCATTAATGCAACATAAATTCTCCAGCCTGAAAATTCTAGGTCCTCCCGAACAAATTTAACGTGAATGCTTAAACACTTGGATAGTAACTTTCTAACCTCATGAGAAGCTTACGTAGAATCTTATTCCTGTGATGCTTACAACAATTACTTAGAATCTTCTTCATGTGATGCTTACACCCTCATGCTTTGCATTAAAGGAACCATTCCTTAATTAGTTGCAATTGATTCCAAAAGGTATATCAACTACAAATAGGCACCTTCATACATTCGATAGACATGGGAGTTATGTTGCTCTAGCTTACCATTCAAGAGGGGCATGTGGTTTAGTACGTCACACCAACCACGAGCTTTAGCTATTGAATGTAAGTGTGCTCTCAAATTGTGTTTCAAATCAAAGGAATCAATTTGGATGGCCAAAATCAGGGCTTGAGATAAAATGTAGGCCACCTGCCAAAGTGTATGCCTTATATTTTAAGGAGCAATGGTTCAAATTTTACTAGAGAGGAATGCTTCAAATCTACCAATTGTTAATGTGGATGAACCAAGTATTTTCTATATATTTCATAGGCATTCCTAAGAGGCAGAACTTAGAATGCGAGTTATATTTACAAAATTATGTCCTGCGTAAGCTCATAAGATGGTCTCCTCATCCTTTTATGGAGGATGGTATTTTAAAGAATTTATCTCTACTATGTAGAATTAAATTCAAAGGTTTGAAGAATTGTGGGGCTATATATCCAAGGTTGAGTTGCTTGTCTGAGCAAAGATCGTGCCCCATCATACTGAAATGCTTCACATTCTTAGACCCAATGGGTAATGGGATAGCAACAATTATTAGAGCATTTCAAAGCCTTTGTTGATACCTGAAGTGGCCATGCTATGAATTCCCAAATGAGAAAGAATGAACTTACATAAGAATTGAAGAGAATGGAACCCGACTTAATTCCAAATCACAAACCATCTATATTCAGGACTCACCTTTACACTTGAAAAGCATCTTTAAATACATTGGATAGGACTTGGATTTAGATTTCCCTTGCTATGATATCCAATTTTGAACTGGAAGAGCAATGGTCCAATAAATGCAAAAAGTGAACATGAACAATTGGAGTAAATTGAATCAATCGTGGGCTATCATAAAATAAAAAATGCACAAACCCATTTGAAATTTATGATTTCAAGGAAATTAAATAAGAATGACATGGATGACTTTATTGCACAAGGGTGTACAATTCCTTCAGTTTGGGGGTGATGTTGAACGTCATAAATGTCTTGGTTTTCTCATCTTCCACTGACATTTTCATGAGTATAAAAAACCTAACACATCCAATTTTCTATATTGCTTAACCACATTATTATAGAAATTTGGATTTAAATAAGTAATTCTTTGCAAATTAATGTATTTGACGGCCTCTATGAATATTTTGAATGAAATTTCTTAGTTCTCACCAATTATGATCTGTTGAAGGCTACCAGTGTTCATTAACATTTTGTGTAGAATTAACACCTACCACATAATTCCTTATGGAGAATGATTAAAGACGGTTGCAGAATCTCCAGAATCACTTCCTTAGGGTAGCTGCAGAATTATTCTTAATTCTACAGCACGCCAATTCTAGGGTGGAATTCCCAAACAATAGTCAGGTTGACACATGGCACCCAGATTATAGGGAAACATAGTCCCCACAATATCAAATCACTAGCTAAAAGTATAATATGTTAATTCCAACAATTGTTAGTTTGCATTTCCAAGAAGTTGTTAGGTTATTATTCATAATTTGGTTTTAGGAAGTTGCTAGGTTACACCTGGGAATTCCATTCAGGAAGTTATTAGGTTATACCTGGGAATTCATGTTATTTTATTAATGTCCATGAATGACAAAAAGGGTATGTCAATGGGATGCAAAGGTACAATCAATGGTGACAGACTGTAGGAGTGCCAGAGCAACTCCTATAAGCTAATCTCTAAGAGGTCAAACATAAAATAACATAAACTAAACTACTGAACATGGCCCTAAAAATAACAAGATAAAATGCTACGCATCACCAAAAGTAGGAGAGGAATGAGAGGGGGAAGGGGGAAACCCTCCACCCATAACAGAGATATAGGCAGACATCAAGGAGGAAGAGAATGGAAATGTCCCTACAGGATCATTGATAGTGGAAAATGAGCCAATACACTATCTAAGAATGTCCTCAAGAGGGAGTTTAGGTCTGAGAGGTTCAAACAATAAAACCCTGCAAGGAAATATAGAATGATTTGCCGATAATCTCCTAACATTCTATGTATATTTATATATTGAATTGTTAAAAACTAAATTATAGTGAAAATGTGGTGGTCATGATAGTCATTGAGAAGAAACCCATATATATATATATATATATATATATATATATATATATATATATATATATATATATATATATATATATATATTTTTCTATTTATGACAAGGATATTGAGTATGTTAATATGTGTTGTGGTTAATCATTTTAATAGCAACTTTTATGTTGGTTTAGTAGTGATTGTATAAAAGTGTTATAATTTTAGTATTATAGATGGATTCATGGACCCCTTTAAGGGGGTCGTTGAATCTATCTACCTAAATTTTAACATTGTAGACGAGGGTCTCTAAATTTTAACATTGCAGATGGACTTAGAGACCCCT